>CAWUFW010001379.1:467500-1677543 GCA_963921515.1 Calotriton arnoldi
TAAAATGTACACCATCTCGCCTATAGATGCCATCCATATTAAAACGCAGATTGTTGTTGTAAATGGACCCCATCCTATAATCTCTGAGATAAGCTGACCATAGGTTTCAGACACGTTATAGTTAGAAATTAGCATTTAAAAACCTTTGAAATTCACTGAAAAAAACCATAGGTTTTAGGGACAGTTCTAGTTAGTTAGACATTTCACTCGTACAAAACCATAGAAATTCCCCCGTTATAGTTAGATCAGCTAACTATAACTCGCGCCCCCGCAATGCACTGCTGATGACGTCACATATTACATCACTCATGACATGGTCAGTGACATCACTGATGACATCACTGATGACATCTCAAATGACCTTTGATACACCCACTCTAAATTACAGACTGCCATTCTCAAAACCATAGACACTCCAACACCTATAACTACATACCCACTCACTGATTCTTAGGTCTACATCCACTCACTCACCCGTACAGTCACTCATATTTACGGTCACTCAGTACAGGACTATCATATGCACTCATACACCTACATAGACACTCACACACCGCCACTCATCCATAGAGGTACTCAAACACCTAGTCAGTCATGCAAATAATTAATCACACTGCCATTTACTCACTATACAGTTATACACACACCAGCTCACTTACTCATACAAATATTAGCACATTCTTACGCTCTTATACAATCACTGATACAAGTACACACTCATCCATACAGCCACTCACAATCACACACTCTCACTTATAGCCATTTATATACTCCAACACACATATATACTGCCTTTCACATATGTAGTTACTCACACATGTACCACTGAGATATACATTCACTCACTAACACACCCATACACACACACTCACCCACCCATACAGTCCATCACAGATGCACTCTTGAAACCATGCACCCAGTGAATCACCCACTCACACATCTATGCACAGAGTCACACACACCCCACCCACACAAACACTGAGGCACCCATATAGATACTCAGACAACCAATCAATAACTCATATAGACACTCATGTAGCTATTCACAAACCCATGCAGCCGCTTACACAGCAACAGACAGACGGATACAGACATTCACACAGTTTAGTCACTAACCCATGCATTCAGTAAGATACGTTTAATCACTCACTTATAGAGTCAGTCACGCACCTACTAAATCATCCATTCAGACACTTATACACCCACTCATTCTTCAATACGCATTTCCCTATATATATTAAACATATTTAAACTTTACAGAAACACACAGTCACTGGATGATGTCATCAGTGATGTCATTTGAGATGTCATCAGTGATGTCACTGACCATGTCATGAGTGATGTAATATGTGACGTCATCAGCAGTGCATTGCGGGCGCAAGTTATAGTTAGCTGAACTAACTATAACGGGGGAATTTCTATGGTTTTGTACGAGTGAAATGTCCAACTAACTATAACTGTCCCTAAAACCTATGGTTTTTTCAGTGAATATATACACATATATATATATATATATATATATACACATATACACATATATATATATATATATATATATACATATATATACACATATATATATATATATATATATATATATATATATATATTTTATCTACTGGCGGTCGCCAGTAGATAGTTATAGTTAGGACCTATTATCCATAGGAAATCCGCGACATTCTATTTGAAATAACTCTTGCGCCGGTTAACGAATCTTCGCGAAAGCTTCCAACTTGTTGGGGTGCTCCGCTCCTACCCTGAAAGTCTCGGGTTGATTCGTCAAGCGGGGGCCGAGACAAAAGGGGGGTCCCAAAACGCGTTTTCCCCATTCATTTTTCCATAGGAACCTTTAGTCGCAGCTACAGCCCGAACTGCTGAACGGAATTACACCAAATTTGGCAAAGAGGTAGCCCTTGGTTCAGTGTCGTGCCTTTTGCTTAAATGGTGTAAATCCGTTCAGTAGTTCCTGAGAAAATCAAAACTAAAGTCACATATATATCTATGGGCGAGTAGGGTCCGCGTATCCTGAGCGCACCCTGCGCGCACCGTCCCGATCACGAGCTGCATGCTAATTGGCTGTCAAGTGGCTGTCAACACTCCAAATCAGGAAGTGTTGGCAGCCATTTTGTCCCTCGGTAGAACCGAGGGACAGAAACAAGTGCGCAAAGCGCAAAGGGGGCAGGGTAGAAACACCCTGACCCCTAGGTCTGCTCAGGGAGTCCCACAAGGACCCCTGGGCAGAAAAAGCATTTTTTTTTCCCAAAATCGGCGGGATGCGCTTAGGGTGCGCGGATCCCACTGATTAAAAAAAAAAACACAAGAAACAAGTGCGCAAACGCACAAAGGGGGCAAGGTAGAAACACCCTGACCTCTAGGTCTGCTCAGGGGTCCCACAAGGACCCCCTGGGCAGAAAAAGCAACAAAAAAAGACCGGCATCGTGCCGAGGCCCCACCCCCTCCCTGCAGCAGTCTGCAAACGCGCCCCTGGCGCGTTTTAAGAAGGGAAGTAATTCCCCTGAATACTGGGGGTCCCTGGGGGCCAACTAGCCCACCAGGAACCTCCGGTATGCGCCAGGGGCTGCGTTGCAGAGAGGTGTACAGAGGCCACGCCCCTTTTACACCTCTCTGCAACGCAGCTCTGTGGCGCTTTTGGAGGTACATGGAGGGCTAGTTGGACTCCAGGGACCCTCAGTATTCAAGGGGACTTAATCCCCCAACTTAAAACGCGCCACGGGGCACGTTTGCACAGTGGTGAGGGGGCGGGGCTTCAGGTGACATGTGTGCAAACAGGCCCCGTGGCGCATTTTAAGATGGGGAATGAAATCCCCTTCAATCCTGAGGGTCCCTAGGGCGAACTAGCCCACCAGGTACGTCCAGAAAGCGCCACAGAGCTGCGTTGCAGAGAGGTGCAAAAGGGGCGTGGCCTCTGAACACCTCTCTGCAACGCAGCCTCCTGGCGCATACTGGAGGTACAGGGTGGGCTAGTCGGACCCCAGGGACCCTCATGATTCAAGGGGACTTAATCCCCCAACTTAAAACACGCCACGGGGCGCGTTTGCACAGATGTCACCTCAGGCCCCGCCCCCTCCCTTCACCATTGTGCAAATATTCCTCTAAAATCAGCCGAACTACGAATTTCGATTTACTCACCTGTTATCAGGAGAGACCTCAGTCCTGCATCTTTCAGCCCAGTACGGATCCTGAAAAGTAATTTTAACCGTACTTACCAGTAACTTGAATTTCCTTCCATAGGATATCATTGACTGGTTTCACTTGGAAATTCTTCTAAGTGTGGAGTTTTGGAACTTTATAATATTCCTCTAAAATCAGCCGAAATACGAATTCCGATTTACTCACCTGTTATCAGGAGAGACCTCAGTGCTGCATCTTTCAGCCCAGTACTGATCCTGAAAAGTAATTTTAACCGTACTTACCAGTAACTTGAATTTCCTTCCATAGGATATCATAGAAACTTTTTCAGCAAAAAGCAGGGAAAGTGTCGATTTTGGAAACATACAAATATTCCTCTAAAATCAGCCAAAATACGAATTCCGATTTACTCACCTGTTATCAGGAGAGACCTCAGTGCTGCATCTTTCAGTCAGTACTGATCCTGAAAAGTAATTTTAACCGTACTTACCAGTAACTTATCTTTCCTTCCGTAGGAATCCATTGTCTGGTTTTCAGCAGAAAAGTTTCAAAGTGTTGATTTTCACAAACTTCAAATATTCCTTAAAAATCGCCTGTATGACTTAAACGCATTCTTTCAACTGTTTACAGGAGATGCACCAGTGCTGGATCCAGGATCCACCACTGAGTAAGAAAAAGTAACGATAACACTACTTACCTGCTTAGTGAATTTCCTCCCATAGGATAACATTGGTGATTCTATGTGAAAAAATTTCTAAGTGTCAACTTTTAAAATACAATAATATTCCTTAAAAATCACTACTGTAACCAAAACGCTTTTACTCAACTGTTTACAGGAGATGTCCCAGGACTGAATCTAGGATCTAGTCCTGTGGTTAGAAAAGTAATCCATAAAGTAACATTGCATTTAGCTAGAAATTCACATTGAGCTCAATGTTGCATTGTGTTTGAAATTGTGTTGCCCATTGCAACAACTGTAACTACTGTACTTAAAAGTCTATTGTCTATTTGCAAAGTATTTAAACTAAAGTAATTCATTCTGAGAAAGTATATTTTGTAATGTAATGTATAATGTAATTACAATGTAATTTAAAAAATAAAATATCTAAAAATAAATAGTTTAAAAAAATGTAGTAAATCAGTATCAAAAAAATAAATATAACAATTAATACATTTAAAAATTGTCATTTACAAAACCTTTGAAATTCACTGAAAAAAACCATAGGTTTCAGACATGTTATAGTTAGGAATTAGCATTTAAAAAACCTTTGAAATTCACTGAAAAAACCATAGGTTTCAGGCCTGTTATAGTTAGGGTTTAGCATTTAAAAACCTTTGAAATTCACTGAAAAAACCATAGGTTTTAGGGAAAGTTATAGTTAGTTGGACATTGCACTCGTACAAAACCCGTGAAATTCCCCCGTTATAGTTAGTTCAGCTAACTATAACTCGCGCCCGCAATGCACTGCTGATGACGTCACATATTACATCACTCATGACATGGTCAGTGACATCACTGATGACATCACTGATGACATCTCAAATGACATCACTGATGACATCACTGATGACATCATCCATGTGAGAATTTAATGCATCTTCTCACACCCTAATATAACTTTTGATACACCCACTCTAAATTACAGACTGCCATTCTCAAAACCATACACACTCCAATACCAATAAGTACATACCCACTCACTGATTCTTAGGTCTACACACACACACATCTACTCACTCACCCGTACAGTCACTCATACTTACAGTCACTCAGTACAGGACTGTCATATGCACTCATACACCTATATAAACACTCACACAACGCAACTCATCCATAGAGGTACTCACACACCTAGTCAGTCATGCAAATAATTAATCACACTCCAATTTACTCACCTATACAGTTATACACACCAGCTCACTTATTCATAAAAATACTAGCACATTCTTACGCTCCTATGCAATCACTGATGCAAGCACACACTCATCCATATAGCCACTTTCACAATCACACACTCATAGCCATTTATATACTCCAACACACATATATACTGCCTTTCACATATGTAGTTACTCACACATGTACCACTGAGATATACATTCAATCACTAACACACCCATACACACACTCACCCACCCATACAGTCCATCACAGACGCACTGTTGAAACCATGCACCCAGTGAATCACCCACTCACACATCTATGCAGAGTCACACACACCCCACCCACACAAACACTGAGGCACCCATATAGATACTCAGAGAACCAATCCATAACCCATATAGACACTCATTTAGCTAGTCAGAAACCCATGCAGCTGCATCACACAACAGACAGACGGATACATACATTCACACAGTTTAGTCACTCACCCATGCATCCAGTAAGATACATTTAATCACTCATAGACTCAGTCACGCACCTACTAAATCATCCATTCAGACGCTTATACACCCACTCATTCTTCAATACGCCTTTCCCTATATATATTAAACATATTTAAACTTTACAGAAACACACAGTCACTGGATGATGTCAGTGATGTCATCAGTGATGTCACTGACCATGTCATGAGTGATGTAATATGTGACGTCATCAGCAGTGCATTGCGGGGGCGCGAGTTATAGTTAGCTGAACTAACTATAACGGGGAATTTCACGGGTTTTGTACGAGTGCAAAGTCCAACTAACTATAACTTTCCCTAAAACCTATGGTTTTTTCAGTGAATATATATATATATATATATATATATATATATATATATATATATATATATATATATATATATATATATATATATAGCTCTATACCCGGTACATAATGAAAAAACATTGTACGGTGCAGTTTAGTTGTTTACTCTCGATACCGTAGGTTCTTGGAAAACCTATAAACCCTATATATCCCTGCAACCAGATGGGCCTAGAGGACATAAATGTACATTGCTTTTGTAAATCGGCCATTGTGACAAGAAGTTACAAATCAAAACGTCACAAATGGCGGTTTTTCTCTACTCATATTTATTATTTTTTTTATTTCAACACAGTTTCTTTGGGAAAACCTTGAGGGATCTACACAAATTACCCCTTTCCGATTCAGAATTCGGTCTACTTTTCAGAAATCTATAGTTATGTCAGTATTGATGTTCAGTTCTTCTAATAGACATTCCATGTTTATCGGATCATGTTCAGCCTCCGTAATTGATAACAATAACTCTGTCTCACGTACATCTTGTATGATTAGTGTATTTGATACACAATCCATAAGTTTGTTCATGATAGCTTTATTTGATATGGGATTCCATTTTTTTTTTTTTTATTCAGTTTCAAATTCCTCACAAATCCACTTTTGACTTACTAATATCCCCCTCCTCTCTGGGGCAGAAACCCATCCCTTTCTGTAATAGGGTTATCATGTCCTGTATGAGCGTTATATCAGATAGATTTATCACTTCAACCCTTCGATCTTGTGTCTCTCCTAATTTGTTTTGTCCCATGATCTGAGTTTCACCCCTCTCCTTTCATCTTCTAGACCCTCCTCTATTCCCCCTCCGGGTCTTTTTGTTATATTTTCCAGGCGTTTTGGTTTTTCCCTGTTCCCTCTCTTTATTCTGTGAACCTCTCGTAAAAAACGATTTTCTGTGGTAATCTGTGCTGACATGTCAGACTCTGTATCGGCCTCACTTTCACTAGTAGGAACAGTACTCCATGATGTTGAACTCGAACTTACTGGAGTGATATTCTGTCTGCTGTTCCCCCGATCACTAGTGTCTGTTGCAATCATGTGGTCATATTTCTTTGCAAACGTAAAAATTCTACCTTGCTTATAATCTAGCTCATCCCTTTTAGGTTTGCGTGTTATGCATGGGAATATGTAGTTCCTAAATTTGATGCATTACTTCTCATGATCATGACAATGAATTGATTTGAGTTGAACCTCACAATGCACTGGTAAAAATGTATTTGTAAGGAAGGTTTGGGTTTCCACAAAGTCAAACACACGTATAAAATGTGTGGTGTATTCACACTACACTACAACCATATTTATGTTATTTTCCAGCCCTGAGGAAGTCGAAAAAACACGTGTTGGCTGGCTGGACTAAAGAGAAAGAAAATTAAAAGACCAAGAGGAATACAAGAAATGCGTTATAAAATTAGATTTGTTTGACTGGACTGAGTGTGTGCTCGGGTAATGCAATTAAGCTTTACAAACATGGTTGCAAACTTTTTTGAATTATATGCTATCATGACCGGTTGAAGACATGACCTGGTTTCCGGACTTTGCTAATAAGTTATATCAAACATGAATAGCATATTAGAATTAAGAGCCAAAGGAGATTAAAATAGAGGTCATTTTGCTGTCCAGGTCAACTAAATCTAGTTCCGAAAAGCAAAAGAAATGGCAAAAGATGGAGCAGTTGCTCAATTATGGTGTCAAATTTACAAGGACAAAGAACAACGCGCCTCGGAGGACCTTTGAACATCTGTAGTATGGCTAGTTGGTAAATAAATAGATAATAAATTCATAACGACTGGTGATAAAACTGAGAATCCTATTTTTCCATCTTGAATAGATCATATAAAGAGAAGGTCCGCTATTATACTTTGAGAGGAGGTTGATGTGACTATTCAGTCGCAGTATTAAATTATGCTGAGAAAAAAAGTACTAGACAGTCAAAGGAATCTTGAGTTCAATGGCGAGATTGTACGCTTATTTCTGTCTTAGACGTTAAGCCTGGTATTTGGGCTAAAATTTGATGATTTTCTTTTGTCAGGTATTTAAGTACTAGTCAAATGACACCTTTCTGTCGTTCTTGAAACGTTTTTGAGATATAGGTGTTCAATAAATTGGCTGACTGGGCTTTAAAGGGATAACATTTGTATGTCTGCACTGTCATGATTTGCGACGCCTGTCAATCATATTTTGAATTTTTTGACAAACAAATGACTGGAAAAAAGCTGAGATTTTCTTATTCTGTCACTTTAAAGGTCACAAACAAGTTCTGATTAATGATTTTGCCGCTGTAGAACAATTTTCCATAGACTAGGGTGGTCACCCTCTGAGGTGTGTGACCCCAAACTGCAAGGCACCAAAACACGTGGAAAACTTGCATCCTACATCAAGGGGGAAAAACACAGAAACTGGCGTGGGATTTGCAAATCAAAAAGCAACTGCAACCCCAGAAGCCACCATTTTAGTTCCTAGATTTGAATGCCATATTATGAATGATTCATGACTTTTGCACGGTGGGGAAAAAAAGAAAGGCAGGGAGTACAATATAGCTAGTGTCTGACCCCAGGGCACCGGTGGTAGAGATCTAGAGACGTGGAAATCACCATAATGTCAGAAACAGGTTGGGTGCAAGGCTTGACCGTAGGCCAAGCCTTGTGACTCTCCCTCACTGCACACAGCCTTTGGCCTTGTGCAGAGGAGGTAAGACGACAGTGGGTTGGCTGCCAGTGTCAGGTTTGATAATGGGCTGTCGGAGCAGGGTTCGGTCGTCAGCATGTGGTTGATAAATACAACATTGAAAAAAATTAAGTTCACAGAAGAAAAAAACAAACAATTAAAAACTGACATGGGTGTGTCTCAAACACAAAAGGTTTAAGTGGCTTTTCGCCACTAATGGTCACCACTGCATACAACGCCACCATAACTCCTACTGTATGCCATGCGCAAAACACCAATTTGCCAGCAGTGGAGAAAACAAAGAGAACAGCATTCAGGAGAGCAACCTGGTGGGCAACCCAAGTTAACCGAAACTTGCAACTTTCAGTAGCTTTACGCGTTTCAGTTAGGAATCTCAGTCTTTAACTGTGCTTTCTTCAGTCAATGATACCCAACAGGTAACAATATTTTATGGTTCAATATTGCCATCAAGCAGTTTGTTAGAGTGATATCAAAACCTACGAGGTTAAAGGTCGAGAGGTTTGTAAATGCCACCGGAACCCAAAGAGGGCAATATAAGCACTTTACGTCGGGCAGCACGCTGCCATGATGAAAGCCAGTGGATTTATGTGATTCTGTGGCTGCAGCACTTACCACGTGATTATAGATTTACTTCATTTGCCAAATATTTGTCAGATTTCACAAAAGTTGCCCTGACAACGTTAAAACTCCACAATGTTGTTTGGCAAATGCCATGATTTAGAAACCCACAATTTATAGGAAACCACAAATATATCCTAGAATTCACAATCCTCTGTGAAAAACGGGTAAGTATACCACTCCATGTTGTGCAATAAAAGCATCCAAAAGCTATACATTGTGTGTGTAATATATATATATATATATATATATATATATATATACACACATACATACATACACACACATACATGTAGATTTTTTTTTAAATGCAAACTTTTCTGTGGAACTTACACTTGGAAATAATAAATTGTTCTAAATATAACATTGGTTAAGCACCGTATTAAAAAAGTAAATAAAACAAATTCTCTGCTTTTGGCAAATTTGCACGCTGCAGATTGATGCGTACAATTTAAGTAGGTTTATGAATTGTAGGGATTCAGAATTCTGTGATAGTCTAGAAAAGTACACAAATGGTGGAGTTCCAAGCACACTTGCGGTCCACTATGCATATTCAAGTGGATTGTGTACATGGCAAAAATGTGTCAACAAATTTTTTCTTATTGGGGATAACTTCTACCCACTGTGACAGCACTTCCCCAACAACCCCTCCAATATGGGGATATGCGCATTCCTTTCACACGCTGAAGAACTTGCTCTCCTGGTTTCCAAAAGTAACTTTCCAAGTGTAGGTAACGACATGTAGATTTGCGAATTTCGAAAAAAGAATGAGATTATGATTCTTGAAATACTTTCGACTGTTAAAACCTCTAATGAACAACCCCATTTCCTGTTCCTAGTTAGATATTTTGTCCAACAACAATCCACACAATGTACAATTTTCTGCAAGAGTAAATCTAATTTGTGGGAGTGAAAGAAGTTAGTCTGGCTGTGGCTCTGCTGACTTTCTCAGAGTTCTACTGCATACTCCCTCTACAGTCCTCTCAATGGGTAAGAAGCAAGTGTTCGAACAATATATACCAAAATATTAGGATTGAAAGGCCAGCCCCTCCTCTAACAGCAAAGCAGACTAAACCCGATTCTTAAGAGATCTGCAGCCTCAATCCATGAACCAAGACACCAAGAATTCAATGACCATGAAAGCGCAAGGCAGATTAGAATCGAATCACCAAACCTGTACTTTGCATGAGAAATGAGAGTGAATATGCGCTTTCTGTCCACCCCCCTTTGAGTACCTCACTGGGGTAGGGCCTCACCAAGGGTTATGCTCCACAAGCTGTTTGGGCGACTGACCGTTGTCGAGCTGTCCTGAGATCCGGGAGTTGTTCAACATGGAGGTTCACTTGTTGATAATTTTTGTTTGTTTGTTTGTAGAGGAGGTCTGTTGTGCACACACAAGGGGGTGGGGGGGTCCCCCTTATACTACTGGAGGGCGGGTTCCTGTAGAAATGGCAAGTACACCTAACACTGTGAGGTTCCTCACGTGGAGCATCCGTGGTATGGGAACAATGGCCAAATGTCACAACGTATACTCCTATCTGCGGTGCAGGGACGTGCACATTCCTCCAAGAGACATCTTAACAAGGAGGAGGCTGGGAGGTTGAAGAAGAGGTGGCGGGGTCTGATTTTCTCAACCACCTTTTCGGCTTGCATCAGGGGGGGTCTTGTTTTGGGTGAAGCCTGGGGTCCCCTTCGGTTCTTGACTGCTCATGGCTTGATACAGAGGGGCGGTATGCCCTGCTTATGGAACGTTTGGCAGGACGGAAGGTGACACTAGGCAACGTTTATGCACCCAACCAGGACCAAGTCGGCTTCCTAGAGTCTTTCTCTGCCTCCTTAGCTCATTGCTCAACAGGTTCTCTCATATTGAGGGGCGACTTTAACTGCGTGGCGGACGTGGTCATTGATCGTTTGCACCCTCTCCTACTGGGACGCAGCCACATCGTACAGCGTTGGGTTTCCGGACCTGGATGTACCACTGGGGCTTAGAAGACACATGGAGACTGCAGCATGCTGGGGATAGGGAGTACTCCTTATTCTCGCCAGTTCACCAAGTTCATACCAGGCTCGATATGTTCCACTGTTCCCCAGCCTTCAATGGTTCCGTTTTCCACTCTGAATACTTGGGGCGTACTTTGTCGGACCACAGCCCACTACTCATATTATACCAACCATTGGGGCGGCGCCCTCCAATCCCTACATGGAAATTGAACCTGTTATTGCTTGAAGATGACCCCTTCCGGGCCTCATTGCTAGCACTGGTCGAGGCATACTTCCCTATTAATGCCAACACTGCCTTCTCCCCCCAGGTGGAGTGGGAGGCGTTTAAGGTGGTTGTAAGGGGCCATTGCATGGGGCAAGCGTGTAGGGCACACAGGGAGATTAATCAGGAACTTCTGGACTTAGAGGGGACTCTCCACAGACTAGATAATTTACAGGGCATGGACGATGCGGCCCAGGTGTCCCTACAAGACGCGCGGGCACGATACAATGACGCATTGGGTAGGCTGAGGTGTTACAACTATAAGGACTACCTAGATAAAGTACAAAGAGAGGAAGGGAGGGCGGGTCAAGTGTTAGCGCGATTAATCAAACCTGAGTTGGGAGGGGGGGGGGGAGCACCTGTCATGCAGCTAGGTTTAGACACGGGAGGTGTGGTGCATGACCCAGATGCCATTAATGACTCTTTTCTAATGTACTAGGAGTGGCTGTACTGGGCCCCGACTGCGGCCTCCTTGCCGGATATACAACACTTCCTTGCCCCTCTGCAGCTCCGTACGTTGGAGGCAGATGCACGGGACGACTTGAGGGGCCCGATCACTGCGCAGGAAGTCAGGGCTGCCATAGCGGCGTTGGCACACGGTAAGACGCCCGGGCCCGATGGCCTCCCAGACGAATTTTATCCACGGTTTACCGATATGCTGGCTCCGCACCTTGTGGCGTTGTACGCTGCGGCATATGAGGGAGGGGGTGGGGGGGTTTGCCCGACTCCACCCAGTCAGCACTTGTGATTCCGCTCCTTAAGTCCAAGCAACCCGATGCGGGAGTGAGAGATTATCGACCTCTCTCCATGCTCAATCTAGACTTTAAGATCTTGAGCAAGGTGCTGGTGGGCAGATTGCTCCCGCACATGAAGTCCCTGAACCACCCAGACCAAAACGGGTTTATCACCTCTCGTAATACCTCTTACAATCTCCGCAGGCTCTACTCTACCATGCAGATGCGCCAGCGCTCCAACAGGCGGCGGTTTTATCTGTTGACCTGGAGAAGGCGTTCGACACGGTGAGCTGGGAGTACCTGTTCAAGGTGATGCACCAAGTGGGACTGGGGGACCATTGGGTGCGGTGGGTAAGAGCTTCTCTATGCCTCATCCACTGCGAGAGTCAAGACGGGCCTAACTATATCCAGATTTTATAAGATTTCCCAGGGGTCCCGGCAGGGGTGCCCCCTTTCACCACTCCTATTTGAGCTGGCTGTGGAACCGTTGGCGGAACGGTTCCGCCTGGGTGGGAGAGGACTGGGACTGACCTTGGGCGGGCAACGGCACCACGTCTCTCTATAATCAGACGACTTGTTGCTGTATCTTATGGAGGCAGTCGAAGGGGCCGCTGAGGCTCTACGAATTCTGGGCGACTTTGCTCTCCTTTCGGGCCTTAAGGTCAATAAAACCAAGACCTATCTGTTTCCCATAGCTGGGCCTCTGACCCGACCGGAGGCCCTGCCGATTGACACTCTCTGGGCACAGCGTACCTTTAAATACTTGGGCATACATATTTTCCATGACCTAGATGATTTGAAGGATGGGAATCTGGGAAGGGCGTAGCATTCCCTTCGCTCTTGCGTTCAGTTCTGGAGCACGCTACAATTGCCCATCATGGCCCGGATCACACTGTCCAAAATGGTTATGCTGCCCCAGTTGTTGTACTTTTTCGTGACTCTCCTGGTTTTGATGCCAAGAAGCTTGTTTCGACCTCTGCATGCACTCCTGCGGCACCTGGTTTGGGATGACGGACTCCCGAGGGTGTCCTTGCAAACTCTACAGCGCCCTATGTCGGAGGGAGGACTTGGGGTGCCGAATTTCGAATTTTATATGTTGGCCGCCCAATTACAGTGGTTGGCACAGTGGGTGGAGGGGGTGAACGAGGAGGGAACGTGCCTGGCGGACCCGGTATCGAGTCGTGGGCTGGTAACGGCAAAGCTCCTACTACCGGCCACATCCACCCCTCACTGCTCCTTACTGCAGCGCACGGCCTTTCAGGCGTGGAGACGATGTTGCAGTGGAAGGCAGCAATCTGCGAAATATTCTCCAATGCTACCCCTGGTGGGGCTGCCACACAGGGACCCCCAATCTACATTCACGAGAACCCAGCTGGCCAAATGGTCGGAGGCCGGACTGGATAATGTTGGGGACTGCTACTTAGATAAGGCACCGATTCCTTTCGTGGACCTGGTAGACTATAGTGGGCTCCCCCGGGTCAGTTCCTGCATTACGAAGCGTTGACGCGTACATTTGCGCACTTATGGGCGCTGGGAGGGAGGAACCTGATACACACCCGGTCCTCCATGCTTTATTCACCCATGGCACTGCAGGACACCTGGTGAAATGGCTTTATGCCGCATTAGTGGAGGCTTCCACCGGCCCCCTGGATGGATTGCGGGCGCGTTGGGATAGGATTGGGGGCAGAGTCCTTACCGACTCGGAGTGGCGTAAGGTTTTGCGCTATTCGGGGAAGGTCTCTCGGAACACCCGATTGAAGTATATCCAATTCAATTACACACACATGACCTATACAACGCCACACCGGCTTAATGTGACATATGGAGGGGAGGTGCGACAGTGTACCAGATGTGTCCACCCGGATGCTGACTTTGGCCACATGACATGGGATTGCCAATGGGTGCGTCCTTACTGGGAGGCGGTGTTGGTCAAGATCAAAGACGTGCTTGGGGAGGGAGTTGGCCTTAACAATCCAGACGTGCCTGCTGTGTCTCTTCCCCAGGCCGCCTAAGCGCAAAGTTGGGAATCGTTTGATAGACCTTGCGCTGGGCCTTGCTATGCGCAGGATAGCGATGGAGGGGAAATCCTCACGGGGCCACAGGTTGCAGCCTGGAACAGGGATGTTATTGCATGGGCGGGGGCAGAAGGTAGAGCGCTAGCATGGGAGGAGGCCAGGGGAGTGAGAATGCGCCCGATTGCTGAGCAATGGAGAGAGGCATTGGCTGAATGGGAGAAACCAGCGGGATCTAGCAGTGAGGGGGGAGAGTCGGAATGCGAACCACAAACAGATGCCGCGGCGCAGGTCGCACATCCAGGGTCCCTTGGAGAACCAGGGGTTTGATTTATGAGCGGGGGTGCACGGTCTTGAGAAGTCCTTGGGGGTGTCTACCTAGGTAAGGGAGGGATATCAGCTGCGAGGGGGGCGGGGGGCCCGCCGGACCCGCTCGTGGGTTGTTTATGCTTTCATTAACATTAGATGTCTGTGCTCCGACATGTCCACTCCTCTGCACGAGTTACTTGTTTCTCTTTCCCTTTTCTTCCCCCCTTTCTTTCCCCTTTTGCTCATTTCCTGGGTTTGAGCATTGTTAATGGCACGATATGATTGCATTTACAAATATATATGCATACGATGGGCTGATGTTGGACAACTTTCTGCATAACTACCATGATATGAATGTCTTGGTGGAGCACGCACTCACGAACGTCGACAGTAATGGATGATGTAACTTGTTTTGTTTTTCCTTTATCCTTCTTGCACTTGTTGTAATGATTTGTAAAAAATGCCAATAAAAATATCTTTAAAGAAAAAGAAAATGAGAGTGAATATGAGACAAATGAACTGGTCCTGGGGAGTATCAGGATGAGCCGAAATCTCTGATTGAGTCATGTTTAGGAGAAGTGGCACAAGAGAGTATAGGACAGAGAAGTCATATGAGGCAGGAGTGTAAACAATGGAGTAAATATCTCATGAGTGGAAGGGCCCTATGCATTCCTTTCAGTCGAAGCTGGTCAAGGTACATGTGGTTAACGCTTCTGTAAGGGGCTCCTTGTACTTACCTTTTAGAGTGCAAGATAGCATAAATGTGAAGATTGGCAAGGATGATTGGAGCAACCCCAAGAAGAACAGCTAGTAATTACACAACACCACTGCTCTGAGTGAAACAGCCAATAGAGTAAGGAAGCAAGAGTGAATGGAAGCTGCAAAATTCCAGAATAGATGGCATCAATAATAAAACATTTTTGCAAACAGGGTGTGCCCAAGATTCCAGAATAATCGGCATTGATACTAACACCAACAATCTGGTTTAGACCTGTTAAGTACAGCCACCTGTACTGAATAGGACGCATGATAACGAACTAGAGATGTAAAATGCATATGTTAATTAGCCAGGTAAGAGAATAATGTTAAAATACTTTATATCTCTTTGTTGAGGATCCTGTGACAAGATTAAGGCCAAGAGGATGCAAGTGTGAAACTAGAAGCCTGTCCATGCTGGTTCAAGGATGGCTTTCTTTTTCTTCTCACCCTCTTCTTGATGAGAATAGTCTCAGACACAGGTCTTAGGAGTTACACCAGATTCACCACAAGCACTTGGACTTGACCCTGGCCTAAACCCCATTGCTGGAATCCGTACTAGCACTGGGAGCTATTAAGGAAACTCATACACACTGTGAAAAATAAATTTGAGGTTTCTCAAGTAAAATTGCTCCTGGAGTATCCAATCTGGACAAGCACTGCCAAAGACTTTCAGACTTGCATGACAAATTTGTTGGAACAATTAACATACACTTTTAAGATTTTTTTTTTTTTTTAAAAAGGGGGGCCAGGGTTACTTACCTCTGTAATTCTCGGTCTTTTGAGAAGGGGCGTACCAGAGAGTGTGGTTACTTCAATTTCTACTTCATGACGTTTCACAGGCTTAGGCATCAAAACTTCAGATGCTACCTGCAAGAGGTCATCAAAGACTGAAAATGGGTGAAGATAGCCCACTGGTGTTGTTCAGATTGATTAGAGGTAGATAAAGTGCAAAGCCTCAACATGTGGAAGATAGTCTTGTGACGTTACATTACTAATGCTGACATACCTCAGTAAAGGTTACACAATTGAGGTAGGAAATGTACACAATTAGAAGAAAATTGCTATCCTTTGGAAAAGGAGGCGTCAGTTTGACAACCCACCAGACTTTGACGCAAGGACAGCATTAACATGCTTTCACAGTCATCCCTGGCTAGCTCAAATAAGAAACTTCCTGAATGTGGATTAGGAGGGTTGGAGGGGGCCCGTTATATGCTACCCACTATTGCCTTTACTAACAGTTTGTGACAGTACTTCTATATGATCGAATGCAAAATAGGCTAATTAGTAGCAGCTGCAAAGAAATGTATCCAACACAGTTGTCTCGTCAAATAGGACAGTTTTGTGCCGGATCATCCGCCCCTGAATGGACTTGGACCACTTGATGTGCAAAGCACACTAAAATGCTGCAGTACACTGTCTACTTTAAGACTAATTTTGGAATATATAACTTTTGGAAACCTGTATCTTAATATATTGTTAGTTTCATGTGCTCAATAAAAAAATAAGAAAAAAAATAAACACCCAACCTGTGGGCAGAAATGTTTACATAGAGAATCCAATAAGAATCGAGAAATTTTGGGCCCACGGATTTATTTTTAATGCACATAAGCTAAATATACATGTGCAAAAAATTTTGAGAACTGAGCCCATATTTCTTTTGGTTTGCTTTAATGTTTGTCAATGGTTTCTATCAAAATTCAGGCGCTGACAACTGCTACAAAGTCATAAAGATTTGCGATGTTCCTACTGCCGACGCGTCTTGTCTCCGGACCCGACAAGTAACCTGGAAATTGGGGGAATTGCTCAACGGGGGAAACCAGACAGGCCACAGGGGACTAGCGTGGTGAGCAGCTCCCTTGATTGGCGGCGGTGATTAACCCAGTCCCCAGTGTTCCTCTCCTACATACCGGATCAGGCTTCCAAGGAGGATGACTGGGGGCAGAGGTGCCCGAGGGGCACAACAGACAAAGATGGACAAATTTGCACTCTCATGTGAAGAAATGCCCCGAGAGGGGTCGTGGAAGTTCAAAATCTTGCGGACCAACCTCCGACGGAGAATGATGCTCTCACACTTAAAGATATACTGGCAGCAATCCAAGGAGTCCGAGGTTCTCTGGAAACAAGAGAGACAATCGCCACCGAAGTCAAGTTGGTGAGAGCAGACCTTCATAACCTGAATACCCGACTGTCAGATGCAGAAGACTCCCTTTCGACCCTCAAACCTGAGACTGCAACTCTGAAACAGCAAGTCAAGGAACTGTAGACAGCTGCAGATTCCATGGGAGCAAAGCTAGGGGAATAAATGGAGGGAGGTCAAGGAGGAACAAGGTCTGTATAGTAGGAGTCTCAGAGAAAGCAGAAGGTCCAGCGGTGAACCTCTTTGTGCAGGACCTCATCCTTAAGGAACTACAACCATGCGGTCTATCCAATTACTTCTCAGTGAACGTGCCCACAGAATCCCAAGAACCCCGCCTAAATCTGGGGCACCACCACATACCATCATAGCACAGATTATTAATTTCAGGAATAGAGATGTAATCCTTCAGGCAGTATACAGTGCCCCGCCAGTCAAATATGACAATGCAATCATCAATTTTTTGTGGAATTTCATACTTCCTGTACAGAGATTACGTCACAGCTTTAAAGAGGTCAGAAAAGCCCTACAAGACCAAAACCTGACGTACTCAGTGATGTTCCCACCTCAACTGCGGGTAATAGCAGAAGGCAAGACCTAGCATTTTATGACCCCAGATGCGGCATGGGACTGGCTGGAGGGGTGGAGATCGACTGGGGGTGCGCGACTGCGCACCCAGTCTCACCAACAAGGACACGATGATGATCCTTTGACACACAGCAGAGACACATGGGGTTCACAGCAATCCCAGAGACCATCGCAACAACCAACTACGGAGGTAGCAGCTCAACATGACCACCACCAGGACTGGTTTGAAGGATATGGGTGAACCTAATACTTCTTTGAACCACGGCAGCCCTGAACACACTCATGACACTGATGCAGTTTCCTTTGGACTGAAGCAGGAGGATGGCTGCTGATGCCAATCCATGCATGAAGTCACTTGGTAACACGTAAAGACCTTTTCTTGGGGGGGTGGGGGACTGCTTGTGGCGGCCACGTCTCCTGTTGATTTAGTGCTGACTTTGGGCGACAATCACTCTGCAATGTTTGGGGGGCAGGCAATTGTGAGTCCACTGTACAGGGATGCAGGGAGGCTGGGTCTGTTTGGGGGATGTTTGCTACTGGTCCTCCTCCAAGAGACTCATATGTTAGGTACTACATATTGTGCCTTAAATAGATGGGGATATAAAATTGTTGCCCATGCAGGTTATACAACAGGTTCCAGAGATGTAGGCATATTAATACAGGAGTCACTGCCACTTATTGTCCATCAGGTTTGGTCAGAAGCTGGGAGGGAATAACCATCAACATTTGCTTGGTTTATGTTCCACCCCGCCTACATGACATCACATTCCCAGTCTTGAGTGCTATTCTCCTTCAAATGCCAGACGGTAAATTGTTAATGGGGGGCAATTTCAATGCTGCTGTCTGATCAACAAGTGGCCCCACAGACCAACGGGCTCTGACATCTGGCATGCACTCAAAACCCTGCAGTACGTGTTCCACTCGGAGTGCATGGTATCCATTCACGTACAGATTATCTCCTCACCCATCAACTATAATACTATTAAGGAGCTCAACATTTGGCGCGAGGAATAACGGGCCACTTTCCGTGTGGGTGGATTTATCCTGCGTAAAGGCTCAACCCCTCGAAACACAGTGCTCAATGCCTGGTACCTCAAAATACTGCATATTAGGGAAAGTCTCCTTACAACAACAGAGCAATATTTCACTGAAAAGGACTGCTCGGTTGCTTCTGCTCAGTCCTTATGAGAGGCTTATTAGACTATTATAAAAGGACACTCTCTCTCCCTGATAGTGGGACATAAAAGAGATAAGAGGGTGAAAATGGAACAACTTGAGGAAGAAATCCAGACAGAGTAAACCCTACTGGAGCGGCCATTCCCCGATACCAAACACGCCCTCCACATTAAGCAAAAAGAATACAAAGATGCAGCAGTAGAAGCTGACAAAGCGAGTCACCAAGCCACCCAGCATCTCCTCTATGAGGTGGGAGACAAGGCCGAGATTCTTTTGGCATGGTTAGAAAAAAAGAGACCAGACTAGTCGTTGGGTACTGGAGGTGAAAGCTAATGATGGTACCCCAATCAGAGACAAGCAGGGGATAGAGCATGCCTTTGCCACCTATTATGCCCAGCTTTATTCACCGGGGCAATGCACATTTATTACTCTTGGAAAGAAATCATGCCCAGGATACTTGGGTAGAATCAATCATTTAAAATCATATGTTTATTAATTTGATTAAAAGATTTATGTAGGGGTAAGACACCCTACGGGGCATTAAACCATTGATTACAGGAAGTCACTCAGGCATATGTGACGCAGTTATTGAATCTTACCAAGTCACAAATACAATTACTTCAACACTCCTGCACCCACAGTCAATAATACAAACAGGGTCAGAGTGTTTGTCAACAACGTTCCGATCCATCTACAATTAAAGGATCATCATCAGGACATTGTGATACAAGCCTGAGAATTACACAGTAAACCTATAAAAACATGGAAGGAGAAGAAATAATGAAGAGAAAAGGAAAAAAGGTGAGTAATTGGTTTAAAGTTAGGCAAAGCAGACGCAAAATGTGTGTAGATTGTTACACAACCATGCATATGCAATTCCAGTGGAAGGAGTGTCCACTCCTATGCTAGCCGGTCAAGGATACTGTATCAGGTATCAAATTATTGCCAAATGGAAGGCAGGGCACTTGTGCAGAACTGAAGGTATAAGGATTCTATCAGAGTCATCATGCAAGGCGCTGTGCATTGTGCACATACAATCAGGCACCTACCAAGGAGAAAAATGTTCCATGTCAAAACGAAGATAGAAACTCCTCAGAGTCTCAGGGCCGGCGTTACCATAGAACAGCAATACTAGCACAAAAGAGCGTCAATCCATGAAAGGGGCAGGCAGAATCAATAAATCTGTAAGGGAACAAAATATAACCAATCAGTTGCAAGGGGTTTTGAACTCCTTCTACTAAATTTGAGTGGGTCCGAACCCCCATCTTTCCTGGGGCGATTACTTTGTTACTTATCTTTTTTCTTATTGTCTTTTTAATTCTAAATTCAACAATCTTGTCTTTCTTGCAACAGGATCGGAGAATATGTCTGATCATACCCCACTGTACAATGATGAGTATATTAAGAAAATCTTGAAAGGCCCATCCCTCTTTTCCGACTCCACTGAAGTAGCTCAACCAGCTAGCTCTAGTCTCATAGAACTCATGATTGGTATGTTGACAGAATACTTAAAAGCAGATACTATTCCCCGGGGCTTGCAAGTCAGGAACGTCCTTGGGATTTTTACTGAGGAAAAGAAATACAAACAAGTGTTTAGCTATATCAAGGCACTGGATGGTGCTCGGTATGGATACAGCAATCGAGCACTCCAGGAAGTTATTGGAGGAGATTTCAGATTTGGAGAAACCGATCACCAAGTCTAATTTAATAACGGATGCCAACGGCTTCCTTCATAAAATTGAAAAAACGATTACAGAGTTCACTAATTTTGAACAGGATAAAAATCTCACATAAAGTACTTAAAAGACATATGTACCTATACAGCAGAGACAAATTATCCATATTTGAATGAGGATTTCTATACGAACAAGAATTATTTGAATCCTAGCCTTGAGCGTCTTTGGGGCCGATTAAACAAACAGAAGAAAATCTGTGATATTCTCTGATAGTTCTGTTGAATCCTTTGATAACTCTGACCCAGGTGACGATACTAGTTCCTCGACCGCCACATCCAATCCCACTTTTTTAGGGAGGGGCCTTCTGAACCCCCCATAAGAGGCAGGGGGGAGAGCAGAAGGTGGGTCCAATAATGGTTCAGTACAACCAGCGAGAGAGAGACATGCCAGAAACATTACCAATCAGGGAACATAGACACCACCCCTGGTACACTTCCATGGGCGGCTGAGAGTCAGTCTAACAATATGCAGATCACATCCATTTTTAACCTCTCCTCACGCTGTCTATCTCAGACAGAAATAGCACTTTTGAGCAGAGGCTTATCGTTTGTCCCTACAGTGCGGCCTAATTTATTGGATTTACAAACGGATGTGTTCCTGTTTTTCCAGAAAATCAGATTCAACACTTTTTTTGCAGACCAACCATATGCCGGAATTTAAGCAAGTACTGATTTACGCCCAACCTCCACCTTCGTACCACCCAATAACTCAATACCACCTGAAATACATGCCTTTAAGAGACTTGTACTCAAGGACATCTCAAATCTTGAACATCAAAAAGCCTTCACTCCCTATATTTCTCGATCTGAAAAACATGCGCTTACCAATATCAAACTTAACAAGTCTTTAGTTGTCAAGCCAGCAGATAGGGGTGGTGGAAGTGTGCTGCAAGACATTGACAAATACAAAAGTGACATCACCGGCCAAATCTCTAATAGAGACCACTACGTGAGACTGGGAAGTGACCCTACAAAGGAACTACAAACTAGATTGCTGCCATTACTGGTAGGGGTCTTAAGGCAGGTTTCATTAGCAAGAATGAACATTTATTCCTTAACATTAGAACCCCCTTAGCCATCAGTAATATGCACACTACCGAAAATACATAAAAACCAGACTTCACAACCCGGTAGGCCAAATGTCTCTAGTACCCGGGAACCCATGCTAGATACCCAGAATGTGAAAATCTTATCCTGGAACATTGCAGGCATAAAGTCTAAGATAATTGACCCCGAGTGGTGTAAGCTAGTGGATGATTTCCATCTATGCTTATTCCAGGAAACCTGGGCGGTAGAGCAGGTACATAGGGTGGGGTTTACTACTTACAGTGTAGAAGCTAGGCAGTCATTAGTTGGCTGCCCAGCCGGTGGCTTATTAATTTGGGCTAAGAATACACTAGCATGTAAAATCAAGGTGCTGGAACTTGGTTCAGAGGAAATACTTGGGCTGGAATTGACTTCTTTGAAAGGAAATATCCATCTCAGGCAATTTAACATCTACAATCGCTTCAGTAGTCCCCACAAGCTATCTGATACCATAACCACATTAACAAATTATCTTGACTCAACCAAGGGGAACTACCAACTTATAGTCGCAGGTGACCTTAATAGAACATTCGAACCTGTTGACTATATACAGGAGCTATTATATGATGGAGACCAAGCCAGAGGGGTTGAGAAGCTCCAGACTACACCTATTAAGAACTGCACTAGGGTGGGGCAACAGGTTTTATCATTCTCTATTACCTACGGGGTTCGTGCTTGTAATGGTTGGACACGCTCAGACAGAGAAGCATGCCATACGTTTAAGAGGGAGGAAGCAAAGTCCAGGATTGACTATATCTTGGTTGATCTTGATCTTTGGCCAAGCGTCAAAGATATGGCCGTATTCATTTGGGACGATAGCGACCATAATGCTCTGGCACTTACGCTGTCTGGCCTAGCACTCTTAGATGGACAGTCTCGGCACAAGAGTGCCCCTGTAATTACCACCAACAATAACAAAAGAGTAAAATGGCCTCAAATACTGGCTGATCCACTTATTCTTCCAAAAATATATTCTGAGGTAGTGCAGATTCTCCCCGACATGAGTAATAGTGCGGCTAGCGCAGACGATATTATGGCTACATTCCAGCAATTGACCTATACAATAAGGCCATTTTTTAATAAACAGTGCAACCAAAATTTATTTACACAGAGTACCGCCCCGTGGTATAGTAAGGTTTGTAAAAAAGCTAAGGATGATTTAACTGTGGCGGTAAAGGAAAAATCTTGTATAGAGACATTATAAAGTGTAGGAAGCTGTATAAATCGGCACAAGACAAGGCAAAAAGGGATTGGGAGGCAGGAAATTGGCGCTCACTCGTAGTCGCATCAAAGCAGAAGGACAGCCAATTATTCTGGCATCTCTTGTCGAAAGGGTCACCCAAACTGAAAATGGAAACAGACTTCCACATACAGCCCCATGTTTGGGAGGAGTATTTTTCGCATCTTTATGCAGGCCAACGGGTTGCCCCTAACATAGGCCTACAGTTGAATTATTCAGACCCCACACTAACTGATGAGATTGCAATTACAATAGAAGAAACTATTATAGCTATCAATTCTCTACAGAATGGGAAAGCCCCGGGCCCAGACAAACTCCCGGGAGACATGTATAAGGCAGAACCTATAATATGGGGACCACGGCTAAAAATGGTTTTTAATGCTATTTTGTGCAGTGGTGAAATACCGGCGACCTGGAGAGGTGCTGAAATTATACCAATTTACAAAATGGGAGACAAAGGGTCACCCGCAAATTACAGGCCCATTAGCCTTATAGACGTCTCCCAAAAAATTTTGTAAAATTATTTTAACCCGGATCCAAAATTGGATTGAGGAAAATAATATTTTATGAAATCTGCAGGCAGGATTCAGGGCCTCCACAAGCACTACAGATCAAGTTTTTAGATTTCTTCTGTTAATATGGAAGGAAGTGACCTTTAGAGGAGGTCACTTGTATGTCATGTTTGTGGACTTAAAAACGGCTTTTGACTCAATAGAACGTACTCAACTCTGGTCAGCCCTTAAGAGATTTAGGACTCCCATCATACCTACTTAAAATTTTGATTCGCCTGCACCATGACACCTATGCAAAGGTCAGGTGGAATCTTGATGGTAGTCTTTCAAATGATATTTCTGTTCGCAAGAGAGTACGTCAGGGTTGCGTTCTCGCCACATTATTTACCCTATATATAAACGGGCTAATAGGAGAGTTGTATGACTGTGGAGGGGACCCCCCAAAACTAGCGGGTCGTCCTGTGCCCTCCCTGCTTTTCGCAGAAGATACGCTACTCATTGTTAGGACGCCAAAGGGGATTCAGAAAATTTTGAACAAATTTGCTAAAGCTTGTAAGGACAGGGGATTAGAAATTAATTGTTCCAAGACAAAATATATGACGTTTAACCCCTATAAATCCCACAAGGGCAGATTGACGTTGGGCTCGCTAACCCTGGAGCAGGTTAAGGCATTTGCTGGGAGCACGAATTAGTGATAGGCTGGTTTGGACACCACAAACTGAAAAGAGTACTCTGACTCTCCAGCATGCCGACTGTGCAATAGCCGGGAGGGCTAGGGCGTCTCCATATCAACCGCTCTCCCCAATTCTGGAACTCCACAGGGCTAAAGGTCTAGGAGCAGCCCTATATGGGGTTGAGTTATGGGGGCTGGAGAACCTCAAGAACTTAGTCCTTGCGGAGAACAAATTTATTAGGGCGATTCTTAATCTACCCGTGAATACTCCCCTTTTGCCTCTAAGAATTGACCTTGGTCTAAAACCTATTAACAACTTTGCCATCCTTAGGGCTCTCTTGTTCTGGGTAAGGATATGGACCAGTAACACACAGGTTCCGGTGAAGGAGGCCCTGGAAGAGCTATTGATCCTACAAAAACGAACAGGCCGCATTGCGTGGTTTAATAAGATCAAGGAATGGTTCTTAAAACTAGGGCTGGGGCCCATGTGGGAGGATCCGGTGTCTATAACGAAAAATATGGTCCATCTCCTTAAAAAAAGGTTCTGGGAGTACATTGATACACAAAGTATTGATGGTAATGCACATGGCACTTTAACTTCTAGTTTTATAAATATAAAAGGATGGTTTGGTTTTGAAATGTTCATGGATGATGTCGAACCTCACCAGGCAAGAGCTCTGTACATTCAATTTAGGTACAGAGTTCTTCCCCTTAATTCTTGGAGAAGCACTTGGGAAAATGCATCTGTAACATCTCTGTGTCCGACCTGTCATTCCCTTCCTGAGACTCTTGATCACTTTCTCTTTTTTTGCCCCTCCTATGTTGACCTTCGTAAAAACTGGTTAATCCCTCCTTGTCGTCTATTATCCTTTACACGCCCCGTTGATGCTTTACGCATCTTTAAGTCGGATACTACTAGGTGGCTAGTGTTTACAATTTCGAGACATCTGCTCTTTGCCTGGTGGAAAAGGTCAAAAATGATCAACAATGTCTCTGTCAACTTAATGTGAATATATATGCCACCTGGCTATGGGGTTTAACTTGGACATCGGGGAACAGAATTATGGAATTTTACAAACAGATTCTCTGGAATGTGGCAAATGTTTTTTTAATTACTTTTGTAAATCTTGGAACCCTTGAAATTTTTAATATTTCTAGAGGCGAATGTTAGCCTGCTGTTTTAATCGTTCTTTTATAATGTAATGAAATGAAATATTTTATTGCTTTTATGGTTATGAATTTTTATGATGTAAATGATCATATTTTTGATCGAATAAACAAATACATCAAAAAACCTTCACTCCCTATAATATTTCTCTATCTAACAAACATGCTCTTACCAATCTCAAACTTAACAAGTCTTTAGTAGTCAAGCCAGCAGATAGGGGTGGTGGAAGTGTGCTGCAAGACATTGACAAATACAAAAGTGACATCACCGGCCAAATCTCTAATAGGGACCACTACGTGAGACTGGGAAGTGACCCTACAAAGGAACTACAAACTAGATTGCTGCCATTACTGGTAGGGGTCTTAAGGCAGGTTTCATTAGCAAGAATGAACATTTATTCCTTAACATTAGAACCCCTTAGCCATCAGTAATATACATACTACCGAAAATACATAAAAACCAGACTTCACCACCCGGTAGGCCAAAAGTCTCTAGTTGTGGATCTATATTGAAACCCCTTGGGCATACATTAATTTCTTTTTCAAGGATTTTGTACCCACCACTCAATGCTATGTCAGGGACAGCATGGACTTCATCAATCAAACTGAGCATATGACTTTTGACCAAAATGGAGGCCTCCTCTGCCCTATGGATATTGAATCCGTATACACCAACAGCCCACAATCTAAAGGGATTGAGGTTATTAGGAAAACCCTAGATAAAAGTGCACACCCACACCAAGTGCCAACAAGATTCATTTTTGAACTACTACACCTCAAATTAGAGAAAGAACTTTTTTTCAGTTCAATAGCAATTTCTATCAGCAGATCAAGGGGACATCTATGGGGGCTGCTTATGCTCCTAATTTTGCCATTCTGTTTATGGACAATCTGGAGACAGAACCCATTTTTATGAACATCCACCCTTTTTATAGGCACATAACCATATGGAAACCGTACACGGAGGACATTTTTCTGATCTGGAATGGTTGTACCAACAGTCTAATGGCATTCCAAGCGTGGCTTAATGTCCATTGCAAGGGTCTTCAGTTCACTCTTGAATACAGCAAAGAGTATCCCCTTTCTGGACCTCATGATTAGACCTCATGAAGGGAAATTGTACGTGTGCTTGTACCATAAACCTACTGACAGGACACCCTTCTCTCTTACTCTAGTCACCATCCTAGAGCCTTACGTGGCTCCCTCTCCCATTCTCACAATTTTTAAGAATTAGGAGGAATTGTTCTTTAAAACAAGACTTTTTCAGAGAAGATGCAGTACTATCTCAAACTTCTGTGGAGGGGCTATCCGTGTGAATTAGTCACCAGATCGATGAGCGGACAGTGGCATTGCCCAAGGGAGTCCCTTCTCACTCCTCGAACTAAGAAAGAGACGGATAAGCTGGTGTGCTTCACCACTTTATCTCCCAGCTGAATAAAATCATATTACACCACAGGCATCATGTGCTTAATGCACGGGAATTATCTCTTAAACGCCATATTTTTGCATTTGGTGAGAACAAATGCATTAAAGATCATCTTGTCAGGGATTGCCTTCCTCCTGTTAGAACTAATAGTGCATTGAGGGGCAATGTCCCCTGGACTGGCCACCGGAAATGTGGCAGCTGTAGCAAATGTGAGTTTACTGTTGAATCTAGAGAGTTCATTTATAAAAGTGTGATGACTGTATTAACACACTTTTCTAACTGCAATACGGCAAATGTGATTTATGCTAGAACCTGTCCCTACAACTTGATTTATATTGGCCAGGCAACACACAGCTCAGAAGTCGACTTCAGTGTAAGGTGGGCAGCACTCCCTTGGTGGAAGACTTCAAAGCACTCAACCACACCGAGAATGATTTACAATGGAAGTTGATTACTGTCGTGAAAGCACCAGAACGTGGTGGCAATGTCTCGATACTCAAACAAGAGCTCAAACAGATTCTGAGAACAGACAGCTTCCATAGCAGACTGAACAGATTAGAGGATTGGACATCCTGTATATATGAATTCAGTTTTGGTTTTGAGGACGTTGAATCAGACATTCTGTTTCATCTGGTTGTTTATTAGTTTTGTAATACCTTTTCTTTTGATCTTGCTGTTTAATTGAACTTAGTTTCCCCTCACCCATTCCTTTACACCGTATTTGCTGGAGATGCAATTTACTACCTTGTATGTAATTCACAACCCCTTTGAAAACACCTTTCTGCCGGCATATTGATATGTTGTCTTCTATGATGATCTCGAATGTAGCAGGACCCTGTAGCAATATACCAAGGGCTCCATGTAATCATTCGTCTTGTTCTCCCTTGTTTTATCACTTACGCACGCTTACCGGAGTATTTGACAACTCCAAAACCTAAATGTGCCAATTTTTATGTACTGGGTGACTCCCTTGAGAGCCCTTCAGGAGTTTTATGTTGCCGATTATGGGACATTGTTCATACATGGCTTGATGTCAGATGATTGTTGGGCATCATTACCTTTTGATTGCTCTGTATTATATAACGTGGATTATTGGACCGATTCTTTTATTTTAACTCTTATTACCGTTGGGCACCCACGTTGACTATGTCTATTCCCCATGTATTCATTTTGCATCTCCTCTTCAATATGGCCGCTGCTCTATTCTACTTATTGGTGACATGTGTTAGTCCCTCTTTTCTGTCAATCCCTTAGGTCAGACATGGGTATTTACTCCCTGCAACTGGCGATACATGCGGCTTCGCTGTATGCCTGCATCTTGTAACTAACGGGATGTGGTTTCCCCCCCCACCCCTTGGGGGTGCACTTATTTATTACATGCAGCTCACAATTTTGTACCCTTTTCAGAGACCGGTTCCGTGGCACAAACACCCCGCATTTATTTCAGAATTGCCCAGATTAATAGCATTGTTTTCTCTACTGAGACAATTAGGCATGCGGCTTCCCTTGAGGTGGGATATATATATATATATATATATATATATATATATATATATATATATATATATATATACACACACACACACATACATACACACGAAAAGGGCAGCGAGCAGAATCAATAAATCTTATATATATATATATATTCACTGAAAAAACCATAGGTTTTAGGGAAAGTTATAGTTAGTTGGACATTGCACTCGTACAAAACCCGTGAAATTCCCCCGTTATAGTTAGTCCAGCTAACTATAACTCGCGCCCCCGCAATGCACTGCTGATGACGTCACATATTACATCACTCATGACATGGTCAGTGACATCACTGATGACATCTCAAATGACATCACTGATGACATCACTGATGACATCATCCAGTGACTGTGTTTCTGTAAAGTTTAAATATTTTTAATATATATAGGAAAAGACGTATTGAAGAATGAGTGGGTGTGTAAGTGTCTGTATGGATGATTTAGTAGGTGCGTGACTGACTGTATAAGTGAGTGATTTAACGTATCTTACTGAATGCATGGGTTAGTGACTAAACTGGGTGAATGTCTGTATCCGTCTGTCTGTTGCTGTGTAAGTGGCTGCATGTGTTTGTGAATAGCTACATGAGTGTCTATATGAGTTATTGAATGCTTGTCTGAGTATCTGTATGGGTGCCTGAGTGTTTGTGTGGGAGGGGTGTGTGCGACTCTGTGCATAGATGTGTGAGTGGGTGATTCACTGGGTGGATGGTTTCAAGAGTGCATCTGTGATAGACTGTATGGGTGGGTAAGTGTGTGTAAGAGTGTGTTAGTGAGTGAATGTATGTCCCAGTGGTACATGTGTGAGTAACTACATATGTGAAAGGCAGTATATATGTGTGTTGGAGTATATAAATAGCTATAAGCGAGAGTGAGTGATTGTGATAGTGGCTGTATGGATGAGTGTGTGCTTGTATCAGTGATTGTATAAGAGTGTAAGAATGTGCTAGTATTTGTATGAGTAAGTGAGCTGGTGTGTGTATAACTGTATAGGTGAGTAAATGGTAGTGTGTTTAATTATTTGCATGACTGACTAGGTGTGTGAGTACCTCTATGGATGAGTGGCGGTGTTTGAGTGTCTATAAAGGAGTATGAGTGCATATGATAGTCCTGTACTGAGTGACCGTAAGTATGAGTGACTGTACGGGTGAGTGAGTGGATGTGTGCGTAGACCTAAGAATCAGTGAGTGGGTATGTAGTTATTGGTGTTGGAGTGTCTATGGTTTTGCGAATGGCAGTCTGTAATTTAGAGTGGGTGTATCAAAGGTTATATTAGGGTGTGAGGAGGTGCATGAGATTATCACGTGGATGATGTCATGAGTGATGTCATTTGAGATGTCATCAGTGATGTCATCAGTGATGTCACTGACCATGTCATGAGTGATGTAATATGTGACGTCATCAGCAGTGCATTGCGGGGCGCGAGTTATAGTTAGCTGGACTAACTATAACGGGGAATTTCACGGGTTTTGTACGAGTGCAATGTCCAACTAACTATAACTGTCCCTAAAACCTATGGTTTTTTCAGTGAATTTCAAAGGTTTTTAAATGCTAATTTGTAACTATAACGTCCCTGAAACCTATGGTTTTTTCAGTGAATTTCAAAGGTTTTTTAAATGCTAATTTGTAACTGTAACATGTCTGAAACCTACGGTTTTTTCAGTGAATTTCAAAGGTTTTGTAAATGACAATTTTTAAATGTATTAATTGTTATATACATTTTTTTCATACTGATTTACTACATTTTTAGAAACAATTTTTTTTTACATATTTTATTTTTTAAATTACATTGTAATTACATTATACATTACAAAAAATACTTTCTCAGAATGAATTACTTTAGTTTAAATACTTTGCACATAGGCAATAGACTTTTAAGTACAGTAGTTACAGTTGTTGCAATGGGCAACACATTTTCAAACACAATGCAACATTCAGCTCAATGTGAATTTCTAGTTAAATGCAATTACTTACTTTATGGATTACTTTTCTAACCACAGGACTGGATCCTAGATTCAGTCCTGGGACATCTCCTGTAAACAGTTGAGTAAAAGCGTTTTGGTTACAGTCGTGATTTTTAAGGAATATTATTGTACTTTAAAAGTTGACACTTAGAAACTTTTTCTCATAGAATCACCAATGTTATCCTATGGAAGGAAATTCACTTAGAAGGTAAAAACTGTTATCGTTACTTTTTCTTACTCAGTGTTGGATCCTGGATCCAGCACTGGTGCATCTCCTGTAAACAGTTGAAAGAATGCGTTTAAGTCATACAGGCGATTTTTAGGAATATTTGTAGTTTGTGAAAATCGACACTTTGAAACTTTTCTGCTGAAAACTAGACAATGGATTCCTATGGAAGAAAATATAAGTTACTGGTAAGTACGGTTAAAATTACTTTTCAGGGTCAGTGCTGGGCTAAAAGATGCAGCACTGAGGTCTCTCCTGATAACAGGTGAGTAAATCGGAATTCGTATTTCGGCTGATTTTAGAGGAATATTTGTATGTTTCAAAAATCAACACTTAGAAACTTTTTCAGCAAAAAGCAGGCAATGATATCCTATGGAAGGAAATTCAAGTTACTGGTAAGTACGGTTAAAATTACTTTTGAGGATCAGTACTGGGCTGAAAGATGCAGCACTGAGGTCTCTCCTGATAACAGGTGAGTAAATCGGAATTCGTATTTCGGCTGATTTTAGGGGAATATTTTAAAGTTCCAAAACTCCACACTTAGAAGAATTTCCAAGTGAAACAAGTCAATGTTAGCCTATGGAAGGAAATTCAAGTTACTGGTAAGTACGGTTAAAATTACTTTTCAGGACCAGTACTGGGCTGAAAGATGCAGCACTGAGGTCTCTCCTGATAACAGGTGAGTAAATCAGAATTCGGATTTCGGCTGATTTTAGAGGAATATTTGTATGTTTCAAAAATCAACACTTAGAAACTTTCTCAGCAAAAAGCAGGCAATGATATCCTATGGAAGGAAATTCAAGTTACTGGTAAGTACGGTTAAAATTACTTTTGAGGATCAGTACTGGGCTGAAAGATGCAGCACTGAGGTCTCTCCTGATAACAGGTGAGTAAATCGGAATTCGTATTTCGGCTGATTTTAGGGGAATATTTTAAAGTTCCAAAACTCCACACTTAGAAGAATTTCCAAGTGAAACCAGTCAATGTTAGCCTATGGAAGGAAATTCAAGTTACTGGTAAGTACGGTTAAAATTACTTTTCAGGACCAGTACTGGGCTGAAAGATGCAGCACTGAGGTCTCTCCTTATAACAGGTGAGTAAATCGGAATTCGTATTTCGGATGATTTTAGAAGAATATTTGCACAATGGTGAAGGGAGGGGCGGGGCCTGAGGTGACATCTGTGCAAACGCGCCCCGTGGCGCGTTTTAAGTTGGGGGATTTAGTCCCCTTGAATCCTGAGGGTCCCTAGGGGCCAACTAGCCCACCAGGAACCTCCAATATGCGCCAGGGGCTGCGTTGCAGAGACGTGTAGAGAGGCCACACCCCTTTTACACCTCTCTGCAACGCAGCTCTGTGGCGCTTTCTGGATGTACCTGTTGGGCTAGTTGGCCCCAGGGACCCTCAGGATTGAAGAGGATTTAATTCCCCATCTTAAAACGCGCCACGGGGCCTGTTTGCACACATGTCACCTGAAGCCCCGCCCCTCCCTTCACCACTGTGCAAACGCGCCCCGTGGCGCGTTTTAAGTTGGGGGATTAAGTCCCCTTGAATCCTGAGGGTCCCCGGAGTCCAACTAGCCCACCATATACCTCCAAAAGCGCCACAGAGCTGCGTTGCAGAGAGGTGTAAAGGGGCGTGGCCTCTGTACACCTCTCTGCAAGGCAGCCCCTGGCGCATACTGGAGGTTCCTGGTGGGCTAGTTGGCCCCCAGGGACCCCCAGTATTCAAGGGGAATTCGTTCCCTCTCTGCAAACGCGCCAGGGGCGCGTTTGCAGAGTGGTGAAGGAAGGGGCGGGGCCTGCGGGCCCGATCGTTTTTTTTTATTTAGTTTTTTTGTCCCCTGAAGGGGGCTGTGTGGCCCCCCTTCCTTTTTCCTGTTTATGGGCCCTGGGGACCCCATCCTCCAGGGCCTTACCCCTTTTTTTTAATTAAAAAAAAAAAAAAAAAACGGGAAGGGGGCCGCGTGGCCCCCCTTCCCTGGGCCTGTATTGGCCCCGGGGACCCCATCCCCCGGGGCCTGGCCTCTATTTTTATTTTTATTCTTTGGAGGGGGCTGCGTGGCCCCCTCCTCTGGCTATTTAAGGCCCCGGGGACCCCATCCCCAGGGGCCGGCCATACCCTTTTTTTTTTTTAAACTTTGGGGAGGGGGGCCGCGTGGCCCCCTCCCGAGCCACTACTGCCCCGGGGACCCCATCCCCGGGGCTGGCCCTCTCCGTTGGGGACTGTGGGGGGTCCCCAATCCCCCACAGTCCCGCCGGCTCCCCGCGTCCCTTGGGAGCCGGCATTGCTTTCAACATGGGGAGCTGCTAAGATGCAGCTCCCCATGTGGAAAGCAATGTGCTGGATATTGGAAGAGAGAGCAGGTTTCCCTGCTCTCTCTTCCAATATCCAAAGCAGTTGCTATGGCAGGACGGGAGCCGCGAGGCTCCGTCCTGCCATAGCAACTACAGTGTCCCGGGGGTAGGCACCCGGGACACTGCAGGAGCCGGCCCTGGGGGTGGTGGTCCCCAGGGCCATCAAGGGCTCCAGGAGGGGGCCGCGCGGCCCCCCTCCCATTCAGGTCACAGCCCCGGGAGGTGGTGGTCCCCGGGGCTCTGGGGTCCGTAACGGACCCCCATATTTAAATGTTTAGTGCCCCGGGGAGGTGGCGGTCCCGGGCGTGTGGGGGCTGGAGCCCCCCACACAGGTTTTTGAATTATAAAAAAAAGCCCCGGGGGTGGCGGTCCCCGGGGCTTGGGGGCCCTTGAGGCCCCCACACATAAAATTAACCCCCCACCATGCCCCCGGGACTTGGGCCACCCGGGGGCAAATACAATCGAAGCGCGGGAGACCGCGCTTCGATTTCTTTTTCGGCAGGATTCGCGCACCCTGAGCGCATCCTGCCGATTTTTAAAAAAAATTATTTTTTTTGCCCAGGGGTCCTTGTGGGACCCCTGAGCAAACCTAGGGGTCAGGGTGTTTCTACCCTGCCCCCTTTGTGCGCTTTGCGCACTTGTTTCTGTCCTCGGTTCTACCGAGGGACAAAATGGCTGCCAACATTTCCTGAATCGGAATGTTGACAGACAGCTGACAGCCAATTAACATGCAGCTCGTGATCGGGAGGGTACGCGGACCCTACTCGGCCATAGATATCACTATCTTTTTACTTTTGATTTTCTCAGCAACTACTGAACGGATTTACACCATTTAACAAAAGGGTTCTTTCTGAAACAAGAACTACCTCTTTGCCAAATTTGGTGTAATTCCGTTCAGCAGTTCGGGCTGTAGCCGTGTCTAAAGTTTCCTATGGAAAATTGCATGGGGAAACGCGTTTTGGGACCCCCTTTTTCTCGGCCCCGCTTGACGAATCCCCCGAGACTTTCAGGGTAGGAGCGGACCGGAGCGGGCCATAAAGTTTGAAAATTTTGCGAAGATACGTCAACCGGCAAGAGAGTTATTTCAAATAGAATGTCGCGGATTTCCTATGGATAATAGGTTGTAACTATAACTATCTACTGGCGACCGCCAGTAGATAATACACACACACACACACATTTACACATATATACACACACATATATACACACACATATACATATATACACACACATATACATATATACACACACACATACATATATACACACACACATACATATATACACACACACATACATATATACACACACATATATATACACACACATATATATATATATATATATACACACACACACACACACACACACACACACACACACACACACACACACACACCAAAGGTTACAGGGGCATTATAGTTAGGAAATCGAATTAAAAAAACCTTAGAGATTCAGTGAAAAAACCAAAAGGTTACAGGGACATTATAGTTAGGCTGATATTTCACTTGTACAAAACCAGAGAAATTCAGCAGTGATAGTTAGCTGAGCTATCTATAACTCACGCCTCAGCAATGCACTGCTTATGACTTCACATATTACTTAACTCAAGACATGGTCAGTGACATCACTGATGACATCTCAAATGACATCACTGATGACATCTCAAATGACATCATCCAGTGACTGAGTGCTTTTAAAATGTTTATGAGTGTTAACTGTATATAAAAAGGTGAATTAATGAATTAGTGGCTGTATGAGTACCTGTATGGATGATTCAGTGGGTGCGTGACAGACTGTATAAGCGAGTGATTAGGTGTCTCAGTGAATGTATGGGTGAGTGACTAGGTTTTGAGAATGTCTGTCTGTCAGATGGTGTCTAAGTGGCTGTATGGGTTGGTGAGTTGGTACATGAGTGGCTGTAAGGGTGATTGGGTGTATGAGTACCTGTATGGGTGTATGAGTGTCTGTGTGGCTGGGTGAGAGTGTGTGTGCAGCTGTCTGCATGGATGAGTGGGTGAATAAGTCAGTGGCTGTATGTGTTAGTGAGTGTGTACATGAGATGCTGTATAGGTGACTGAGTGTGTGTATGGGTGTGTCGGTGAGTGAATGAATGTATCAGTGGTATATGGGTGAGTAACTGGATATGTGAAAGGCAGTTTAGGTGAGTGTTGGAGTATGTGAGTGACTATGTGTGAGTGAGGGATTGTGATAGTGGCTGTATGGGTGACTGTGCTTGCGCCAGTGACTATTGGTGAGTATGTGTTAGTATCTGTATGAATAAGTGAGTGTGTGTGTGTATAACTGTAAAGGTAAGTAAATGGCTGAGTGAGTGACTATAGGCGAGTGAGTAGGTGTGCGAGTAGCTCTATGGGTGACTGACAATGTGCGAGTGACTGTATGGGTGTATGAGTGGATATATCAGTGGCTGTATTAGTGAGCGAGTTGGTGTATGAGTGGCTGTATGGATGACTGAGTGGATATGTGTGTAGACCTATGAATGAGAGAGTGGGTGTGCAAGTACTGGTAAGGGTGTGTCAATGGTTTTGAGAATGGCAGTGTGGAAATTGGAGTGGGTGTATGAAAGGTTATATGGGGGTGTGAATGGGTGCGTCAGATTCTGTGGATGATGTCATCAGTGACGTCATTTGAGAAGTCATCAGTGATGTCACTGACCATGTCATGCGTGATGTATTATGTGAGATCATAAGCAGTGCATTGCGGGGCGCGAGTTATAGTTAGCTCAGCTAACTATTACTGCTGAATTTCTCCGGCTTTGTACAAGTGAAATATCAGCCTAGCTAGAACGTCCCTGTAGCCGTTGTTTTTTTAACTGAATTTCTAAGGTTTTTTTTTTAAATTCTATTTCCTAACTATAAGGCCCCTGTAACCTTTGGTTTTTGCAGTGAATTTCTAAGGTTTTTCAAATTCTATTTCCCAACTATAACGTCCATGTAACCTATGATTTTTTTATTGAAATTTTAATGTTTTTAAATTATATTTTGTATCTAAAATGGAAACTATAAGGGGTATTTTTATAAGCTTGTATTTTCTTCAGTGGATCAATAAGCATTTTTTTCTTTACAATTTTTATATTTGCGACGTCGCGATCCCCGTGGACATGTCGTGAAAACGGAAAACAAAAGCAGACATTCAATGACCACCAACACATCCAAAAATATGTTAAAAAAAATCCATTCTGAACATTGCCTACACATATTACTATATACATACTTCTTTTAAAGCATGTTTAAACTCATACTTTTCTACCACGTTTCTTTAAAAACCATCTTTCAGACCTATTTTTTGTTTTCGGAGTTATTCGAGATGTTGCGATGACGTTAACCGCAACGATCGCGTTGTTTCCATTAAGTGAAAACACATATGCATATTACAGTATTTTACACACTAGGGGTTTATTACTGTACACTTCAAACTCCTGTTTTTCTAAAACCACCATCTCAAAAACCTATTTTCCGTTTTCGCGGTGACTCCGGAGACCACAATGACATCGGTAAGCGCGATTCCCCCGGACACGTCGCGAAAGCAGAAAGCAAAAGCAGGAATTCAATAGCCACCACCACATTAAAAAATGATAACTATATAATTAATTCTAACCATCACAAGAGATAACTCACTATATAAATAACTCTATAAAAACATTTATCAATATCGCTATAACAATGCATATTAATGATTCATTGCTTTTTTTTTTTTTACATTTTCACTAATATATTCGCGACGACGCGGATAGTCACGATGTCCCAGCAAGGGAACACGGGGGGGCGCGCTGGCGGTTGTGGCAGCGTCACGAATACCGCACGTGATTAAAAGAATCAATTTTGGACACAGCTTGTGTCACTAACACCTCCATTTCTCAACCATGCGGTCAGAGCATCTCCACCCTGACCCCTTATGTGGGCGTTCACACAGATTTTCAGGCCCGGGAACCATTCCTGATAGATAAAATGGTGGCCACAACTTTCTATTCAGGTTGCGTCCAGCCAATCAGAGCATTCCTGTTGGCGCGTGCATCCGCGATTCATTGGAAAACCTTTGCAGCCAGAGATATCACTATAATTTTTAACTTACATTTATCAAAAACTACTGAACAGATTTACACCAAATAACCAAAAGGCACTTCCTTGAACCGACATCTACCTCCCTGCCAAATTTGGTGTAAGTCCGTTCAGCGGTCCGGGCTGTAGAGGTGTCTAAAGGTTCCTATGGGAATTAACATTACAAACGCAACCTTATTTCGCACCCCAAATTGTCGGTCCTCACTGCACGGATCACCCCCAAACTTTCCATAACCATAGTACCCACTGTGACACTTTTTTGGCAAAATTTCATGCAGATTGGTCAAACAACGACAAAGTTATAGCCAAATAAAAAAATGCTTTTCCTATGGAAACTAGGTCCTAACTATAACTACCTACTGGCGATCGCCAGTAGGAAGGATGGATGGATAGACGGACAGGACTAGACAGACAGATATATGATTTATTGATTCTGGCTCGCTGCTGCGGTTGTGGATTGATGCTCTTTGGTGCTAGTACTGATATTCTATGGTACGCCAGCCCTCAGACTCTGAGAAGTCTCTATCTAGGTTTTGACATGTGGTCATTTTCTCCTTGGTAGGTGCCTGATTGTATGTGCACGCTGCACAGCGACTTGCATGAGGACTGTGAAAGAATCCTTACACCTTCAGTTCTGCACTTGATACACACGTGCTTTTACCTTCCATTTAGCAATAATTTGATACCTGACTCAGTCACCTTGATCGGCTAGCATAGGGGTGGACACTCCCTAACTGGAATTGCATATGAATGGTTGTGTCACCATCTACACACATTTTGCATCTGCTTTGCCAATCTTTAACTCAATTACTCACCATTTTCCTTTTTATTTTAATTATTTCTTCTTCTTCCCTGTTTTTATAGGTTTTCTGTGTAATTCTCAGGCTTGTATCACAATGTCCAGATGCGGATCCTATAATTGTAGACGGATCGAAACGTTGTCGACAAAAACACTCTGACCCCGTTTGTATTATGTATTAGTGACTGTGGGTACAGGAGTGTTGAAGTAATTGTAATTGTGACTTAGCAAGACTGAATAACTGCGTCACATATTCATGCCCGAGTGACTTCCTGTAATCAATAGTTTAGTGCCCCTTAGGGTGTCTTACCCCTGCATAAGTCTTTTAATTGTATTAACAAAAATAAGTTTTTAAATGATTGATTCTACCCAAGTATCCTGGGCATGATTTCTTTCCCAGAGTAATAAATGTGCATTGCTCTGCTTAGGGGCCGTTGTTCCTCATAACTACAGCTTTATTCACTGGCAGTTTCCATCACAGCAAGGACTCCAAGGAACGCCTTGCAGACATCCATCTCTCAGCCTTTCACTTACTGATAGGGCCCTGCTTGTGGAGAATACAACAGAAGAGTAAATAGTACAGGCCATACATGCTCTAAACTCTGGTAAGACAGTCAGTCCTAACGGATTACCAATTGAATTATATAAGTTGGCAGCCCCTAAACTTGCTCCCTACCTCCTTCGCATATGCAAAGACAGTCGTCAGCTCAGCATGCTTCCGCAAAATGAAAGGTTGGCCTTCATTGTGGTTGTTCATAAGGAGGGCAAACCCCTTAACAAATGCTCCTCATACCAACCGATATCCCTCCTCAATGCAGAACTTAAGATTCTGGCTAAAGTGTTGGGCTCCCATTTAATAAAAGTGATCCCTGCAGAAATACCTCCCTTAATCTAAAGCGCTTTTATGGCGTGCTGAGTCAAGCTAATAATCTTCAGGAAAGCGCTCTAGTACTCTCGCTAGATGCCAAAATGGCGTTTGATACAGTGGAGTGGACCTACATGTTTGAAGTACTGACCGGATTTGGCTTTCACCCGAGCTTTCTAAAATGGGTGCGTCTCTTACACTCTGGCCCACTTACCCAGGTGCTCGGCAATGGGGGACGCTCTGAGGTGTTCCAACTGCAACGAAGCACAAGACAGGACTGTCCTCTATCACCGTTGATATCCACATTGGTTCTAGAACCCCTCTCAGGCTGGATTCGTAAAGATCCATTAGTACAGAGCCTTCGATGGACAGATGACTGGGAGGACAGAATATCGCTACATGCAGACGTTATTGGCTAAATCCTAGCTACGTTCTCTGTATTTCCTTATTTCTTAGCAGCGAGACACCTCTGGGTATTTGTTCGCACTTTACAAAACTCAAAATCAATCAATCATATACTGCTCTACGTCGCAGACCCGTATTTTACACTGAACAGGATAATGCACATACTCTCATCGTTTGGCCAATACTTGGGCTGTACGATAAATTGGCACAAGTCCATTATCTATACCCTGAAAGTGCCTGCACCCACACTGCCTCGTGACTGCGAGGTAGTCAGTCACCGAAGGGCTCCGCTACCTCAAAATCTATATCACAACCAACCCAGAACAATTTTTTAGTAGAAACTTGTTGCCCCCCTTGAACAGGATGACAAGCAATGTTCGTCATTGGAGATCCTTGCCACTGTGGCTTCTGGGGAGAGCTGCTTTATTTAAGATGATCTCCCTGCCTCATTTTCTATACGTTCTGCACAATATACCCTATCTAGTCCGCAACTCATACTTTAGGACATTAGAAAGTGAACTCCGAACACTACTATGGGATGGAGGTCAAGCCTGTATAGCCCTACATAAACTCACTAGGGGATGGTATGACGGTGGTATCGCCCTCCCCGACATCCAAAAGTATTACTGGGCCGCGCAATAGACTACCATAAATAGCTGGGTATTTCAGCCACCAAATGAGCCTGCATACTGCATGGACAGACTGAGGATGCTCCTGAAAGGACACCTCAGTGCTCTGTACGGTAATCCCTGACTGCATAAAGTCTACAAACAGACTAATGCAGTAATGCACCTTTGGCACACAGCTACAAGAACACTGGCCTGGATGGGACAACATCACATAATTGACTCCCTTGTGGGACACAGCAGAGTTGAGCTCCTTGGGGACACAAGCAGGCTTTGACAAGTGGGATCTATAGGCCTCTACCGGGTAGGGGATTATGGGCTTGGGGAGATGCTGTTCCTTTTATTGACCTGCAACATGAGTATGACTGCCCTCTGAAACTTTTCGATATTTGCAAATAAAACATGCACTACAAGCGGTGTTGCCAGGGGATGAATTTTTTTCACGCAAAGCAATATCCCCGACATATAAAAAAAAAAAAAAGATCAATAACATCACTGTCACACTGCTACGTCTTTGGGGAAAATTGGCCACAGATTTAGACGGCCTGGTGACGATGAGTTGGTAGAGGTTCTGGCGTCCCCAAGGGAAGGGGCCATTCAGGCGAGGTTTAGTCTTGTCCATTAAAAATACTACACCGCTCCTAGTACACACAACACACCTTGTTCAAAATGGGAAGAGCAATAGATGAATGTTGTAGGCGAGGATGTGGTCAAATTGGTACCTTCTACCACACCGTTTTGGATTGCCCACTAATTCAAAGGTTCTCGGATTCGATGACAGGATGTATGGGTTCCCTCTGCAAACATGAGTTTACCCTTTCTGCTAAATGGTGCCTGTTAAATATCTGGGGAGAAACAGACCTTACTCGTATGGAGCAAATATGGGTCACATTGGGACTGGCTGTGGCCAAAAGAAGCACTGCATGCCATTGGGGAAGTACCGCACCTGCTGGATTGGTAAAGAGAAATGGACTTGTGCATGCTGGCAGAGAAGGTGGTCTATGAGGGCCGTGTGTGCCCCCAGAAATGGACCAAAATTTGAGGCTGCTGGAATGAGTATTGATGTCTTACCTGCGATGCTGTGGTCCCGAGCACTGGGGCGAGGTCTATGCTTGACAACTTAGGACTGCAACCACACACAGTCCATGCAGTGAGCGGGGAGGAGATGGAGTTACTAATGATGTATACTGAGATAACATTTTTGCTGTCAAAATGCTGTTGTATGACCAAAGGTTTTCTGTGTTTACGGATATAACGTCAATAAAATGATTTAAATTAAAAATAAAAAGATTAGCGATGTTATTGAAGTTCTTATTTCCAATTTGACATTTAAACAATGATATTTGAGATGTCAATTTCTTTCTCTTTCAATTAATTAGGAAGCACTATTGTAAACTGAACGTTCAAGGTGCTTTCCCCTCAAACTGCTATGTCAGAGTTGTGCTTATGTGTCTTATATTTCTTTAACATATCAGCCATCTATTTCATCACACTCTCTTCACCATACACAAGAATCCTCCAGAACAAAAATTCTAAATCTTACAAATTAGAGCTCGTTCATGTGTCACCTAAGCAACATCCTATCTCTATGCGTTCCATGCAATCATGTTTTGATTATGCCAACTGGAATCAGGAATACCACAGCCATACAAGTATTAAGCCTAAAAAGACAGAATTTATGACCTTCTACCAGCCCCAAGACTCAAAAGGACCAATTATCTGGCAAGCAAAATTCAGACTGCGTGGTCAGTGGAGAAATGGCTCCTCTCCACCTTAATTCCTGCCTTTAAAAATCCTGCACTGGTGGGAGCTCTTTTTCTGTAGAGACAAAAGACTCTGGGACAAGCTTCCACATAAAATACATATCATTAGATGTCACCTACAATTCATGAAAACGATGATGAAGACCTGGCACTTCCCCAGAATATTACTTCACTTGATTTCAGGATAAAACTAAAATGGGTTTGTATACGTAATCTTCAAATATCTCCCCCCCACACCCCCTTTACGCATCCCATCTTATACTTAAGACTCTGCTGCATGCAACTGAGGCAAGTTTGGGTGCAGCTCCTAGCCTCACACACAACATCAAAACATATTACTCATAGATCATGCCTCAACCAACACTTCAATCATGCACAACAAGCTGAGCAGCTACTTACTAACCACTGTGAACAGATCTATGGGGCAGGAAAGGAGTGTACAGATGCTACTATAAAATCAATAAAATAAAATACCTCAACCAGCCTGAACAATTGGGGTGTTGAGACTCCAGAAGCCCAGTTAATGTGGGCCTCTCCCGGGTCTCACAATACATTTTAATACTATTTAGATGAGAAAAGCAGACCGACCCTGGACTGCAGACACAAATCTCCTCAAAGTTTGCAGGATGTTGCTGCTTTAATCAGTCTGTTGAACTGATTGAGAGATAAATAAATTTGGTAATCTTCAAAAATGTTTTGCCCTTCTGCCTAATGTCAGCCATTGAGGTTTATCCTAAGTCCCAATGGGAGTGGACGTCATGCACTAAACACCTTTGAGTTATATGATTTCTTGCCCCCAAAGGCACACCAAGGATGTGAAGAAACAAACTAGAGAAGTACGGGAGTGCACTCCTGGTCCCACATGGATGCAATTCACGTAAGAAGTGGGAAGGCATTGTACAATCAGTGCAATCTGAACCCACAGGTTAAACGAAACACTACAAGTGATTCCCTGTGCACCTTACAGACACACAAGAGTGCATTTTTTTTACCCAGGACACTAGAAACAAGATTTCTTGCCCCCAAAGGCACACCAAGGCTGTGAAGAAACAAACTAGAGAAGTACGGGAGTGCACTCCTGGTCCCACATGGATGCAATTCACGTAAGAAATGGAAAGGCATTGTACAATCAGTGCAATCTGAACCCACAGGTTAAACGAAACACTACAAGTGATTCCCTGTGCACCTTACAGACACACAAGAGTGCATTTTGTTTTACCCAGGACACTAGAAACAAGAGCAAAAGGATCATTTTTTTATAAGAATGCCTGTTCGGCACTAGAAAGGCCATAAAATCTTAAGGTACTTGGGATAGTCCTGAAGAGGCCTTAAAAGACTGGAAAATGCTTATGGGGTCTTCATACAATATAAAATTAAGAATATGGAAAATGCTTTAATGGTTGTCAAATAAACCATGCTAAAGTTCAAAGCTCTGCCGGAAGGAGCCCGTCCCTCTAAAGCCCAGTGAGCTCACTATTGCAGCAAAAATTAAGTCACTCGCTCAGACTTCTCTTATCTATATTTTTAATAGGAAACAGTGAAGTTCACCAATGGGGGGATTGATGTTAAGTACAATAGAGTGTAAATGGATCAAATAAAATAAGGATATGGTGACACACTTACATGGATCATACTCGGCTTACGTTTACACAGCAATGTAACTGAACAAAAACGAATAGCATGTGCTAACAAGACTAGTTGCAAATCGGAAGCCTTTTCTTTTAAGGCTGATCAATTTTTTCCTTGGAGAGAGTTTTAGTCTTTACTAGGGGCTGCCATTATTCACCATTCGTGCTCCTGCAATCAATGTTTTTGCTCTACCAGACTTTCCTTGACTAGGTTGCTCTTTGCTAATTTTTAGCCAATGGCAATGTACAACTCTTACAGGAAGTGTTCGCAGAGAGCAAGATCCATTTAAGTCAGTTTTGTACGATGTTGAGAGTCCTGCGTTCTACCAGATTTGAGAATTTTGCAACTCCCATCTTTGTTACTCTCTAGCTAGTTTTAAATACTGTAGTGCAATAAATGTTGTGCCCCTACTGTGCTTCAGCTATCACAATTTCACCTTGCTTCTTCTCTACTGTTGATTCCAACCTTAGCACTGCCTCATTATTGCGTTTTATCTCTGCCCTGATTCTTATGGTCTCTGTTCTTTTTGATATTACATACACACCATTTTAGAAAGTCATGGAGAGTGGAATGAGCTAAGGCATCCCCAGCATCCAGAAGATACCTAGGTTTTAAAACATCTACGGGCCTCCTGGGTGTATGATCTTTGTTGGAACATTCATCTTTCAATCTCAGGTTACACACATCAATGACAAATTACTTGGTTTACCTGCACACTGTAGGACGGCGATTTTATGCAAGACTACCCACCCTTTCTTTACAATTCAGTTTACCTTCACTCCCACATGAGTATTTTCCATAGAAGCTACTTGACCAGTCCTTTACTACATTTTCTCCAACTGATGCAAGCCCCAGTCTATCATACCAATGCTCCTTTAAACGTCTGTGCATTTCTCATTTACTTTTCTGCATGGTCCCAGTTTGGTGACCATGTTGCAAGCAGAATTTAGTCCCCTTCCTGCACAACTTCACAATTGCTTTTTATTTAAAGCACTATGACTATGGTATTTTTAGAAAGAGAAGACTGGTTCTAGCCAAGCTCACCTCACCAACTGCAGCTTTCCTCCTCTGTTCTGTTTGAAAGGTGGGAACGTTTCAGCTGTCTTTCCAATCTATTTGATACCAAGGGACTGACTCAAACGTATATTTAGCAAAGGTACCCGGTGTTCAGTTTCCCACTCTCGACAGCAGTGGTAGGTCATGCAGAAACACATCAAGTAAGCCTTAAGAGGGGGAGGTGTCATTTTCACAGCTTGCGATACAATTAATTTAACTAGCATTAGTAGGTTGGTTAAGCAGGCAGACGTGCAAGAGGTGACAATATTATGAACAAGCGACAGAGGTTGCTCTAAGCCAAGGTTTATTTTATGATGAAAGATGACAAACAGGAGATTCAAGGCTGAACTGACATCTTTGTTGCTTGCTTTGCTACAACACATCACTTAATTTATTTGACTATTATTTGAGCTAAAACCACATGATACACACACCATGAGGGTCTTGTTTCTCAACCCAACAGTCCCAAAATTGTCAACAATAAGTAGCATACAAGTGACCATACTTTTGCTGGACTTACCCTCAAATGACCCTCATTTTTCATACTGAAAAAGCTTATTCTGTGTCTCAACATTTCCTACAGTAGAAAACAGTGGAATAGATAGTTCAAGTTAGCCCACCCCACAGAACACTCATTACAACACGGACAGGTTTGGAGTGAATTCACAGACACTGGTCTGGTCAGAAGTAACATGATTTTGAAACAAAAGAGCACTTGTAAAGAGAAAAATGATTTTAAGAGTGTCCCTCACCACCACTAAGATCTACTTGCAGGCCCAGGTTTCTCTCTCATGTATGTATGTGCTATTTCTATAGTGCGAACTTAGGCAAAATCTAGCAGAACGCTATACTAAGTCAAAGACAGGCATACCGGCACACCTCCATGCCCAACCACGAGCAACATGGCTATCAAAAAAGTGATCAGATTCAAAAATTGCATGACGTACTGACTCTGGAAATTATATTTTGAAAATTATCTATCCCAAAAGCCTTAAACGTTACTCCTCCCAGGTGACAAATATCACAGTTTGCAATCTGCATAAAAAGAATGACATTCTCTGATAACACAGACATGGAACACAATTTCTGTGACCCCTTGAAATTACTGACACGTTCCAACATCCCAAATGAAAGAAAATTTCAGTCTATGGATACTCTAATAGAATCTTGCAAATTGTACATCATTAAATATGACAGCAGGAAGATCATACTGCAGACCACGCATATTAGCATTTGCTAATCGATGAAACTATTCAGCCCCCATAAAGAAAACAAGCATCCAAGAAAACCTTCATAAACCACCTTCCAAACTACCCCTAACACGCCTCCTCCTCTATTGATTACTCATGCTCATTTGATCAAGCCCCAGACCTCTGCTATCTTGCCATACATATACCTCACCCAGATGGAAATTTCGTATCCATACTCGTCCAATGACACACCAATTACCACACATTTAAGTGAACCATTAAAATCTGTATGAATCGCATCTACTAATTCAACCCTTTCAAAGAGTTATAAAACTTTAAAAAATAAAAAATTCAACCTTAGATCAGTATGCTACACAGTTGCATCACAATCACCATAAGCAAACAAGCATTGACAAAGCTAATAAGTCCTACTGGTTTTACCAATGTTTTAACCATGCTGTATAGCATCACAGCTGCTGTGCAGCATTACTATTTTTTTTTAAAAAGTGATACACAGACACCGCTTGTAGCTGTGCACGTGTTCAAAACACATGCAATCGCCTATAAAATGGTTTAATGGTTTCAGCTTTTTTTTATGTACCAATCCGAGATGGATTGGTAAACAGACAGCACAAAAAAAGCTTAAAATATAAAAAACAAAAAGGATGACTGAGTTGGAGGGGATGGGAGAAGCAATACAGGCAAAAGAGAGAAATGTGGACCGGGGCAGGGGTGTGTAATTTAATAAAATATCTACTTATCCATGGGACAGGTTGCTTCTTAAATCTACTTGCCCTGTAACAAAATCCACGTGTCCCTATGGTGACATGTAGTGTGGCGACAAATTATAGCAGCAATCTCATTATGTAAGAGCTTGGATAATAGCCTCTCCATTTATGCCAGGGCTCACACTATATTATGGTCTGAATACTAGCTATTACCTTATTTTGCCACCTTTCCGCAGATATGCTTACTGGCATTGGAGGTAGCAGTAAGCAATAGTTCCAGGGTTGGAATGCCCTTTTGATTATGTGCAAACCTACTAACTTGCATGTTGTAGGGGTTTCCCGCAGCTCTTCTCTAATATTTTCCCATACTGAGAAAGGTTGGAAATGTACTCCTTGACAAGGGCAGAAGTAAAACTTCCTCCAGGGTTGGAAAAAAAGTAGTTGGAGAGAAAGTGAACTTGTAAACGCTCAACAGATTTTCGCATGAGCAAATCTACACATGCATATTTGTTCGTGCTAAAATGGAGTTTACAAATATTTTTTTAGGAGTATGATTTCCTGGCCTACTTCTGCCAATTCTTGTGAATTCATGACAGCAGTAAATCTGCACTAATGCAAGGGCATATACCATGGATGCACGTTTGTGACTTTCTTTACGAATTTGGCATCTAATTAGGTCTGGTGCTAACCAAGATCTTTTTTTGAAAATGTATCTCTTTCTCTAGCGGCTGGCTTCATTGTGACAGCGTTCTGCTCTTTCACAAGTATATCAACACAAAGTTTTGTTGAGGACCAGAAACTACTGTCACAATGTGTGCTTTTTGAGACCAAAAACTATTTTTGACTTTTGGCATTGTTTATTAAAATGGCGAGGGCACGGCAGTTCCTACAACAATAAAGTTTAACAAAAACCATGTCAGAACAAGACACTTTGACAAAACCAAAAGGCTGACCACCAATGTCCGACTTATTGGCTATGCCAATGCTTGTTCATTTTCATGTTTTCCATAATCTTGTTGAAACTGATTTTTCATTATGAATATTTTGGGAAACACTAGCAAGTATCAACACATTTTGCTTACTGACACTTCAAAGAAATGGTACCTAAAATTTCAAAGTAATTTAGCAAAACATCTTTTTCCTACTTGCATTTGTCTGTGAACATTTGAAAGAGCTCAGCACAAGTGTAAGTGGGAAGGAGGTAAGGAAAGTGAAGCACATGGATGAGAGAGAGTAACATTAAGGTGGGAGAAAAGCACACCGAGAAATAGCTGGTAAACTCATGCACTCTCATTGGGGGCTTAAACAAAAGAAAAAAGTTGCTCCCTAAAAGCAATCAGTGAAAGTTTAGAAGCCAGCCAACCAAAGAGATGGTAAAGAGGCTATGCTCCATGGGAGGGCCAAACACAAGACTGACAAGCTGGGACATTAATAAGAAGTAGGCAAATGAAAGAGCGAGTAAAGCCAACCAATGGAAAGAAATGGGAGGGCTGCAAGCCCTGTATATTCTTGGTACTCCTACAATATGCCTTTTGCAACCAAATAACTTGCACTGTCTGGTAGGCTCTACCTAAAAATTAGCTAAATTACTTAAGTCAAATCTACTAAAATAAACCCCAATAAATCGCAGATCTTCAGCTTCAAACTTTGCCGTTTGCTCAACCTGCAACTCAACCTCCTCATTCCGACAGACATGTATAAAACCAGCATCATAACTTATAACGGACACTATGCTGCTGAGTGGATACAACATACTACACAAGGACATGCCTGCAAAGACTAACATGGAAAATGTGCTCATCTTCAAACACCTAATAACTACTAATCTCCTCACTATGGTCTTTGAAACAGCATCATTGTGACTTCAAGCACGTAAAACCCAGTCGGCTGCTAGAGGTCCATATACACTATGAATTGAGGATTGGTGCTTTGAATTGGACTACCACGGTCTGAAACTAGAAATTAAATATGCACTTAATTTGGAATGGAAGACTTATGATTTGAAGTTGAGGTGATGCTGATTCAAAGATCATAGTGAGGAGATAATTAGTTCACTATGAACATCACTTGTCTCTTTACAACTGTAGAAATAAAAGGCTTGTTGATATTGTCACCAAAGTGAAACAACAGTGTAGAAGTGGTGGATTTTGATCTCAGATGTCCCCTGCCTAATACAATTAATAAATGTCTACTAAACTTAACTTCAGCCCTAAAGAAGTGGTTTTCTACCATGAAATACGTGTTAGATGTACTTGGTGAGAAATAGCAACTGAAATCAGCAAACATTTCTCTTTTTTGACTGTCACCTGTAGTGCTTTTATGAGAAGGTATATGTACATGATGGGGAAAATATATGCATGCTCGTGACATTAAGCACTTTTTAGAATATGACATTTTGAGATCAATCAAGAAGTGTTTTTATAACTATATAAACAATAATGAATAAAGTTGTCCATGAGAAAAATAAATAAGTAAAGTAGAATTTAAACATGTTCATATTATATTAAAAATAATTTGGATTTACCACCTCTTCACTAAAACAAAGTGCTACTAATATATGCATTTGTCCTTCATTTACTCTACTGTATGTATGATTGCTTCCTATGTGTGTGAAATGGAAGTTTCATGTTTACACCCACCTTAAAGCATACAAACAGCAGCATGTGAGAGAAAGGACAATGATCTAAAGTAACCCGACTACGCAGGCAAAAAAGTACCCTGAATACAGAATAAAGAGCGAGGAGTTAGGCACCCTGCATAAAGAGGCCAGCTCTGGCAAAGCCTACAAGTCTGGTGCGGGTTGAAAGCCATTTGAATTTGTCAATGCTTTTGTTATTTCATAGTTTTTGTAAAACGTTATACGTGGGGCTGCTGTCACGCCATCACCAAAATAAATTAATAACTAGATGAACTCCAAAATATTTTTGGTCTCAGAAAGCACACATTACCATAGTCCCTGGCACTGAAACAAGTTACTTTGTGTGTGGATTTATTATTTTTAAAGGAGAAGAATACTGCCTTTTGCCACATGCTATATACAGTAGTGGGTAGACTAAAACATTTGAATAAGACAACAGACCAATCAATGGCTGACAGAAATAAATATAGAGAGAGAGAGAGAGAAAATCAGAAGTACTTGGCTAACGCTAGACCGCACACAAAAGGAATATAGACACACGGGTCAATACAACGAAGAGATAAGGGTAGCCATCACCAAGAAGAAATACTGTGGAGAAGTATGTGCAACCTGCATACAAAATAACAACAACAAAGGCATCGGGTCAACATGTACCAAGAGGGAATGCAGTCATCTAGCACAATAAGGTAAAACAAGACAGGCAAAATCGTGACTAATCAATCACACATAGCTATGAACATAGCGGAGAGTCCAGCACAAGGTAGAAACACTAATCAAACAGGTGATGCCAACGTGACACATGCTGCTAAGTGCTTTGCAAAAAAAGGTGAGATCGGAGGGAGCTGGACATCTAGTATAAAATGGCGATAAACTGTATCTTGAAAAATGGAGCAACGCTGGTAGTCGGTTACCCTGCACATAAAAAGTAACGTAGAGTAGGTACCAGGGCACCTCACAGGAGGAAGCATTAAAACACAAGTAACTGGACTTGTGACATGTGGTCAGCTTTGGACCCTGAAAAGAGAGGAAATACCAAGTTCCTCGGCAGTACACAAAGCAAACCGATTTTTAAAAAAAGGTGCAGGGAGAACTGCACAAGCCACAGATAACCAGGCACCAGGTACACGGACGAAGGACAATGCGGGCTGCTAGACACCTTATGATAGGGGGCCTAATGTGGGCAACTGTGCACCTTGAGTATGGGAAGAACAATGCATTAAGGCGGACACCCATTGTCTCTGCCTCCTGTCTTCAGGAAAGAACGCAGGCGCACATGGGGTGCCCAGAACAAGCACATGGACTGGAAAACACGAGCACACGGACGTAGCCTGTCAGGGAATCCGTAGGTGCCCTACCTACCTCACTGTGTTGTTTTAGCTCAACTCCAGCGCACACCCACTCGCATACATACAAAACAGAGGTGCTCATCTCCCTTCAAACCACAGCTCGCCGCATGCCCCACTGCGACGAGAGTAACGCAGGCTGCATATCCCTCACACCCCAAATTCCCTTAACGGCCCCCTGAGACCTCGGGGCTCCGTAACTCGTGCACGGTCCCGAATCGCAACAAGCTCTTTGTTGAGCCAGTTCTATATTTGCTTTACACACAGAGCGAAACATTGTCCGTCCCCTGTCCCCGCGCTCTGACCTTGCTGCTGCGCCCCTGTTTGGCGGAGTCCGTGCAGGAGCTGGAGGGCGCCCAACAGCAGGAGGTTGGTGGCTGCATGGCCGTGGCGGGAGCTGCTCTGCTGCAGCCGCCCCGCCATGCTGCTTCTTCCCCTCCGCCTTCCTCGAAGCCTCTCCTTCTCAGCGCCGCCGCGTTTTCAGCTTCCTCAGCTGGCCTCCTCGCTCCCCGCGGGCAGCTGCTCGTATGCTGGCCACAGATAGCGAAGGAGGGCGGGGACGCTCCCGCCTGGACGCGGAGTGGAGAAGCCTTGACACACACACAATGAGATTGCGGCCTGCTGCTGCTGCTGCTGCCGCCGCTGGGCCCCGCCCGTCTCTCTGCTGCTGCTGCTGCTAGGCGTGTGCAGAGCGAGGCACTACCCACCCACGGCAACGCTGCCTCTCCCTCCTCAGCACATGGCACGGACAGAGTAGGAAGGAGGAGACTGTGTGGGCAGGACACGGAGCAGCACTGAGGGCACAGTAAACAAGGGACGCTTTCCCAGGTGCCACACACACCCGCTCAGAACTTTGATTCACTGGTTTATTTTTCCCACTCCCAATGCACCATTAGGACAAACTTGTTTATGGGCGTGCCACGTGAACGTCCATGTTATTGTTCCTGTTACGTCCCACGTTGCTGTCAAACAATTAACATAGCATATTTGTGCGATGAGCTTCGTATCATCAGCTGTGCTTTGTCACGAGGAAAGTTGATTTCTGCGACTGTCTGTAATTCATATTTTGCGGTGTTCTTTAGATCATAAAAAGGCATTATGTCCAAAACCTTTTTCGTACATAATTTGTAAACTGCTGCAGTTTCTGAAATGCTTTTCCAAAATATCATTTGTTTCACACATCTAACTTTGTTAAATTGTGAAAATGTTCTGGCCTCACCGAACCACTAGTGTCAATAAAATAGTGCCCCACTATTTTAAAACTTGGCCTTCCAATATATAAATAAAGATCATGGCGTGCTTGCAACACTTAGTAAAGGTTCGTTCAAGAGTCACTAACGAGCTCCGCACGATCTGAGTAATAAGTAGACTCAGGGCCGGTCCTAGGCCTTCTGAGGCCCCGGGCGAAAGGGAAGATGTGAGGCCCCTCTAATTGCATATTGCGTCACAAGAAGTGACATCACAGAAAGTGACATCGCAGGACTATTGATCTTATTTGGCATCACTGAAGCAAACTAATGTGGATATCAGTAACATGGACAAAAAGATGAGGGGATGGAAAACGTGAGCAAATATCCATTTATTATAAAAAGCAGATAAAAGGAAATATTGCCATCAAACAATGTTGAGAGAATGAACACATAAAAATACAATTCCAGTGAAACATAAATAGAGTAACTCCAACGTTCTAGATTATTCTCGTTGAGTGGCTCCCTGGTATTGATTCATTTAGGGAAGGTCATGTATCTGAGTGTGTTTAAAGTGGAGGTATACCGCAGATTCAAGGGGTTTTCAAATCACTGTTTTTAATTTGGTGTTAGAACTGTAGGAAGTGGTAGAGGCAGAATGGCAGGATTCTGATGACAACCCTCAAACTCCCCAAAAAGACAGCACCATTGTTGTTTATATTTCTAACTTTATGGGGTTGTCCAACTTGGGGAAAATTGGGGTAGGGGTAGGAATGGGGAAAAAAAAGAAATTGCCATCTTCATTTCGTGTCCTGTGCGCATCTGGAGGTCACTGGTCGAATCTGCCTGTTTCGCCTACATCCTAATGCAAACATATACATATAACAGGTTATCAGGAAGTTCATTCACAACAAACAGAGAAATAATACAAGGCAACAACATGAGTGTAACACTTACCGGCTCCTTCAATGATTAGTTCGTGTCGATCTTCTGAGCGCATCAGGATTGGATATGCCCCCAAGTTTCAAAGGAACCAGAGTGTCAAGAAAACAGCATAAATTTCACAGCCGAATCTGAAGGAGGAACAAAACAGGAAACATTAAGTTGAACTCTGAAAAATAACACAGTAAAGAGCCCAATGAGTTCATTCTGACAGGACAATATCGAATAAGTAAATTTGTTGTGACAAATCAATATCTTGTGTGTAGCACTACATGCTAAAATGTGATCTTCCTAGCCTTTCTTCTGCTAAAGGCATCAATCATTTCACTGTAGTCCAATGTTGCTGCAATATCTCCTTCAATTGAAAGAAGGGCCAATCCTGATAGTCGTTCCTGGGACATCGTTGAGCGTAAATAAGTCTTTATCAATTTGAGGCGTGAGAAACTGCGTTCGGCAGATGCTACTGTCACTGGAATTGTAAGCAGAATTCTTAGGGCAAGCACACAGTTTGGATAGATGTCTTCCAATCTGTTAAAATAAATATACTGAAGAGCCTCTAACATATTTAATTTTTCAGGAAGGACTTGAGCAAGAAAGGAAATCTCTCCTGAAACAGTTCAATCCCATCTATGTCAGAAGATATAGCACCATCAGCTGAGCTGTCTGACAGAAGATGATGTAGATCATTGCAGTGCTTTTGTAGGTCTCCACTTTTCATGTCTTTTAAGCTGGAAATATTATAAAGAAAGCCAAATTGCTTTTGGTGATTTTTCAGCTGCTCAAATCGTCTGTCAATGCACACAATTGCTGTATCAACAAGAGCATTAAAAAACTTGATGCGAAATTGCTCTTTTGGGTCCGTGATTGGCATGTCAGCTCCCTCATATCCAAACATTTTCTTTTTCTTAGATATTCTTCGATCACATTTGAATTCTTTTCGAATTTCCAATTCGTCTGCAAGTTCATTTGCTGATATCAATGCAGCTGTAAATCCTTCATGGCGAGACTTTGTTAAGAATGCAAGTAGTTCCTGAACGTGTTTCACAGCTACATCAAGCTGCATGTTCTCACTCTGCATCAGTTTACTGACTGTGTTGATTCTCATTAAAATATCATACCATATGACCAAACATAGGAGGAATTCATATGATTCAAGCTCTGATGCTAGTGATGTTGCTTCACTTCTGGTTTTCACATCTTTATCCATTTCAGACACCTGCAGAAGTGCTTCATGTATTAGACTCATCTGAAATCGGACCGCTTTGACGCTTTCCAGACGGCATTCCCACCGAGTAGCAGAGAGGCTTTTGAGGGAAAGGGTCACTCCAGCTTCGGTTAATACATTCCACCTTTTTGTTGATGCAGAGAACAATGAGTAAAGTCGTTGAATAATACCAAAGAAGTTGGCAGCATATGTAGATGAAGCTGCAGCATCTCCCAAGACCAGGTTCCAATTGTGACAGGCGCACAGTGTAAAAAAAGCCAGTCTGTTCTCTTTTAAGATTCGAGCTTGCACGCCACTGTATTGTCCACGCATATTTGCACATTGTCATAACCTTGCCCACGACAATCAGCAAGGGGTAGTTTCAGTGCCTCCAGCTTGTGCAACAATGCATCAGTAAGAGCCAGTCCAGTTTGCTCTTCCTTTTTTTTTAATACATTTTTATTAAATACCCGGCATACCAATAATAAATACATTTTACAACTCATTATGTACTGTATAGTATAACATATAAAATCCTGCATATACATAAAACCAGTAGGTTACTTAAACAGTTAATATAGTTGATAAAAGATAAAAAACATGGGGGAGTCTTACAGTATAAAAGCAGCCTAACGACATAACAATGGGGGGGGGGGCTTCCTTCAATCAGAGACATGTGAGCCATCAAATAAGAGATACAGTTATACTAGACTTTCTCTGTCTACCATAATTCACCTTTTACCCTAGAGATATATCATATCATATCTAGGGGATAAACTAGCCCACACCATCGCTCTCAATAATCGGAAGGCATTGCGCATTATCTCTCCATCTCCTGATGGGAGCCCAAATTCTCGAGCCCAACTCCCTCATCTTCCTACCTCTCCTTATATAGAGGGAGGATTCCAAATTATATATCCCTAAGAGGCGTGCAAGCCACATTTGAAAAGTAGGGGAATTGGGTCCTTCCATCCTCCTGCCAGTAGTATCCTGAGAACTGCTACACATATAAAAACTAGAGATTCATCTTCCTTACTAAGGCCCAGGCTACTATCATGCCCCATTAACATTAGGGTAGGGGATAGGTCGATCTTAGATCCTAGCAGCCCCTCCCAGAAGATCCCAATCTCTCCTTGAATTACACTTCATTTTTCACATTGATAGAACATGTGTATTAAATCTGCTGGACCTTCTCCACACCTTGTACATTTGTCATCTTCTCTCTTACCCCAATCATACAATTTAGCTGGAGTAAAATAAAGATTAAATAGGGTTTTATAATGTTGGGCTCTCAAATTAGTCGAGCGAAAAAGTTTTTCTGCTAAATGCAAACCTTTATACATATCTACGTCAGGATCATTTAATTTAGTTACCCAGGTAGCTTCAAATTTTTCCAAATCATCTTGTAAATTCATAAGCAGGGTACTGTATATCATCTTTATTTTGTTTCCACCCCCTACTAAATACTCAACAAGATTAATTCTACCCCCCGGAGAGATCCGTGGCCTAAAACCCGATAGATTTTTCTGAATTTGTATAAATTTAAAACCTTGATTTTCCTGGAGCCCAAATTTCTGCTGTATAGCGCTAAATCCCATCATTTGATCTCCTTCATATATATCACCAATTTTTCTTATACCTTGTTGATCCCAGATCCTACCCATCCTATCATACAATATTTGCGGCAATACAGTTGTTTTCCAAAGAGGTGTATAATAGTTTATTTTGGGAATTGCCAAAGTTTTTTGTACTTCCTTCCAAACTTCCCATGCATTTACCATTACCTTGTACCTCATTTTCTTGTAATATCGCCTGTCTGTTTTGCGGAGTAACAACCCTATGGCCTCTCTGCCTAACATCAGCTCGAATATTGTAGGAAGGGTATGATTACTTACTGCCATAACCGTTTGGTTCCTTTCTGGGTCAAGTAGTATTGCCATCTGACTCAATAGACAGGACCACTGATAAAATCTAACATTCGGGATTGCGAGCCCTCCCCTTGCCAACGGGAGAGACAGATATTTCATAGCACGTCTAATTTTCCCGTATTGCCACATAAAATTCATGAATGTTGATTCAATTAATCTCATAGTTGACTCATCGATCATGAATGGAATAGATCGAAACAGATACAAGATTTTGGGTAGCATAGTCATTTTTAATACATTGCCCCTCCCGATTATTGATAGATGCATACCATCTATCCTTTTTAAATCCGCTGAGATTGATTTCACTAGAGGGTCAAAATTAACCTTTATTATTTTATCAATTGCTGGGCTAATCCTAACTCCTAAATAAATTGCACTTTCTATACATCTCGAATCATTCATTTTAATATTCTCCGTGCAGACTATCTGGGTCTTGCTTCCATTTAACCGATAACCAGACCTCTGTCCAAATTCCCTGGCTATCTCAGTAATTGCACTGATGGCTCTAGCTGGATCCGGGGTTAGTAAAGCCAGGTCATCCGCATATGCCAGCAGCTTGGTCTCAAAGCCATTAATGACTATAGGCTTAATGTCTTGACACCTCAGTAATCTTTCTATCAGTGGATCAATATATATGGCGAACAATATCGGTGAACAGGGACAGCCCTGTCTTGTCCCTCTGGAAATAAAAATATTATCAGAGCTGTCCCCCATTAATTGAATTTTGGCCTTTGGGTCCGAATACATTGCCCTAATGGCCTTTAATATTCTTGGACCAAACCCCTTTCGTTCCAATATCCCCCACAAATACGTCCACTTTACTCGGTCAAAGGCTTTTTCTGCGTCGAGAAGGATCATGGCCATCCGGCCCCCCACGGCAGCCTGTACATCAAAAAGTGTGATAGTCCGCCTTATATGATCAGTTGTTCCGCGCCCTGGGACAAACCCATGCTGCCACGGGGAGACCAGACCGCCAATGACCCTTCCCAACCTTTTCGCGAGCACCTTAGAGTATACTTTAGTATCTGCATTGATGAGGGCTATTGGACGATACGATGCTGGGTTATCCTTTGGTTTCCCTTTTTTATGAAACACTACTATATTAGTTTCTTTCCAGGATTCTGGGATCTTACCAGTATATAATATACCGTTAAATAAATCTAACATAATAGGAGCAATCACACTCTGGATACATTTATAAGCTTCCAGGGGAATGCTGTCGGGGCCAGCTGCCTTTCCTGGTGATAATTCTTGAAGGGCCTCATTTACTTCCTCTATCGAGAATTCTTTCTCTAATTCTTCTTTTGTCTGACTGTCTAACTGAGGGCCAACACCTACGACCTCCGTACTAGGGACTTCTGTGACAGTCTCTTCTTTATACAGCTTTTGATAATAATCCTTAAATACCCTAAGGATGTCTTTTGACTCCGTATATATCTGATCCTCTTCCCGTATATCTGTAATTATATTTCTGGTGCTTTCCTGTCTAATTCGTAACGCTAAAAGTTTGCCTGCCTGTTCTCCTGTCTCATAGAACTGGCCCCTATGAGTTTGATAATCATCTGCAGCTTTCTGGGCTAACCATTTTTGCAACTCAGATTTTATAGTCAAGATCCTGTACTGTGTCTCTATAACCTCTTTTCCCTGACTTATATCTTCCGTATGTTGTTCCTCTGCTAACATTAATTCTCTTAACAATCTTTCATTTTCCAACTGCCCCTCTTTCCTTAGTTTGCTCTTCCAGGGGAATGAATCCAATGAAATGTTCCTCAATAGTCACACATCCATTTGTAGAACTGACGAATCTCACAATAAATGTCATCTGTTCGGTATGACTCAAATCAGGAGTACAGTCAAGAAGCACTGAGTAATATTTGGCTCTTCGGATCCGCCGTAGGATTTCTTTGAGAACCATCTCGGACATCAGCTCAATCAATTCATTCTGAATGTGTTTGCCAAGATAATGTGTATGAATCTCCTTTGTGGTAACTCTGCGAACATGTTCCATCATAACCGACTCAAATTTGCCTAAAAGTTGTACAAGCCCTAGGAAGTTGCCATTGTGGGGTTGGTTCAGCTGGTCAACACTGCCGCGGAATGCCAAGTTATGTTCTGCTAGGTACTGTGTAATTGCTAGGAGCCTCTCCAAGACATTTCGCAAATGCATCTTCTCCTGCTGGATTTGAGCAATGTTTTGCTTATCAATAGTGCATTCCTGCCGCAGTCGAAGTTCAAGCTCCTTCCACTCCCTAATATTTTTCAGGTGCTCCTGAGAATTTTCATGTTCATGTAAACGCTGACCAAGATGGTGCCAATCAGACAAACCGCTGCTCACAAGCTGAGTGTTAGTGAAAGAAGTGGTAAACAATTTGCAGCAGAAACAAAATACAGCATTTTTGTACGTCGAATACACCAGCCACTGACGCTTAATTTGCTGACCGTTACTCATTTCCCTTTTGAAATAAGTAGGATTGAAGGATCGATTTTGAGAGTCACGTGGGAAATAATCACATGCATTACGTCCAGCCTGGGTAGGTCCTCTTTGTACTAGGTAGCAACGTATTCTATCATCTTGAGTAGTAGGCCATGTTCCTGGGTCATCATCAATGTGGTGGAAAAACTTTTCAGCAGTTTCGCTAGTAGTTTCATCGCTACCAGTCTCTGCCACTTTTACAATGTCCAGCCGCTGGCTATACTGGTTCTTTACTCCACAATCATGATATTCAGGTGGCATATTAATTGTGACCTTAACTTGCTGTTGCACATCTGTGTTCTTTTGTTCCTCTCCTTGGAGCCTGGAAGTGTCACTGGCTTTTTCTTGCTGCTGGTCCTCCGATTCCTGTTCTTGCAACTGAGATACTGGTCCTTCTGTAACTTGCTGCTCATGTTCCTGATCACGTTCCTCGAAAATGGAGACTCTACTGGCTGTGGTAGTAGTGATGTGTTTAGGATCTTGACCCAAGATGCTCTTCACCACTTTATTGTCGTACTGAATGAGTACACTTGTGGCAGTTGATGCTTGGTGCTGGTCCTGCGGGTTCTCTGGCTCCTGATTTTGGAACTGGAAGACTGCTGTGTTGGGGTTACTTTCCTTCTCATTGTGCATCCCTCTTTTCATAAATTTAAGTAGCGCTTCCCGCTGACTTTTATCTTCTTCAATCTGTTCCCGCTTCCTTTTCCTCTTGAATGCACCAGAGGCATATTTCCGTCCATTGTCGCGGTCACGGCTTGCCATTTTTCCTTATGTTAAAAAGCTTGACCCTGCAGAATAAATGTAAAATGAAATACCATATTAGATACTGAAATGGGAACATACAGTATGTGTAAGTTTTTCAAATATACAAGATACCTATCACGAAAAATGGATAGGATTCTATTTAAATAGCAAATCAAAGCATGAAAAGTTATTCTTTTATCCGATATTCTATCCCCTACTACTTACCAATAAATATTATTTACCCAGCCCAATCTAAAACATACTTTAATATGGTGACTCCTACTGTACCTCCATAATTTGTAAACACTGTGGACAATATAAGTTGCTATGGCCCAATTTAATAAGACTGTACATTTTATCCAAAACATACTTCTCTCCTTCATGACCTACACAATAGAAAAAAGAAAGAAAAAAAACTGAAAAATAAAGAGGCTACAGTTTTAGGAAGATCCCTCAACATATGTAGGGACTTTCTACACAGATCTATATTCGATCTGCAGGCACTTACTTCAATATCAGTGATATAAGCGTAATCTGCAAGTAACCGGATCCAATGTTAGAGAGATTGCTCCTTCTCAGCAGGTAGAGTTTGACCTATATATAAGGTGAGTTCTACAGCAAAAGAAAGAAACCAATGTAAATATTTACTGCAAGAATGCACCATCAATATAGACAACCCCATAGGTAGTATTCTAAACACTTTGATGATCCTCTGGCAGCCTCTGTGAGAACCTTGCACTACCTATAGGCCTAACTCCAGTGCTCACAGTCATGGCCTGTTATGTGTTGATATACACACACACACACACACACGTTATATGTGTTTGCGGCTCAGATTTTCTTTAAGGAGCTCTTGGTCGGATTTGTTGAACACAGGGCTGCTCAGTACCGAGGCAACCAACACTTGGTTTCACCCTATTCCGCTTTCTTTCACCATCCTACTCTTCCTGTCTCTTTATTTCACTCTTGCAAGTTCATTTTCCTCTCTCGTTTCTCCCTTTGTCAGTGCTTTGCTATGACTTTGTTCCCCTCGTTTTCTGCCTTTCTCTCTCTTGCGGTGGTCAAAATCGCATGTTAAAAAGTAAGCCCTGGTGTCCTAAAATGAGTGCTTGTGCCAACCACTACCAAATATCTGCACATTTTAGGCACTGTGTTGATGTTGTGGTAAAATGATGCGGATGTGTTCAGTGAGGACAAATAAAGTGAGCTACAGACATCGGTGCAACAGAGTCAAAAAGCAGAGCATTGCTGAAAGAGGCAGGAAAAGAAAGGAAAGGTGCATACAATTTGAGTTGTTACATAGGGCATTCCACTGAATTTCCTGCCATTTCGTATCACAGTACCCAACAGGTGTTTTAATACCATGATCCACTTTTTTCAGAAAGAAGAATAATTGGGTTGGTACTGTCAGAATGAAGCCTGCAAGTTATATCCATGGCCACTGGAATTATGCAATTGTGCGGCTACAGGGTTTTATGCATATAGATTTGCCACATTGACCTCATATTCCATCATCTCCTGTTTAATCCGCAGATTTTAACACAAAAAGTTGTTTCTAGCTCAAAGGGTTCAAAAGTTACCTAAAACGCAGCAACACGTGTTGCGGCGCAGTAGAAGCCCCTTTGCAATGCTTGGCTGCTCCTCTTTTTGTTGCTTTTCTCTTTTTTGTGTTAAACTGGTACTAATGAGGTGCAGCCAATGCACAGACACTGTTAACAAGTGTAAAAATGTAAAAATAGTGAAGTACTACTATCATTAATTTGCTGCATTACACCACATAATTTTTATTTTCTTGTCGTACAATTTACTCATCCCTGCTGCATAATTTGGCCCTCGACTGCTGCATCATTCCAGTGGCCCTGGTTATATCAGTACACCCCAGCAGACAGAACATTAATGACTGTGCTGCCTTAACGATTAAACTACAGGCGTAAACACCTTCACTGGCTTTGTTTGAAAGAGCCTTGTATTCAAGGAAGGAGTACATAATCAAACAGTTGATCTCTCTGAAAAATAGTAACACTTTCTGTAGGGCTGTACTTTGACTACGGTCATTTAAAAGCTGCAATGTGGTGGCACAAAAGCTCTGGAAACTCAATGCCAAGGCCATCTGGTGACAATGCCTCTCAATTAAGTGCCAAATCTGCAAGTTACTGGTAAGGCAGGGCTTGCTTTCTGGTCGAATTCTGGGTTTGAGATGGGAGGTGGGTAGAGCAGCGAGGATGCCTTGACTGGCCACTATGAATGGGACTGTGGCCATCCACTGCGGGGACAAAAGCAGAACCCCGTTTATTGCCCCCACCACTTCCCCTTCTAAGGGGAGTGAAAACTCTGCTGCTCAAAAGCACCATCTCCTTTGGCGAGGCCTCACCATCATACCACAAGGCCAGGGCGGGAGCACTCAACACATGATGGACCTGCTGGGGCTGGCCCTTTGTCATTCCATATATGACAATGGGCTGTGATAATCTGTGCTGGGTTTGAAAGTGGCTGCTGAGGCCTCTCGAGTTCACAGCAGCAGAGCAAGCCCGAAATTTAATGCGGAAAAAACGGCCCACATGAAGCCTCAGGGACTGGGCCTCGGGCACCGGCCGAATACCTCCATTTCCAATTCGACCCTGGCACTACATAATGGCTATAAGGCCCAGGGAAGGGGGGCCCCCCACGCATGAGGACCTATAATGCTGTTAAGACAGCCCTGCGCAGACATGGCAGTGTGTGGAATAGTTGGTCATAGATTTCAATATGCCCTGATCACTCCAGATGTTTTCAGCAACTCTGCTCTTTGAAAATGTTCTGCCAGCTATAAATAAACTACTGCAGACCATTGCTGGCTGGGTGTGTTTTATTTGTGCCTCTTTCATTGAAAGGCCGCATGCTACATCGTGCATTTGTTGTGAAAGGACAGGCCCGGTATCAAGGAATGATATACCCGCTTAATTCAGACATGCAGATGGTATTGTCAGACTTCTCTCTTTTTTTAGGTCGAGCCTGGGCAGCGCATGCGCTGCTCTGCGAGCCATACTGTGTTGGAGTATGTACTTGAAGCCCCGTCCTCTCTCTGCCCATATTTGTCATTGGCTTGTGTCATTGCCCTTTGTAAATGCTGGCAAGACTGTGCTCCAGACACCATTCCATGGCATAGGGTTGTGCCAAACAATGCAACTTCCAAGTTATGACGTCCACTCTGGGTATCAGGAGGTCTGGTTCTAATTCGGTTTTTGTTGTAAAACTATTGTCTGGTACAGTTCCTATCACTCTAGCTCTCTAGCGAAGGGTCTGGAAATGTTGGTTCCCGTCCTCTTCGGACATTTTTGTAAATTAAAAGCAGGTCAGTTAACTATCTTGTCTGGGGGCTCGTTAGACCAATGCAGCCCTTGTAGCAGTTTGAAATGAACTCTTAGTCACAGGTTTGAATCCCAGCAGGTCCACTCAGCCTTTCAACCTCACGCTAAAGTAAGTAATTGGCACTAGGATCCCCTGTGGCTTGAACGTGGACTTTACATACATACGACTGCCCTGATTGATGTATGTAACCACCTGTTCATCTTTAACAGCTGCACCCACCTTTGAAGAAAATTAAAGGAGTGAACCTCAGCTTATGACAAATCTTATAATCACTTTGAAAGTAATTGGAAGTGCGCTGCAACCTTTCTGTTTGATATTTTAGTGGGCCCTCAATTCTTATTCTGCAAGCTTATTGTGCTCCCCTCTTAGGCTTCCCAGTGACTTGCTTCTTTAAAGTCATAAAAGGGCACAGGTGTGAGATACGTGAGATTGGTCCTTTTCGACATACAGACCTGAATAGTTTGTCTTTCAGTGGCCGAGTGCTTATCGTAACTAAGCAAGGCGCGCTTTATTCTTCCCAGATAAACAGCCATCAAATAATGATATGCTATTATTAAACGTGTGTATAAATAATTGGTATATTTGTTACCCTCTTTGGTAGGATGAGAGACAGACTGGGTCCTGCCCAAGATTAAAACCTTTGAACTTTGTGTTATCCTGCTGTACAATAAATACCTTAATCTATGTTTGTATACCTTTGGCAATGTATGCTGTATCTTCCTTGCAAGCAAAAAAACTGCAGCTTCAGTGAACCTTGAAGTCTTTGTTGTAATGCAAATGGTTTTGCTTCTACTAGAGATGTAAATAGAATGTTCTTCTCGTTCTTTGACCATCTCCTGCTGGGTGTGCAATTGCACCACTTAGAAAATCACAACTTGGTGCTCTAAATTTCTACATTCACAATTCCCTGTCCTCATTCTACTTCCTGTAACATAAATGACCGCCGTGATTCCTGCCTCACGCTGCAACTATGGCCATTCAGTGTTGCTGCTTGTTGAACGACTTTCCACTGCAGCTTAGTTCCCACACTTTCTTGTTACATGTGAACCTTGATTATCATAAAATATAATAATTGCCTTGCTCAGCTAATTGCTAACTAATTGGACTTACCAATCTGTATCTGAAAAATTTTAAAACAACAAAAGGTACCTAACTCCAGGGTGCATATGACTTTCTCTTACACTTTGGTGGACCCACAAATATCAGGGGTAGTAAGCGCTATACAAATGCAATTACAATACAATACAATATAACTCCCATTAAAGTCACAATTTTTGTTACTAATCATAAAAGCTATTGCTTCCGCATTCACAACATGGATGGACAAGAGAGCACACTGAAACTTTTGCCTTTACAAAATAGGAAAACATTGCTTCTCACAGCACGCCCCCAGTCAACATTTTGGTGCCTCTGTGGGTTTTCTGTTACTGCATTCAGACCTGCCACAGTAACCAATCAGAGGTCAAAGGGCATTAAAAACAAGCATTTGCGGTGCAATAGGTCTCGCATTTGCATGAGTTTAAGCTATTAGTATTGTAATGGACAATGCTTTTTAATTATGTTTTTAAAAAGCAAAACATAAATAAAAGGCATTGTCATGTACAATACTAATAGCTTAAACTCTCGCAAATGCGAGACCTATTGTACTGCAAATGTTTGTTTTACATGGAGCACCAAGATTCAGCATTAAAAATGAAATCAATTCACTTCTTTTGTTTAAGGAAAATCGAAAAAACGCATTTTTTATATGACAATGGGCCCTGGAAGGAACTCGAAGCCTCTCGAGTTCACAGCAGCAGAGCAAGCCCGAACTTAAATGAGAAAAAAACGGCCCACATAGAGTCTCAGGGACTGGGCCTCGGGCACCAGCTGAATACCTCGCTTCCCAAAACGACCCCGACACTACATAATGGCTACAAGGCCCAGGGAAGGGGGCCCCCACACCATGACCTTGAAGCTTGATCCAGTGCTTCGAGGCCCAGACCCTCACCGCCACCCAGACCTCCAACACCGCCGATGCCAGCACCGGCGACACCCTAAAATGCATCCTCCTCAACGTACGCTCCGTACACAAACACGCCATGGAAATCTGGAACCTACTCGACTCTCCTTCGCCCGACATCACCTTCTTCACAGATACCTGGACCAACGCATCCTCCGCCCCCGACATCAGCACCGCCATCCCAGACAGATACAAGATCCAGAGGAAAGACCGCCCCAACCACCCAGGAGGGGGCCTCTCCATCGCCCACAAGATCACCCTCCGCCTCACCACCTCCAGCGAAACCTTCCCCTCCGCCGAACACCTGCACTTCAAGATCCAGACCACCCCCAAAGCCACACTCCGAGGAACCCTCGTCTAGAGACCCCCCGGCCCCCGAACACCCTTCGCCACCACCATCACCGACTTCATCGCACCCGACGCGATCGCCTCAACAAACTACATACTCATTGGAGACCTGAACTTCCACCTCGACAACCCCAGCGACCCCAACTCCACTATCCTTCGTGACAACCTCGCCAGCATCGGACTTAAACAACTCGTCAACACACCGACCCACAGAGCAGGACACACCCTCGACCCCATCTTCGCGGCAGGAAACAGCGTCCATTTCAGCCACACAACGCAGCCGCCATGGACCGACCACCACTGCGTACACTTCGCCATCAACAAACCCAAGGCACCCAAACCAGCCCCACACCCACCACAAAGGAACTGGAGCAAGGTTACCGACGAGCAACTTAACTCCACCCTCACCCGAGACAACCACACCTGGGCACCCGACGCAAACAGCGCAAACGACGCAGCCAGAGAACTCCACACCTGGATCTCCAACTGCGCAGATGAGCTCGCCCCGCTACGTAAGTCCGACAGACAACGCCCCAGGAAAGCCGCCTGGTTCACAACCGCTCTCCAAGAAGCCAGGCGCACCTGCAGACGCCTGGAGAAGAACTGGAGAAACACCAAGACAACCGAAAACCACACCACCTACAAGGACGCCATGACGGACTACCACAACCAGATCAGAGCCACCAAAAGGAACTTCATCCACAACAAAATCCTGGCCAACTCCACCAACTCCAAGGAACTTTTCAGTGTCATTCAAGAATTCACCAACCCACGCACCGAAGCCACAGACATCACCCCATCCCAAGACCTCTGCGACAAGCTTGGAACCTATTTCCACCTCAAGATCAAAAACCTCTACGACAACTTAATCGACCATCCACCAGGCGCCACAGACGGCCCCCCGCCCCCCAGAAACACCAGCCAGCCCACCATCTCCAACTGGACACCGATCACGGCCGAAGACACCGCCTCGACCATGAAAAGCATCCACTCGGGGGCCCCCACCGACCCCTTTCCCCCTCACATCTACCACAGAGCCGTGGCCGCCATCGCACCCAAACTACATCGCACCATCAACACCACCTTCAAAACAGGCACCTTCCCAGGCGACTGGAAGCGCGCAGAAGTCAGACCCCTGCTCAAGAAGCCCACAGCTGACCCCACTGACCTCAAGAACTATCGGCCCATCTCGCTCCTCCCCTTCGCAGCCAAAGTTGCAGAGAAAACAGTCAACAGGAAACTGACACGATTCATTGAAGAGAACGCCGTCCTCGACCCGTCCCAATCCGGATTCCGAAGCAACCACAGCACAGAGACCGCCCTACTCGCCGCCACAGACGACATCCGCACCCTCCTGGACCAAGGCCACTCCGCAGCCCTCATCCTACTCGACCTATCAGCGGCCTTCGACACCGTCTCCCATCGCACACTAGTCGTCAGACTACACGATGCAGGCATACAAGGAACAGCCCTGGACTGGATCCGATCATTCCTCACCGGAAGAAGCCAAAGGATCAGACTCCCACCCTTCCTCTCCGACCCCACGAAAATCACCTGCGGAGTCCCACAGGGTTCATCACTGAGCCCCACCCTCTTCAACATTTACATGGCCCCCCTCGCAGCCATCGTCCAACAACACGGCCTCAACATCGTATCCTACGCCGACGACACCCAGCTCATCCTCTCCCTCACCAAAGACCCCACCACTGCCAAACTCAACTTCCAGAAAGGAATGCAAGACGTCGCAGTCTGGATGACCAACAGCTGCCTGAAGCTCAACGCCGAGAAGACAGAAGTCCTCGTCCTCGGTACCACCCCTTCTGCATGGGACAGCACCTGGTGGCCGACCGCCCTCGGAAGCCCACCTACCCCCTCAGACCACGGCAAGAACCTTGGCATCGTACTCGACTCATCACTCTCCATGAACCGACAGGTCAACGCCGTCACCTCCAGCTGCTTCAACACCCTCCGCATCCTCCGCAAGACCTTCAAGTGGATCCCCCCTGAGTCAAGGAAGACAGTCACCCACGCACTCATCACCAGCAGACTGGACTATGGAAACGCACTCTATGCCGGCATCAACAAGTCCCTACTCCGCAAACTCCAGACAGTACAAAACACCGCCGCCAGACTCGTCCTCGGCATCCCCCAGCACGAACACATCAGCCAACACCTACGAAGTCTCCACTGGCTCCCCGTGGAGAAAAGAGTCACTTTCAAAATCCTCACTCACGCCTACACAACAACGGACATAAATACCTCAACGACAGAATCAACTTCCACGTACCCAAAAGAAACCTCTGATCTTCCAACCTCGCACTGGCCGAAACCCCGCGCATCCACAGAGCCAGAGCAGGCGGAAGATCCTTCTCTCACATTGCAGCCAAGACCTGCAACGAGCTACCGGCAGACATCAGACGCGCCCCTCCCTGAACACCTTCAGGAAGACCCTCAAGACCTGGCTCTTCGGCTAAACAGATCTGCGGACCCCACCCCTCAGCGCCTTGAGACTCTCACGGGTGAGTAGCGCGCTTACAATTCCCTGATTGATTGATTGAGGGAGGGGGCCCCCTCCCCTGGGCCTTGAAACAGTAACGCGGCACTTCCCAAGACAGTGCCCGAGAGCTCATCAGAGTGGAGAGGAAAGAAACTCAGTTGAAGGGGTGTTCTTCAATTGTGAGCAGAAAATAAAGTGGTAGCTGTACCTTTTAACTTAGATGATAAGGAGAACGGTAATTGTTTTTATGTAATACTGCCCCCCTGTGTCAGATAGAGCGATAGTAAGAACAGCCAATATAAGAAGGGCACTTTCCAATGGCCACACCTACTGCGATTAACACGGTGAGCGCTCAGATGCGCTTTTAGATGCGAGCAGCAATCGGTTCCGCCCATTATAATTGAGGCACAAGGACAAATGAAGGAGCCAATAGGATAAGAGTATTTATCATACAGTAGCCTGCGGCATATTTAAGAGTGTGATTTCAGACGTGCCTTTATTTAATCACCAATGTGATGAATGGCGTCAGGGGAATATGCTACTCTTGCGGAATGAAGTGGGCAGAAAAGTAAGCAGCATTGGGTATTATAACACAAGTTGAGAGATGGAGGTTAGAGGGGAGTAGAGATGATCACGTTTGCTGCAAGGAATGGGGTAACAGGCATAGGGTAAAGAGAGAGAAAGGGGCTAGTGTGAAAGGTTCTAAAAAAAAAAAAACCCACTGGGATACAACAAGCATTGGCAAAGTAAATGTCTCGCTTTTCTAAAAGCAAAAGAAAAAAAAAGAATCAAAATACTGGAGGAAAAGCAAACAAGCCCTATGGTAACTCAAACCCGTACATTGAATTCAGTGTTTTCAGTCTTTAGAAATAGCATGGTTTGCTGCATGCAAATTAAACTAATTTCTTTGAACCACAAGCACAAACTCGTACATTTCAAATATTTGCACCACTTATATGCCACGCCTGCCCAGAGAGCCAAAATACATCCTTCCTGTTCGCATTGCTGTCTGCAGTACGATTATGCAGACTTTTTCCAACTGGGATGGGACTGCCCTGTCATATGGGCCTTTTGAGGGGACGTGGTGGATGCAATAACATATATGACTGAGTCCCGCTTGGAACTTACACTCCTGCTGCGCTTTTTGAAACAGACCCCGAAGGCTACAAGGCCCAGGGAAGGGGGCCCCCACACCATGACCTTGCAGCTTGATTCAGTGCTTCGAGGCCCAGGGAGGGGGGCTCCCTCCCCTGGGCCTTGAAACAGTAACAAGGCACTTCCCAAGACACTGCCCGAGAGCTCATCAGTGGAGAAAAAAACAAATCTCCGTTGAAGGGGTGTTCTTCAATTGTGAGCAGAAAATAAAGTGGTAGCTGTACCTTTTAGCTTAGATGGCAAGGAGAACGGTAATTGTTTTTATGTTTTTTATGTAATACTGCCCCCCTGAGTCAGATCAGTACGTGTCAGATATCATTTCTGCATAAATTAATTGCTTTCATTTTATCGAGCTAGGAAGAATGTATCGATCACTGTATGTCACAGGCATTAATATTACCAAACTTGAGCAGTATTCAATTTACCGGTATTGGAAAGATGAGAGACACTGCCCTACCAAGGCAGTTCTACATGCGACTCAAAGGTTAACAAAAGCCAGTTGATCTGGCTGCTCCCTCCTCCCCTCACCCACCTCCTCTTACCTGTGTCCGGCTGGTCCTGGAAACAAAGGGGCCTTCTGTTGCCTGGATACAAAATGCACAAACAGCGCCGAGAATGGCTGGTACATAACAGAGGCGCTGCCCCGCCCCTGACATTGTGAGCCAACATAATTGCTGGCCCAGCTACTGTGCCGTCCCCCATTTCTGTTTGTACCTTCCCCCACCCCTGCACCCCCAGGAATGCCACCACGCCCCGACCAGGAAGGTCAAGGCGTAATGTGATCAGGTGAGGCAGCGGGCCCTGTAGTGGGCTAACTGTGAAAGTGTGACCTTTCACAGTGATGCGGGGCCCCCTGTTTTTTGGCTGAGCGCGAGGCCCTGGGCAGCTGCCCACACTGCCCATGCCTAGCGCCGGCCCTGAGTAGACTGTCCTGTTTTCAGTGATTATTTTTTGTGGTATTCAGTGATGTTTTCTCTGTGCTTTCCATACTTTTTAAAAATCGGTGTTTATTCAGCTGACTATCCCCAAAATAGATAAGAACTGTGTTTTAACAGTGTTTACAGAACATGACTTTTTTCAGTGATAAAGCACAAAGATAAAGTGGAAACAAATTCCTGGACACAGTTGGGAGTCAATCACCTACTCCTTACTGAATAGTATGACATTGTAGGGTAGGCAAACCCTGACAACAGCATAGTACCTTGTGAAACCTTTAACTCTTGGAATTATATTGGATTATTTGTAGCGCTGAACTCAAAGGACCGTGAAACTTGATGCTTTGAGCATGCTCACCACTGCTTTTCTGCATTCTTTGCCTGACTTTCTTAAGGTAGTGGTGCTGTTGTGTGACCATTCATAGCTGCCAAGTGTTCCCATGGCCAATGTCTCAATTTAAGCCAGTCCTTACCTTTTACAGGTATCACATTGTATTCTAGGACTTGAAATTTTGCTGCTAACATTGTAATTATGGGCTCAAAATCCCCAGCAGTAAAGTGCAATGGGGTAAAAAACCAGGGTTAGCGCAAGTTATCACACATAACAATGGAACACGTTGCAGCTATGAATTTTGTTGGCATGTAGAAAGTCTTGTGACATGTTTTCACCACAATCTCATGTGCATGGTGACAGCAAGACTTAAACACTGCCAAAAGATCAAATATATTTTTAATATTTCCAGATTCTCTTCAGGGTATAAAATAATAAGATCAGTCCGGAAAGATGCTTCTAAACCCTGCACCTTTAATCCAAGCCCCCAAAACTGTAGGAAACAAAAGGAAGAAGAAACAATATTTTAGTGACATCCCTAGACAACAAAACAAAACTCAAGCAGAATAATATTAGACCAGTGTTTCTTGCTGCTATTGTGTACAACAAAGTAACACTGTTGCTCCCATTCAGAAATAAATAAAAATGCGTCATTCTCTCTGACTTTCCTTTCTTTGAATGACACTTTAGTTCGTGGTTGTGAGGGTGTTTATCAGTGGTTATATGTTTACACTGAGGGCTTTTTCCCTTTTGGTGGGGTTTTATCAGTTATTATAGGTTTAAACCTAAAATAGGGCAGCCTAGTAGTAAGACCCAGGCATACAGGTGCAGTCAAACAGAAACTTGAAAGTTAACTTTGTTTATAATGACCAGCAACCTGCTGGTCAAGTTATATATGTACATGGCAGGAGGGGAAGGAATGATGTCCTCCCAACTTGAGAGCCTGCCTCCGGGCGAGATGGAGCAGAAAACACAGATATCTTTTTAAAAGAGTAAAAGGCAGGTTGGTGGTCAATCTGTACAATATATATACCATACATGCCAAAATGTGTAAACCAGAAAGAGGGAGATTTAAAAAAAATAATCAGAGGGACTTTTTCGCCATTGACTTATATTACAGTGGGGACCATTTCAGTCCGGAGAAAGCCAAATTAAAGCTATTTCTGGCTATAGAAATCAAAATTGTGAGTCTCTGTCTGAATCAGGACTGTTGCCATGTATGATATACATCAATGCATAATCGCCTCACTAATACAGAGCACATACCCTAACGACATCTGACACTTAATCCACCCAGGTCTCAATCCCACACCCACAGTCATAGCCAAAGAGCATTCAAAAACACTCATCAGTCAACAATCCTCCCATGTATTGCTCTCCCCCACACCAACCATTGTCATAAACCACAACCTATTCTTCTCCCCCTTCTTGCCCTACCACCCCACCCCCCTCCCGGCTGAATATGCCTGCCTAGCGACACTACAATCCACTTCCACTTCGTTTCTCCTCTTCTCCTGACAACCAGGAAAACCTTGTCAAGCTGTTTTCCTACCCCCAAACATTATACAATGTAGTATAAACGAAACTGCGGAGGAGGGACTGTTTCTCCAATAGCCTGCACCAATCCCCTCCTAACAGCAACATCTAGCAGTAGCAACTGTGCCAAAAACAACCTTAACTCTAACAAATAATGTTTATTTCTTATGAAAGACAAATGTACTCCATCTGGCCTAAACAAATGAGTCTTCCTGTGAAATGTATGCATGCTGTTTCACTCCGATACTCTGCGCCTAACAAAACAACACATCTCTCTATTTACCTTTCTGTGCGCTTCTCTATTGTGTTGTGCTTAAATTCCCCCCTTCACACTCTACGCTCTACCCTGCACCATATTGAGGAAGTGCCTGATCATAATGATCGAATATGTAACATATTCACTTTCAGCACTTTCAAAAGTGTCAAACTTGACAGTTGTGCCAGGTCATTGTCACCCAGATTAATCAGCAATAAATCCAGAGACTGCCTACACACACATAACTCAGCCAATCAGGGCAACAACTGGCCCCATCACATCCCACTCTTACCTCATACATATCTGTCACTAAGCCCAAGTTTTTCCCAAAAGTTCTGGACTCTGCGTGCTTCAACAGCCATTTCACCGGCAAGTGCCCAATTATCCAAATTGTAACAATATTCGACAATGACCCAGGTACACAATCTGAAACAAGAACAAAGAAAAAAACAACATTACCAAACTTAAACTGGACCCACAGATCTGATGTACCTCTTGCAACAACTAGAAGCCCATCTACCCAACCTCCTTATTTTAGACCTTGAAAAGCCCAATATTTCTGTCTCTATAACTGCATCAATCCTAAACAAGTGAGTACTAAACTGACCCATCCCTTGATGCCAATTAACAGCAGCAATTTCTTCATTGCCTCCTGTCCCTCCCTCGCCTTCCTTCTCAACCAATGAGGCTCCCTTGCCTCGACTAGAGCCTGCCCTTCTTTAAATAAAAATGCCCCGCACCCTCCTCGTACTGTTCTTTTATGTCTCCCAGGAGACTTACCTTCTTTCTCCCCTCACCTTGGGGTATGGGGGGGATTTCGTTGTTGGAACCCTGCCAGTGGCAGAGGTCTCGCGGCTTGGCGGTGTTTTTTGAATCAGCAGTGTGGCTGGTGAAGTAGCTCAGCCAGCGGACACCACAACGGAGTCCAGTGGTCCTGCTGTGGCTACGCTTCTGGGTCCCCGCCTCGGCGAGGAAGGACACGTCTTGGGGGCAATTTGGATGTGCTGAGGTTGTAGGAACGGGTTTGAGCCCATTCCTGGGGCTGTGTTAGTGGTTAAGGTCCTGAATTCTACCTCTAGAGATTAGGAGTTCGAGTCTTGCAGTTTCAGTGATAATGTGTGTACTCTAATGTCTTGCCAGCTACAATACTTGGAATCTTTCAGTTACACTCCGAAAGGATGTTATCGTTCTCTTAATAAAAGGGAGTGACTTGAGGACTAAATGTTGAGGTCTCAGGCTCTCACTCTGCAGATTGGGAGTTCGAGCCTGGGTGTGTTGGTGGTCGTTCTTTGGTCTAATTAAAAAACAATGTGCTTTGCTCTGCTGGTATTCGCTCATTTGTTTGTTTTGTGGTTGTGTCCCCTTCTTTAGGAGCCCTGGTTGGTTTTGTTTCAATTCACATGTTGAGAGAGCGAATACGCAGAAGCATGTCCTGTCTCCTACATATTTCTCAGAGAAGAAGTTCCTCCCCCTGCATGAGGGCTCGTGACACTCAGAGTCCAGGGGGGAGCGGGAACAGTGCACCTCTATTGTCTATGGGATGAGGTGCAAAACATTATTGAGGCCCTTCAGTCTCATCCTGGAAAACCTGTATATGCAGCCAAGCCTCAGACTGTGTTGGCGAGCATTGATTCTTCGGCCTCGGATTTGGAGGCACAATCAACTTCTTCAGGGGGTAAGTAGGTTTCCCAGAATGAAATGTGGGATATTCTGGCCCATGTTTGTGTGACCTGGGGGTTTCCATACTTTCAGGCAGCAGTGGACTGGGGTGTGCTCTGTTTCTCCAATAATTTAAGCCTTCTATGTTTGCCAGGCCCATTCTGGGTTCTGTTGAGGATATGGTAATGAGTAAATTGCAGGATGTAGATAAGAGTCCCTCGGTTTCTGCTGTTGTTGTGCCTTTTAGAGGGGGAGAACGCTCTTCCTTATTCTGTTTGCCTGGATTCTATTCTGGCTACCCTGATTGGCAAGACTGCTTTTGTTCATGAGGGCTGTTTTCCTCTGATGCCACGGATGGGCAGGTGGACATTGGTATTGAGGGGCATTTGATGCAGAGAATTTGGCTTTGTGAGCTAATCTTTTATCGGCTTCTTCGGCTCAATCCTTGGTGCAGGTCTTTGATGACCTGGCTGGGCCCATTCAGGAGGGTTTGGAGTGCTCTGTTCTGTTGTCAGCTATGGAACAGCAAGCTATAAACTCTTCAGCCATGTCCACAGGGGCTTTGATTGCAGCCAGGGGATCTCTCTGGCTGTGACAGTGGAAGGCAGGCCCTGGGGAGATGGCCTCCTTGAAGCATTTTCCGGTTGAGGGTCTGGCGCTCTTTGTGGAACAATCGCCTGCCTGGATCGCTGAGGCATTTTAGGAAAGAATGCATGTCCTACCCTATAAGGTTTTTCTGCTGGCCAGGGGTGGTAGTATTCCTCTCAGTCCTCCCTGGAATTTGTGACCCGTCACTCTTCCTTCGGGAGAAGGTTTTAGTCCTGTTTTTCTTCTAAGCAAAAAATCTTATTTCGGTCCATCCCAGGACGGGTATTTTATCGGAGCGCATTTTCTGACTCACTGGAATCTGGTGTTGCAGTCAGAAGGGAGGTTGGTCAGCTTTTGAGCTCGAGTGCTGTCTTTTATGGCTAAGGAAGTGCCTCAGACAGTGAATTGGCTGCAGGTGCAGGGTCACTTGGCATTGACGGTATTTCTTATTCCTTGGGCCAGGTTTCACCTGCTCAATCTGGTCAGCTGCATTCTCTCCACTGGGTCTCCAGGGGCACACATTCTTCACGTCCGTATCCTGATTTCGGCTCCAGACCACGTGATCTGTTGTGGTGGCTGGAGCGGGATCATCCGGTAAAGGGGATTTTCCTGTCTCCTCCAGCTCCGGTGGTGGTGACAACAGATGCCAGCCTCTCCGGGTGGGGGTTAGGGGTCTTGGCCGAAGTCAGTACGAGTTCAGAGGTTCTGGTCCCTTCGGGACTCTTGGTGGTCTTTGGTTTTGAGGGAGTGAAGGACTGGTCATGTGGCTGTGGTGCATTTTCAGGTGATCCTGAAGGGGAAATTGGTGCTGGTCTGGACAGACAATCTGGTGGCAAAGTCTTACGTCAACAGGCCTCTCTGCTCTTTCAGTTGATCAGGGCATTTCTGGTGAGGGTCAGGAAGGATAGGGCACAGGTCATTTTATTGGCACCACAGTGGCTTCAAGCAAATTGGTTCCCTCTCATGCAGTGGTTGTGGAGCAGTCAGGAGTGGGTTCTTCCAGTAGTTCCGTCTCTGCTCTTCTTTCCGGCTCTTCCTCGGAGTCGTTGAGGAAGTTGCATTGGACGGCATGGAGGTTGAACGGTGAGGCTTAGCTGGTCTAGGAGTTCCCGAGCAGCTGGCAGTTACCTTGCAGGCTACAGGGAGGTCAGTTACACTGCATTCTTATGTCAGCATTGGAGGGCCTATTCTGATTGGTGTTTGAAGAAACAGGTGGATCCTACAGTAGCCGGTCTTTTCTGGTTATGCAGTTTTTATAGGATGGTGCTAACATGGGTCTGTTAGTTGCCACTTTGAGGGTTCAGTAGGTGGTGATTCAGGCATTTTGTGGATCTTGACAGAATCTGTAGGATGAAGGGGGCTGCTGTCTAGGTTTTTCCTGGGCTGTTGTACTTGTTTCCCAGAGCGGTATGTTCTTTCCCTAGTTGGAATCTGTGGTTGGTGTTGGAGGTTTTGACTGGTTCTCTGTTTAAGCCCCGTGAGAGAGTGGATTCAAAACTTTTAACGTTTAAAACTTGTTTTCTGGTGGCCATTCCTTCCGCGAGGGGCCTGGGTGAGATGGGGGCTTTATCCTGTAAGTTTCCTTTCTGGAAGGGGTTTCAGGACAGTATTGTTTTGGTTCCGGTCCCCGCATTCATGCCTACAGTCAGTTCTGCTTTTCATGTGAGTCAGGAGGTGATCCTGCCGGCATTTTGTCCGGGGCCGTCTCCAGATGAGGAATGCACATTGCATTGTTTGGCCTTTAGGCGGTCTTTACTGTGGTACCTGGCTGCGGTAATGTCGTTCCGTAAAGGGGTCACATTATTTGTGAATTTTGGTCCTGCAAAGAAAAGGGAAAAGCCATCTACTTCTACTTTGCGTAGGTGGATACGTTCTTTGGTCTTGTTGGCATATGAGATGAAGGGTGTGATTCCTCCCCTGGGTGTTCAGGGGTGGTCTACGCGCAGTATGGTGACAACGGTGGCTGAATTGCAGGGGACATCGGTGGTGGAGATTTGTAGGGCAGTGACTTGGTCCACTTCTTCCACATTTGTTTGTCACTATCGAATTGCTGAGTTGGAACATTTAGATAATGTGTTGGGTCACAGAGTTGTGTCTTCTCTGAGGGAATAGAGGTTTTTCTATATTTGTTCTGGGCACTCTATTGTAGTTGGGTGTTTACGACTCAGTTGTCCGTTTTTATTTTGCATGCTATGTCTCATTGGTTAAGAAGGATGGCGAGGAAAGGACGGGAGGTAATGAGTCCATTACTTACCGATAATGGCATTACTCCTAGTCCTACTCCCTTGCCTTCCTTCCAGGGCCCTCCCTCCCTCCCACTACGGAACAACTGAGTGTCTGGTTTGGCTTTTTTTGTACATGACGAGGAGGGGGAAGGGTGTTTTTATTTAAAGAAGGGAGGTGTCTATTGAAGGCAAGGGAGCCTCATTGGTTAAGAAGGAAGGCAAGGGAGTAGAACTAGGAGTAATGCCATTATCGGTAAGTAATGGACGCATTACACACATTAGTTTGGACCGATCAGTATGACAAAACACCTCTCACCACCCACCATTTTGCATTTCCTTTAATGCCTGCTATGCTGACATTGGACAAATCATACTACCCCCAACATCCCTTAGCACCCCCATCCACATCTCCATGTTTGATCCATTTTTAACCTCCACAGCCACAAACACAGCTCACCCTCCTTCAGCAACACCTCCTCAGTCAACATGCCCTGCCATTTATTTGAACCCATCAACTCAAATACCCGAAAGACCCCAAAATAATCAAATCATGCATAGCTTAAATACACTCTCCTTATCCTGTGTCCTCCACAACCTGACAATTCCTTCAACATGTTCACTGGCAGTTCCGCTGCAAAGACCCATTTAATCACCATGAACCCCTCATTCTGGCACAACTAGCCACCATCCTCCAACCTACAGCCTAGCACACCATCAGACGGCTCATAACCCATAAAACACAATCTCTGCCAATTTACCTGTAATAGTCACAGCCTCCATATTTCTATCAGTCAGGCTCAATATAAAATACACCACATCCTCACTTCGGTCTTCCTGCTCCTTGCATGACGCCCCCTCCTGTTAACACCACACATTAAAAACACCCTCCATTCCTGATGATAAGCCTTCTTAGTAGACTCATGCAAAGAGAAACAAATGATGGACGGAATGCTGAACAATGCAAAAATTCACCCCTAGTCACAAGGATCCGGTTTTAACCATTGTTCTTTTGCTCACCACACCACCCCAGTTTGGACCCAGCCACATGCAAATCAGCCTTCACCTTGTTCCTCATGGGAATAGTCCAGCCTGAACTGCCAAGCCAGGTACTCCCAGGACCGGAAACAAGCATCCTGGGATCGGTTTTGGGGCATACCCCTCATCAGCCAGGCTAGCTTGAATCCAGTGGCGCAGTGAGCACGAGACCCACAAACTGGTCCCAGGATGCTTGTTTCCAATCCAGGGAGGACCTGGCTTGGCAGTTCAGGCTGGACTGTTCCCATTGGGAGCAGGGTCAAGACCGATTTGCATATGGCTGGGTTTAAACTGGAATGGCAAGGGGAGCAAAAAATCGATGGATTTAGGCCTAGATCTCTGTACTGGGGTGAATGTTTGACATTGTTCAACATTCTGTCTGTCAGTTGTTCTTTTTTCATTCTTAGTAGACTCAGCCACTGAACTTTTAACCAGCTCCAACTCTTTTAATCGCCCACTAAGCGTATGTATGGCGGCAATCGGTCTTTTCATCAGCTCTGGTACAAGCAACAGATTCTCTGCTGCTGCAAATGAGACAAAGCATCTGCAATGGTGTTGTTCACAACTGGAACGTTTCTGGTCTTAAAAACAGTGTTAAAGTGCAAACATCCCAGCAATCCTTACCTTCTACTCACTTTTTTTTGCTTGCAACCAAGTGATGTCACCAAGGGTAATTGATGTGCGCTTCGACCCCAGGGGTTGGTTAGTAGGGGACAGATGTCCTCTTAGGGCCTGATTTAAATGTTGGCGGAGTGGGAACTCCATCAGTGACAGAGTTCATTTCCAGCCAACATTATGGTCTGCCTGCTCTATTTAGAATCGGGCGGACCATAGGTTTAACAACAGCGGAGACTACTGTATCTCCACCGTGTTCAAACCCCTCTGACGACCTGATGGAGTAAGGGCCATTGGAGGTTTGGCTGTATGTCCGCCCACCTAATTTAGATGAGTGGACATGCAGCCATTTTTCAATGCCCGTCCCTGCCAGGAAAAACCTGGCGGTAAGGGGCATTAAAAAGTGCTCACTGCCCCCCTCCTCATGAAAGGACATTTCCATGCCGAGGAGAGCAATGTTTTTTTTTATTTTCACAAAGAAAATCCCACTTTGGGTTTTTGTTTTTGAAAAAATAAAAAAACATATTGTAAGTTTGCCGTTTGGCTCCGTGATGTGAATGGAGCCTTTCATCAAACTTAAAATGCATTGACACAAACTGCCATGACGGCGGTTCCTGCCAGTGCTAGAAATCTCATGTGGGTCAGCGGACATTTCTAAATTTGGTATCTGATACGTTCGTCAAGGCGACAGAGTAATTCACTCCATCCCCCAGGCAAAGAAACTGCCCACCCACCAAAATATAAATCTGTCCCTTAGTCTTGAATATGTGCTGTGCGAAGCTGGTTTGAATCCAGGCTACCACTGGCTAAATTACCCTAAGTAAGAAAGTGGTGAAGGATGCACTGTTTTCCCACTTTTCCCCATGGGGTCAAAGTGCACATTTTTGATGTCACTATAACTCTCACACATCCTGGTTCCCTGATGAAATCATAACTTCATTGATACCCTTTAATCAGCTGTCCCTGTTATCGTATTGTCTTGAAGAGAACTCAACATTCCTAAACAGTTTGAAACGGTGTCCAAACCAAAGCGCACTATTTATCTCTGCCTTAAAAGAATGTGTCATTTTCATTGATTCTTATATGTCTGCATTTATAAACACATAATGAAAGCTGTTGCCTGTACATAAAATTGTCACCTGTTCACTTCTATGTGTTTTTTCACCTTGGGCCACAGCTCACATTCGTTGTTTTGTCTGTTTATTGCACCTTGTATGTGTTTATTTGTACACTTTCTATGTGGTCTACAATTTACTACACAAGTATAGATACTATCAATCTCCAGTTTAATTAAAAGCACCCATAAGGCTAGAATGTATTAGTGGTTTTACTACATTAATTTGTATGAGTAGAATATATTTCTTTGCCTATCTAAGTTTGTATAAATTAATTCCAGGCGACCCAATGTTTTGAGTATATACTGAATGCCCAAGTTTTACTTGCAAATGGTCTGCTCTTGTCATATATAGTATACCCCCTTCTTCCAGGCATTAACCTTCAAAACACCATGCTTCGTCCTTTGTTAGCATTACTCACCCCTTTATCCTCCATATGTCACCCTCTCCTGCTCTCTTGAAGGCCTTGTGCACCCCTTTGCTCCCAGGCCAGTATTTCCCCTTCCTCCATTTGATCATACCCTGCTCGTAGTTCAAATCAGTCTCCTCACCCTCCATTAACTCTTCTGCCATGCAAGCACCGCTCGTCCTGAATTTTGGCCCATCTCTTACTCCACTATTGTACTATTACACCATGGCATGAGTTCCAACATCCTAACTCCTCAGTTACTCTATCGACTTCTGGATGGCCACACAAACCACCCCATTTACTTCAGACTGGTGCCCCCGAGGTGCCCCAACCTAAACCATTGCCAGGTTACCACATCTGGTCTTCAGTACCAGATTTGCTGCATTGATGCCTCCCACGCCGCTCGTGCCTGAGGGCCCTTTGATCCTGTGGGCATCTCCAAATGCTCCAGCCTGTCCTTCACTAAACTGTATGTTAGATGTAGACAGACACACCCACTGTCCCTCCTCTTTGTCCCCACTCATGCACCTCATGCAACCTGTAATTCTTGTGTTTTACAGGTAAACTGTCTTCAGTGTCCACATCATGGACACACCAATTGGTGATTCCTGGGGTCAGGGAGATCAGGGAGGCAAACTGTCCCAGCACCTGGCGACAGTCCCTCTGCTGCTCTGGGGTCAGGGTGGGAGAGAGGTTCACACCATCCACTGACCCATCAGGTTCCTTGGCAGACAGGAGGTCATCCCAGAGTAACTCCTCCCCTTAGGTTTCTCCCCCTCAGCCTAATTCATGAGGCCTCTGACTGTCCTGGAACCTCCAACTCAGTGTCTGAACTCACTTCAATCACTGGGGTACCTTGCTCACCCCCATCCTTCCTTGCTTTGCAGGCTCTCGTAGCGACAGGCATACTCATATTCTGTGCCTGCATCCTTACATTAACGGTTGCTACTGCGGTCCTTTTGCTTGCTGTCATGTTTGCTTGGGGTTTCTTATCTTTGACCCACAACAGTGCCTCATCCAACTTATGTTTACTCCCCAGAAGCCCACTTTTCCCCACAGGCGAACAGGTGTACAGTCCCAGTGCTATCCTTGCCCTCTGGTGCCCCATTGCGGTGTATGTGTGGCACCGCAAATACATGCGGTGGCACCGATGTGGCCCTACTATCGATCATGCTGTTGGATTGTGCTCATACGCTCTCTGTCCTAGCACCCCTTTGCTTTTTGCTGCCTCTCTGAGGCAGATAATGGCCGGGTGGTCAATGCCAGCGTTGCATTCATGCAGCTGTGAACCCTATGGCTCCTTCTAATTTTGACGGCTTTTCCCTATAATTATGGCCTCATAAATAAGAAAGTCTTCACTCCCATTTCGTGCCCCATTGCATCTAAACTCATACCACCTCTAGGACTGCAATGCAGGGGCAAGCATGCCATCATGGCAACCCCACACCACCTGCTACCTTCCTTCGTGGCCTGGTCCTAGAATGTCAACCTTCCCTGCCTCGTTAAGCACCCTCATAGCTTGTCGTACCACTGCACTAACTTTCATCCTAACAAAAAAGAACACACTTTATCGGGGAAAAAACAGAGCTAGCACTATAATGACACTACCTAAAATTACCACCAACTCTTTGCTACCCACCAGAATTAGAGGTCTAACGGGAAAGAGGGCCATCGAGTCCCAACATGCCATTAAAACCCCCAACATGACCACACATGTACCCTACTGCCTACCTGATAGAAATGGGGGTCTCTAATTGGCATAGGTATGCACCTTTGTACAAGTAGGGACCCTTGCTTCTCGTCAGGGTAAGGGGGATACACACTTCAGATAACCCCTGTTCACCCCCTTAGTAGCTTGGCATGAGCAGACAGGCTTATCCCAAAGGCAATGTGTAAAGTATTTGTACTCAAAACACACAGTAATACAGTGAAAACACCACAAATGGACACTACACCAGTTTAGAAAAATAAAGTATCTTTATCTAAACCAAACAAGACCAAAATGGCAAAAATGTAACATACAGGTAGTAAAATACGACTTTAGAAGAGTTATTTCAACAAATAGAACTTGTAGCAAACAAATAGCTCCATCTGGGGCTATTACGACGTTGTGACAGGCAATAAACCAAAGTACAGCGTCGACCGCGTGGTGTGCTGCGTCGGGCACAGAGTCACACGGAATGTGGCAGGGGCGTTCTTCAACCCAAAGGGCATTACACGGACTGATAGTGCCCCTCTGGCGTTGAGAATGCAGACCTCTCTTTTGCCTCATCAGTTAAGGCAATCTGACAGTACCCCAACGTTAGATCAAACGTGTTGAGGTACTGGGCAGCTCCCAACCGATCAATGAGCTCATCAGCTCTGGAGATGGGGTGTGCGTCATTCCTGGTGACGGCATTGAGCCCACAGTAGTCCACACAGAACCGCAGTTCAGGAGTGGCACCGGGTGCAACAGCTTTCGGAACTAAAACCACTTGGCTAGCCCAGGGGCTGCTTGAGGGCTCTATCACCCCTAATGCGAACATCTTGGAAACTTCTTCCTTGATGCCAGCTCTGACCTTGTCAGCCAACCTGTAAATCTTGTGTTTTACAGGTAAAATGTCTCCAGTGTCCACATCATGGGCACACCAATTGCTGATTCCTAGGGTCAGGGAGAACAGGGAGGCAAACTGTCCCAGCACCTAGCAACAGTCCCTCTGCTGCTCTGGGGTCAGGGTGAGAGAGAGATTCACACCTTCACACCTTCCACTGACCCATCATGTTCCTTGGCTGACAGGAGGTCAGGAAGAGGTTCACTCTTCTCTTCCATTCCATCATCCATAGCCAGGAGCCTCAAAGTCAGGCTTGAGGTCGCTCACATAAAGGGCCCGCAAAGGGTTCCTAGGAGTCTGCAAGTTCACCAAGTAGGTTACTTCACTCTTGCGCTCCACCACCTCAAATAGCCCAGTCCACTTGTCTTGGAGAGCACAAGATTCCACTGGTGCCATCACCCACACTTTGTGGCCAAGCTGAAACTCTACCAGCGAGGCATTCTGGTCATACCAACGTTTTATCTCCTCCTGGCTGGCTTCCAGGTTTGCTTGAGCGACCTTCCTGAAGCGCTGAGTCTGGTTTCTGAAGGCCAGCATGTAACTAAAGACATCCTGGGCAGTCTTACCGGGAGTTTTCTCCCAGCCCCCCTTCACCAGGCTAAGAGGTCCTCTCACAGGGTGCCCTTACAGTAATTCAAAGGGACTGAACCCTAAGGAGTTCTGCGGTATATCCCTGTAGGCAAACAACAGGCATGGTAAGAAGACACCCCACTTACATCTCATGTGTTCTGTAAGACCCTTCATCATGCCTTTTAGGGTTCGGTTGAATCTCTCAACCAACCCATTTCCTTGGGGATGGTAGGGAGTGGTAAATTTGTACATTACACCGCACTCCTCCCACAATGACGTCATATACCTAGATATGAAGTTTGTATCTCGGTCAGAGACACCTCACTGGGGAACCCCACGTGGGAAAAGATCCCCCTCAATGCACGGCTCACCACAGTTTCCGTGATTATCCTGAGAGAGACAGCTTTTGGGTACCGGGTGGTATGGTACACCAACACAAAGATATGCTTGTTGCCTAAGGCTGTCTTGGGTTCCACTGGCCTCACAATATCAATGCCCACCCTCTCGAAAGGGGTGCTCACCACAGGATGGGTTGGAGGGGAGCCTTACACTTCCCTCCAGTCTTGCTGCTTGCCTGGCAAATCTGACAAGTCCTACAATGTGTGTCAGTGTGCCTTCGCATTTGGGGCCAAAAGAAGTGAGTGACAAGCCTGTGAAAGGTCCTGTTGCGCCCCAAATGTCCTGCCAAAGGCACATCATGAGCCAGAGCTAATAGGAAGGTACTGTAGCGCTCGGGTACCACCAGCACACAAGCTGACCCTGACTCAGCAACCTTAGGCTCACTATATAGGTGACCATTCTCCCAATAAATCCAATGTGATCCGGTCTGATCACCTGCTGCCTGGTTCGCAGCCTGCTTTAGCAAACCAACAAGAGTAGGGCACTCCATTTGCGCCGGGCAGAATTCCTCCCTGGTGGAACCCACTTCCTGCTGCCAGCGGGTCAATTAAGGCAGGTCTCCCAGTTTGGCCACTTGCTTCCCTGTAGGTTCCAGGGCATCGCCTTCAAGGTCTGCCTCCTCCTGGACCATGGGAACTTCTGGGGTGGGTTTCCCATGCCCCTGCCCCTCCTCTTTCTGGAAGGCACCTGGGCCACTGTTTCAGGCCCCAAGTCCTCTTGATTACCATTACTGGCTGCCATTGACCGAGTGGTTACACACGCCCACTCTGGCAGACCCAGCATCTCCAAATGAGCCTGGCGTTCCACCTCCTTCCAAGGGGAACTCTCCAGGTCATTGCCAAGCAGACAGTCAACAGGCATGGATTGACTCACAACGAACTTCAAAGGACCTGAGACCTCCCCCACTCAAAGGGAACCTGCGCCACCTTACAAAGGCACTCAGAGTTGTCTGCAGCAACTACTGAGTGAAGTACATTGGGGATTACCTGCTCCTCAGACACCCACTGACACCTCACAGATGTCACACTGGCTCCTGTGTCTCTCAGAGCTTCCACCCTCCTCCCATTGATGGTCACAGTTCTTAGTGTTATCCGGCAGACAGGTTTCCTAGACCATCTCTCTAACTCCTAATGAGATAAGGGTCATCACACTGGCTCCCCCCCTCACTAGGAACCAACTCCTCCCCCAGCACTACACTAACCCGGATGGCGGTGCACCAGTGGGGGCTGGTGGCACCTTGGGATCACTCTGCATGTGGCCCTCCTGACCACATGCATAACACTTGCGAGGACCCCGGATATCTGGCCTACCTAGGGGGCCATGGCTTCTTACCACTGGGGGTCTTGGAATCTTTACCCTGGGAACTGTTTTGGGGCCCTTCAGAGAACTCCTTTTGGTTACCCTTGTCCCCCCCACTCTTCTACTGGGGACCCTGCCCACCCTTGGCCGGGTTTCCCACATACCCCTTGTGGACCCTGGTACTTGTCCAGCGGTCCGCCTCCTGAGCAAGCTTCCTGGGGTCAGTCAGCTTACTATCCATCAGATGCTAGCGCAGCTCTGGAACACAAAGACTACTCAAGTGCTCCCAACCAATCAGATTGTACAACCCCTGGTAATCAGTTACCTTGCTGCCCTTTATACAACCATCCATTGCTCTGCAATAAAGATTGACACATTCAACCCACATATTGGATTCAAACCTTTTAAAAGATCTAAACTTTTCCCTGTACTGCTCCGGTGTGAGCCCATATCTGAGGCATAAAGCCTCCTTTATATTGGGATAGATGAGAGTACCCGCCTCCTCCAAAGGTGTCAGGGTGTTCCTCCCATTGGCCTCAAAGTGTTTCCACGGGCCCGCCCCCCAATGTTTCTTAGGGACCACATTCATACGTAGTGCTGCCTCATAAGATGCAAACCAGGCATAAATATCCTCCCCTTCTGGAAATTCTGCACTAGATCTTTGGGAATGTAGACCTTACACCCAGAGTGCACTGGCTATACGTTGCCACCATTTGCACTGGATTCTGCCTGTCTGGCTTTGATGTTTAGCTCTCTCATGCTAAATTCATGTGCCAAAAGTAAGTTCTTTTCCTGCCAGGCCTGGGCCCTGCCTTCTCTTCTGAGCTTCTCAAGCTCCAACTCATGCTTCCTGACCCTCTGCCTTTTTCTCCATTTCCTCTGGAGACAAATTCCTGGAAGACACACTGCTGCCAGCCACAAAGGCTGCTCTTCCTATAGGCAAATCCTGGGACACAAATCCCCCTTCTGGTAAATCCACGTTACAACAGCATCCCCTGTCTCCCCAGCTTCTCTGGCCTCCCACCAGGCACTCAAGGCCTTCTGCAGCTCCTCTTTCCTGGAGGCACTCCTCATGGGGCATCCAAAGCTTTTGCAAAATTGTCTGAGTTGATCTACTTTGTAGATATGCAACATTTCAATATCAAACTCCAATTCTACAACTTCACTCGCTGGTTTACCAATTAGAGACATGGTGCGTGGATACTTCAAGGGTCAGATCAAAAATAAAACCAAAAACAAAGTATGTGGTTGCGAAGTAGTCTGCACTAAACTAGTGATGTACACCAATCACTGTGGATCAAGTACAAATACAAGTTCAATCCTCACCACTGCCCACCAATGTTAGAAATGGGGGTCTCTAATTGGCAAAGGTATGCACCTTTGTCCAGGTAGGGACCCTTGCTTATCGTCAGGGTATGGGGGATACACACTTCAGATAACCCCTGTTCAGCCCCTTGGTAGCTTGGCACGTGCAGACAGGCTTATCCCAAAGGCAATGTGTAAAGTATTTGTACTCAAAACACAAAGTAATACAGTAAAAACAGCACAAATGGACACCACACCAGTTTAGCAAAATACATACAGGTAGTAAAATAGGAATTTAGAAGAGTTATTTCAACAAACAGAACTTGTAGCAACAAATAGCTCCACCTGGGGCTAGTACGACGTCGTCATCCAAAGTACAGCGTCGACCGCGAGGTGCGCAGCATCGGGCACGGAGTCACACGGACCCCCAAACAACGGTACCTTGGAACGCAGTCTTTGGACGATGCACGCAGTCGTGGAGATGAGGCGTCGGTGCCAAGGTCAAGGCCGGCTCCTGGGCTGCCACGGGGGAGGTGAGGCGCTGTGTCCGAGAGGAGGCAATGTGTTGAGTCCAGGACAGGGGGATTCAGTTCCGTCAGTGATGAGGCATAATTTCCGGTGAGGAGATGCGATGCAAAGTCAAAGACTCGTGGAGTCACCCTCGGCGGTTAACGGCTCCGCAATAACAGAATGCAGGTGCTGGCGGTGACGGCATCGGTGCGAGCACTGACATCGGGAATGCCATTAAATTCAGGTGTCGGAGCTGCGGTGCAGGCAGGGCGGTGTGTCGTGCACTTCACGAGCAGTGCCCCTGGTCTCGGTGCAAATCGTGGCGTCACTGCGGCGTCACTGATGGCGTTGTAATGACACTGTGATGTCATTTAGAAGCATGAGGGGCAGAAGTTCTAAAAAGGAGGGTTGGAAGTCTTTCAAGGAACAGCAAGGCAGTTCAGAGTATAGATAGCATAGGTTAGAAGCTGATGAAATGACCTCCAATAAAATACATATATAAGTGACACATACCGTGTTTAGAAGATCCTTTACAATGGCGACGAGTGGAAGAAACAAGCGTGAAGACTTGCCAGCGTTTAACCTGCTGCGGAAAAGTCTTTGATGAGCCAATCGTGAGAAAACTCCGTAAAAGTGCTGGAAGCTGTCTCTGATCGCGAGTAGCTGGCCGTCTAAAAGGCTGCAGTGAGGCTGAACAAAAGAGTGGTGTTTTGTCCGCTTTTACACGACGCTGGTGAGTCCGTGCGCACGCTCTTGAAGCAAGCGCGAGCGCCGCATCAAAAAGGAAACAGCTGAGTGCGTGCGCAGGCGCGAGCAGGAAACACGAGCGTAATCCTGCCGGAGAGCGTGGTGCGCATGCGCAAAACAGAGAAACTGTCCCGAGAGCGTGGTGCGCACGCGCAAAACAGAGAAACTGTCCCGTGGCACACGTGCGTAAGAAACTTTTCACAAAATAAATAAAAAAAACTGGAAAGCTCCGTAGTGTATGCGCGCAACATTGGAAACATTGCTTTAATCTTCCAAAGTTCCACCAACAGCAAAACACAAAAGTGTTTTGACAACTACACGTTTACAATAGTGCTTTATAGAGAGAATGTTTATACTGAAAGAGCAAAACGAAAAATTGCATTAGGAAAACAGCTGCGCTACACACACAAATACAAGAAATAAACGTGAGCACCATTTTAATCGATAAATAAAAAATAAAAAAGGTGAACAAATAGGAAATAAATACACATGCCATATTGGAAAGAAGTAGACAATACACAATATTACAAAATATATTAAGGAAAATATGACTACAGAAGGTACAAGCAATGAAGTTGCTGTAAATATGAATTCAGAAATACACAATGAGGAAGACATTACTGGGAATATTTCAAGTACAATCTTAAGAAGACCGTTACCCTTTAATTTATCTGAACAAGAAAATGTTGCACAAAGATGGGAGAAGTGGACAAGGAGATTTGAACATTTTTTAAAAGCGACATGTAAAAAACACACTGACGAACAAGCAAAAGATCTATTACTCAACCTTGTAGGAGATGATGTTGAAGATTTAATAGTTACATTCCCAGAACATGAGAGAAATACCTGTGAAGGACTTATGAAATGTCTAAATGCAAAATTTGACCCTCAAAGAAATTTAGACTTTGAAAGATACAATTTTAATATGGCATGTCAACGAGAAAATGAAACAATGGATGACTATGTTACTAGACTAAAAAAGTTAGTGACATTCTGTGAATTTAATAAATTTAGCAATGAAGAAGCCATACGGTTAAGAGTAATACAAGGATGTAACTCAGTAAAATTCAGAAAAAAACTCTTAGAAAAGACGTATGACTTACAAGAAATACTGCGCATGGCAAAAACAGAAATGCAAGCTCAGAAACATGCTACGAACATGGAAGAAGGGAGAGTTAAAGCAATTGAACAGATTAGAGAAATGTAAAAAAAAGTGAATGTAGGAGGAAGAAACACAATTCAGAGAAAAAAGACTATGCTTCAGGTGCGGATTACAGTTTCCACATAAAAAAAAATAAAAAATCAGAAAACATGTCCAGCAATAGGACAACAATGTAAAGAATGTGGAAGATACAATCATTTTGCGAGTGTATGCAGGTTTAAGAGAGAGAAGAAAGAATTTGGAACAAGGAAAGAAAATTGGAAGCAAATTAACTTAAATACAAAAAAAAGTGGAAGCACAAAGTATGTAAGACACATGGAAGAAATTGAAGAAGAGTCAGATGAAGAATTTGAACAATCAGAAAAGCTTTACATGATGCAAGAAAATAGTGATTTTCAGCAACTTAATATGATCAAAAGAGAAAATATTTTAAAAACCACGTCTGTGGATTTAATGGTTGGACTACAAAAGGTTCCATTTATTTTAGACAGTGGAGCAACATGCAACATAATGTGCATAACTGAATACATGAAAATGAAAAAACAACCTACATTGAGTCCGTCAAATGTCAGTGTTTTTCAGTGGGGTGCTAAACATCCTGTTCTATGCTTAGGTAAATTTGAAGAGACACTACAATATGGAAATGTAACAAGTAAAGAAGTGATACATGTATTAAAAGGTGAAGTTCCAGGCCCATGTCTACTAAGTAATGTAACTGCTCAACTCATGGGTCTAATAGCAATGAATTGCAATATCTCAACAGATCACCCAGTTCTAAAGAAATATCCTAACCTATTTGATGGATTAGGTAAGTTAAAAGGAAAAAAAATTACATTGCACATAAATGAAACAATAAAACCAGTGGCACAAACACATAGAAGAGTCCCGGTTCATATGCAAGAAAAAGTGGAGAAAGAAATTAAATTGTTACTTGAACATGATATAATCGAAGGAGTAACAGGTCCAACGCCTTGGGTAAGTCCCATTGTTATTGTTCCAAAAAAAGACACTGTTGACATCAGGATATGTGTGGACATGAGAATTCCTAATACAGCTATTGAAAGAGAGCGATACCGAGGCCCTCATTTAAACGATATGATAAGCACTATAAATGGGGCAACAGTGTTTTCAAAACTTGATTTGTGCAAGGGATATCACCAGTTAGAAATTGATAATCAATCCAGGTACATCACAACCTTTTCAACGCATTTGGGATTGTTTAGGTATAAACGATTAAACTTTGGGATCTGTTCAGCAGCTGAGATCTTCCAGGAGATTATAAAGAATATCATAAGGCCAGTACAAAACTGTATGAATTACAGTGATGATATTTTGGTCTTTGGAAAGACACAAGAAGAACATGATCAAGCACTGGATGTAGTATGTCAACAACTTCAAGAGGCTGGATTGACCTTAAATATAAAAAAATGTGAAATAAATAAGAATGAGTTAACATTTTTTGGACATATATTCTCAGCAAAAGGAATGAGACCAGATACCATTAAAATAACAGCTTTAAATGCAATACAAAGACCAAAAGATACAACAGAATTACGATCTTTTCTTGGAATGGCAAGTTATTGCGCACGATATGTAAAAAAATTTGCAACTGTAAGATCGCAACTGAGAGAACTGACAAAGAAGGGACGGAAATTTCAGTGGAGTGATGAATGTGAGCAGGCATTTAAAGAAATAAAATTGGAAATATCAAATGCAGCAAACTTAAAGTATTTTGACCCACACCTATGTACAGAACTTGTAGTGGATGCCAGTCCTGTAGGTTTAGGAGCAATTTTAGTACAGCATAAACCTGGAAGAGAAACCCCAAGGTATATAGTCTCCCATGCTAGCAAAAGTTTATCCGAGGTGGAACAGAAATATTCTCAGCCTGAGAAGGAAAGTTTAGCTGTCGTTTGGGCATGTGAACACTTTCATGATTTCATTTATGGAAAATCGTTTGTAATCATCACTGTCATCAAGCTCTAGTTTCCATTTTTGGAAATTCAAAAATAAAAATGCCACCAAGAATTGAAAGATGGGGAATGAGACTCATGGATTATGATTTTAGGATCATCCATAAACCAGGAAAAGAATATAATCCGGCACACTATTTATCTAGGCATCCATCTAAGACAGATAGTGAGCAACAGCTAGAGGTGGAGGAGTACATATGCTTCATAGTCAGATCAGCAGTTCCAGGAATCGTAAAAGAAAATGAGCTAATTGAAGAAACACAAAAAGATAATACACTTCGAGAAGTAAAAGAAATTATACATGAAAACAAATGGAGATTAATAACCAATGGAAGTCGATTTCAACCAAATGTTAAGAAAAATGATATATTAGCATTTAAAAACATAAGTTCGGAATTGTCTGTGACCTCTTCAGGAATATTACTTAGAGGAAACAAAATAGTAATACCAGAAAGCCTCCAGCATCGTGTAATTGATCTGGCTCATGAAAGTCATCGGGGCATCTCTGCAACAAAAAATTTTCTAAGAGAAAAATTGTGGTTCCCAAGATTAGACAAACAAGTAGAAGAAGTTGTTCAGTCTTGCTATGTATGTCAATGTACTTCAAAGGAAAAAGGAATCGAAGAATTGCACATGTCTGAGTTACCGGATGCTGTATGGTCCAATGTAGCAGCAGATTTTTACGGACCGTTAGACTCTGGACATTACTTACTAGCAATAATAGATGAATATTCTCGGTTTCCTATTGTGAAGTTAATATCGTCAACATCTACGTCAGCAGTACTTCCGGTATTAGATGAAATATTCTCAACTTGGGGAATTCCAAACGTTTTGAAAACAGACAACGGACCACCATTTAATGGAGATGAATTTCAAAAATGTATGAGCTATTTAGGAATAGTACATAGGAGGATAACTCCAATGTGGCCCCGAGCCAATGGAATGGTGGAAAGACTGATGGGAACAATTAAAAAAGCTGTACAAAGAGCAAAACATTTGCAAATTTCAATAAATCAAGCGATGTGTCAAGTCTTAAGAGATTATAGAAATACTCCACATGTATCAACTGGAAAATGTCCTTCAGACCTAATGTTTGGGCAATCAAGACAAACTCGTTTGCCACATCTACCACCAATTCCTCTGAGAGTTCATAAAGAAGTGGTGGAAAAGATAAGGAGGCAAAAGAAAAAATGAAATATTATGCTGAAAAGGGAAGAAAATGTCAAAGTCAAGACTATCAAGTTGGTGATCTTGTGTTAGTTCGACAACAACAAGTGAGGAAGTCACAGACTAGGTTTCATCCTGTACCTTTAGAAGTAACAAAAATTCAAGGCAAGGCAATGACTGCAGGGAATGACGATAGAATAGTAACAAGAAACAGATCTTTCTTCAGAAAAGTCAGATCAAATGTTGAACAAGAAATTATACACCCAAATGACCAACAAAGTGAATGGATACAGAGAAGAGCTGAAAGAATCTCAAAAAGACCTGAGAGACTAATTGAACACTGTTGATTTTTTTGGGATTTTTTTTTATTATTGTTGTTTTACTCATTTTAGGGGGGAGGGGGAGAATGTAATGATGTAATGACACTGTGATATCATTTAGAAGCATGAGGGGCAGAAGTTCTAAAAAGGAGGGTTGGAAGTCTTTCAAGGAACAGCAAGGCAGTTCAGAGTATAGATAGCATAGGTTAGAAGCTGATGTAATGACCTCCAATAAAATACATATATAAGTGACACATACCCTGTTTAGAAGTTCCTTTACAGGCGTCGGAGATTGTTTCTCTTGCTTCTTTTAGATTTCTTCCAGGTCCCAACAGCAGGAACAACCTCCAGAGGCCCAAAACTGGAACAGGCACCTCCCGGCAGGTCAGAACTCCCAGCAGTGGAGTTCAGGGGAGCTAGTGGTGAAGTCTTTGTGTCCCTGAGACTTCGGAACAGGAGGCCTGCACATACAAGCCCTTGGAGATTTTTCTTCAAGCAGGTTCTCAGCAAAGTTCCAGTCTTTGTCCTCTTCCTTGGTAGCAGCAGCAACTGCAGGCCAACCCAGCAAAGCACACAGCAAAGGGACAGTACTCCTCCTTACAGCTCTCCATCTCTTCTCCTTGGGAAAAGGTTCCTCTTGAATCGAGAAGTGATCTAATTCTCTGGGGTTTAAAGTCCACTACTTATACCCCATTTTGTCTTCACTACAGGAGGTGGAGACAGCATTGTGCAGAGGAGACACTGCCTATTCAGATGTAAGTGAAACTCCTCCCACTACTCTAAATGCAGCCAAGGTCTATTCAGCTCAGCTCTGAGTCACCCAGGAAAGGCAGGACACACCTCCCCCAGTGGCTGTCTACATTGAATGCACATACCCAGCCCCTCTCATTGCAAAACCAGCCAGTAAATACACAAACCAGCAGAGGCACACAGGATGGTTCAATAAGCAAATGCATACTTTCTAAAAGTGGCATTTTCAAACACACAATTTAAAAACCATCTCCCTAAAAAGATGTGTTATTAAATTCAGAGTTCAGAGAGCCTAAACTCTATTTCTCTATCTTGTCCAATGGAAGGCTATACTTGTAAGATCTTACAAAGTAACTCCCAGTACATGTCCTACTTTGCACATACACTGCGCCCTGTCTATGGGGGGTACCTTGGGCCTACCTGAGGGTTGTTTTACACATAAGAAAAGGGAAGCTTAGGGCCTGGCAAGTGGGTGCACTTGGCAGGTTGACATGGCAGTTCAAAACTGCGCGCAGACACTGCAGTGGCAGGTTTGAGTGACATTTGCAGGGCTACTTATGTGGGTGGCACAATCAGTGCTGTATGCCCACTAGTAACATTTGATTTACAGGCCCTGTACTAGGGGCTTACTAGTAAATCAAATATGCCAATCATGGATAATCAATCACAATAGTAATTTATACAAGGAGCACTTGCACTTTGACCCTGATCAGCAGTGGCAAAGTGTCCAAAACATCTAAGCCAGCAAAAGTGAAATCCAGCACAGCATCAAAAATACAGGAGGTAGAGGCAAAAAGTCAGGGGAAACCACACCAAGGATGCCAAGTCTAACACTACCTATCTCTAACTATCTCAGTGTGGGCTGCTCTACCCATTCTAAAACCCGACAGAAATGTAATTTTATTCTATTCCTCCACCAACCCCAAAGCACCTCTCCCTTGCTTCCACTCCATGTTTAAAGGATCGTATGGACATTGGACTGTCAATGTCTAGGGGTCGATTCAAAGTGACAACACTACAGCCACCCTGACTTAAATAGTAACTAGAATCACCAACCCATCTAGATAGACCTTCTGGAAATGTTCTTTTTTGTTTCATGCATTGCATTCCACTTGAATTACTGAGCTCTGACGGGCTTGAGGTAGACAGTATTTACATCGAGTTCAGTCCTGGTCCCCTCTTGCTACTGAAGTGCAACAGTATTTGATGCAGCAGATTCAACCAGTGGAGCCCTCCTCAGAATTAAGTTGTGAATCTGTTTCATAGGCCTGGACATGTGCTGAGTGAATGGCATGCGCCAGGGTTAAAATATACTCAAGTAGCCTTGACTTCTGTCCCAGTTTCTCTCTAAATTTAAAAGATTCACATCTAGCCATGAACTGTGACTTCGGTGCCTCTTCAGATTCTTTACTCGAGTGAGATGCTGCGATAAACGACTCAATGCAATCTTAAAATACAAAAGCTTGAACCATCTGCTCTACAATCACCACACCAACATAATTCTTCCCACCCATGCCCTTGCTCCTGCCGAAGAAGCAGAACATCTAACAGCAACTAAAACAAAAAACTGACCAACAAGAAAAAATAGATGCAAAACACAGACCTGCTTTATCAAATGCTGACCTGACTGTAGAAAAAAAATGCAAAAAAGATCTAAATAACTACTCCCACCCCCGGATAATATAAACCAAACCCCAGCAAAACCTCCATTGAGGCGTGCCCCACCACATGCCAAGCTAGACCAAAAAAGAAAAAAAAAAACACCTGGCCACTGAATTGAAAAAAATAATCTTCTTACAATACATTACATAATTTAAAAAAAAAATTGATGGAGGGTAGGAGAGACCTCACAAAAAATCAGCCCTGACTAACTGCGGTGGCAGTTGAAGATGCTGACCCCACCCCTCCAAACCCCACTGAGTGGCTTGCACCACCTCAGAACCCTCGGCTCCCCCAGCAACTCTGTCAGGCCACTCAACACCATTTAAAAGTGCAAAAGATTTTTTAATGCAACAGGTTTGCAAAGTTACCACAAGCCTTATGACATAAGCCTTACAGCCTAAACTGTCCTCTCAGAACAGCAAGTATCACCTAACCTTACCACCCTTAAACCTCCCTTAGGAACCCCCCAGAGAGATATCCAACTCACAGACACATATCCTCCATATCATATAAAGGCTTCATCCTAAAGTGTCCTACTCTACCTGCTGGACTCACTTTCATGTTTAATCATCACAGTCACCAGGCTTACCCCATCCCTTCGAGCTGGACTCATTTGCTCTATGACGAACGCAACCAAAATCGTTCTTCCTGCCGTCCAGGAAAAGTCAAAAGGTGTCTCCTGCCCCTCCCATCCCCCACAATACTTATGTCAAACCTTTCACAATTACCCCGCAGATTTTCACCCAGTACCTGTGCAATGGACAACCAAAGTCCCATTAAGTTATATTCCATCCCTAGGAATGAAAGAAGTACACCATCCTGTCTACACAACGTCTCATCATCATGAACCATATCTGTGTGTTTGACAATGTTACCACAAACACAAAAGGAGAAGAAGAGACTGAGAAAAGGCCCCACGCCTGCCTCTATTATGTTGAAATCCGGCTAAAAAAATGATCTCTCTGTTGATTTCCCAACATTGTCTTTCAATAGCAAGAGGCAATTCACATGATATGAGTGTCAGAACAGAGACAGTTTAACATCTTTAAATCCCTCAACTTTGCCCTTTAATAATCCATATCTCTTTGTGGAAATCGGGCCCTACCTGATGAGATCAGCTTGTTAATGCATATCCAGCCCCAAACATGGCATCTTGGAATTCTGCACCTAGACCACAAATACACACCTTTGGACATGTTTTGGGCTACAGTTAGAAAAAATCTCTGTTTTTCTTGGGTATTTGCATTATTTAAGGAGATTCTACAGCTGTTCCCCAAATGTCTGGAACAGAGAACAAATGTAACTCTTCCTGAAGATATATGGTCTGTGCTGTCCTCAGAGAAGCCGTTCAGCATGACTTTATTTTGAGAACAATAGGATGAACGAGACAACAGGGGTTAGACAGTTAAAATTCCTTTCCTCTGACAGCCTTACTTTGAGTGGACTATTTGTGGCTTCCCTGAAAAGCCTCTCTGACATTCCAGCCATCTTCAGACGCCTTACTCAGCAATTCCACAAGAGAAATACTATACATATAACAACAGTACCTAGAATCCAGCCAATGCACTAATCCCAGTTGGTCACTCAGATAGGGCATTTTCGCGAAATTTGACTGGCAACAGTGCTCCCTCACAAATACCCAACTGCCGCCACAGGTGTCCAATAAATGTATTATTCAAAAGAAGAGAGGGGCAAGAGAATTTTTCATTAATATAAAGTAATGTCATTCATTTTCAACAGTGTTTGAATACATTTGAGGATTGAATTAATGAAAAATTCTCTTTCACCTCGCTTCTTTTGAGTAATATAATCCCAGTTATTGTCAAACCAGGCTGTGCCATGAGAAGTATTCTTATACCAGTGGTTGAGGATAATAAGGAAAAATCCGACTCCAGCAGTGCATGTACTTTGATTCTTTTAGACTGATCAGCAGCATGCAAAATGGACAATTTGTCTATTCTCATTAACAGATTCAAGAGGATAGGCGTTGCCAACATGGCTCCATAGGCGTTGCCAACATGGCTCCAAAGTGCATTGACACATTCTTCACCCATTGAATGCATTATATTGAAATCTAACCCTTCCATTCACATCCTGCATATACTCGATACTGAACCTGACAAGGATCCACCCTCTGCTGTCTTTTTCTTTGCATACCTGAACTTTTTTGGTTGACCTGATCAGATATTTTAACCTATAGAATACAACTATACTGATGACATGTCCAATCACCCTGAACATAAACCCAACCCTGAGGGACTAATCTGTTATGTTTTCTAAGTTTTTGTGAACATGACCTGAATAGATCCTTCTTGGCCTTCAGGCAAGCACAGGTACATACCAACTTACTTGCTTGAGTGGAAGCAACAGACAAGTTGTGACCCACGTATCTCAATCAAACATACCTGGAAACAATGCCTATTGGGCCTGCAACAAACCTGAAAGAGATTGTTGAGCATTTTGATTTTTGTTGTGAGTTCTGGCAGGCTTTACCTGAAGTGCGCAGGCACAAAAAATCCATAATGCTATTTTAAGGCTTTATTTGAAACCAATTTTAGCACAGCATAAGTATAATAAGATAATCACATAAATCAATATGATTGTAGTGAATGCAAAAGCACAGAATGTGAAAATTAAGAAAAAATAGACAGCATCTTATGTAGAAGAAACAAATGGATCCACCCTCAGACTAATGTCTAACCGTGTCCTCCCAGACCACGCGTGTTTCCTACAGTGGTGAAAGCACACAGCTTTGTTAAAATACTCCTCACACACCAAGGACTCTGGTGTCATGCTTCATCATAGGGTCTTCCTGCCAGCTGTGGACGGGCGTGCTCGATCTACGACTACGCGGGAGCACTGTTCTTGAAAAACTATGTGTAGTGTAGAAAGTTAGTAGAAGTAAGAGTGAGTGAAAGAGTGATTCTAAATTCAAAATACCTGGCTCTATGGGCTAAAACTTTAATATTCCTATGAGCTGGTATTGTTAAAGTGGGGAATAGATTGGAGGTACAATGCTATAATGAGCAGTCCCTCCTATGTCGTCAACATGTTTTGAAGCCCTCCCCTGGCTTGTGGCATGTTGACGACATAGGAGGGACTGCTCATTATAACGTTGTACCTCCAATCTATTCCCCACTTTTAACAATACCAGCTCATAGGAATATTAAAGTTTTTTAGCCCATAGAGCCAGGTATTTTTGAATTTAGAATCACTCTTTCACTCACTCCTTACTCTTCTACTAACTTTCCTACACTACACATAGTTTTTCAAGAACAGTGCTCCCGCGTAGTCGTAGGTCGTAGCACGCCCCGTCCCGCAGCGGGGCGGGAAGACCCCTATGATGAAGCATGACACCAAGGGTCCTTTTGGTGTGTGAGGGGTATTTTAACAAAGCTGTGTGCTTTTCACCACTGTAGGAAACACGCGTGGTCTGGGAGGACACGGTTAGACATTAGTCTGAGGGTGGATCCATTTGTTTCTTATACATTGACGAGAGGAGGACGTATCCACCTCCAGCGCTCTTCTGAGCACTACCTCTTCACTCCCCCTTGTGTTTTTTTGAGAGCATCCTATGTAGTACATTTTTTAGTATCTATAAAGGCCTAATATTAGCATCACCATTTTGCGGTTCTGAAGGTTCAGTATTTTGATAAAATCATCACGTGTGCTTGAATTTCATTTATTTTCAAATCCACAGCCTGCCTGTCTCCGTGAGTCGGATGAATGATGTCTCTCTGAATGGATTGTTAAGAGAAAAGGACCTTGATGCAGTCACCCAAGGAACTGCATTGCTTCCTGTTTATATTGTATTTGAAGTCCCACTTTCTCCGAAAGGTATGTGGACAGTTAAGTTATACCATCTAAAACTTTTCTTTTACGAGAAATAACCCTCATGACCCATGATGTCAGGTGGGAGAAATCTATATGTTAAAGCCTAAAGCCACTATGCTTCTCTGCCATTTAAATGCATGCATGAATACATAAAGCAGAAACATAATATCAGAATGTAGATAAATGTGATGTATATTGTTGCACAATAATCAATATAAATTAATTAATTATTGTGTGCAAACAATGACTTATGTGGTGTGAGGACTCAATAAGCAAATGAGAAAATACACAAATTGGGGGATTCTGGGAGACAGATAATGCAAAACCTTTGAAGCAAAGCCTATGCCACTTATTATTAGCAGCCTAAACCTGCATTTACAACAACTAACTGACTACAGAGTACTTTGGGCTTGGGTGAAGCTGTGTGTTTGTGTATGTTCCAATTAAACACATCATCCCAACCTATCACAGACTGATGTACTTCTCACTCAGTTTTTTCTCCATCCTGTTTTGCTGGTCCTAACCCTGACTCAGTGACTTGCTCCTATGTATTACAGGACTTGCATCCTGCACCCTTCGCACTCCTTTTCTATCAGGTGATTCAGCAGCCCCCTCTTATGATGGATCAGTGACTCATTCAGATGATCAGTGTCAGTTTGCACTGCCTCATTCCTCCACATGCTCCAGTCTCCCCACAAATATGTGCACAGCTTACCTACAATAATCCTCTCATTGTGTTCTTTTGGACAATGCTGGAAGGCTGGTGCCGGATTTTCTGGCATCCTTACAGCGGTTCCTTGGAAAACAGGGGGTTAAAATCCATTTCCATCAAGTCCTGTTGTGCTTCCATGTGGTATGCATAAATCTATCTAAGATGGAGTCATTCTACATACATGTCATAAGACACAATGCCAGATATAAAAAAAAGAATAATTCAACTGTTGCTATTTGTTTTAGCTTTACAATTTCATTTGAACCCATGTATATTCTGCTCTGCTTCTGACAATTAGATTCCTTTCCCACTGTTGCCTCAACCTGAAGATTCATACTTCCTCCCTTGTTTATTGTGCGTTGGGGGCCTTGCTGCTATCAGCTCTTCCCCTGCCAGGATCACCCTCAGGCAGACTAAAGTTTGCTTTGTCTGGTATTCTGCTTCCTCTAGTCATATGCCTGGTGTCTGAGTATAAACTAATGGTCTGGCTGAGGCGTCCTGTAATTGCCACAGTGTAGCCATTGTGGCAGCAGCCAATTTGATTATTATCATTGCTTATCATTTTATGTTGTTGATAATGAGGCAGGAATAGTGTGATTTTGTGCAGATGCAAGTGGAAATCCTCCTTCAGAGGTTGGTGCTTTGATGGGAAGGGCATGTGTTTTTGCTCATACTGCTGAGTGTCTTTGTGAATTCATAACATATCCTGATGCATGCTGCCTATTGTTTTATTTGTCCTATTACAGATTTCTGCTGAAGAGAGTCACATCTCTAAATTAATTCGTGTGTTCTTTATTTTGTTATGGTCATTATTTACTCTTAAAGCCGTTGTCATGCTTAGTCCTATTATTGTCTCTAATTGCAGTTGAGACTTAGGCACCTCAAGCATCCCAAATGTTGAGTCATCGGTAAGGGTTGCCCATAACACACTTTATTTTGCTTAAAACAAACATCCACCCTGCTGCACCTCCTATAATTACGGATAACCCACACGGCTATAAATTATTACTCAGATTCTGTATGTATTGCGCTGTATTTTTTTACCTATTTCCACCAGAATCTGCCCTTTATTTTTCTGTTTCTGCGGAGGCCTGAGTAAGGTGGGCCTCCCTTTGTTTAGGTTACTGTGGAGGCTCATCCAGGTGCTGCCATCTCTCACCACTGGTGTTTCACAGCTACTTCTCAACGCAGTGCAATCTGCATTTTACTGCATTTTCTGCCCGCAGACTCCCTGGTGGTGAATGGATGGTGAGTGTGGTCATGCAACCCCCCCGTTGCCACTGCTGGCTTCACCTCCCATTCCCCTCCTAACCACTTAGCCTCTCATCCCAGGGTCTTCAGCACTGGCATCCTGATAAAGGGCAGAGAGTTAAAGCAAGGTAGACTTCCTGTTGTGACTGCCCTGTCAGTGCTCGGAAGAGCATAGGCCCATGGGCAGAATTCCTGACCTGTTTGGCCCTCCCCTTACTACTGCTCTCTTGTTCAGTAATGTAAGTACATTCCTTCCAAAGAATCACTGATTGCACTCCCCCTCTTCATTTCCATTAGCGCCACCCAAAGGGTTATTCCAACATCTCTGCTGGGTGGTTCTCACAGCCCATATATCTAGGCTGGATGTGCAATGCTCATGTCTACAATCTTCTCTATACTACTCCTGAATGGACTATTCAAAGTGTATCTCACTGGTTGTATGTTTGCTACTCTCTGCCTGCATGGACCCCTTATAGTACTTCCAGTTTTTAAACCATGAATCCGTAGCTTGGACTTCTGACACTCCTGGGTCGACTCCTGTGCAGTATTCTCTGACTGACTTCCTGTGTCACCAAGGTTCGGGCTTCTGTTGCTTCTGGGTGGACTCTATATAGCATTATCTGGTTGCATAACGTGCTGCCAGAGCCTGGGCTTACGTCGTCCCTGAATAAACCCATGTAGCATATTACTTTTCTCTCTCTCTCTCTTAGCGCTGGGATGCCTCTGGGTCGCCATGCGCTCTATAAATCCCATAGCATAGCATAGACCTGTGGACCCACTATTCCACATTAACGGTGGCTCCTACTGCGTGATACAGGCCACTCTAAAGACGTCTGCTTGCGCAACCTTGTCTATTCTCACACTATTCTGAACAACGCGTCATGCTTACGTGCGGCAATACGGCATACCTGGTTTAGAGCACGTCTCCAAATCTAACGCACCTCCCACAACACCTCCCGAATAGGTCAAACTGCAACCTACACCCATTTCAACCACACTCTCTAAAAGGGCGCCCAGGAACACGATGCAAATTGGAGGCTTTGCAACCACCGTCAGGGGCATAATGCTCTATATAAATGATACCCAACAATACAATATACTATGTAATGGCCGCTGGTGTGATCCAGTAGCAGTGGCCCTCGGTCCTGTGTGTCGTTTAGCTCCATTGCCTCCTAGCATTCTCGCTTTCCTCCTATCAGCGGTGCTGTGCTTTGAATGGCCTATGCTGCAGTCATGTTGCAGTGGCTGATTGTGCCTAGAGTTTAGTTCGCTTGCCCCATTTAATGAACTATGAATTTTACCTATTTATGAAATGTGTTTCTTTGATTGTTTATTAGCACCATTTTCAATATTTCCATACCCATACAACATGCACCTTGTTTCAAGTTTATTTACGCGTCGTTTAATAAAGTAGTTTCCGATGCAATGTTATTTGTTGTGTGGCACCAATTTGGTTATTGTGGTTTTTTCCCATATTAGGCCACTACCGGGTCATAGGCCCACCATTCGGCACCAGCATGAACAGTTTATACATGCCTAATAATTCTTATAATTTATTCTACATCATCTTCCAGGTTTATTTGCGTTCACTACGGGCCTACGATTTTAGCACAGACCTGAATCCCGAAAGAACATTTTGCATTGCAAATGGTGGCCCACCCTACGGGTCACCAGGTAAGTGGTAGCTTAGCCGAACAATTGTTTGCACGTCGGTTGTGCAAGCCCTGGAGAATGCCGTCAAGCTCCCTCGGGTTTCACCTTTGTATCTACTGGAATGAGAAGCGAGGCAGCATTATGTTTTATGACTTGGACCTGCATGGGAGACAGTACTCTGATACATTTGGGAGCTAAGGGGATGATACTTTTAGTATGCTTTCACAGTGTGTCTATTACAAATGCACAAACATCTTGAGATGCATTATCAAAATAGACTAGGTCAGTGATCGCTGGGACGTGATTTAAAGTAGCTAGGAGACGGGTCTGTTGTTGTGAAACCGGTCTGCACGTATACTGTCCACTCTTCTTGTTGTGTTAGGACTTGTATGAGGTGACCTACCCTTGACCTACCGGCGTTGGCTGTTGTGTTATTTTGCAGACATTTCTTCTATTCATCACCCAGCTCAGTATTCTGCTGTAAGAGGCTATCTACTTAGGACTCTATGGGCCTCCAGTTCACACGTGTCTTCTAATTTGTTTTGGCTTCTTAAACTTATGCATGGTTTGAGTAGTCTGTGAGCTGTTTTTTCTTCTTTGTCCCGGAATGAAATGTTGCTTTGTTTTGGCAATTGCTTAGACTGTAACCTGAAGAACAAACTAATGGGCCTCATTCACAAAAGAAATGTACACTTGTAGATTTACTCACATGAAAAAAACTACTGCAGCCAGAGGTTACTGTACAATTTTTGCTATTTACCATTTCTGATTGTAAAGTTACTCCTAGCTTTAAACCTACATGTCTCCACCCCCTGGCGGAATCTCCTAGAACAGGATTTACAAGCATTAAGTTACTACACATACCTTTTCACACATCGGCGGAGATCCCCACTACTAGGCAGAGATCTCACTTTAGTAAAGTATAGAAAAATGTATTAAAGTTAATAAAGCTATAAAAATATTCTTTAATAAAATATTAATGTGAAATAACTTTATACATTTCTTTTAAATTTATAATTATTAAAATGAAATTTTACAGCACTTTAACTTAAATGCATATTAAATATTTAATTATTTTAAATATATTTATTTCATTTAAAAATAATTCCCTAAAGAATAATTAAAAAAGCCTACCTACATTAAAATGTTTATTTTTATTTAAGACATGAAAATGTTTTAAAAGTTATGTATATAGCTACTTTTAGATACTATTACGTATTTAGCAGATGTTTTAAAGTTTATTACAGGTTTAATATTAGAATATTTTATTATTAAATTGTTGAATAAAACAATCTTTTATATATACATATCCTCACCCTGCAGTAAACAAAGGTAACAAAGACGAGGGGGACAAGGCAAACGGAGAAAGAGATACCCTGAACGGGAGAGTGACAAGAAGCATTAAATCATAATGGATGATAAGAGGGTAATTAATCTCACGGACGAGTCTTACTAATACAGATATACATGTACTCTTTCTAGGTTTATCGTACTGTCCTGCAGCTGATGTTAACGTAGTGCAGACAAGAATTGACTTGTTTCAATTCATACGCAAACTCAAATTGAAAAAGGTATTTGCTATGAAATCTGTCAAAGTGAAAACGACATTGATGCAAGGAACAGGGGTGAAGCACTATAACCTTTTGTTCGAGGATGTGGAGTTTGGGAAACAGCTACTAGAGTTAGACCAAGACAATGCTGGTTTGGAGAGTGATTTCAATGGGGTGGAGGTTTTGAAATTATTTGATGTGTTTATCTTGGAAGAAGGGGGTACTGAGTTTAAACTGAAATCCAAAAATGTCCCAATCACCCCATACGATTCCTTAGATCAGTTCTTTGAAGTAGTTACCAAAGAACTGAGGGAGATGCAGATTTCTTGCAGTAAAGAAAGATTCTATTCTAGTACGTTTTTGAAAATGTTCCAAGCTACCATGAAAAAAATTGGGGGGGATGAGAAATGCATAGCCCGGACCTCTGATAAAGGTGGGAACATTGTGTTATGGCCTTTAGACATGTATATGAGGGAGGCTTATAAACGGTAAACAACTCTGACCACGAAACCGTCACCCCGCATGTTGTTACAACAAGGTTGTTACAACAACCACGTGGTAACAACGCATACGATTACCACGCAAGTTGTAACCACAACTTGCGGAGGGGGGAGAAGGTGTTAGATTTAAAATCCAACACCTTCCCTACTGTCCGCACAGACTGGAGTTGGAATAGTAAATTATACTATTTCAACATCCAGCGCCCCCCTCCGCAAGACGTGGTTACGACTTGCGTGGTAATGGTATGCGTTGTTACAACGCGGTCGTTGTAACAACCGCGTTGTAACAACATGCGGGGTGACGGGCAGCGGGAAAAAGAGGCATATTCCTTATAAACACTTAAATGGCACAGCATGCTATTAAAAAGTGGAAAATTATTACTATTTGCAGGTTAAGGTTCACTTCCATCAAGACTTAATGATATGGAGCAATTAGTGTCTTATAAATATGGATGAGTATAGATTTTTGAAAGTAGATCATCTGAAATTGCCAATCTTTTACCTGATCCCCAAAATTCACAAAGATGCTAAGGTACCTCCGGGTAGACCTATCATAGCAGCTCAAGAAAGCATGTTTGAAAACACTTCAAAAATATAGACGAAGTCATAAGTACTTTGGTATCCACTCTCATACATTAAGGACTCAACTGATTTCTTAAACAGAGTTTTTGATATTGATTGGGAGCCAGACATGTTTCTAATGACCTTAGACATCTCTGCCCAATGTACTAGCATACACCATAAAGATGGCACACGAGCGGTGAAACATTTTCTGTGGGCTAGAACCATAAAATTCTTTGAACATACAGAAATGCTTGGGAAAATGATCACTTGGTGCCTCAAGAGGAACATTTTTATGTTTGATAATGGGCTCTTTGAACAACAACAAGGGATTGCGATGGGCACCTGCTTTGCCCCCAGCTATGCTAATTTTCATATGGGCTGGTGGGTGGAGCAGGTGCTCAATGGTGAAGAGCTGAGACAGTGGGAGGACCACATATTATTATGGGTCTGCTTTATAGATGCCATTTTCATCATTTGGCGTGGTAGCGGAGAGGGCTGCTGAGAGGTTTGTACAGGTAATCAATGAGAATTTTTTTTAATTTTTTATTTATTTGAGTTTTATATAGCGCTGGCTAGACCCGGAGGTATCAGAGCGCTTTACATGAGGAGAGTTACATAGGTTACACGTTACACATTGTTACAGAAGGTACATCAATTACAAGTTACATCCAAAGGTACATCAATTACAAGTTACATCCGTTGGTTCATGGCGTGTAGAAGGGTAAGGGGGTAATGTAAAAGGGCGACGGAGAGGGAGATTAAGCGGAGAGTAGGCGCAAGGAAAAACAAAGTAGGTAGGGGGAGAGAGATTCAGGGGAGAAAGGAAAGGAAAAGGGGAGGCAAGCCAAGAATGAAAGGAGGGAAGAGGAGGGGGTAGGAGACACAGCGAGGAGACGAGGAAGTAACTGTGTCCGATGTCCGATAATGGTAACATTCCCAAACCTCCGCTATGTGAAGAATCCCTTAACACTGTGGACTCTCTCAGAGGGGTGTCTGAGACTCCAGGGCATGAATGCTAGGATCCCTCCCCAACAAGGGGAGAAGGAGTGCTTTGGTAAGGAGCACATTCAAGGAGGCCGATTAAGGCCTTTTTCCGCTATGTGTGAAACCCTTAACACTGTGGACTCTCTCAGAGGGGAATCTGAGACTCCGGGGCAAAAATGCTGGATCCCTCCCCAACAAGGGGGAGAGGGAGTGCTTTGGCAAGGGGCACAAACATGGAGGCCGTTTAGGGACAGTTGGGCGGTAGGGGAGGACTTATACAGCAGACAGGGGGAAATGAGAGTAGGTACGCTAGTACAGACGCCTACTGCCCTAGAGCAGCTAACGATGAAGGTAGAAGGGAAAAACCATGAAAATAAAATAAGTAGTCTGCCGAACTGAACATAGCTTAATCAAAGTCAATAACCCTCATGGTCTAAAATGGGAGGGCTAGCAGAAAGGAGTGAGTTAAGGGTGAAAGAGCGTAGGCAGAATAAGGAGATCGTAGAAACATTGGGAACAAATGATAGCAGAGGGGAAGGGAAGATGTGGCCCGGGGGAAAGTTCGGCCGCCATTTTAATGTCAAGCCGGTACAGGCAGTCTTCACAGGGATGGTCACCGGGGACGCTGGAAAGACCTGGAGGATTCAGCGTGCTGCATATAATTGTGTTCGCTCTCCATGTTGGAATATCAGATGAAGGACGGTTCTCTCTGCGTGTTGGAATGTTAAATGAATGAAGGCTCTCCCTGCATGATGGAGTGTCATATGAGGGGAGGTTTTCCCTTCATGTTGGAGTGTTATATGAGTGATGGTTCTCCCTGTCTGTTGGAATGTCAAATGAGGAGAAGTTCTCTTTGCATATTGGAAAGGTTCTCTTTGCATATTGGAATGTCGGATTAGGAAATGCTCTCTTTGCCTGTTGGAATATCAGATGAAGGAAGGATCTCCCTGCGTGTTGGAATGTCACATGAGGGGAGGTTCTCTCTGCGTGTTGGAATGTCACATGAGTGATGGTTCTCCCTGTCTGTTGGAATGTCAAATGAGGAGAAGTTCTCTCTGTGTGTTGGAATGTCAAATGAAGAAAGGTTCTCTTTGCATATTGGAAAGGTTCTCTTTGCATATTGGAAAGGTTCTCCTTGCATATTGGAATGTCAAATGAGGAAAGGTTCTCTTTGCATATTGGAATGTCAAATGAGGAAAGGTTCTCTTTGCATATTGGAATGTCGGATTAGGAAATGCTCTCTTTGCCTGTTGGAATATCAGATGAAGGAAAGATCTCCCTGCGTGTTGGAATGTCACATGAGGGGAGAATGAATTGAATCTGCAATTTACCAGTAGTATAAGTGCGGACACTATTGAATTCTTAAATATAAGACTCATTGTCGATCAAGACACACTCACTGCCGCCTTAAACCGCAAACCCAGCACTGGCAAAAGATCATGCAGTACTGAACATGAATACAAGTGTAATGAAACAGTCTGTATCACTAGATTTAAGAGGAGAGCTTACTCAGGGGAAGTTCTATCGGAGGCAGTTAGAAGAGTGTCCACAAAGAAAAGAGATGATATTCTTTTCAAAACAAGTGAGAGGGATAACAGTAAGAAGAAAAGGAAGAGACAACATGTATATTTATTACTGACTATCACAGACAACATGTCCATCTCAGATCCATTTTGAACAAGCATTGGCATCTATTGAGGAGCAATCCAGTGATAGATGACCTTATCTCTAGGAGGCCTACGAAAACCTTTAGAACAGCATGCTCCATGAGAGACATTTTGGTAAAGAGTAACATAATGAAAGAAAAGAAAAGCCCTAATTGGTTAAACCACTAGCATGCCTCTAGAAATGTAGTAAATGTAAGGCTTGCAGACATGGTGTGAATGTGGAAGAGATCACTAGCCCTTATATGCAAGTGTTTAAAATCAAGAAACACCTTACCTGTAAAAGCGAATTTGTGGTAAACATGCTAAAATGCCCTTGCCCCAAGATTTGTAAAGGAAACACTATTCTACCAGTACACAAAAGAGTCCTCCAACACCTTAGAGCCATGAAAAACAAGGACTCATATTCATGAGTTTCACTGACAGCCACAGTCACTCCAATACTGAGTTATATACAACATTCCCAAAAACAAAAGGGGTATAGAGAAAAACAGCTATGCAGATTGGAATTGAGGTACATTGTTTCCGTAGGATTGCACAGAGACAAGAGGTTTAATTAGCGATGAAGAGCTATACATACATTCATAATGTTTGTTTCGCAGCAAACTCTATTTGAGCAAGCAGATTACATTGTGTTTTGATTTGTTTTGTAGTATGCAGTGTTTCTATTTTTTTAAGAAAAATGTTAAATATTGAGTATCTCTTAAATCTGTATTTTTCAAGATTTTTGGACGTTTATGTTGCACGTTGACCATTGGATTATTAATAATCTGCAAGATGTAGCTGTCTTTTGAATTATTGTACCTGGAAATCTTGCTCACTTGGGCCAAATATTTTGGACATTGGGATTTACATTAACTGAATGTACTGTGCACCAAATGTACTAGAATGGAGGCAGTCAAAATGTGCAGAGGGATTTCTTCATTATGTACAGATTGGCCACTGGGGCTTTACTTTCGTTTTCATTCAGTGTTGGTATGATGTTGTGGAAATGAAGTAAAAAAGCTATATAAAGGCATGAAGTCCCTCTAGATTTAGAGAGGAGGTGTCTAAGGGATAACTACTGTGTAGAGAATAAATGTATACTGTTTTTAACACATTTTTACAATCTCGCGGGACTCTTGTAGGATCGTGAATATTAGAACATTTGAATGTTGGGAGCTCAATTGAAGACAATGGAATGCTCCGGGCTTCTAATGGCTGGTAAAAGCCCGGACCTCCAACATTCCAAAGTCAGCCGCGGCCCGTGCAGGTAAGAGCGGTGGGGCCGGGTGGGGGGGTGAGATTTCGATGGACGATGACGAGGGAAAATTAATTATTTATTTAATTTTCCCTCATCATCGTCCATCGAAATCCCCCCTACCTGGCCCCACTGCCCCAGCGCTCTTACCTGCACGGGCCGCGGCTGTCCAATGTTGGTCATTCACAGCTGTTGCAGTGAACAAAAGCCTCACAGAGCCCGAGGGGATTTAAATCCCCTCGAGCTCGCTGAGGCCTTTGTTTTATTTGTTAGAACATTCTGTCCTCTCGTGGCGGAATGTTCTAATAGCCTTATAGCCCACCCCAGCTGGGCTATACCAGCGATTAAAGGCCCACACCCTTGTTAAAGTCCCTTGCCTTCGGTTCGGGCCTTTAATGCTGGAGCGGGCCTTTAATGGCCAGTAAAGCCCGCTACGACAGGCTATGGTGTTTATCAGACTCTGCTATGTATGCTTATTGGTTTGAGAAGAGTTGTGAGTAGAGTTAAGACTCATCCAAACACCCTACTACGCACACCCATCATCTGATATAGAAGTCTGAAAGGAGAGCCCTGTCCCTCCCCACACCCTACTAAGCACACCTATCACTACAGAGAGAGGTCTCAGTAGAGAAGCCAGTCCCGCCACACACCTTTCACACCCCTCATTTGAGAGAGAGGTTTGAAAGGCGAGGCCAGTCCCTCTACACACCCTACTACGTGCACCCATCATTACAGAGAGAGGTCTCGGCAGAGAGGCCAGTCCCTCTACACACCCAACTACACACACCAGTCATTTGAGAGAGAGCCCTTAAAGGAGAGTCTAGTCACTCCCCACACCCTACTACACACACCTGTCATTACAGAGAGAGGTGTCAGCAGAGAGGGCAGTCACTCTCCACACCCTACTACGTACACCTATCATTACAGAGATGTCATCAATGATGTAATTTGAGGTGTCATCAATGATGTCATAAATGTTGTCATAGAACGTCATGAGTGATGTCGTATGTGAGGTCATAAGCAGTGCACGGCGGAGTCGCAAGTCATAGTTAGCGCTGCAAAATATAACTGGTGAATCTCTGTGTTTTTTATTGTTTAAAACGTTAATGTTCACACTGAAAATTCACCTAACTATAAAGTTACTTTAACCTTTGTTTTTTCAGTGATATATATATATATATATATATATATGCACACACGCACATATATATTCAAAACAAGCAGCATTCAGATATTTATTTTAGTTGTTGAAATCATTTTTTTAAATATTGTTTCCTATGGGTGTTATTTTAAGACCCTGCCTCCATTGTTTTCTATGGGAGAATGTTGCATTACCTGTGAGTTGCTATGTGTGTGCTGGACGTACTCCAAGACTGGGCTGCAGTACATTTACAACTCTTTTGGGACCCTTTTGGGTGTAGTAAGTTTAAAAGTGTGTGCGTGTGGGTGTTTTCTTTTGAAAGTGATTCTTCTTCTGTTAGACCTCTGTCTGGTCTAATTCTCTGTCTAAACCTCCCTCCCTCTGATCCAACATTTATCTCTGACTGTCTCACTACGCAGGGTCATCTTAAGGATTTTTGGGGTCCAAACAATACATAGTTGAACTGTTTTTGTTACCCTGATAAAGTTTAACATATAATTTAGTACTGTTTGCATCATGCAGGCTTGAATTAGCAGTAAATGGGTAATCAAATTCTTACTTATACTAAACAGGGGCCCCCAAAATAGATCTTGCCCAGGACCCCTAAAAATCTTCAAGATTACACTGAATATAGATCTATGTGTGCGGGCACCACCACATAGAAACAATAGGAGAAGCTGAGGTGGAGATCTCAGCGCATAAGTTTGTGAATTGCATTTTTTAGTAAGTAAGTAATACTACTGCAGCACTACTTTACATACTACAAAATTCAGTTTGTGAATCAGGCCCAATATGTACTTTCATGCTGATATGTATGTTGTTCAACACACACTTGTGCCTCAAAGGTAATCTTATATGTGATTAAATCTACACATGTAGATGTACTCTCATACATTGTAGTAAATTTACCACTTTTTGGCTGCTCATCATTTATGAGTGTAAATTTACTATATAGTTTTTACTTACATGTCAGCACCTCCTGAATCCAGAAGGTGATCCTAATTTATGAGTGTAAAATTACTAATAGTAACTTTTACATGTAAGTAAAGGTCTCCTACACAGGGGTGGAGATATCCCTATGGTAATGTATGGGGAAAGTTAAAAAGTGTATTTAACTTAAAAAAATATACGAAAAATATTTTATGATAAATTTTCATGTAAATTTGAATGTGAATTAATTTTATATTAATTATGTCAAACTCCTAGAGGCGATTCAAAAGGTCTTACAGGCATGGCAGTCAAGATATTTAACCTGGTTGGGCAGGGTGGCTAAAGTCAACATGAACATACTACCTAAAACCCTTTACTTGTTTCAGACAATTGCACTGGCATTACCAGGGATGTTACTGAAGCAAATGTAGACACTAATCAATAATCAATCAATAATCTTACAGGGGGAGGCCCCGAGATTGGCTAATGGAATATTTTTTCAGACAACTGCCCAAGGGGACTTATTTATTCGACACATCTTAATCTACTATTGCACTGTTCGTATATGCTACTTGGTGGGATGAAAGACGGTGGAGACCACCAAGCTCTGGTTTTACATAGATTATTGAATAATTGCGCACCCCCCATGGCAGGTCCCATGGCTGAGATGCTCAGACTGGTGCTGGGGACTTTAGTCATGCCTGGTCACCAGGGCAACATTGGCAGTGTGAGTGAGATAGAGTGGCCATTCTCTGGAGGATGACCTCATACCCTTCGCCATTCACCCCATCTGCTTCAATTCAGACTTTTCTCCAGGTATGGCAACCCGTACCTACTTCCACAGGCAGAGGGTGAGCAGGTGTGTTATTGTGGGTTCTCTGTATAACAGCGGGCAGAAAAAGTATTTTGAAGACATCAAGAGTCAGTATAATATACCTGAGACAGAATGATTTGCCTACTTACAGATTCGAGTCTAGGTCTTACACCCATCAATTAAACAAGAAGCTACACGCTCTCTCATGTTTTTTAAAAATGCTCTTGCTCTAGTCATGTCCCAAGTTACCCAAATACTGGGAAGGGTATTACAGGGAACTGACCTGACCTTTGAAGTTAACAACAAAAGGGAGCCAGAGGCAGTGTCACTTGGCTTGCAATATCTGGGTGGGAGTTCTAAAAGTCTCTCAGGCATAAACAGATTGCAGTCATCACCATCACAGCTATAAAAGTAATATTAGCACACTGGAGAAAACAGGTGGAACCAGCACTTAGACAATGGTTGATTAATCTTTAGGAGATAATGGCCAAGGAAAAAATTGGGCTTTCCATCAAACACAAACTCAAGGCATATGAAAATGACTGGGTACCAATGATTCAGATTCTTTCCTGAAAGTATAGGGAGCTCACACGCCCCAGATTCTTGAGGGTTCTATGCCTTCTCCTGGTGGATCGTGCTTAGCAAATGTCTTGCCCCTCATAACAGACCTGTTTTCCTTTGAAACCCTGATGCTTCTTGATGTGCTCGCCACCACTTCCACATTGCCATTTTTCAGGGATTATACAGCAGTCCCCGAGGAGTTGGGGGCATAGAGGAGTAAATTGGGTGTGACTTCTCTGGCCTGCGTGCTATAGGCGATGAAATGTGTACTTCCGAAATCAATAAAAAGAGATAAACTATAAATTCAAAGGGCATCTCTGTATTTTGCAAATATTGGGGCCAATTCACAAAAGAAGTTATGAGTACAGGAAGTAGCCCTTCTGCAGTACTTATTAAAGTACTTTTACAAGCCTTTGTGAATTGACCCCAAAACATTTTAAATGGGATTATGCAGGAAATATCAATATACAACTAGTAGAAATAAAAATTGTTTCACTTTTGCTAATAGGGAGTTGGTTGTTCAACCAATGATTCACAAAGGTATGTAAGAGTACATAAAAGAGTTCTCCTGTAGTACTACTTCCTTTACTCATTAATGCTTGTGTGGATCAGCCCCATTGTTTTCAAATATTCCATACTTATTTCATTGTCAAATGTTCCTTGTCAAAAATGACCTAGTTATACTCAATAGAATTTAATGTCCTCGAGAGCAATGCTATCGGATGCATCTGAGCATCATCTATATACAAGACAGACTATTCAATCTTCTATGTTAGAAAAATAACCCTTTAGGTGCACTTTTTACAAGAATCTGGTTGTTGCTACACAATTGCCAAATGCAATACTTCTTCTAATTGCTAAACTCCCTTTCTTCAACCTCCATACAAAAATACGTCTTCTATGTTAATATTGTTATGGGGCTACAGATGTCAAGAATAGGGAGGTAAACATTGATACAAATTAGCAAAGCCTAATAGACCTTGTCCGTCTTTAAAATTAAATTGTTCTTTCCAATCTTGAAATGCTCACACTTTGGAATGATCCATAGCCACTTTCCTGAATGAGAGATTTCATGACTTAAAGCAGTCTTCCATCCATCTACTAGTTTAATATATGGTAGGCTGTACTCTCCCCATATCCAATAATTTCCCAAATAAATTAAATGGATAATGATCATGTATGCTACACAATTTAAATGAGAAATTATTGTATTTCTCACATTAAATGTATAGAATAATCCAATGAAAGATGCAAACTAGGTGTATTTGCCCCTTTTGGAGTGAATATGTCAGAATGCACTTCATATTCCTCAAAGATGACTGTTTTCTGTCACTCTAACTGGTTTAACAACATTCACTTTTCCCTTTGAGGTTCGGGTTACAGCACATTTTTTTTTTTGCCAACTAGATAATCTGACGACACAGCTGTAAAATGAAATTTCTCTGCTGTCCATCAGACTGGTAGGCCGCACATTACAAACCGTACGGTGATCAACAAATGATAAACCAATGTAATTCAGGGACAGTCGTTATTGACTAATAAAAGCAGTCAATCCGATAAGAATAGTAACATCATACCTGTTTCATTACTGGGGTCAACAAAGTTTGATTGGCATAAACATTATTCTGAGATGATGCTGCTGCAATTTACAGGAAGATTTGTCACTTTAAGCCTAATTGCAAGTGCCTGTGTGTAGTACTTGGAAAGATTTCTGCCCATATATTGAGTTACTGGTACTGATACTGGCCAAAGTTATAGTTTATTAAAAGTGGGATTGTGAGGGTCCCATAAAAATGAAGGATTCCTGTGGGAATCAGCAATTTCAATCCTGATTCCCTTACTTATTCCTTATATCATATCCAGTATTACACCCAGAAGGTTTCTACTGCTTTTCATATCTGAAGTCTTTGGGTGAACTACACTGGGTCAGTGGTAATCCCACAAACGTTGTAATTCCAGTGGATTTGGCACCTCCCATTGCCAGCCCCATTGGAATTTTCAACCTAGGTTTTAGTGGTGCTGTGTCCCCCGACTTGAGATTACTTACAGAAGGGGTGCCACATTAAGAAACTTTGTGAATCCCATCTATCGTTTTACCCCTATACCTAAGTATATTTGTCTGTCCCACAACTTGATTAGGTTTTTTAAATGTGGCATGCATGAAATATGTTGATGTGCATGAAATAGATATAAATGCTTTAGATACAATATGGCAAATACATGTGCCATTAGTGACTTCACATGCGTGCAGAAGAAACATACAATGGAACGCTTGCAATACACAATGATGATAGCAAATATCCCATGGCCACACACTATGGTCTTGTTCATTGCAGATCAGGAGAAGTAAACAAACAGAGGCCTTTTCACAAAGGCATGTAAGAGTACATAAAAGGGTATCTTTATGGTGCTTTTATATGCCTTTTTAAATCTTCTGCAAAACATTTAAATGGGAATAAAATTGGAACAGCTAGGACTGTGCCCTCTTTGCACTTTCACTAATAGTGAGTTGAGCGTTTTAGAATGAATCACAAAGACATGTAAAAATATGTAAAATAGCCCTCGTGAAGTACTACTTCCTGTACTCATAAGTGCGTTTGTAAATTGAACCCTAAGGTTCATGCTATTGAAACAGTGAAAGCTAGCTTGAGAGGGGGTGATAGGGCAATCAGACTGTGTAGTAATGAAGCACTCTGGATTTCCGAACCAAATTAAAAGCAGTAAGAATGGGCCTGGATGCAGACTGTGAGATGCAATAGTTTATGGATGAGTAATGTGTTTTATGTTACATGTGTTATATTTGCATGTCATTTTCATTGCAATAAGCTTACTTTTATATTCGTTTGGCATATAGATTAGTGAGAAATAGGGTCTCAAGTATGCAGAATAAGATAAGAAATTTAGACTGTGGGACTCTACACGGTGGAAAAATGTGTTCATGTTCTGGACATATCTTGTTTTATTAACTTTATTCTGTATAACAACGTTATATCTAAGTGTATATTGTCAACAGCCATTACGCATATCATACTTCACTATAGAGAATTATCTAGAGTCCATATCCTGCTTAGAGGAGACATGTTGTATATTGCATTCTTTCTGAATTTCCTCTTCAATCCTCCTTTTTCACATTTCAATTAGGTTCAAGTGAAATCCATATATATATATATATGATGGAACCTATGGCTCTTATTCATACACTGTGCAGTATATTTGTTATTTCTTCCCAGCGTTGATATTTTTGATATTTTTATATCTACAAAATGCAGGTGTGTTGCCCTCTCCTTTGTACTTTACTTTGACCCCAATGTGCTTGTGCATGCGTATATGGCAGGTTCACCACCACAAGATGGCCGCCATGCACTTTATGTACAGAATAGACCATGTGAAGTGTGTTATTTACCCAGTTGGCATTTGATGTACATTTGTTTATTTTGGACAACATCGTTATTTCTTTATTTAACATGATCTAACATGATGTAATTTTGTATTTCTATGTTGATATTAACGGATGTTGCCTTGCATCATGCACCTCATTTTGACCCCATTTGAACTCTATTTGGCTATCTGCACTTGCATGTGTATATTGTAATTTTACTACTACAAGATGGCCGCCATGTATTCTATGTACAGACACTTCCTGTCTACAGAACCATGTGACGTTTTTATTTCTATTTAAGCTTTTCATTGGGTGTGCACCTTACACGTGACCAAGACTGCGGCTGCAGTCGAAACGCGTCGTGTAATAAACGCTTTGCCAAGTTACTGAGTCGTGGATTCTGGTTTCCTGAGAGCACACATACTTTTGGATTTTCATGTGCTGTTGATTGCCGGTACGCTCTGCCGGCGCGTGTGCCACTTCTCTAGGGTCCCTGTGTTTCCGGAAGGAGCTCTTGTTCGAGGTGGCGCTTTCTGGATGTACCTGTTGGGCTAGTTGGCCCCCAGGGACCCTCAGGATTGAAGGGGATTTAATTCCCCATCTTAAAACGCGCCACGGGGCCTGTTTGCACACATGTCACCTGAAGCCCCGACCCCTCCCTTCACCACTGTGCAAATGCGCCCCGTGGCGCATTTTAAGTTGGGGGATTAAGTCCCCTTGAATCCTGAGGGTTCCTGGGGGCCAACTCGCCCACCATGTACCTCCAAAAGCGCCACAGAGCTGCGTTGCAGAGAGGTGTATAAAGGGGCGTGGCCTCTGTACACCTCTCTGCAACACAGCCCCCTGGCGCATACTGGAGGTTCCTGGTGGGCTAGTTGGCCCTCAGGGACCCCCAGTATTCAAAGGGAATTACTTCCATCTGCAAACGCGCCAGGGGCGCGTTTGCAGAGTGGTGAAGGAAGGGGGCGGGCCTGCGGGCCGATTGTTTTTTTTTTTTTTTTTTTTCCCAGAAGGGGGCTGTGTGGCCCCCCTTCCTTTTCTTATTTTTGGGCCCTGGGGACCCCATCCCCCAGGGCCTTCCCCTTTTTTTTTTTAAATTTAAAAAAAAATATTTCTGGGGAGGGGGGCCGCGTGGCCCCCCTCCCGGGCCACTACTTGCCCCGGGGACCCCATCCCCGGGGCCTGGCCTCTTGTTGGGGACTGTGGGGGTCCCCAAACCCCCACAGTCCCGCCGGCTCCCCGTGTCCTAAGGGAGCCGGCATTGCTTTCCACATGGGGAGCAGCCAACATGCTGCTCCCCATGTGGAAAGCAATTGTCTTTGGATATTGGAGCGAGAGCAGGTTTCCCTGCTCTCTCTTCCAATATCCAAAGCAGTTTGCAATGACAGGACGGGAGCCGCGAGGCTCCCGTCCTGTCATTGCAAACAGCAGTGTCCCGGGGTAGGCACCCGGGACACTACAGGAGCCGGCCCTGGGGGTGGCGGTCCCCAGGGCCACCACAGGCTCCAGGAGGGGCCGCGCGGCCCCCTCCCCACATCAGCACAGCCCCGGGAGGTGGTGGTCCCCGGGCTTCGGGGTCCAAAACGGACCCCCATTTTAATTTGTTAGTGCCCCGGGAGGTGGCGGTCACCGGGCGTGTGGGGGCTCGAGCCCCCCCACACAGGAAAAAAAAAAAGAAGCCCCGGGAGGTGGTGGTCCTCGGGGCTGCGGGAGGGCTCAGAGCCCTCCCGCACCATTTTAAAAAGAAAGCCCCGGGGGTGGCGGTCCCCGGGCTTGGGGGCCTTAGAGGCCCCCATACATAAAATAAACACCCCCAGCATGCCCCCGGGACTTGGCCCACCCGGGGGCAAATTACATCAAAGCGCGGGAGACCGCGCTTCGATTTTTTCATCGGCAGGATCCGCGCACCCTGAGCGCATCCTGCCGATTTTTAAAAACAAAAATGCTTTTTCTGCCCAGGGGGTCCTTATGGGACCCCTGAGCAGACCTAGAGGGTCAGGGTGTTTCTACCCTGCCCCCTTTGTGCGCTTTGCGCACTTGTTTCTGTCCCTCGGTTCTACCGAGGGACAAAATGGCTGCCAACATTTCCTGAATCGGAATGTTGACAGCCAGCTGACAACCAATTAACATGCAGCTCGTGATCGGGACGGTGCGCGCAGGGTGCGCTCAGGGTGCGCGGATCCTCCGTGCCCATAGATATATATGTACTTTTACTTTTGATTTTCTCAGCAACTACTGAACGGATTTACACCATTTAACAAAAAGGGTTCTTTCTGAACCAAGAACTACCTCTTTGCCAAATTTAGTGTAATTCCGTTCAGCAGTTCGGGCTGTAGCCGTGTCTAAAGTTTCCTATGGAAAAATGAATGGGGAAAACGCGTTTTGGGACCCCCTTTTTCTCGGCCCCCGCTTGACGAATCACCCCGAGACTTTCAGGGTAGGAGCGGACCGGAGCGCCCCACAAAGTTTGAAAATTTTGCGAAGATACGTCAACCGGCAAGAGAGTTATTTCAAATAGAATGTCGCGGATTTCCTATGGAAAATAGGTTCTAACTATAACTATCTACTGGCGACCGCCAGTAGATAATATATATATATATATATATATACACATATATAGATAATATATATATAATATGTAATTTTAGGGTGGGTTTGGTTTTTTGGGTGGAGAGGGTATTTTTAGGGTGTCACCAACATGACAGCAGCATCGTGATTGGTCTGACCACCGTGGTTTGGTGCTTAGACAGGGAGTGGGAGCCTGTGCATGTTCTCCACCCACGCTGTGCAATACAGCCGGTGGAGATCATGCTAAGAGCGCATGACGGTTTGGCCGGCCCAAGACAGCTGGCCAAACCGTCATGCGCACTTATGGTGAAGCAACCCTCTGACGTCACGTGAGCCCCGCCCTAACCTGGCTGAGAGCTCCATACTAAAAATAAAATGATAATAACGTTCTGTTATTATCATTTTATTTTTCCTTTGCACTGCTTTTAGAGTACCTACGATGTGTATAACCACCGACCAGAACCTTCTGAGGCGTGGGCAGGACCATAGCATGTGCAAAATATCTGCCTCTTCTCTCTGGCATCTAGGACAGCGGTGCTGTGTGTTTGGGTACATGCGCTGCAGGCGGTGCGGGGTGAGGTAGGCACTATGGAGGATCATGTATTGTATCAGTTTGAATTTTGCATTGCGTGATACTTTTTTGGGGTATTCTAAGAGGGTAGACCATTCTTTATCCGTCAGTTCCTTTTCCAGGTCTCTGGCCCAATTGTCCCGGAGTCCATTGAGTGAGATTCCTGTGTGTGCCCGGGTTCCCTTGTATAGCCATTTTATTAAATGGCGCCCATCGCCCATTAGGTACGTAGCATGTACCAATTCATGTGGCAGGGGTTCCTCTCTGTCTGGAGCCCAGTGCTTCCGTACTTATCGGAGTATGGCTGTATGTATCATGAACAGCTTATTTGGGACCCCGTTTTCACGGCTAAAGTTCTCATGATCCATTAAGACACCATTATTAAACAGAGCCCCTACTGTGGTAACCCTCTCCTCCGTCCAGCTGAGTATGCTTTGTTTAGTAATCAAGCCAGTGGGTGAGGGGATTCCTAGCAAGGGAATGTTATTGGCGTATGGGGGCCGCCGATGCGTATAGTGTAGTGCCTTTTTCCAGTATGTTAGTGCTATGCGTAGAAGCATCGGGGCTCTCTTGGGGATCATGCTCCGAGGCAGTAGAAGGGTATGTAGGCCTCCCCGGCTGATGTCCTGTGTAGTATAACCCAGTTCCTGCAGGTTGCGCCCAGGGAGCAAGTATGATAGCCATTGAAGTTGGCTTGCGTAGCAGTAGGCTCGATAATCCGGCAACCCAAACCCGCCTTTGTCTGTCTCCAGTTGTAGTTTGGTGAGTCCCACCCTTCTGCGGCCATTCCCCCATACTAGATCTGATAGTAATGTATCTAGTGTTTTAAACAGGGAGGTGGGAATCAATATCGGTAAGTTTGTAAAGAAATATAGCAGACGTGGGAGAACCACCATCTTAGAGATGGCTATACCGCTCATAACAGAGAGCGGTAGTGAGGTCCAGAAGGTTGTCTGGGAGCTCAGTACCCTCACTGCCCTAGTCAGGTTGCCCTCCAGTAGGTCCTGTGGGGTCCTGTAAATTTGGATGCCTAGGTGTATGCTTGGCAACTGATAGAGATGTCCAAACCGAATTATGTCCGAGCTTTCGCCTGGATGAAAGAAGAACGCTTGGGATTTCGCTTCATTTATGGTGAGGCCTAAGATGTGTTCAAAGGGCTGAAAGGTACTTGGCATCGGCTCTAAGTCGCCGGTCAGGTCATGGGAGTATACTATTAGGTCGTCTGCATATGCTGACAGCACATGTACATTGTTGCCCATACTAATTCCTATGTGGCCTGCGTCCCTCCGTAGCTTAAGAGCTAGGGGCTCTAGTGCAAGTACAAAAAGTAGTGGCGACAAGGGACAGCCTTGGTGGGTACCCCTGCCTACCGGATACAGGCGTGAAATGTGGTTTCCGGTGCGTACCTGCGCTGTGGGGGACGAGTACAGGAGCTTTACCCACTGCAGGTATGCAGCTGGTATGCCGAACTTTCACACGGCCTTTGCCATGTACTCCCATTTAAGGGTGTCAAAAGCCTGTCTTAGGTCCAAGGAGATGCAACCTGCATTCAGGTGTTCAATTGGTGTGGCCCCCATTACGTGGTACAGGCGCCTGATGTTTAGGGATGTACTGCGTGCTGGGACAAACCCGCATTGGTCCGTATGTATTAGTTTTGGTAGGTAGGGGAGTAGTCGACGCGCCAATAATTTGCTTAATCTTTTATATTCTGTGGCGAGGAGCGACAGCGGGCGGTATCCTGCTATATCCTCACGGGGTCGCCTTGGCTTCGGAATGGACACCACCAGTGCTTGCATGGTGGAGAGTGGGAGGTTTCCCACGTCCAGGGCAGTTTGATACAGTCGTTCCAGATGGGGAACCAATTGGTCTGAAAATGTATCAAAAAATTCTATTGGCAGGCCGTCTAGGCCTGGGGCCTTATTTCGTGGCAGCTTCCGTATGGCCTCTTTAATTTCTGCTCTGGTAATTGGGCCTGGCAGATCGTCCTGGGCTGTTCGTGTAAGTTGGGGATAGATTAGGTCATCTAGAAAGGCGTCTGTGGGCTCACACACTGCTTCCGTCGGGGCTTGGTATAAGGTCTCATATTATACCCTAAATGCCTCGTTTATCTCTTGCTGTGTATTCACAGTGTCTCCCCCTACCGTGGTTATTTTAAGTATTGGGGTGGAGGGGGGTGCGTCTTTCAGTAACCTTGCCAGGAGCGTGCCCGATTTATCTGCCTCTGCATGTATCATCTGGGTATAGGATCTGCAATCCATGACCTGAGGCTTTCTAGTAGTTTGGCATAATGTATGCGTGCCTCCTGTAATGGCTCCGCTTTAGATGGGTCGCTTGCTGCTTCCTGCTTTAAGTTATTCATGTTGTTTTCAACACATTTCAGATTTGCATGTATTTCTTGTCTCGCCCCTACTGTGGCCCTGATAGAAGTGCCTCGCACAACTGTTTTAAACACGTCCCACTCTATGAGGCGCGAGGAAGCCGAATTAGTATTCTCTGTGAAATAATTGGTGATGACCGATGCCATAGTATCTCGAAAAACAGCGTCTTCTATTGATTGGGGCCATAATTTCCATGTGGGAACCGGTGTGGGGGTCCTGCCCCATGTTAGAGTAATCTCCAAAGGGTTATGATCTGATAGAGTCTTCCCCAAATATGTGGTATGAGTCACTTGTGTAGTTAGGGAGAGGGAGCAGAATATTCTGTCTATTCGTGTGTGGAGTTGGTGGTCGGGGTGTAAAAGGAATATTCTCTATTTGTCGGGTTCTTTAGACGCCATATATCTCCCATTGCCCATCCCTCAGACCATCTATGCAATGCTTCCGATTGTCTAATAGGTCCTGCGCCCCAAACTGGGGGGTGTGAATGTTGGTGTCTAGGACTGCATTATAGTCTCCGCCCAGTACCCATGGGTAACCCTCCCAGTCTGCCAATTTTGCATTGAGGCTTGTAAGAAATGTATCTTGCTCGAAGTTCGGGGCATAAAGGCTGCCTATTATTATATGTGCGCCATCGAGCGTGCCATGAATCAGTATGTATCTACCTTGTGGGTTTGTGCGCTGCTCCAATGCCACAAACAGGACCCCATGCCTGATCCATATTGTCGCCCCTCTAGCAAAGGCGGAGTATGATGTGGTGAACACTTGTCCCCTCCACTTTTTCCACAATTTCGTCGCTTCGGAGTCAGTAAGGTGGGATTCCTGCAGGAATACTATCTGTGCCCTACGCCTGTTTAGTTGCACATGTATCCTGTGACGCTTGTGTATTGAGCCCAGGCCCCTTACATTCCAAGTTAGTATATTATACGTGCCCATCTTGTGATTGTGTTCTTGTGTGTGTTTCTTAGGCCTAACTTAGGTAGCAAGGTTGGCAGTACCGGGGGTGAGCCAGTATTCCCCCAAAAAACCAAAAACCTGTAACATTCAATACTAGGTCCAGCTCTGGAACTGTGCTGGTCCAAACTAAAAACACAATTGTGCTAACTTTTACCATGATATGGTTTGCATTTGCAATGAGGGGGGAGTCTCTTGTGCCTAGCATGATGTAAGAGGTGGCCCACCAGCCCCTCAGCATCCGGACCATGTTTATTTGGTAGGAATTTACTGAAGCTGGGGGGATTTCATGCGCCGCTGGCAACGGTTACCTTCTGTAGTCTCATCTGTGGGTAGAACTAAAAAGAACAAACAACAGTCGGGGGCACTACGGCCAGTCGCCTCTTCAGCCCAGGAAGTCATCGGCTGTTTGGGGGGTCACAGTGCGGAACAGGGCGATGCTGTTTTCAGAGTCAGAGTGCACGTTGTTGTCTTCAGACGATTCCGACGTTGAGGGGGAGTTACGGTCCCTTAATATAGCTGCCGCTGCTAGCGCCGACTCTCTTCCCTTCTGGGCTTGTTCAGGTGTAGGGCTCTTGGCTGGGGATTTGTGGCTTGGTTTAGCGTGGCGTGTCCGCCTTCTTGTCGTGCTTTTTTGGCTCAGTTGTGCACTTTGCAATGAGTTCACCGAAGTTGTAGGTGGGAACATAACCTCCATCCATTCCTCCGCCTCTTCTGGGCTGTCAAAGAAGTACGTCTTTTGGTCATAGATGACCTTCAAGCGAGCGGGAAATAACAGGGCGTACTTGAGGTCCAAGGCTCTAAGTCTCTTTTTTGTTGCTTGGTACGAGGATCTCTTGAATTGGACAATGATTGTGTAGTCCGGGTACAGCGAGATCAGTTGGTTCTCATATTGGATTGGGGATCTCTCCCCTGCCATCTGTAATAAAGTGTCTCGGTCCCTGTAATTTAATATACGGGCGATCATGGGGCACGGCGAGGTGCCTGCAGCCGGCCTCCCCGTGGGAATCTTGTGGGCACGTTCTACACAGAAGATATGAGATAGGCCCTCGGGGGCCACGTGTTCGCGAAGCCATTGCTCCATAAATCTGGTGGCATTGGGGCCCTCAAAGCATTCCGGTAGGCCAATGATACGAACGTTGTTTCTTCTTGCTCGCCCCTCTGCATCCTCGACCCTGTCCTGAAGCCCAGTCACTTGCCGTTGCAGCTGCGCAATTTGTTCCGTATGAACTTTGTGCTTTGGCAGCATTTCGGTCAGGGTTAGTTTGTTGGCCTTTACCGTGGTTGCTAATTTGTCGTGGTCCGCTTTGAGGAGGGTAAAGCCAGTGGTCAGTGAACCTATTTTCTGTTCTATTGCCTTGCGTGAGTCTCTGACCTCCTGCAGTATTAAATCCAGCTTATCCGGGGCTGAATCCATAATTGTGGGTGGAATACAGCTGAGTGGAGGGGTTTGAGTGGTGTTGTCGGCTTCTTCTGGCTGTTGCGTGCTCGTAGTGGTAGCCTCCGTTAGCTTTCCATTGGGATGCCCCATATTGTTACGGTTGGCGTTTCTGGAAGTGAGCAAGTTCTGTTGGACTTTCTGGGTGACCGTGTCCTCCGGTGCTTGAGGTCTTTGGTGTCAATGTGCGCGCTATCTAGGGCCCAGTTATCGTCTTTTTCCCCCCTCCGCCGCAGTGGAGGTATAGGCGTCAGGCACTTTTGCCACATGCACCTGTCCTTCTGTCTCATACAGCGCTGGGAGTGCTGTGGGAGTATTCTGTAGGCGTATTACCTCTATCGTTCAGGTGTACTGCTCTGGGTCACAGCCACACCACAAGCACAAAGCCTTTGGGGCATGCCCAGGGCTGTGTCTCACTCTTCTCTGTTCATCTGTTGGTGACCCACTGTTTGTGCTCTTGTGAGCTCTGGACTCGTTGCCTCTCAAGTGCTTTGGGGGCAGGGCCGTGTTGCAGTGTCCCTGTCTTTCAGTGGCCCTTCTCTGGGCTAAGTTGTAGCCCTCAGCATGGGGTGCAGGCGCCGGTGCCGATCTCAGTTTACACTCTGTGGTACTTGGGGATGGGCACAAGTAGTCCAGCTGCTCTCTTCGGCTCTGGGTCCCCCTGCGGGGACACCGGGTCTATTCCCATACCTATGCCTCTGTCCCAAAGCACCGCCGCCAGCCGTCGTCTCTTTAACCTTCTGCGCCGCTGCGGCACCTTTCCAAGGCTGGGGAGGTTAGCCCGGGTGTCAGGTCTCAGCCTATGCTTCCTGTGGCGTCACCCCGTTCTGTATGGCAGGCCACGGCGAGGCCCAAGAGTCGGCCCCGACCTTGGGTTTGCTCCGTAGGGCTATATGAGCGGGCCTTCCATGCTTCCAGCCGCACTCACCAGTCTTGGGTCATTCCGCAACGGCGCCGGTCCTTGACAATGTGCCTACTCCTCCACCCCAGACCGCCGCTCCCGATCACCGTCCCGTTGATGCTTTGTGCAGTAGAGGCGCCACTGCAGGCCAGACGATGGTACCGGGGTGCGGGGCTGCCGCCCGGGGCCAAGCACCAGGGACCAGCCTACGCTTTAATCCCACCCCAGTCCAGTGCGCAGAGCTCGTCTTCGGGCGGGGCTACTTGTCCGATGCCCTCTCTTCGCCAGACTCACCGCTCCGCAGTAGCTTTATTTGCCGCCTCCTGGCTCCACAGCGACCGGGCCCAGGGCGTCTCGGCTCCCCATACAGCCCACCAGGTGCACTGCTCTTCTGGCGGGATCTCGTCCCTCAGGTCTGGCCCAGTCAGAATTGGGACAACACCTCTACTTTGCAGCTCTCCGCCACAGTTCGCCGATGGAGCACCGGGGGCTTGTCAGGTGAGGAGGGTTCCGCAGTGGCACAGCGCGGGGGAGGCAGGTCGGGTCCGACATGGGTTCGGAGGCCCTCGCCGATCCGTCACTAGATCGCGAACCCGTGTCCTTCGGGAGGATTAGCTACTTCACCTCTCAGCAGCGGAGGTGTCGCAGCGGGTGCCCCCAGTCCTCAGCACCAGCATCTCACAGCTTTAGCACGCCACCGCAGCCCTGACACCAGGCGCAGCCGCTCCGGTGCATGTGCAACATTTATCCTCCATCGCCTCTGGGGGACAGTAGGTCGCCGGGCTTTGAGGATCAGCCGCCCAGTGCTCCTCGTGCGCCGCTACATTCTGGGGGGGGTGCTGCAGCAATGGATGGCCCCTAGCTTCGTTTGATATTGAAGGATTAATAGTCCAGACACGGAGCTCGGCTAAGATGCGACCGCCATGTTCGGCGGTTAGCCACGCCCCCCAGCCATTGCATCATGACGTTTAGATCAACAACACATTTTGTATTTCTGAAGGTGTAAATTGCTACCCACTTGTATAATAACTATAATAATAATATTGCACAATGCTGGAACAAAGCTGGCCTGCCACCAGCACAGATTTGGTAGAGAAAGAGTTGGCATTACTTAGTACTAGCGTGAATTACTGCAAAGATTTGTGATTAATTTTGTAATTACCTTAGTGCCGGTTATGTGCATATACAATCTAGAGTTATACATTGGCACAGAGATGGCACCAGGGCCAGACTGGCCGTACCATGCATCAGGCTCTTCCCAGGGAGGCTGGAAGGCTGGGGGCCGGTTTTGCAGAGGTGGGATCCTTTTTTTTATTGAGGGCCAGTTTTGCAGCGGTGCTCCAATATCGGCCATCTGTAACAAAAGCAGCAAGCAAGCGTTTTCAGCGTCCTAGGGCCAGACAGTGCTTCCCCAGGGGCTGGTAACAGAAAAAATTGCCAGAGCTGCTTTGGCCTCCCAGTTTGGCCCTGCATGGCACTCATACCACATTCCATCTGTCACAATTAAAAACTGGGCCATTAACATGAGGAGGATTTTTTGCTTTAGTTGTACAGTTGAATTTTAGAGGTGTTATAATCTGGAGAGAAATACATATCCAACCCATGTTCTTTTATTCCCCCCCACCCTCCACATCTCATTCAGTTTCTGGTTTCACAACTATTTAAGTGTTCCATATTGACGCTACTAAAGCATGCATTAAGTGATCATAGCACCCTTGCTGTTCGCCAAAATGCATTGGGCTGTTATGAGGGTGCTATGATCCTGACACGGAGGGCCTGATTCACAAAGGTAAACGTACAAATTTGGGTATAAATTTACGATTGAATGCTATTCACAAAGGGATTTACCAGTAGTATTTTTACGAGTGCGGTGTTCCGCACATAAAAAGACCTGTCTTACACGAAAGTGTAAGTTTACCTTTGGGATCAGGCCCGGAGTTTGTAAAACAATAAAGACATCTGCAATGTACAAACTTGGAAGTGCACTTTTCTTCCTGTAGGATGGAGGAGAGAATAGAGATTGGAATAGACACAGGCCCTCACACCCATTAAGTGCACCACTGCCTTGTGCATTTTCTGATGCACAGTGTGTAATGTGCTCCTTATTACCATAGTTGAGTGTGGAGAAGGTCCATGTCTCATGAGAGATGATTCATGGCCCCTCTGGCTAAAGCGACAGAAACCCTACTCAGGGTTCATGCAGCTTTGAGCCATTCTGAGTAGCCCAATGTTTATGGGATCGGAATCACCAAACCTGAAAATAACAAACCCGATAATCTGAGGCTTGGAAAACCCCAACCCAAAACATTGTACAGTTCTGCAGAGGCTGCAGCAAGTTTGTGTGCCAGGCCCCTGCCTGCCCTTATCCTACACAATGGGAGGAGCAGCAAATTTACCTCCCTCTTCAAGCAGGTGGTAAATGAGTGTGGATGTGTTAACATCCCTCACTCCTGGTCCATTGCAACTATCATGCCAATATTTAAAAAGGGGGATCGCATGTCTTCCAAATGCTATTGCCCTATTTCACTTACTGATAGCACAATCAAAGTGATCGGCAAAATTATATATGACCACCTACTTAACTGGGCTACTGATAAGGGCATTCTGTCGCCTTTTCAATTTGGTTTTCAAGCAAATTTAGGCACCAATGAGCGATGCTTGAATCTAACTCTGATCATTTCTAAGTACATCCATGCCAGGCGTTGTCCTCTCTATCTCGCCTTTATGGATCTGTCCACTGCCTTTAATTCAGAAAACAGAGTCAAGTTATGGCTAATGTTGCTGGACCTAGGAGTGGATCCCCCTCTGGTAAAGTTTTTATACTCCTTACACTCTGATCTTTCAGCCAGAGTCCGCCTAAACGCTCACGGTGAGCTTTCATCTGAATTTATGTTGAAGAGCGGAGTTCGGCAGGGGTGCATACTGGCCCCCATGCTTTTTATCATTTATATAAATGGCTTAGCGGCTTATCTAACTTCCGCTCAAGCAGATACACCTAGAATAGCTGACACTTCGGTGCCTGTGCTATTATACGAGGACTACACAGTTCTTCTAGCTCTTACCCCTAACACAGACAACAGGTGGAGCGTTTTGCTACCTTTATGCAAGGTCTTGATTTAAATACTAATTACAAGAAGTCACTCATTATGTCCTGTGGACCTGGTAAAACAAGGCTACATAAAATCACAATCAAGGGCCAAGCACTAACGAGTACAGAAAACTAACCTTATCTAGGCCTGACTTTTAGTTCCTCAGGCTCTTGGAACCCTCAGCTCACCCCTGCCAGCCTTAAACTCAGTCGAACTGCAGGGACAGTTTGTAACCTCATTAGGCCCAGTGTTAGAGGGACTCTTTTGCCAGCACTGAAGTTGTATACTTCTCCGTGCATTAGCACAGCTACCTATGGTTCTGGAGTGTGGGGTTTCAATAAATTTAGTTCTCTGCAGGCTGATGAAACCCGGGTTTTCAGTCAAATGTTAACCCTACCTCCCACTACCTCTAGTTATGATATCCATTCTGAATTAAAACGGGTTTTATCTCCGATAAGGTCCTATTTGCTCCTCTTTTATTATGGTTTAGCGTGTGGACGAACCCTGCCGCAACGCTATGCAGGGATATCATCCTTGATTGTCTCAACCTGGATAAGGCCATTCATATCTCATGGCTGAGATATATTCGTTAAACTTTTGCAAATCTGGGTCTTTCTTCTTTCATGACTGAAACTAGTAGTTTAACAAAGCTGACAAAAGAGAGGTCAAAGCATTATTTCTTGAGCACTGTGAAGATTTAAGAACAAAAACGAGTTAGCAAAATCGTCAGTCCTCAATTATTAAAGATCACTAGTTACAGGCGAACACCCCATGTATTTATCTTTAGATCTTACACAGTGGGAGCGATCGCTCCTTTTTCGTTTTAGGGCTGGCTAAATATATTGATTTCTGTGTTTCAAAAGCTTTCAAGACCCAGAGAGAAACATAGTATCTTCCTGCCCAATCTGTTCAGTCACTTTTGCATTTTATATTCTTTTGCAAATTGCACAGTTTACCACGTAAGCACTTTTTAAAGCCCCTGTTATACAAATCAGGGACCAAGCAGTGTAGAGTAGCTTTGCTCCACTTACAGCACCTTGGCTCACCTGAAACTTGCTTTCGTGCATGTGCCTTCCTGAAAGCAGTAATCCCTGTTAGAAAAAGCATGACAGGATTTTACAGTGTTTTATTGCATTGTTTTACTGCATGTTTTATACTCAAAATATGTATTTATCTGCTAGATGTACGTCATTGGCCCCTAGATGACAACGCATGCTAGTATGTATTAGAGGAGAGTAACTCTCAGTGTCTGCCTATGCCCAGGTAGACACAAGTCATATTGAGCTTATTCTTAATTGAAGGTGGAGGCGCTCCCTTCTACTTTTGCGCCAAGAGGAGGAGTACATAGCGGACTCTTTTTGAGGTTTTTGTTCCCCTTTTTTTCTGGCTTGGATAGAATGAGTCACGACTGTCTGGGCGCCTTGAACACTTAAATATGAACTGTATCCCTGAATTAACCTGGTTATTCGCTGACTTATGTAGTTTTAAAAGCATGCTTCAGCTTCGGTTTTTATATAATTTTGACATTCATTTAATAGTTTTAACTTTTATGCATGATGAATTCGTACTGTATTTTATGTACTTTTATGCTCTATTCCTAATTGGACGGAATAAAGATTTTGATTTGAGTGTGGATGTGGGCCTGGTATTTCCCCAAAAGTGAGAAAATCATGCAAAACTGAACCTGGTATTCTCAGGACCATGTCTTATTTAAGTCTGGGCGGTGAACTCTGCTCCGCTCGCGGAGTTTGTGGAGTTTTCCACACTCCGCGATACGCGGAGCTCACGTAGTTCTGAAAAACTCAGCAGAGCGGAGTTTTTTTCCTCGCTCGCGCTCAACATCATGTTGGCGAGCGAGGAAAATCCACCTCCCGGCGAGATTTTTCCTCATTCGCACTCGTCAACGTCAAGTTGGCGATCGCGAGCGAGGGAAATCAACCGGCAGGCAAGATTTCTCAACGCCGGCGGTCGGATTTCTCAATGCGAGTGGCCACGTGTGCTCGCGACCGCTCACATTGAGAAACCGTCTGTTCGCGTTGAGAAAGTTGCCACTCGGGTAGAAAATCTACTCAAGCGGCAGAAAGGAAGCAGCGCCCACTTGCGCTGTGCATGGTGCCGTTCGCGATAATTTCACAGCGCGGACAAACACCGGGCACTGAAAATTATCGCAAACGGCATTTTTTCTAACCCACTCCGCTGCTTGCGGAGCTCCGCGTAGCGCGGTGGAGTTTTTTTTGCACTTCGCAGAGTTCCGCGTAGCGCAACTCTGCGACCTCCGCCCAGGCTTAGTGTTATTCCTCATTCTGGAGAAAATAATTTAGGTGCGGGGATACCAACTGGAATTGCCACACCTAAATCTGGACAACTTGTAATGACAGCCTAACTGCCCCTCCGCTGATTAATTTATGAATGCAGGATTTCAAATTCAGATCCAGGTTTAATAACGTTTCATGCAATAGAATACAGCATCAAATTAGACAGTGCTTCATTGTGTGAAGAAAAGAACAAAGTGGAGAACCATATCTACTAAGATTGGTCTGCTGCTGAAGCTTCCCTTAAGCTGGTGCACAAAAAGGCTGCCTTGCTCAACGCACAATCTTGCAACTGGCGCATAGGTGAGTGTGCGATGTGTAGCACAGGATTTTTACTGGAAGCATACTCTTACAGTGCAATTTCCTATACGTAGGCAAACTCACAAGGGTCAGACACATTAGATGTGTGCTCTGCACTACAGCACTTATGGAATGCAGCTGGTCCACTGGCCCCACTTTGCCTCCCCCTGACGATACTACTGCAATGGCGTAGCTATCAATAGTGCAGCAGGTGCAGTGGCACCAGGGCTCAAGTTTGTAAGTACTCCACTTCACCCCATTTAGTTGCTGTTTTCTACTACCAAACCAGATGGCAGGGTGCCCAGTTTCTTTGCTTGCATTAGGGCCCATGGCATTCCTAACAACTCCACTGTGGAGTTGCAGAACTCGGCAAGGCCAGCAACAAGCAGGCTGCAGTGACTGGGTTTCACTGAGGACATTCATCAAATGCACAGGGAGGTCCAGGTAAAGGCCACTGCAGTAGCCCTTGCATGGGCCAATCACTACTTGGACAACTGTAAAATGGCAATATGAAGGGAGAAGGAACACAATTTTTTCAACATTATAAAGGCAGTAGGCTCAATCTGAAGAGACATTATTGATCCGAGGCACAAAGGACAGATTTTGGTCGAACATGAATCATGCGTTATAGAGAGTATACGTTATGTAAGTAGGCCAAGATCTAAAGATCACCAGTCATTGACCCAAAATGAAGAAGAACCACCAACGAATAAGCACTTTCGTTTCTTCAGAACTCAGATTTCTGGTTCATCTAATGTGCAACAGGAGTCATGCCATTACAAAAGTTGGTTAGGGCCCCTTGGCGATCACTTATATCATCTCAAAATGATCTGGGTTTCATCCACATATAGCATCCAAAACATGCTAAATGATTAAGCAGGCCAGTGCAGACTCAAACAGATTAAATAGTGTTGAACCCCCACATGCTATTACCATTGACTTTATGTGCAATAAAATATCTGGGAATGTACATCTCAGAAGACCTGACCCGGAGACGAGAATGTAATGTGGGTGCATGGATGGAGATGATGAAAAGTGATATTGGACTGCTGATGATTGTGGATAAAGTTGCATTGATAAAAATGGCCGCTCTCCCCAAACTACTCTAGGTCCTAAATGATTTTACTCACAAAATACCAATGCAATTTTTTAAATGCTCAACTCTCATGGTGAGGTCATTTCTTTGGTGCAAATAGGGCACCAAGAGTAGGCTTGGCTAAGTGCTGCAAGTTACCATTTGAGGGAGGGAATGCAATTACCACACATGCCTTTTGCACGCAGCCTTTAGCATTTAGATGCCTTTACTATGCATGCCTTTACCATGATAAGTATATGTAAAGTAGGTATGTATAATGTTTTTTTTAAATAACTTTATTAATATTTTATCAGGAGGGGACCCCCCCCAAGGACCCTTATATATGTGTATGTTTATGTATATATACACCTTTGCCCCTACCCACTCCTAAACTTTAAAATTACCCTTACCTCTGTTTTCCCTTTGCCCACCCCATAATCCTAAATTTACCCTTACCTCCCTTTACCACTACCAACCCTACACCCTAAAATTACCCTTACCTCCCTTTACCACTACACACCCCAAACCCTAGAAGTACCCTTACCTCCCTTTACCACTGCCCACCACTATATCTTAAAATTACCCTTAACTCCCTTTACCACTACTCACACTTAAAGCCTTTTAAAATAACATAATAATTATGTTATTTAACATAATAATTATGTTATCTGAAAAAATACTTACCTGCGTGTTAAATACATGCATGGTAAAGGTACAAATACTTACCTGCATGGTAAAGGCTGCATGGAAAAATTTGCGTTGTAAAGGCTGTCTCCCAATGGGGGTCTTGTAATGGCTGACTTGGTCGCATATTATCTATGTGTCCCTCCTGTCATTGGTTAGTGAATAGATTTTTGATACAAGGCCTGACCCAGCATATAGTAGTGAGAGGTGAGCGATGGGGCATCATGACTCAATGCATTTCCTAAACAGGCGCTGTCTACCACCCAAGGTACTTCCTGCCACTAGGACAGGGTTCAATTGCCTCCCTATAGGCGATAAGATTAAATAAGAAATGAATACAATAAACCCCATTGTGGGTCGGAACTCTCCTACCACGAGTATTAGCACTAGAGGGGTTCACAGGATGGGACGCACAAATGATCCTCACACTATGTAATGTAACCACAAATTCTGACATTAAACCATTCTCATTCCTACAGGATGGGCCATTGAACATACTAGTTCTTCCGTTTCTCATACACGTACTTACACCATACCTGAGCTATCTTATGGGTCTCCCAGAATTCAGCTCTGTAGCGGCAAAAAACCATGATGACTCTGCTTCGTAATATAAAGATATTACAAATCTAGAGAACATTAGTCATACATAAACCAGACACATTTCCTGAACTCAAGGGAGATTGTGAGTCACAAGTAGGTCAGATAGAGGATGAGGACTATCTGACTGCTGTGAGCGCCCCTAGAGTAATTGCAATCTCAGTATAAGGAAGATAAACAAACACATTTCAGCAAAAGCACTAATGTTTCAAAAAGACCGACAGAAAGGTTATTTTCCACAATGTTCTCAAATTAGATTTGAACTGTTATGCAGTTCCAAACTGATGGCGCCAGAGGGCTAGACAAGAACTGGGCTCTGTAGGACACGGATTTCATATTACTGTTAGGCTGGACTACATAGATATTTGAGAGGGCAAATTGCAATTGTCAAACGAAAGCAAGGCTTCTGCCAAATACATGGTATTCTAGCAGCTTGTTCAGAGCAATGCAATCGGGGAAAGGCTCAACTCCACAATATTCTGAAGCTTTCTTTCACTAGAATATCATTCCTTGCAAAAAACAAAATAAAAAATGTGTTGGAGGAGTGCATTGTATAGAACTTTGGGCTATATGTACAAAAGCATTTTTGCAGTCGTAAACGGGCTGATTCGCAGAACAAAGCACAAATTGCGATTCGGTAACATATTACAAATTTGCGGTTTGTGTTTAATGCGTTGTTATTTGTGAATGATGAAACTAATATTTTTTAAGAGCAAGCAGTGGTCTAAGAGACTACTACCTACTCTTAAGAAATGAAACATAAACATTTCATTTTATTTTTGAAACGCATCCCGTTTTGCTTAAAGGGAAACTGGCTGCATTCAGGAAAAAAATACTGCTTTATTTAAAAGCAATCACAGACATGGTGGTCTGCTGACCCCAGGAGTCCACTATCCCTGTGATGGCTGCAATTCCTAATAGGTCGCAAATTGTGACCTACCTCACTAACATTCATGAGGTAGGTCTATTTGCAACCCCATTAGGAATCGCTATCTGAAGTTTGTACGTTTTCCTACATTAGGAATTGTGATTTCCTAATTGTGATTCAGTAACAATTGCAATTAGGAAATCACAGTTCCTATTTTTTTGTACATATGGTCCTTTGTTTCCAAGGCTGTGAACCATTCAATGTATTTTGCTGTAGGTTACTTGTATGTGTTTCGGGCAGGTCTGTCTATGTGTGTGTATCTTTGTCTGTGTGTGCATCTGTGTGAGTGGGTGTGTGTGTTTCTGTATGCAGCAATACAACTGGGCTAAGTTGGATAAGAGTGCGAAGTATAGATGTAAGGAGGCAGGGTATGTGGCCCTGTGCATGGATTGTGTGAGCATGTGTGTGGCACACTAAGGTGAGGGGATTCCAGTGAAAATGCTAATTAATTAAGGCACAATTTTCAAAAATTAACAGCTATATGTGCAATGATTAAAGTGCAATATAAAGATGAAATGACGTGCATTTTAAATGTGCAAGCTGTACTAAACAGCCATAGTTATTAGTATAGGCCACAGAAATGCTTAGATACAAGTTTTCTTTTAACTAGAAGTGAACTCGATATTGTTGAAATATGCACAATGCAATTTCTAAACTTAACCTAAAGGTGACGCTTAGAAATGTTCATCATAACTGCAGAATGTTCTGGTTTTAATAAATGTATTATTTTACTAAGCAACTTATTATTTGTAATGACTAAACTTCCTGTTCTCACCATGTTTCACATAATACTTGAATCGAATAGTTGCACATTTTAAAACAGTAATACTTGTTCATGTGATGAAATACAGTACTAAACTGTGATTTTGCAAGTTGATGTTCCTCTTCTTTAGCATAGTTCATTGTTTACGCAATTAAACATTTAACGTTAGAAGGTTAAACTGTGTTCGATGCCAATGGGAACGGAGGTTTATGAATAAAGAAGCCACATATGTAAGATGTCTGTAACAAACTTTGTGAAAAAACTTTGAGAGCTGCATGTTATTTCGTGGGAAAGGAAGAGCTGAACTTGCTCTCTGAAGAATGCTGCTGCTGCCTGAGTGGATCCGAAGAGGAGAAGCCTGCTACAGAATTTTCAAAAAAGCTTTTTGCCTTTTTATATTAGTGCGTGTTTCCAGCGAGTTTCAATGCTTCAATGCTTCTCTGCACAACCTTTTTCCCAGACCCATACCCTTGTCCCTTTCTGACAGTTGTTGCTACCGCTGCTGCTGTACAACCCTTGCCTTACTATTGATGCTTGATTGTAGGAAAGTAGGATCTGCTTTTATGGTTACCCCCACTTTTTTGCCTGGTGCTAAGCTGTTTCTAACTAGTCTGACTGGGATCCTACTAACCAGGACCCCAGTCTCTGGGCTTTCTCCCCTAAATTGGTATGGTAAATAGTTACTTAGGTACACCACAGATTGGACACTGGTGTACTCCTATCAGTCCCTAGTATATGGTACTAAGGTACCTAGGGCATAGGTATACCAGAGGTCCCCCATGGGTTGAAGCATGTATTATGCCACCTATGAGGGACCACTCAAACTGCAACTACAGGCCTGCCATTGCAGACTGTGTAAGCTGGTGCTAGCACCACTTACGAAAGATATAGGTTTCCCTATATCTAAGGTCACTGCACTTAAAACCTATAAGTCACCCCTAAAGCAGGCCTTTCTCTTCTGAAGGCAGGGTTCTCGGTTCTAAGTGTGAGGGTGCCCCTGCATGAGCAGGACACCCCTACAGCCTACGGAGTCCATTCTCCCGGGTTGTAAGTGCGACAGCCATATAACATATAGAGGGGCACCTTGTCATTACGCGATGAGCATCTTGAGACTGGCTTAAACGAACCCTATCATGTTTGGTATCAAACATGTTGGAATCATACCCCCCACACCATGAACGGTGTGGGGGGGTATGATTCCATGCACTGTAAAGCTCCTCCGGGAGGCCCTCAGTACTCCCGGTAGCAGTCATCTAGACCCGCACAGCACAACATGGATGCTGCCGACCAGAGACACGATTCTGCCCTCCTGCTGCTGAGCCAAGCTCGAGCAGGGGAAGACAGAACAATACGCATCCTGTCACAGGGAGTTGTGACCACCTCCCAGACTGGGTTTAGTGTATTGGGGCTGGGTGGGAGCGCTTGCCAGTGCCACTCAGTCTGCTTGAAGGGCACATTTGGTGCCCTCCTTGCATAGTCCAGTTGAGGGAGCGTTGGCTCCTGCTCTGGTGCGAAACTGGACAAAGGACATGGGAGTATCCTCCCTGCTGTCCGACCCCTCCCCTGTGAGGGAACCCTGAATCGTCCCAACCCTTTCCTTAGGATACTTAAGGGCTTACCTGAGGGTGGGTCCCTAGATTCGTTGTGGGACAAGATTAATTTCAAGACACCACTTCTACTTCGATCGCCTGGGCACTCTGGACTTTGCCGGACTTCGCTCTGGGCATCAAGGCTGCAACCAGGAAGACTCTGCTGCTCCTGATCGTTGCCCTTCTTGTCTGCTGCAACATCTGTGCCTGTGCTCCATACAGGAACTTTCCAAGGCCGGTGGGCATCCAAGACACCTGAAGGAATCTCCCTTGAAGTGAAGCAGTCACTTCCCCGCATCTGAAGGCACCACAACTAAGCTGACCGGTCTGCTGATCCTGGGCTCCCACAGACTCTGAAAGGATCAGCAACTCAGGTGGTAGTTCTTCACATCCCTCGAGGCCTGCCCTTTCCTCTCACCAAGTTTGAGGCCAGTATCCCTCATCGGAGCAGCAGGAACCGAACCTCTGTGCAATGCGTCAACGTGCTGTTGCAAAGGCTTGTTGGCTTCCTTCCATCAAGATCTTAGGGCTCCAAGTAGCCCCCACCACAAGCATATCTTGTGACCAAGATCTTTGTCCTCACCGCATCACTTGTACCGTGGGCCTGCATCTTTGGTGAGCTGCTCGAGGTCCTCTTGCGACTCCAGTGCCTCAGTCCTGTGGGTCCTGTTGAGGCTCTTCTTTGATTTCTGTGGGCTCCCCTGATTGCTTGAGCCTGCCCTGACTCTTCTGCTTGTGGTGAGGCACCTGGACCTTGCTGGTGCCGACACTGCACCTTCTTCGCTTTCCACTTTGTTTGCAGTTGCCAAGGCTTGTTGGTGCTCCCGGACACCTACTCCTCAACTTTCGACATCCGACTTAGGACAGCTCGTGAATGGCTCCTGGTCTTCCACAGCGTCGCCTGGTCCTCACAGCTGCAGCTCCAAGGTCACCATCATCTCTCCTGCAGCACCCGACATCGGTGGGCATTCGTCTTCCGTGCCTCTTGGTCACTCCTGAGTGGCATAGACTCTGTCCCCTCTGCTTGCAGGTACTCTTCACCTTGAATCCACCTTTGGGTTCCACTGGACACTTTCACCTTTTCCAGCAGCGGCATCTTCCTGAAGTCTTCCATTGAGTTCGACGGCGGTTTCCGATGCCACTTCCCACCTATGCACCCGGCTTCCCTGGTGTAGGTATCCCAGTTACTAGGGTATCCACGGGTGGGGTGGCTCTCCAACCTCCTGTCTTCCACTAGGTTTCTTCAGAGTCCACTGGGAAGGGTCCTTATTCTTTAAAATTGCAACCGCGACTTACCCGTTGACTTGTATTGAGAACGCGGTCGTGTTCCCACACTGCACACAACCTCCGTGGGGTTCCTAGATACTCACCTTGGGTGGTTCCTTGGATCCCTGGCACTTCTACGCCTTCTGGGTACAGTCTTGACTCGAGTCGTGGTACGCATACCACTATTTTAGTATATGGTTTGGTCTCCCCCTGATGACCACTGTGTATTTCGTGCTACTTACCTATTTCTATTGAAAAGTATTGTGTGCATTGTGTATATCTCCGGCTAGGAGATATCTGTGTTAGTAAGTGTCTTATAATAAATACATATTTATATAACTACACTGTGTGGTTCTTTTTCACTTAATCTATACCTATAAGATTGGGTTCTGGTAAAACAAGCTGCTTTACACTCCTTCTGGACTAAGTCTGAAGGCTGCTCTCCACAGCTACCTCTTATAGAGCTTTCTAAGGTTGTCTAAGACCACTAAAATCACCATAAGGGTTGTCTGGATTGGTGCAGGGTGCCCACTTACATAAGTGAGCATCATATACCACGCCAGCCTCTCACATCGATTTTGACATATTGCTACTGCAACTATGTGATTAATTGTTAATTTGATTTTGAGCTTCATGCTTTCTCATTTCTCACTCTTTTCTTTTGAACTCGTACTCTTCATTAGTTCAACTAACTTTAAATTCTGCTCCTGTTCTTTAGAATCTGGATTTCGTTCCTTTATGGAATGCTCTTAATACATTATTTGATTATTTGTTTTAACCATTCTTTTTGATGAGCTTTCTATAAACTCACTTGATTTTATTGACTAATCTGAATATAAAGAATAAAAGATACTTACTAATCATTTTGAGAGAAATAAAACTTTTAGAACTATTTCAAACTCTCATCATTGACTGAACTTAAAACTGTTAATGCAATTTGATTTGTTTTGATGAAATAGTTCCTGACTCAAAGTACGGCGGCAAAGATCCATCACCTGAGGCGATTTATCCGAAGAAGCCAGCACCGGAACGGGGCTTGACCATGTATGTGGTGATGAGGTAAAAGGTTGAACCATATTGTTTAAAATGTTGCCCCTGATCCGTGCTATCAACAGGATACAGTGATGTTAACAAGAGTAAAGGGAACAGGCTGCTGATTCATGAGGTAAAAGAGGCATGTACCTTGAGCTCCCAGCAAAAGTTATTCTTACATTTTCTGCCTGTGCTTGTTTACTGCATGCAAATGTGGGAACAAGCACAGCATCTAGGTGTGGGTCCTGCCTGCTCCTTCGAGAGTACGACAAAAGCAGCCATGGAACCAGAAAAACCAGCCCACACTGGCCCTTCAAGCTGGCCAGTTTGGCAGTGTCAAAATGTCCAACATTCCAGCCCAATGTCTGTTGCCCCCACCCGTTTAGTTCTTGTGTTGTGTTGTTTTTCAACCTTCGTGTAATCTCTGAGCTGCAGGCCAACAGAGCTGAGAGTTGGTGCCCATGAAAGCTTCTGGCAAGTTTATTTATTTTTATTTGCAGTTTTATTAAGCATATATTATAGCTGGGGTTGTCTGCGCACTTTGCAATAACATGAGCGGTAAGAAATAGGTAAGTAAACAGCTAGAGAAACAGGTGTTTACAGGAAAATAGAGGGGAATAGAATGGAATCTGTTTACAAAGCAACCGGGCACAGGCACAGTCAATTGGATCAGTATTTCTAATCATGAATGACACAAATATCAGTTCCAAAATATTGTGTAACAAATATCGTTAATACATAAATGTCCTGGGCCAGAATATCTAAATGAAAATATCTTTTTATGTATATAATATCATTTCAAACGTATTGTTGTATATAATATTGTCTACTTTAATATAGGTATAGTAAATATCTTTTTTTTATTAATTGAATATATATTAGTACTTATATTTATTTTATGTGTTAGTGTTCTTAATGTAATTGTTTTAATTTTTTTAATATAGTTTATAATTTTTAATGTGTAATATAAATTTGAGAAATGTGATTAGTAATTTATACTGTAGTAGCAGGTTGTTGAGTTTGAAAGGGAATAGGGTTGGACGTTACTTTATTTTATAAATTAGTGCTTTCTTTATATTCATTTTTTTACATTAATTAAATATTCAGTTGGCAATTAATTATGTCAAATTAGTCAACTGAGAAATCATTATTTGAGAAATGTAATTATTCTTTTTAGAGTTTTTATGTTAATTAAGTATTTATTTGGTAATTATAAAAATTGTATAATTGCTTATTTGTTATGTAATTTATTTGGTGTAGTTCAATTAATTGTTAATTTGTTAATAAGTATATGTAATTATTACGTTTATGGAATGTATTTGATCTTTATTATTGGTTTTCATTTGTATTAGTTTTATTTAATTACTAATTTAATATTATGATTGCATTTTTTTGTCGGGATGTGTTTGTGGTTGTTTTTGGGTAGAATGAGGGAAGAGTATTTAAGATATTGTTTTAAAAAAAATAATTGCATTAATGTTGTATAACAAATGTTCTTTCTATTTATATTAAACTTTTATTGATAATAAACCTAACCACCCTCTCCAAAGTCCACCACTTTCCCTACTGTTGCATAGATTTGAGTGGGAATAGTAAATCTAACCCCACCAAAGTCCAACACTTTCCCTACTTACTGTTACAAAGATTGGAGTAGAAATAATAAAACTAACCTGTTCAAAGCCCAACACTGTCCCTGATTTTGCTTACGTTGAAGTGGGAATAGTAACTTTAACCCCTCTAAAATCCAACACTTTCCCTACTGTTGCATAGATTGGAGGGGGCATAATAAATCTAACCCCTCCAAAGTCCAACATTTTCTATATTGTTGCGTAGATTGGAGTGGGAATAGTAAATATAACCCCTTCAAAATGTAACACCTTTACTTCTTTTGTTAAAGCTGGAGTTACATTACTGATTTTTGCTACTGTTGTTTAATTTTAGTTGGTGTTTTTTTAATATGTTGTATTTGTAGTTTTTGTTTGAAATTAAATTGTTTAATATATTAATTTAATTTATTCAATTAAGTGATATGTTTATATCAATCAATCAAGTGGGATTTATAGAGCACGGCTAGTCATCCATGAGGGTATCCAGGCTCTGAGGATAATGCTGCTTTAGCTGGGTTCAGCTGAACAGCCAGGTCTAGAGTGCTTTCTGGAACTACAGGAGAGAGGCAGAGGTCCGGAGATGCAGGGGGAGGTCAGTCCAGGATTTTGCTGTGAGGTAGGAGAAGGAGTGTCCTCCACTGTTGCTTCGGCGGATGCAGGGGTGTGCGCAAGGGAAGAGGGAGGCAAAGCGTGGTGTCTGGAGGGTTGGTGGAAGTTCAAGCGGTGGTCGATGTAGGCTGGTCCTTGGTTGTGCAGGGCCTTGTAGGTGTGGATCAGCCACGTGAATTAGCATCTCTTCTGTATGGGGAGCCAGTGGAGTTTCTTGACATGAGGGCTGATGTGAGTCCATTTGAGGAGAACGAGGATGAGCCTGACCGTGAAGTACTAAATGACTTGCAGTCTTTTCAGGAAGTTAGTGGTGATTCCTGAGTAGAGTGCATTGCCGTAGTCCAGGCGGCTACTGACTAGGGCTTCAGTGACGGTGTGTCTGGTGTTGATGGTGAGCCATTTGAAGATTTTCCAGAGCATGCGAAGAGTGAGGAAGCAAGCGGATGAGACTGCGTTGATCTGGGTTTTCATGGTGAGTCTGCTGTCCACGATGATGCCAAGATCCCGAGCATGGTCTGTCGGAGGGGGAGAGGATCCTAGGTGCGTGGGCCACCATGAGTCATTCCACAGGGAGATGTTGTTGCCGAAGACCAGTACTTCTGTCTTGTCTGTGTTGAGTTCCAGGGAGTTGTCTTTTATCCAGTCAGTGACGCTCATCATACACCTGCGGAAGTTAGTTTTAGTGGTGGTGAGGTCTTCTGAGAGCGAGAGGATGAGCTGTGTGTTGTCTGAGTAGGATATGCTGTTTAATCCATAGGCTCTGACGATGTTGCCAAGGGGATCATGTAGATGTTGAACAGAGTGGGGCTGAGTGACGAGCCATGAGGAACGTCGCAGATTATGTTCTTGGGTTCCGAGGAGAACGGAGGTAGCCTGACTCTCTAGGTTCTACCAGAGCCAAAGGAGGTGATCCACTTGAGGGTGTCTCCTTGACTCTGATGGGATGAGGGTGTGGTGGGACACGGTGTTGAACGTTGCCAAGAGGTCAAAGAGGATCATGGCCACTGAGGGTTCTGATGTCGTCGGTCGCAGCGATTAGGGCTGTTTTGGTGCTGTGGTTGGTGTGGAATCCATATTGGGAGGTGTCCAGAAGATTGTTGTTCTCCAGGTGTTCAGTGAGTTGGCGGTTGATGGCTTTTTCGTGTACTTTGGCAGGGAAGGGGAGCAGAGAGATGGGGCAGTAGATTTCGAGTTTGCTGGGGTAGGGGTTTGATTTCTGCGTGTTTCCATTCTTCTGGTAAGGTGGCAGTGGTGAGGGAGGCGATAAAGAGGGTGGTGAGCTTGCAGCTGATCATGTTGCTCCCGAGGTTGACGATGTCGTGAGGACAGGGTCCATGGGGGCTCCTGAGTTCATGATCGCAATGATGTTCTGTGTGGTAAGCTGGTTCCAGGTGGTGAGTGTGTGGTCGGGTCTTGCTTGAGTGGGATAATATGTTTTTAAATTTTTAGTTATTGTTAATATTATTATTGTATTTATTAATTGTTAAAATATGAGTGTTATATCTATTTTAAATACATATATGTATGTGTGTGTGTGCTTGCGTGTGTGTGTGTATATATATATATATATAATCCACCAAATTCCCTCACCAGGGAGTCACGGAGCACTCTTCGGTTCTTCAACTTCAATTTACTGTATTGTTATATTGTGGCAAACGCGTTTTGGCAATTCCGCCTTTTCTATGGAATAACTATGCATTGAATCAATAGTACTAACCTTTCTTTTTTTTAAAAAGCTTTATCATTTAAAAAAATATATTTTAAAAAAATTGAAGCAACGGTATATAAGCAGGTACAAGTAGATTTATACATCATTGTCTCAATATTCATTCCAGTATTTGATTCAATCCATGTAATGTGTCATTGTATATCTTACATTAGGCTTGTGTATATTGAACATACTCAACTTCAGGTCATGCATTAAGAATCAGATTTGTTCCAACAGGGATCATGTAATACCCTGATATTTCACATTTAGATGGTTAAGAGGCACCCTTCAATAAAATAGCAAGTGTCATCTATGGTACTTCATTAATGTGCAAGGTATGTTCGCAGTGGGAACCAAATATCACTAGGACGATAAGCTTTAGAGTCATGTACCTCCGCATATTCCTGACACGTGGAGAGGTCTCTGATCCAATCCTCCTCATTTGGTGGTCTTCCCCTTCCCCCAAAAGCCATGGCAATCCTGTGCTTTCCCAACAGTAAAGCCAATGCTACAAACGTCCAGCTTTGTTTAGGAACCTCCTTTACATGCCGTTAAATTTAATTCACAATCAATTATTTCTATCAATATATTTATTATCTCGTCAATATGAATATACTTGAGGGCAAAACCACGCCAAGCATATAATAACTGCGTCCTGTTCCCCACAATGCTAGCAGAATGCAGATGATGTTATCCCAAATCTCATCATTCTGGCCAGTGTATGATAAGCACAGTGTATTTATTTTAGATGGCTCTGCCCAAATTTACCATTGTGTGACACCTATTTCGTCTGCTGACAGCAGTACACCATTTGCACATCTGATATTTCAATGTTTAACTCCCTTTCCAATTTACTTTTTATGTAGACATCTTTATTTGCTATTGCGCCTACTACATTATTGTACATTCTGATGAGAATGTTAGAAGGTGAGGGATTGGATAGAAGCATCATGAGTGATGACCATGCTGGTGGCTTGTCGGGCAGTCCTCCATATTGTCACTTTATGGAAGATTTAACTCTTAGTATGATATTATATCTATCAAATTTGCCCGTGTCCCATCTAAATATTCTCTGAATGATTTGAATCTCTGATTAACAAAGAGGTCTTTCATTATCTTTAGGTTCCTACGTTGCAGATTTTCTAGCAAGTAGGTCAGAGGCAAGATGGCGGCCGCAAGTCGGCCGACGGGCTGAGCGCTCCCAGGAACTCTCCCCCCTTTGAATTAAACTTAGTTATGCCGTGAATTTGCCGCCCGATTGCTTGGGGAAAACCACAGGACTTACCGGAGGACTCCAGGGCATGCTTCTCCTGACGGCGGTCGCTTGGGCCACAGCACGAAGATTCCTCGGCCTCAGCTGGCGTCTCTCTCTGCGTCTCTCTCTGCCCTGGCTCGCGGCGCGAGGCAGCTACTGCGGTGAGGGTGGAGCAATTGGAGCAGGCAAGCCCCGCGGATCCAAAGACTCAGCTGCAATGCCCCCGAAGGCGGCTCGAGGTAGAGCACGCACACCGACTGAAGCAGCGTCTACAGGGAGAGCTGGCCAGTCGCAACGAAGTACTAAGAATGGCAACATAGGGACGGCTGAGAAAGGACGAGAAAAGAAGATGGAGGTAAACAATGGTGATGGTGGTAAGCGCAGTATACCTGCTCTGTTCTTACCAAATAAAGGGAAAAACAACATAATCCTGGTAGCATTGAGGGGTCAACAGGGGAGATATGCAAGGGGATGAGCTCCACTTCAAGTGCCTTTCAAGAGGAAGATTGTGGTGATGACCCCATGTTGCTCAAATACTCTATTTTGTAAAGACACAGGGTCACTTGCTATCGAAACCTCTTTACCGCAGACAAAGGGAATGATGTTACTCCACATGTGTAAGAGGAATTTGGTCAGCAAAGACATACAGAAGGATGGCATAGAGAACACGGATGAAGTAAATGGAGAACTGGACGGGGGTGGCGGCGTTAGCACCCTGCAAGCATCAACGAAGGAAGCTGATTCTGGCGATTATTTTTTTTCCCTTTCTGACCTCTCGGATTCTTTAGGAAATGAAGATGATTTAGCGCTCAAGATCGGATCTATGAGGGTATCTTCGAGCAGTGAATCAAGCAACACTAGAACTACCCCTCGGACAGTCCAAAAAATTGTAGGCCATATAGATAATATCAACCCAGATGGAGGGGATGGAAGAGATGGAGGGGAAGAAGCCCTGGTATGGGATTATTCTTTTTCAACCGGGACAGGGGCTAATAAAGGTGCCACAACTAAGGAACTGACTGAGGCAGTGACAAGAAAACCTGAAGAGGTATCACTAAATCTGATTTACGAGACCATCATGATACATAGGGAAGAAACCCGTATGGAGAGCCAAAGGACCCAGGGGGCATGCCGCAAACTTCAAAATTCAATAAGACGTATGGCAAAAGCCTGTTCCGAGTTTGCGGAGAGAGTTACGGAAGCAGAGACACGGATTTCTAAACTTGAGGATGAACTGGCAACTCAAAAGACGATGATGGAATCAGTGCAGGCGTCAAAGGAAGATACTGTATGGAAGCTTTCAGACCTTGAAAATTGCCTTCGGCGCAACAATTTAAGAATCTTAGGTATAGCAGAAGGCATCGAAGGCCAAGACATAAGAAAAAAATTTGTGGTAGATATATTCTCAGAAGCCTTCCCGGAACTATCACAGTGGGACTGGAATCAAGAAATACAAAGAGCCCATAGATTCCCATTTACACAGCAAGCAAGACCTGGGTAGGATGTTATTAGACCTAGAGCGATCTTGATATCGGTTAATAACTTCCTAGCCCGGCAGGCAGTGTATGAGTTGGCGCGGCCCGATAAAAAAAGAAAGGGGAAAGGTTCGGAATTTTTTGTAAGGCCGGACTTTTGCCACCAGACAGTAGAGAAACGTTGGCAACTCAGACAGCTTATTAATCCGTTCCAGAGTAAGGGGGCACAAGTATTTCTACTAAACCCGGCTACACTGAAAGTTACGTATAAAGAACAGACCCGGTTCTTCACGTCAGAAGTCAAAGCCAAGGAACACCTACAATCTATTGTTTAGTTTTATCAGGAGTAGTGAAGGGGCACATAAGGTTGTTCTTCTTTTTCTAGATGTGATATTCTATTACGAAAAGCTATCTCTTTTTCTATCCCTTCCTTTTGTCTTTTCTTTCTCACTCCTTTTTCTTGTTTTTTGTGGCACGGGGGTACATAATTGTCTGGATTTTATGAATATCTTGGAGATCCAAAAGTTTGGGGTTTAGGCTGGTTGTATAAAGATAATACTATGTTAGGCCACTAGGGGAATCTTTTTTTTTTAGGCTGATCGTATAAAATCAATACTAAGGGGCCCATTACGATAACCGGCGGTAAAAAATCCGCCATCTACTATAGCCTGAAAAAACCGCCCGCCTGCACCATGGGAATACCGACCGAGCAATTATGATGTCGCGAAGCAACCTCCGCCCGCGGCAGTAAAAACACAGAAAATTCCGCCCGTCCATGTCAGAGTAGAAGATTATCCGTCCGCCACGGACGCAATCCCGCCCGACAACCCAAATCCGCCCGCTCTGACGACCGAGACACCGGCCGTGAAATTATGATCTCCCCGACATGAGCGCGGTAAATCCACATATTTCCCGCCCGCCACGGTTAACAACAGTGATGAATAACTGACACGGCGGAAGGCCTGGCGGCCATGTCCGTGCACGGAAATCATTGGCGGACCAAAGAAATACACACAACATGGCCAACAAGTCCACACAGCAAACTACGCCAAAAAACACAAACACACAACACATCCCAAAGACACATCCCCCCTGGCAAAACAAAAAAACTACAAATCCCAGGACACCAGGCACAACACACCTGAAAACGACAGCCCATCATGACACACCCACATAGGTGAGTACAAAAGCAGCCCCTTCACAGACCACAATCCCTTGCACTACTACAAAGCGAAGACGACAGCAGAGAACCCAGAGAGCCACAAAGGAAAGCAGCATACCACACGCACGCACACATCACACTCATCACCAACACCACCACCACCATCACCACTGAAACACCGGCACCACTAACCCCCTGCACATCACACACCACACACCCACCACACCAGCACCACAAATACCAAACCACACACCATGGCAACACAAAGAATGCCTAAGTACACTGCCACTGAGTTGACGGTCCTGGTCGACGAGATCATCAAGGTGCACCCACAAATCTATGGGAACCAGGTCCAACAGACACCAGTAGCCACCAGAAACAGAATGTGGAGCAGGATCGTAGACCAGGTGAATGCAGTTGGGAACGTGCCACGCAACCGGGGTGAAATTGCAAAGAGGTGGCACGACCTGAAAAGCGTGGTCAGGAAGAAGGAGGCCAAGAATCGTGAGCTGGCTGACAGGACTGGCGGCGGAAATCCCGCGCCATTCAAGACCTTCAAGGCGTGGGAGGAGAAGGTGCGAGGCATTCTACATCCGGAGAGTCTCACCGGAATACCAGGGGGAGTGGAGGCTGGTAAGTACAAACAAATGTATACCAGCACACCGCTATGTACTGTCATGCACTACCAGGATGCCATAGCTCCGAGGGCCAAACACCCCCATGTCCAGTACACAATCCACAAGACATCTCTCACACATGCAACAGACACTCCCACACACTCAGCCCAAAGGTACCAACAAACAAAACCATGGGGGCATGTGTACAGTCAGCCAGCACCACAACTCCCACCAGGTCCCCTTGTACCCCAGATGCGCCGGAAGGAGCACTCCCCACACCCACACACATGTGTCAGCCATAGCTGCACTAACCAACAAGTAACAGGTAAGTAGCCTTACCACAAAGTCCGTGTATCGGAGGGGGACTGCAGAAGTACAACCCCCACCAGGCCCCTAGTCCTACAGCGCAGCAAGATGGAGCACTCCCCACACCCATGTGTCAGCCATTGCAGTGCACACCTTCACCCGACAGTTAGATATGTTTCCCTACATGGAGGGGTGTCTGTGGGTGGTAAGCCATCACCACAACTCACAACACGGCCCCCACTCCCACAGACCAGCAAGATGGAGCACCCCTCCCTCTCATAACCATGTGGTAGCCATTGCATTGCTCCCTCCAAACCAACAAGTAGGTAGACTACTGTACAGGGTGGGGTGTCTGTAGGCATGAGGACTGTACTACGACTAACATTTGGGACACGTCACGTAGCAGAGGAACAGGTAGCACTGCTCCCTGTCATAATCATGTGACTAATGTGCACACGGACATGAATTACAGAGTCATAGTCCACATGAGCCATCTCAAATACAGTAACACGTAAGGAGTCACGTCTGCATGCACAAGTCTCACTGGAGTACTGACCCACATGGCGTGCACTGTGCCAGTCATCACACACATCAGCAACACCATCGAAGTCTTGCCCATGTAGTCGTGTCTGCTTGTTCCGTTGACATTGTACAACATCACCCATGTAAGTCTATCTTGTCTCAATGTAACAGAGTGGAACCCCAGTAATGTCACATACACCACTGGACCCATGAACCACACAGCTACACAATGCACATTCAAAATCTCAGCCATCTCATCTTTCAGCCCCAGTGTCATGAAAGGTATATCATCTAAACAGTTGTCCCATATACAGTAGTTCAGCAAAGATTCCTGCCGATGACCAAAAATGTGTCTGCAGTGTCTGAAGCGCACGTCACACTGCGATTTACAACATACCTAATATAGTCAACACCCCAAGAGCACTGCATTGCTGCACATGGCTGAGGGTAGCACGCACACCAAGGAATTGTCCCATCTGCAATACGTTGTGTGGCACACAAACATTACTCACTCACTACAATGCTTGCAGTGTAATGTCCCTAAATGACAACAGTGAGCAGATATGCTGGGTATGTCAGACATACACACACCTTTGTCTCTGTAGTGTCGTGTGGCCAAAACACATGTCCCCTTCTGCACCCATATGTCACAGTATGGACCACAAAACCATATTTCATATCAAAAGCGTTGATGGAGCTGTACTCCTTTTCCCATCTGCGTTTCTAAGCGGTTCATTTGAACCCCAAAAACATATTTCATCTCAAAAGCGTTCATGGGGCTGTACCCCGTTTCCACCAAAGCCACAAAATGTAGGGGTACTGCAACACACACCGATTGGCATTCCAAATCCGTCCCATGCCACATGCACCCATCACACTATTCCATTGCCTTGATCACGCACACACATTGTAGAGCCATACACACGCATCTGGGAAATCAGTGCACAACTGTGCACAAACTGTGAATGTCAGACATCTAACACAAACCTTGCAAGGTGCAACACAATAACCTTTCGTCTCCGCACCACAGGTGACGAACAGCATGATGCTGGAGAGGGAGACAGCAGCCATCACAGCCAGTCCACAAGCCCTCCACCCGGACTCACGGATGTGGAAGACCTGGATACCTCTTCGGACGAGGACTCCCGAACAGGCACATCTGGTGTGGCAGGGCGCAACCGCTCCCCAGGACCCCTTCTACCCACCAACCCATCTCCCAGGGCTGGTGACCAGTCCCAGGCCCCTGCTGCCACGGTCACTGCGGCCACCACCACCGCCGCAACCACCACCACCACCACCAGGGCCTCCCTGACCACTCACCCTGCGCAAGGGGTGGTACGCACGTCGACATTGACCCTGGGAGCCAGAACGAGGCCCCGGGTGACCAATGTGGCGAGTGGGCAGGTCGGTGGCAGCAGTTCAGGTGGGAGGAGCAGGGTCAGGCCAACGCCATCAGAGCCTGGGAGCCAAGCCCTGCCGCAAATCGCCAGAGTCATTGGGGCCTATGAAAAGGCCCAGGGACAATGGGCCCGGTTAGCTGCCGATACACGGGAAGTCCTTGGGGTGTTGAGGTCCATGGACACCCATATGGGCCAATTCGTGACCCGTATGGGCCAACTTGTCGACCTCATGGGCCAGTTAGTGGTGGTGGTGAGGGCCCAATCAAGGCCAACCACACCACCTCCGCCACCACCTGCTGGTGCGCAGGGTCGTGCAACATCCAGTTCCCCTGCGTCCACAGCGAGTGTGCAATCCTCAGCCACCACCAGCAGCCCACAAACACAACCCCCCCCTCTCAAACATGGAAGGGGTCGTCCGAAGAGGAAACAGGTGTCCAGAGAAGACTTTGCACGCTCCAAACGCCGGTGAGTCAGCCAGCCACGGTGGCCATCTACTGCATTCACTTGGACTACTATCCTACCCCACACTGCCATGTGAATGGCATGTGTCTGTCGGACTGTGGACCCAGAACAACATGGGTACACCTTGACCATCACGCGGACATGACCGTCAACTCATTGTTTCAGCATGCACCACTTTTGTGATCACCTTGCCCACAATCACATGTCACCGCTTAAAATAAATACACCTGGATCACATTCTGTTTTATCTGCTCTGTGTTTAATCAAGGATGTGCAACCGTCACCATGATCAGAAATGCATCTGGAGTGTGGTATGTCGATAGGCCAGGAGAGGCCGTAGGGACCTAGGGGTGAAAAACAGAACAAGAGTCCATTGAATGTGTGTGTCACACACTCATCACACAGTACTTGACATCAAGTTTAAGCAATGTACACACATCTCACAGAGCAACAGGGCACAATGCTACAGCCACTGTCAGTGGCATACTACCCTGGACATGGACCATTGCCACACAGCACTCAGTGAACAATAGGCCGCCGTGACAATGCACACATACACCTACACAACTACAGCAACATCAGCCGTCGTACATGGTCACTCACCGTCAAGTGAAGTAGCGGGCGATGAGCTGCTGACGCTCATTCACTGCTTCCTCCTCTCCACTGTCCTCGTCACTGGACACGGCTTGGTCTGCAGGCGGGGGCCCTGGCTGATCACCGTCATCCACTATCAGGGGGACCTGCCTGCGAATCGCGAGATTGTGCAGCATGCAGCATGCCACAACTATCTGGCACACCTTCTGTGGGGAGTATGCCAGTGCACCCCCGGTGCGGTCCAGGCATCTGAATCTGGACTTCAGGAGTCCAAAAGTCCGCTCCACCACACGTCTAGTCCTCCCATGTGCCTCATTGTATCTGACATCAGCTGGTGTCCTAGGATTACGTAGTGGGCTCAGCAGCCAAGGCCCGTTAGGATATGCAGAGTCACCTGGGTGTGAGAAACACAGAGAATCGTTGCAATTCCAACAGGATACAAGACAGCATGTCACACCCAGCACGCTACACGAGTATGCATACTCACCAACAATCCATGCACGGTCCGGTTGAAGATTGGACATCATTCGTGGGAGGATGCTGTGGCGCATGATGTGCGAGTCATGGGCGGATCCGGGAAACTTCGCACACACGTGTGTGATAATCATGTCCGCCAGGCACACCACTTGCACATTCAGGGAGTGGAAATGTTTCCGGTTCCTATAGATATGCTCCATGGCCTGTGGTGCAACAAGGCCAACATGGGTGCAATCAATTGCACCAACAACGTGGGGGATGCGTCCAAGGGCATAGAAAGCACCCTTCACTGCCGCCAAATCACGAGCCCTGGGGAATCGGATGTACCGGTTCCTGTAGAGCATCATAGCTGACAGGACATCCCGTAGCACCATGCTGAACATGGGCTGGGACATCCCACCTCCACTGCCCACCGTGTGTTGGAAAGATCCGGTTGCGAAAAAATGCAGTGCAGCCATCGCCTTAGCCGTGGGGGTGAATGCTGTAGGATACACCCTGCGAGGACGAAGGTGGGGTTCCAACATTGCACATAGGTGATGCAGGGTGGGTCGGTCCAGACGGAATTTCCGTATAACCTCCACATCCTCCATGTCTGCCAGCAATTGGTAGGGGCGATGTATGTTTGGTCTCCTCCTAGGACAGATGGAAGTGGACACATGTCAATGCAACACACCACATGGCATTTTCACATACACAAAACTAAAATTACTGACAAAGCAATAGAATCACAGAACAGCTGACAAGTAGGGACAGCACAGCTACAATACTCTTACACAGGTCCCCTTACCAATAGCAATGACCACTGACACAAACCATTGCTATGAGCATGCACATGGGGATTTAGGCCATAATAGCTTGAAAGGCATGATGATGATTACAGACTGCATATGTGGGAAGCGGCAACACCACGGCAATATACCTAGCTGCTGTGCCTGACACAGCTTCCGAGGCTGGGTGAGTATGGCACACACCAACAACACAATGTACACAGGCTGAGCGGCCCAAACAAGTGGGTCCTGTTGCACAACGGGATATGAGACAGTCAATGATGTCCCTAGTTCACCCAATGTACAGCACTGTACGTATCACACCTCCAACACACATTGACAGGTGTACACATTGACAACTCCATGACAACACAGCTGTGTGAATGCAAATACACATCACAAGTGACACGTAACGTTGCACGTGCCAAGTGGGAGATGTACATTGAGAAATATGGCATGTGTGTGCATTTGCACATCCCATGCTCCCATGCTAATGTGTACATGATGATGTGCCAACAGACATGTGGAGGCTGAGCACTGTCCGTCAATGCCTATGCACACAGCATGAAGTGGCCCTGTCTAGTGTGGACATGCTCCCACACACAAATCATGGCCACACCTGCAAATGCATGGCGCACATTAAACTGTGGATTCCACATGGCACCAGCGGACTGTACCCGCCATGGACCAGGCCCTTGAGGCCAACTCTAATGGCCCTCGCGGTTGCATCCTGCGTGTTCGACTATAGAGGTAAGCGTACCGGGACAGCTCGGAGCAGGCCATTGGGTGCATTTGAAGTAGGCAGACATGGTACACCAATTGCAGCAGCTTGGACCCACTGAAACAGCCCCAGGGGGCTATATGAGTGTGGGAGGGAGACCGGCATTACCACAGCTTCCAGGGACTGCTGCCTGGCATCCCTCAACAACACCTGCTGCTGCTGCCACCTGTCCACCTTCATGTCGATGACTCTGAAGATATGTCCAGGTCCACTCACCAGCGAGGAGCTGGAGATCCTGGATTCCGAGCTCCACGCACACTGCCCAAGGCTATTTCTTGCAAAAGTTGTGTGTGTAAGACAACTACAGTGTGTGTGGGAGTGCATGTGGGGGACACACATGTCGTTGATCCGCAGCACTATGAGTCAGAGCCTGTGGGGTTCCAACATGCACTGCTTACCATGCTTACTACAGGTGGAAGGGGTATGTAGGCTCTCTGGCGCTTTCCCATGCATGTCCCTCCCGAGTGGTGGTACATGGCATTTTCATGTCAGACATCCAGTGACGCAGCCACTTGGCAATGCAGGACTCAGGGCAGTTATTGCATGTGTGAATGGCTGGCTGGGTCCCTGCTGGCCTTCTCAGTCTCAGCAGACCTGGGCTGCACATTGACCGCCCAATCCTAGAAGGAAATAACACTGACTGTACAGTGGGTTACATGTGTCTTTTGTTCACAACTCTCCGGAAATGCGCAAACTCAGCCCTGTCGATTGAACACTCCAGGCCTTGTGATAGGGATGTGTGTGAGAGATAGTGGCACTGAATGTGACCTCCATTGCGGGGTGAGCCATTCACAGGGCGAGTACGTTGAGGGCTGCGCAGTGTTGGACACAGTGAGTCCACCCACAAAGATGTGTTGCCTTGTCATCTATGTGTTGGTCTACCTGACAATGGACAGTAGATGTGGGCAGACTACACATTGCTCAATGTGCTGGCATCCTGCATGTGAATGGGATGGACAGGTACTGTGTACACACTCCCACCAGCATGCATTCACGTGTGGTGTACACATGCTGTCATGCCATGTCCGATTACTTCTTGGCTCTGTTACACATCTCTGAGTATTTTGGATGGGTCAGCATCATGCCACTGTGATTGGTGGATGTGGGTGATGATGAGAGGTGTATGAGTGATATTTCAACCCTCTTGTGTACCATCCCTGCAGTTGGAAGTCCTCCAGCCCAAGGCCTTGTGATGAGCCATTGCATCCAAGTTGATGCCTCTGTGTATGTGTAACCGACAGTGCAGCCAATTCCACAAAGGGTGTGACGTCATCTGCCGGATGAGCGACTACGTGGCGGAGACGAATCGGGGGATGCCCCCTCGTATTGTCAGGTTAGCACGGCGCTGCATTTCACCACTAATGGTCTGCATCTTGACAGTCACACAGCCTGTGCCGGATGCACGTTTGTAGGGGCATCAGCAGCAAGCAAGTGTACAGTATTGTGGGATGGTGTCTTTTGCTGTGAGAGGCAGCATGTGTCCACAGCCTACCCATAATCTGGGTAATGTGATGTCTGTTGTGTGATGCAGTGGGTTGTAAGTGTACTCTGTGCTGGGTGCATCTGACATGCATATGCGATTCCTGAGGGTCAAGATGTAATTTGAGCACTCTGCATTGTCAATGCATTCAGAGTCGTAGCCCTCAGGAACAACCTGTAGTAGGCTGGAGTGGCAATTCACATGTATGTTTGAGGCACTGTGCCTACTCTGATTTCGTTCGGACATATGTGTGCGATGCCTCACCTCATATACCTGGTACTTACACATCCGGCACACTGTGCAACAGTAGTTGTGCTCGTGCGAACGACAGGTGGATGGCATGGGCTCATGACCATTGTGGACTGTCATGTTGCAGTCTGTGTGAGTGGTGTCCCATTCTGCTCCATGCAGGTATGTCCTTGGCCTAATTACGTAGTGGTCATCCTTGCCACCATCAGGACAGTGGGTGTGCACACAGCGATTTGTGGCTATGGTCGCAGGGTGACACAGGCCGGGTGTTGTGCTATGTGCACAACACATGTGCCACTTATTTGCGGCTTCATTTACTGTACGCCAGCCATTACGTGTTGATTGTGGTGGCTGAACACAATTGCACAGGTATCGTGCAACATGTGGATTTGAGAATGTTCTGTGCTGCTTCCCTTGCACATGTCTATTTAATTGATGCCAAATGAGTGAGGCCACCTCGCTCTCTCTCATGTAGCATCTCCCGTGGGTGCTGAGGGACAGGGGACGGTCAACAGTGGTGAGGCATCGGATGAAGCAGCTGCACAGGAGCTGAGTGAGACAGATGTGACCAGCGCCTCGGAGGGGCCAGACGTGTGCTGGATGAATCACAGGCCGAGACGCCAATTTCTGCGTCATCTGAGGACAGAGGTGATGCATCCATGTGTGCTAGCACAGGGGACGTGGACTCTGGCTCCTCTTCAGCCACGCGGAGGCCAATGCCCGCCCTCCCATCTACTTCCACTGGTGCAACACGTGTCGGCACAAGGATGAAGGATAGAGTGTCCTTCACACCAGGCACAGCTGCCCCTGCACATGTGACCCCTGCTTCCCTCAGTGCTGGGTCTGTTGAGCTTGTGCGGCATCTCTGCGTGGGGCAGACAGCTCCCCTCAATGACTTCATTGCCCATGACATCACCTTGCCGCAGGTGACATAGTTCATGGAGGGCCTACATGTACGCGTGGGTGGGCTACACCAGACTGTCCAATGGTTGTCCTCCCCAGTCAAGGTGGGCCTTCAACTGGGCCAATCTCAGGCTGACATTCCTGACCCTTTCTCCACCCCCTGGAAAGTGGCACATCTGACAACAGCAGGGCACGAGTCCTAAGAAAGAGAAGTGGGGGGACGCTGACGTCACGACAGGAAGTGACATCACGAAAGGTGGCTTGCACCGTCAGACTCATTGCCTCCCCTCGCCCACCCCTTATATGCGATTGCATCAGAGAAGCCAGCGCGTGCACCAGCAGCTCCGATCTCGCCCCAGAGAGGCCAAAGAGTGAATGTGTGGCTCCATTTGCTCCAGTTATCGAGCTCGCGGGAAAATAAGTGGGGGACGCCGTCCACCCGCGTGGTACCCCGACTCGAGCCCTGGTGTGCAGGCAAAGTGTCCTATTGGCTTTGCGATATGTGTGAGTTGCATGACACTCGTTGGCGGGGGATGGCTCGGAGGCCCGTCACCCTGAGGCCCATGTCTCACTCCATGGGTCCCTTGTCAATGGCAGCGGATGTAATGACTATGCGCGCCGGGGTGGGTCTACCTTTCGTCTGGGATTGTGTTTGCGGCCTGGCCCGCTAGGGCAGCTACAGCCTCTGTGTGTTGCATGTGGTGTATCCGGACTCCGGAGGCTGTCATGCATTGTCACTGTTGTCCAGGGCTCGAGTCGGGGTACCACGCGGGTGGACGGCGTCCCCCCACTTATTTTCCCGCGAGCTCGATAACTGGAGCAAATGGAGCCACACATTCACTCTTTGGCCTCTCTGGGGCGAGATCGGAGCTGCTGGTGCACGCGCTGGCTTCTCTGTTGCAATCGCATCTAAGGGGTGGGCGAAGGGAGGCAATGAGTCTGATGGTGCAAGCCACCTTTCGTGACGTCACTTCCTGTCGTGACGTCTGCGTCCCCCCACTTCTTATTTAGGACTTGTGCCATGCTGCACACTGAGAATGTGTTGCCTGCGAGATGTGACCAGGAGAAGGGCGCCATGACCTCCCACCCACCAAGCTCCACTGCCATCCCGTGCCCTGGGTAGCCTGTGCAGGTGGACAATGTAGGGGGTACACCTGGAGGACAGGGGATGTAAGTGCCTTGGCAAGGGCCTGGCAGACGCACAGCAGTATCCAGCATGTCCCCAGAGGGAGGGCTAACGTCTACACCTGATGCAGCATTGATCGTGTGCCCGCCTGTTGTGCCCACACGAGTTCACATTCATCCCCAGACAGGTAGGCTTTCCAAATACACAACACAGTGGAAATCTACCCCTCCGGAATCCTCCCCACACAGTCTGTTTCAACACTGCATGAGTGCACCTACCCGTGCCACCCACCCACCTGGGCCAAGCAGCCCTCCCGCTTCACATGCCACATGTGTGTCTTCCACAGTTGTGCTTCTCTCTCAGGGGCGGACCTCCAACTGTCCCGTAGCACACAGACAGCACCGAGTCGGACTGGCATCCTGTTTGAATGGTAGGCACCCTCACACAACTACCTGTGACACAGTGGTGGCTGTAATGGCTATTGTGACTGCCATGGCAGTGTTGCTGGCCATGGCAGGGTACACTCACACACATTGCATACGCAGCTTTTCGTGTCACTACTCTGCACATCGGACTGGCCACTGTCCCTGGTGTTGATCAATATTGCCGCCTGTCTATGTAATCTGTGACTGGATGCTGTTGTTCCTGTAGTCGGTTGTGTCTGTGTAGTTGCTGATTGCAGTTGTTGCTGTGTGTGCATAGTTAAGTGAGGCACATGCCGTGTATGGTACCTCAACAATTGCAATGTCTGGTCTCACATTCCAATGTGTTTTACACGTGGCAGGGACTTCACTTCTTTCAGACTCTGCTACTTGTGTGTGTGATGAAGAAGTATTTTTGTGACACGGATTGTCTGCATGTATTTGGTGGTATTTCTGGGAAAATGTATACGTGTCATGTTTGCGTGCAAGCAAAGCACAGGGTGTGAGTCTAGCCACAGGATGACAGGTAGCATGTGCAGAGTATGCGGGTATGTGTGAGCTTACTTTCTGTGTGGCCAGCAGTGTAGGTGTATGTTAATCTTGTGATGAACATTGAGCCTGGGCACATGGCTTACTTTCAATGTGTGCATTTGGGAGGTGTAGGTGTGTGTGGTGTGAAGGGTGTGACTTTGGGGTAGTGTTGGTGTGTGTGTGTGCGCTCTGGCAATGTCGACTACACACATGTGTTACCCAGGCCCATGGTGGGTGTTTGTATCCGTGTTCAGGTCTGTGAATGTGATCACATGTGTGTATTGTATGTTGCACAGTGTGCAGTGTGTGGGTGTGTCCTTGCAGTTCAGGATGACTCCTACTTGATATGTTTTGGACATTGTGTGTCTGCAGGGTGTGTGACTGTCAAGATTGTGCCTTGTTTAATTGAGCATGTATGTGAATTTCTGCAGTTCGTACTCACTGTGCAGACCTGCCCACCCACACTGATATCGTGTGTGTGTTTTGTCATGCATTGCTGTAGCATGCTTCTTGCGTGGCTCCTACTTTTGCTTGATGAGTGTGATGTCAGACTGTGAAGGTAATTATACACATATGTAGGACTGGGCTTTGTAGTGACCAGGCCGTCAGTGTTAATGTGATGATCTGTTGGGCCACGTCAGAGTCTGACAAGCCAAGGCCCACGACCTGTAGTATTTCACTAGGTCCACTGTGGCGGCAACTCATATGCATTGACATCCAATGACACTAGACTACATGGTCATCTCACGACTCTCGTGTACTTCACACACTCTCATCCTCTCTCATTCGTACTTGTCTTCGATAAATAATTCTACAGAGTCACATATTTGCTTCAAGGCATGTATTTGGACTTACTTCCTCTGTGATGCAGTATAGTGGACACTACTGGCAGCAAAATGCATGTGGAGGATATACTTAGCATGATTACACATACAAAAGGGGGTACAGGTAGATGTGATTAGTTGTTGACTGTGGAATAAAGGCTTCAGAGTTACAACTGCCTTGCCCTTGCTATGCTAAAGTACATTTGCTCATTACTGAAGAGCTCTAGACTTTGACACAGACAGTATTCATTTTGCCTACCAGACAGCTTGACATCATAGGCACAGTACATCTCAGTTCCATGGTACAGGATTACTACAATAGTGACTCCGACACACCTGCGTCAGAGGTGACATCAGAGCATGAGCCTACATGCATGCAGCAGCGTCTCACAAGTTGTTGCAATGTGGTGGCTACTGAACATGACACAATAACTAGGGCCATGTTGTAGGGGGTTGCATTTGTTGTCCATGCAAAAGTCCTGGCACGGAAGTACAGACAAAGGTGAGGTGACAGTTCCCACGTAATACAGCAGACAGATAAGTGTGCACTGACAGGTGCATGTGTTCAGGTGCGCAGAATACATATTATAGCATAGTTGTTCATGCAGTATTGGCCATGTGGTTACTGTACACAAGTCCCATACCTCTGCCTCCCCCTGTTCATGCAGAGACACGGGATATGGTGAGGAACAGAGTGCATGTCCCGAAAATGTCAGATGTCATGGCAGTGGAGTTGATGGTAAGGTGTTAGTTGCAGGTTGTATGCTATAGTTGTTGTACAGCTAACTGCCCACTCCGTGCGAAAGCCAAGCATAGGTACGGTGTTGAACATCAATGTTCAATTGGGGGTATTGAGTCGGGGACCCATGAATTGACAAGTTGTCATGTATGCGATACCTTCCAGCAGGGCATCCATCCCATTGATGGTAAACATGGATGACATCCAATGAAGCGGATGGTGGGTAGCAACGTGTTCGTCGTAAGTTGTCCCTTGTAGAAGCCTGATGGGACATGTTGGATGACATTCGATGAAACTGTGATCCAGAAGACGTTGTGTGGAGGCACACTGGTCCCATTGCAGTGTGTCCCCGATTGCAGCCACATACGCCATGCCCCCATACACTGAACAGATCCTGTCGTGGGCGTCCAGGGGTGCAAACAAGTGTACCAAGTCCGCCTTTGGACATGCCGGGTTGGAGAGACATAAATCCACAGAACAGTGGAACGGACACCTCCGACAGTAGAAAACGGGGATGACGCAGCTGAACATTGCAATGCGGTAAGTTACTCGGTAACTTACATTCAGCATAGCCAGATTTGAACAGCCCACTATGTGTAGCAAGCTGTCACTGTACAGCTTGATCTGTCCGGCGTAGTTGAGAAGCACTGGTGCAACAGCCATTTTGCTACAGGGTGATGTGATGGCGTGCTCCGGCTGCCTGAGCAGTCAGCAGAGTGCAACCTCCGACGATTCTGGGAATTCAGGAATGGATGTACGGCGGCAGGACTTGGGGTATTAGCTTGGGCGGAGGACACAGGCCCTCATCCCACATGCTTCAATGAATGGTCAAGGCCAGTGGTGTCTGACTCTTTCCAGATTACTTGCATTTGGCCCACATGGAGGAGTGGTATAATTGTATTTTGTAGTATTATCTTTCTTTCATGTTAGGCGCTATCTGCCAGTGGAAGTTTTACTCTGCATGGCTATGTTTGGCTTCTTGTTGGTACAATGGCTCCATTCTCCTGCCTAATTTGTTGCAATGTGATTTCAGAGTAGGAATGGAAGGCCATTCAGTGCTATCTGCTCTCCCGTGTGTGGGCGGGACACTCCGTTGCCGCTGTACATTGAGGCTTCTGTGTGGGTGTGGTGATTGGGAACACCTGTTCTCAGGCAGCAGGGTTTTTCTATTTTGTACATTGCATGGCTTGATATTGCGAGCAGGATGGTATAGGTATTTTTGGATGAGACTGGCGTGCCTTTTGCGGACAATGTCCATATTCTGCGCTGTTATGTAGCAGCCGCCGTGTGCTTCTCCATGTTTTGCACACAAGGGTGTGTCCTATTTCGCCATCACATTACTCCCCTGTTCGGGACACTTGTGTGACATCCAGTTGACAACTGTGAGTTGTCGGTTGTGGACATGACTGATGCAGGAAGGCCACGTGACATGTGCCTTCAGGGTGGGGCTGGTGTGTGGGGTGTGTAGTTGTGACCCTGTGGTGTTTGTGTGCAGCCCATGCGTGGCGCTGTCGTTGGCCTCTGCGTTGTGCGCATGTGTACCTGCGTCATCGCCGCTGCGGCGCGGTGCCGTGACGGGGACGTCACTTCCTGGTCCCGGGTAGTGGGTGCCCAGGATGTTGCGAGATTTTTTTTTTTTACAGGTGGGTACAGTGGTGGATGTGTCCTGTACACACAGGGGTGTCTGGGGGGGCCATGTGCAGTTTTTCCGCCCTTGCAGTGTGTCTACCTACCTGCGTCGTCGTGGCGCGTTCACTCCTAGGTGGTGCATCATGTACAGCATGGGGATGGCCTGGAGTGCAGGATTCATTTCGGGGTGGGCCGCCTTTTTGGTCTCCGTACTCAACAGTCGGGTTTCCGCCTTGGTATCTCGTGCGGTGTCTCTTTGCCGGTGAGGCTGTTTGGTTGTGGCATCGTAATTTGTACGCCGGGCGGTACGTCATTTCGTCGGAGGGTGTGTCTCCATTGGCTCGCGCCGCTACGTGGACGGGCGCACTTTGATGGCGGGCGGTGTCGCAGGCTTACGGGCGGTGTTTGGCTGACTTTTCACATCCTAATTTGGCGGGCGTGTGGGCCGTTGCTGGCGGACGGTAACTAGCGGTTTTTGCCTCCGACAGCACGGCGGTAGTGCTTCCGCCCGACATCGTAATGGGCCCCTAAGTTAGGTTATTAGGAATTTTATTGGTATGTCAGACACACAGGGGGGAGCATTGGGAGAGGTTAGCTGTCCATCACCGGGACCATTGGTCCTAAAGCCTCAATACAGGAGGGGTGGGGGTGGGATGGAGTCAGTTTACTGACTACATGGGTAGAGGAGGGGGTGGGGAGGGGGTGGGCCAGGATAAGGGAGAGCGGGAGGGGGGTAAAAAGAAAATGCAATCCACAGTAAATTGAAGATGAGGATGAGGATATGGAAATTAGGAGATAAGGCCATAAATTGGAGAGGTACAACAGTTTTTGATGGGGGATAAAAAGGTCCAGGGTAGTATACGTTTATGTTCATTTAATGTGTGTGGGCTAAATAATAATGCGAAACGGCAAAGGGTTGCTGCTGAGTTGCGGGTGATGCAACCCGACTTGGCATGTCTCCAAGAGACTCACATCTCATGGGACAAGCGGAGGGTTTTCAGTGAGCTGGGGTATACACTATTAGCTTCCACACGACAGTCCACCACAAACCGCGGAGTAGCCATTTTAGTCAAGAATGGGATACAAAGTACTGGTAGAACGGAGGTCGACAATCAGGGCTGTTGGGTGGTTATTGAATGTGCTAGGGGGGAATTTATATTTACTGTATGCTCTATATACGGGTCTAACTTGGACGAAGCCACAGTGTTAGAGGGTCTTAATTTGGAATTAGCCTCATGGCCTACCCCGTTGATCTTATGTGGGGATCTTAACATCTACTTGGATAGCCAAGATCTTCAGAAGGGGTGGAAATACTATACAGGCAGAAAACCTAGAGTTTTCAAGGCATTACAGCACCTGGTGGAGGATCATGGCTTGAAAGATGCATGGTCAACATTGCAGAAATCAGATCCGGGCTTCACGTTTTATTCTCACCCCCACAACAAATTGGTCAGACTAGATTACTTTTTTGCGCCATTAGAACTATTAACGGGTGCCAGAATACAAGTCTACCCAAGAATCACATCTGATCGTGGCCCATTAGTGATAGACATCCCGACCAGATGTAACAATAATTCTACCTCACGCAGACCCTTTTCGTTCGACCGTAAGCTTTTAAAAGAGTCTAATTTTATAAATCATATGAATGATTGGATTCAGCAATTTTTGGAAATTAACCATAACTCGACCTCACAACCATATGTTTGGGATGCCCTAAAAGCAGGGTTCAGGGGAGAGACTCTGAGCTATGGGCTTCACAATCAGAAACAACTTAGAGCTAAAGTTCAAGATCTTTATGAGAAGCTTAGGCTGGCAGAAGTAGAACTGATGCGGAAGATAGCGAATAGAGGAGATACTGCCCCTTTACAATCAGAAGTAGCCCGATGCAAAGCCAGAATCAACCTTCACTGGAGCAAAGAAATTGCTACTAAATACAACTTGTTTAAGAAAGGAAGATATGAGTTTGGCGAAGCTACCGGGCGATGCCTGGCACAAAGGTTAAGGTCTAAAGAGGCTTCACAGAGAATCCAAAATATCAAGGATAGACAGGGTAAAGTAGTGGAAACCCCACAGGAGATATTGGAAGTATTTCACTCTTTTTTAATACATTATACACAGAAGATAACCAGGGGAAAGAGGATATTGAGACATTTTTCAAGGATATAGATTGTGCACAACTGGGGCAGGCAGAGGCACATATTCTGGATGAACCCATTACCATGGAAGAATTAGAAGAGGCAATAAATAATCTGAATAGTGGCAAAGCGGCGGGTCCAGACAAGTTGCCTCTGGAAATGTACAGAACATTCTTCCAGGAGCTAAAACTTGAACTTTTGACTACCCTACAACAATCACAGGTGGGGAAAGTCCCCCATCATGGGAGGAAGCAAATATTATTGTTTTTAAAAAAAGGATAAATTAGCAGAGCTCCCAGGGTCGTATCGACCAATTTCCTTAGTAAATGCCGACGGGAAGATATATACTAAAATTTTAGCCACTCGCTTAGCGAATGTTATTACCCCACTGGTATCACTGAGACAACATGGGTTTATACCCAATAGGGGCACTGTAAACCACATTAATAGGGTGGTAGCATTGCTGGACAAAGCTAATGTACAGGGCACTACCTTAGGACTAGTTTTATTAGACGCTGAGAAGGCATTCGACCGCGTGTCATGGAGCTTTCTTTGGGGGACACTGCGATCTATGGGGTTTGGCCCTGGCTTTATTCAAGCAGTTCAAGCCATTTATAAGACCCCCAAAGCTCGAATCTGCATTAATGGTTTAGAATCTGCACTGGTGTACATAACAAGAGGCACGAGGCAGGGTTGCCCGTGCTCTCCACTGTTATTTCATTATATATAAACCCATTCCTGAGTATGATAGAAGGAAACCCAAGAATTAAATCTGTAGAATGTGGATCGGAACAACTTTGAGTGTTAGCATATGCAGATGACGTGGTGGTTGTAACAACGAACCCGGCTATAGCAATTTTTGAGATAGAACGAATGGCACATAAGTTCGGAGCTGTCTCTGGGTATAAACTTAATGCATCTAAGACACAAATATTATGTACCAACCAGACCTGTGTCCAAGACCCTAGAGTGACTAATGAAGTAAGTTATTTGGGGATTAAAATTAGGGCTTGTTTAAATGAATTGGTAGAAGTCAACTGGAATTCTATTATCATGAATGTAAAGAGACAACTAGACAGAATGGAATGCTTGCACCTCACAATGGTGGGGAGATGCAATGTCGTAAAAATGGTAATTTTACCTAAAGTTCTATATTTTTTTTTAGGTCTGTTCCGTTAGAATTACTTAAGGGACAGTTACAGCAATTACAATAATGTTGTATGAGATTTTTATGGGCCCAAGGGAAACCACGAAGAGCAATGCATTTCATGTCGCTGCCTCGAGAGAAAGGTGGGTGGGCTGTACCTGATTTTACACTCTATTATTATGCATGTATTTTACAAAACATCAGGATAATGCTTACCGGAGAAGATATTGCTAACCCCGCAGAATACCCCTCTATATATCAGATGTTATTGGGGGCAGAAGTAAAGAACTGTCTGTTTAGAAAGCTGGAGTATAACTACTACAAGAGAACACACTTGAAGATAGTAGTAGCTGCTTACAAGGTATGGAGAGCAGTACGGAAGAAGTTACGAATCGAGGTGGTCTGCTTTTATACACCAATAAACACACCCATTTTATTACCTGCGGTATTCACTGATAGAGTTGCTCAGAAATGGAAAGATAAGGGAGTTACATGTATAGGCAAACTGTATAAGGACGGATGTCTGCTCTCCTTTCAGATAATAGCAGATAAATATAAACTTCTCAAAACTGAATTTTTTAAATTCCTCCAGATGAGGGACTTCTTGATGAAAAAACAAAGGACAATAGAGCCATACTTGTTAGTTGAGGCCATTAGACGGAAGCAACGGATTGGTGGGATCTATAACTGCTTATTAGATACACAGAGAGAAGATTTAGAGGCCCAAAATATAAGATGGAGCAACAGATTTGGAGATCAAGACACACAAATAGAACAATCAATTGACATAGCAGGGAAAATCTTAATATCAGCCAATCTAAGAACACAACATTTTAAAACTATATTTGATCTATATCACACCCCAGCGAAGATGATGAAATGGGGGGGGCTTAATGATGGGAAATGTTTTAGATGTGGGGCAGACGCGGCTGATATTATACATATTTTTTATACGTGTAGAAAGTTGACTCAACTTCTGGACCATATAGAAAAGTTCCTCTCGGAAATTACGGGAGTTAAAATTAATATCACACCGTCCATTATGTTGATGGGCATAGGGAAAGATCTGACTGAGGGACGTTTAGCTTTTGAATTTAGATATTTAATATTTATAGCGGTAGCGGTAGCCCGTCTATGCATAGCCTCCTTGTGGCTCCAAAAGGAAGTCCCAACCTTTGAAATCTGGAGAGCTAGATTCTTTGGTATTTTTAATTTGGAACATAGCTTATACGCTCTCAAAGGGATACGGAAACAGAAATTAGGTTTGTCAATGGGGGTCAATCTCCCCCCATTTACGGAGCCTACACTGGCTGCCAGTAAAAAGGAGGATAGAATTTAAGGCGCTAACCCTCGCCTACAGGGTAATTAAAGAAACGGGCCCCCTCTATCTGAGAAAAAGACTCCGCAAATATCATCAGACTAGGATTCTGAGATCTAATCACCAAGTACTTCTTGCCACTCCTCGCTTCAAAAAAGCCAGATTGGGTGGCCGGTCTTTTACGGTAAGAACTGCCCATCTCTGGAACTCCCTACCCGAGTTCATAAGGAAGGCCAATTCAGAATTGGTCTTCCGCAAACTCCTAAAAACTTGGTTTTTCAGCCTTTCCTAGCACCTGTAACTCCTGGCAGTGTACCTCCGTCTTCTGCTCTCCGCAATTAGCGCCGGGACACCTCCGTTGGAGGTAGCTGTGCACTCTACAAACTTCAAAATAAATAAATAAATAAATCAGGGGCCCTGTGATTAACCATATGAAGGAGTAATATGAATTTAATCATGTACTGTCTCCCTGGGTTGGCTTTACAGGCGTTATGTAGCTTTTATATTTAAGAAACTTATGTTAAGAAATTTATGTTAACCTCTTTGGAAATAACATGGACTTTTATATGATGCTTACCTCATCTGTAATATGATTTTGTTTGTATGTATTTAAAATTCTAGATTGCAATAAAAAATAAAAAAATTACAAAAAGTTTCCTACGTTGCAACTGTTGCTTGGTTTTCCTGTTACTTGACATAATTATGTTGGGGTTATCTGCCGATGGGATTAGCGATGAGTATGCCTTCTCGATACCAAACATTTCAGAGTAGGTGTCCCAGGCCCAAGTGGTACACCTCATTGTTTGTATTTCCTTAGTAGGTCTACTGGGCATCTGGAACAATGTCATGGTAAGGGGAACGAGGTCGAGTCACCTGATCCGGTGCCGTCGAGGAGGGTAGGTGACTCGACCTCGTTCCCCGTTGGAATGGACACCATGTTTCCAGGTGTCTACTAGAACCGCCGCACACCGACTGAGGTGACATTCCCAAGGCAGGGAGGTTACTGAACTACACTACTGAGGATTTGCACCGTAGTGCATACATGTGGTAGGTAGCAAATAGCCCCACCACATAGTGTAGATAGATTCACTGTTCACAGATTAGGTCCTGAAGAATTGCCACGGATTGAAATAACCATGAGGCAAGAAACATGTTGACCTCAAGAGATGAGCATAGCTTCAACTGAACCTTGACGCCAGGAAAGCTGCCACTCTTTTTGTTTTTATAGAGGTGGATAGCCAGCCAGAATAAAAGTATTATTTGGACTATCCCTCCTATTTTAAATCACTCGTTCACTGCACTTTATCTACACACCACGGGCCACACACCCCCACTTCATCATACGGCGAGGAACAAAAGATCTCCGATAAAGAGCCCCTTTACGGGCGCCCGTTGGGTATTGCAGCGCCGACCCAACGAGGAGCAGGTCCAGATGATGAAGCATGACACCTAGCTTGCTGGATGTGTGAGGACCCTAGTTCCGAAAAAGAGGGATCCCCTCCAATCTCTCTCTAACATCAGGTTCCACCATCACTATCATTACTAATGACTGTGGTTGGTTCTCTGAGTTTTATTGACTAGGCACCACTTTATGAGGAACAGCATACCACTAGCTAGCAAAACTGAGCATGTGCCACCAGGTAATAAACTTCAAAGCTTTGCGCTGCATACACTCCTCCTTCATAGGGAAGCAGTAATTTATGCCATGCTATCCGTGGCTGTCTGCCCTCCCATGCCAATTTACCATTAAAGTCTTGAATTGGCCAAAAAAGCCCTTGTTAGTGGAATTGCTATTCTGAAATAGATACAGAAGCTTGGGCAAGACAACCATTTTCATTAATGCTATCCTTCCAGCAACCAACAGCAGGAGTTTGGTTCTTTCCAGTTGTCTGTGACAATCGTTTTGGGCTTTAACCTGTGTTATTGCCTCATTTTCTATGTCTGAGATTCTGCGCTCTTCCATATCAAGGCACGTTTGTTGCTTATCCAATCTGTCATTCATAGTGTCCAGACATTTGATAAGTGAGTCTATTTTCTTATCTATGGCAGCGAGGCTGCCCCTCATCTCCAACAACGTAGGCTGCCCCTTAGCTCCTGTCTAACGTCCGGCTGTACATTGGCGGACATACACCTACTGATGTTCTGTGGGCCATCATCTTCTATCTCCCCTGTTCTCTAGCCCGTCCCTCCCACAAAGGTAAGACGAGATTGCTTATTATCCACTTTCCCCATCATGTGAGCTGTGGGTATGTCTCAGCCAGGCCCATTGCCAGTGCTAGGATCATTGCTGTCAACTCCGTAGCACAACCAGTCCATGGTAATTGGTCTTCAAATCACACAACAAAATCTCTGCCAAAGACAATTTTGTTTGTCTCAGTCTCCCAATTGGTTTACTACACCATCGGACCTGGACGCAGCAGTTCTGGTAGGGAAAACAGCTTGTTCCCTCTGCATAGGATCTATTAGCTCAATGTCTTGTTATCTGTATTTCAGCTTTATATATCTTTCCCTCTGAGGGGGCAGGGACAAATTCCTTCCCACACCATACCACTATTTTTGATTCAAGATTGTCACTCACCAGGGATGTCCACCTGCTGGAGCCTTCAGCCCATCATTCACTGAAGCTTGGGACTATTTTTCTGAGGTCAGCCCGTGAGGCCCTGTGTCTTGATGTATTCTCTGGCGTGCAATTGTGCTGTCGCTCTTGCCTCAATTCCCCTGTGTAGTGCCCAGCTAGCGGCAGGCCCCAGCTTTGGCAATTTCTCTTTGCAAGCCGCTGCTTTGTTCTCTGGGATGCGCACACTCGCTGCTCCACTGCCCTGCTCACCTCTGCCGCAGAGATTGGAGGGAACTGAGGGAAGCGACAGGCGCAGCCAGACTTTCCATGGGAAACTTTGTGTAATGGAAGAGGTCTAAGCAGGGGATAGGTAGGGACAGGGGAGGGGCGGGTGTTAGGGAAGGAATTTAACCCCTTTACCGCGGCCGAAATTCCGCCGCGGTTCGGCGGCTTTGAAGAGTGGGCGGGGCCGCGTCGGCCAACGGACGTGCGCAGCACTACGGCGGTAGTGCTCGCGACGGCCGTTGGCCGACAGAAGCAGCGAACGGGTTAAGGGGTGAGGAGAGGTGGGTGCCGCCTCTTCCTGACTCCTACGCACCACCAGGTTAGAGGGAAGTTTGAGAAAGACCACCCACCCTACAATATTTTGGGGGTATTAGGAGGACTATTTTAACATGCAAATGCCTTGAAAGGACAGGTTGTAGGAGCGTCGGCAGTAGTTGGAGGGGTAGAGTCAGATGCGGGCATATCCACCCCCTTTGGGGGGATGAAGGGAGCATAGGCAAAGGAAGACGGTGTGCAGGATTCTTGGAACAGGACGAGGAGGCTTTTTTGGAGGATGTTTGGTAGGGGACGTGAGAGAGAGATTAGGGAAAGGAAAGAGTTCAGTGAGTGAAAGGGGAAATAATGAGGCAAGGTATGTGACGTTGGGGTGAAAGCTTGGTGAGAAGTGCTAATTGTTGGGTGAAGAAGTGGATGACGTATCAAAGATGTTTGATGCTATGTAATGTTGTTTTGAGGTTGACAAACTGTTTTACAACCCTATCCAAACAAAATGGCCTTTTACGCTTCATGGTGGTATGGCATGTGATTTTTTTTCACAAGGTCCTCCCCCGGCACCTCGGCATCTGGTCTCGGGCTTCGGCGTCTCCGAGGTCCCACCCGCTGTCAGTAAGTAGGTCTAGCACTGCAGGTCATGCTTGTCTAAGCAGACCCCACCTCAGAGGCCCAGCACACTGACACCGCACTGGGACACACAAGACTCAAAATCGGGCAATAAGGGTGTTGTCGGCAACTTTGGGCATTACAGTTTTCATTGCTTTAGCCCAGAATCACGGATGGGCACGATTGGGTGTAATATTTAAAATATTAGCACTGGCGAAGCGCTGCTATTTTGCGTCCATCGTGTTTGGCGCCCTCTGTAGGTCCAACCGTAAGCCCATTTTTATCTTTCGTATGCAATGGCATATTTTCTGGAATATTTGTGCAACATCATTAACACATTGAGTAGCCCTGGCCTATCTGACCATCTCCCTTTATCCTCAATGTGTCAGCCTGATCATGCATTTATATGGTTGTAAGAGAACTCATTTTACAAACCTTTTGTGGCTGGGATCCCAACCCTAAACCCTCACATCTTGTGCACACATCCCTTGAGGAAGTAAGGCTTATTTGGCAAACCAGGAATCTTCTCAAATATTTTGAGAGTACATCTAGAAATGCCTGTGAAAAATATTGCTTTTTGGTCATTTTATTAAAGAAAGTGCACTGGAAAATGCACAATTTTACCCAATTTTTAAAAAGGAAATCTCAGCAGCGGGGAGAACCCTCGCCTCACATCGCTCTTGAGAGTGTCATGTTTGCTCACTGCACTCACTCAGGCAAATTCCTGGTTTCATTTTACGCCCCCATTTTTAACCCTAACCAGCCACCACTGATCCTGGGGCAAGAAGGGTGAAAGACTTAATACAAGATTTGGATACACAGATGGGCAGAAAGCAGCCTAAACTGCATGCTTTATAGAATTTGATTTAGAATGATGATGTCCTCTAGGCAAGACTTTCAGATACACTTATGAATTGTTGGCATAAAGATGGGAGTAGAGCTATGAGTGTTTTAGCATTGTGGTCCAATGTTCCACATAGAAGTTAAAATGGGTTTGGAATGGAACCTCTTGAATGACAGGAGCCGGATTTGATCGGGATCCGTTAGTTTGATATGTTGAAACTGGTTATTATGGTATGAAGAAAAACCATCTTAGAACATTGCCTGATATTCCCATTCTCTCTTTCAGATTGTGTAGTAGGATAATGTGACTGACCATGTTGAAAGCCTCTGATAAGTCAAAGAGTATTAGAAGGCAATTGTCCAGGAGGCAAAGAAAGTCATCAAGGATCTGTAGAATGGCAGTTTCAGTATTACAGCCTGCTCTGAATCCTGGCTGAAGGTTGTCTAGCTATTGTGATCATAGATCTATTGATTGAGTTGAGTCGAGATGCCCTTTTCCAGGTTTTGTGCTAGAAACAGGAGACACTGGCTGGAAATTATTCAGGTCTTTTGGGTGAGCTCCTTGCTTCTGCAAGAGTGGGGTAACCTGTCCAATTTTCAAACAGTTCAGAACTTCACCATGGGACAGCAGAGAGTCAAGTGGGTCCATTTTGGGTGGTGTGTCTACTGATTTTTGTAATTAAGGTGGCAGGGATCGGATCTGCGAAGTGTGAGACTAGCCTTGGTTTCACTAATGTCTTGATTATTTTGTCTGCAAAGAAGTTAGATTAGACTCAAAGATGTTCCTTCTATATCTTCTCTTTTCAAATTTTAGAAGTAACCAAGATTATGGTTCAGCTATTTTATCTCCACTTTTTTTCCATAGCCTAACCTGTATTCCCCCTTCATTTAATTCCTTATTGTACAATTGCAAGGAAATTTTGTTTTTTACCTCTTCAGATCAGTATCAAGGTAGACAATTCATCTATTATATTGACCATTGTACTGATGTAGTGACTGGAGTCGATTTGTGAGGCAAGCCCATTGGTGTTGATGTGTCTGGTGTGTCTAAACCACAGTTTTGTCTCTGAACTTGGGCTTTGGTTACAGTTCTTTCTGAGGTGTGGTACAACAGAATAAGGGAGTGGTCTAACCAGTTGACCGATAGCATGAAGTCAACCAATTGGGCACCTTCTTTAGCAATCAGAAGGGCAAGGATTTAATCTTTTACATGGGCCGAACTCGTGCAGAATTAGTTCTTATCTTAGTTGGGTTGCTTAGGGGTCTGCATGATAATTCCAGTGGAGGTTGAAGTCTCCTGAAGAAATATCATTAAAGGACAAGAGCGGTTGTTCGTTGTTCAAGTCCATTAGTTGTTCAGTGAAAGTTTGGTGTCTCCCGGTGGGTGCTAGATGACGTGTGTCTTAAAGAGAGTAGAATCTGCAGTTCCACACCCAAGCATTCAAATGTGGAATAATTCTGAACTTTGAAACAAATGAGTTGGACTGATTTTCTGTGAATGGCTGAGACCCTTCACTTAAACAGCCCTCTCAATCAAGACATTTGAGCACTTATTTGTGAGGAACCAGTAAGTCGACCAGAGGAGGAGAGGAGTCATTTAGCCAGGTATCTGTGTCAATGTTGTAGGACTGGATAGCATCAGATAACTATGTGCAGTGTTCTGCAAAAGATCTTCTATTATGCAAAGTACATCATAAGTTGGTTTTTATAGATGTCATGCTTTGTGAAGAAGTAATGTGGACCAGGATAAGATTATTGGGATTCACCCATTTCTCAGATTGGTGAGATGTAGGTTTCCTGTTGTCTTTGATTACCTGGATGATGTGTGAGTTCAGGGATGGGTGGTTCACATTGTTTGAGTTGTAGTTTTCATGAGCAAGTCAATATCCTTGGCTTAGAGATCGATGCGAACTCACCTTGGGCAGTAGGCTCTGCTGTTTCTGGGAAGGATGGCCTTTGTGGCTCAGCATCTTAAAATGTGGACATGAGAGCGAAGAGGACCTTTTCTATTTCTAAGGTTGTGATGCTTGTGAATTCTAGATTAGCAGACAGTGAGTTATTCTCACTGACTGTGGCATCTAGTATGGCCCAAAGCGTGATGACAGACGAGTAGAGGTGTGGGGGATCACCATATGAGGCACTTGTATGACATGAGACATTATGGGAAGGTATCACACATGAGGAGATTTCCACCTGTGGTGAAGAAGAATGGACTTGATGATTAAGGGTTACATTTTTATCACAGTTCGATAGGCACTGGGGAATGCAAGATAGACATGGGTGTATTGGGTGATTACATTAAGGCAGTATGGAGACTACAAGGACGTTTTGATCCCTAGTTAATTTTCATAATGAAAAGACGTAATTTTTATTACATTTATCAGATGTGGACTAAGAAATGGTTGCATATATTTTTATTTTAGGTCTGTTATCAGCAGCCTGCGCTTTCAGTGGCACAGATAGGATGATACTGGAACAGATGATACAGAGAAGCACTTGCTAAAAACGGTAGAAAGATTATTGTGCACTCAAACACCACATCTGAAAAAGTGGTGAATGCAATAAAAAATAGGGAATGGCCCGCAAAGAGTAGGATATGCTGAGAAAACACGTTACTAGCGAAGTTAACTTTATATAAATATATATATAAATTGTGACTAAGAAAGCAGCAGAAACAATGGTACCCAAGCAATAAACTAGAGATTACAGGAACCTCTAAGTAAATCAGGAGGTGTTCATGTTATAGATAGGAATAAGCAAGGCACTTGAAAGTTTCGAACAGTTGCCCACTTTGGGAAAACAATGCTGTGATCACAGAAAAAAGGTACTCCTTAAAACTATGCAGGGCTGCCCGGAAGAAAAAAGAAGTTTACACAGTGGAAGAAAATGTTGAGACAATCAAAAGTGCAATTAAATGAGATAATTGATATTAATGATATGGAATAGTGAACACAATGGTGATAAGTACCAATCAAATGTATTGTTTGCTGACACAGGCTCTGTGTCCAGCATCATTTCACGAAAGAGTTAAAATAGGCTGAAAAATAAAAGCATCTTATAAACATTGATATACTCCTATGCGATTAAGGTGGGAATAATATCAAGGTTAATGGATATTTAAAAGAACGTTTATGGCCGGGCACTACAGACCGACCTGAGCATTGTGCTACACCCAAGAGCTATACTGTGAGCATTCATGAGGGAAGAATAAAAGTTGGAGATCGTATTACAGAATATAAAAAATGTTTAGGAAGGAAATATAAGAGTTAGAGAGGCCCTGCAAAAAATAATCAGGAAGAGGGGCCAATAAAGATAAATTAAGGAAAATGTAAAGGTTAGCAAAGAAAAGATGTATTGGGCCAGTGGATAGCAAGGAAAGGTTTTCTACTCAGACTCTAATGCACAACTGGGTTAAATTTTTGTCACAATTGTTGCAAATATTCCTTAAACAGATTTAAGTTATGTAGAAGGATGCCGAGACAACTGAGCAAAAGGAATCATGTAATGACAATCATATGGAAGTGTCAGAAAAGGAAGTCAAAAAGTTAAACCAGGAGATTGAGTGCATATCAGGTATTTCAGATGGAAACGCAAAACAAGTGTGTTGGTACGGTCAAAAAAGTGGGAAAGCTATTTGATAATGATGTCAACATGAGCGATAGTTTAAGGAACAAAGGTCCCTAAGTAAATAGATAAGGACCTATACTCTGGGGGAAAAAATAATACCCAAGCCAATTGGATATTTAGCAAACATTTTAGTCTCTATTTAACAATAAAATATAGAAGATCAACCCCACCGGGGTAATCCTCAACAAGTGTTAAAACCACGGAGCAAACAGGCAAAGAGCATTAGGTGACCATCAATAATGTACACAATAAAGGTCACTTATTTGCAGAACAGAACACTACTTCACACGAGTCATACCTACAAATTTATAGGATCATCATCAGGAAAACAGAAGTATATGCCTGATTACATTACTCATATAAATACATTTTTCACAAGTTAACACTTATCGCATCGTAACATTGAAGGCTTAATAGTTGAGAGGTAAATTCAGGAGAAAATATATATACCTGAAGGATCAATCCAAGATATGTCAGGGGAACATCCAAGCTATGAACAGAACAATCAGGAAGTTACAATGAACCATATAGGAAAATCCAACTAATGCATTGTGTGCAATCCAAAATATAAGGATCGCCACTATCCAATGCCACAGAACCAGAACAGATCCGATAGCAGAAGGAGGGACATGGCATGTTTGGTGAAGGTCAGAGTAAATGACAAAGCAAGAGCAGAATTATGATAATTTTGAAGTAGATGGAAGGAGTGGGTGATGGAAGTGGGACGGTTGACGATATAGAAGCAAGTTGTAGGCAAATTTCGGTATAAGAAGGTAGTGAACTAGTTCGTAGATGGATATGGACTGGCAGGTTGATTGGAAGGATGCCAAAAAATAGTGGTGTATATCCAGGATTGTTCAATGAATTTGGATCTTCCCTTCTTTAGCAAGAGGGCAGAAGATGTAGGGTTTTGAACTTCGATTCTGGAGATTCTGGCATGCATGTGTGGTTAGTGTTTGTGTGAGTGAGGGGATCAAGAGGGATGCAGGCACACCAACTAGGATGTTATTGTTGACTATTGATGCAGGTATACGTGGTGTGGACCTGTTCATATCTGGTTGGTATGAATCACTGGGATGCTGGATTCTAGTTGAGCATGGTAATAACAGGAATGTGCTGAGAAGAGTCATGAGGTATAAGATACATGTACTTTTAACTCCTCTTAAAGGTAGTTCTTCTACTTTCTGTCTGCATGCAATTGCTGCAAAGAGAGCAGAGGGATGCCACCCTATGTCTGCAAGGCACAAGAAGGTTTTCGGGCTTGGAGGGAGTAAATGAAGAAGGAAGAGAACTGTTGGGAAAGAGTGATGAGAGAACCCTCTTTGGCAGGGTGGAGGGCTACCAACTATTTCTAACTTCACCCTGGCATTTACAAAGTACCCGTCTAGCTGGGATGGGGACATTACCTTTATAGGAGTGACTGGAGAGCATCCACCTTCTGCATTTATAGTCTAAGGGCTCAGGTTTCTGCTATAAAGTGGAGTGTTCCTGAGAAGGGGAGAAGTGAAAAGGTGTGGCTTCAAAAACCTGCATTAGTTCTTCTGATGGGACTATCGCAATTTTATTCCTTTCTTTTGGTGTAAACGCACAACATTTAGTTGCCACGTTCCTACATTTTGCACTCTATAAATACCTTTAATAAATAAATGATTGTGAAATACACAACATGTTAGAGTGTTAGGCAGCAAAGAACCAACGCTCATAGCCTATGACATGCGCAGGGCTCTCTATGTTTGCTGACACTGTCTGTATTTTTTGACTCACGAGATTCTTTCAGTTGCCAGTCTTTGAGCTTGCAGTGCTTCAATGAACCTTGAATCAGATAGAGGCATTATGTTGCCGCTGTATAAAACACCAAGGAATATTTAGGACATAGTGGCGATATTGTTTGTAGGTAGGTGTGGTATAGTATTTACTACTTACCGTCCACCGGTAGTATTCAGTATAGGCGGTCCAGGCCTGGTTCTAAGGCCACATTTGCAGACGCCTAAAACAAACCAAGTACCAACAAAATGACATCTGCAATAATAAAGCTTGCAACAATGCATTAGCCAAGTAGCACTCCCTAATTTATGAAGACATTAACATGCAATATTTCTCGAAGTTTATCTCGTTCGTTTGGCATCCAGCAACATGTCATTGCTATTGAAAAATCAATCATGAGTATTTTATGAATCATACCGTAAACTTCAAGAGGTATCAAGTTCAGACTTGCCTGGAGTTGAGAAACTAATGCTCAACAGGTTTTCAGGAATGAAAAGACGAGAAGAAACAGAGCTGCACGGACCTGTTGTCCTTGTTAAAATACCTTTTTTTTTTACCATTCATTACACTTTTGAAAGAATTACTGGAGTATATAGCGTGCTGCCTAAATAAGAACTCGATAGACCTTCTAAAAGTATTTTTTCTAAAATCCTCACTGATCAATCCCAGCTATTTGTATTTGTTTACCATAAAGAGAGAACAATTATTTTGCGAAAAACTATTCTGTGGTTGTGTCTCAAACCCTTCTGATGCCAGCGAGGTTCAAACAGATAAGGCGTGTCATAAGGTCATTCTGTCTGTAGAGTTGTGAGCCCTAGGCCCACATGCTACTAACATGATGCACACGGACACAGGGAGCATGCTTGGTGAACTGGCCATGAGCACGTGCACTCGGGCCCTTTTATTAGCAGGCTCAGGTCACCTGTGACGCCTGTGTTGAATGGGTGTGGGGTGTAAGTGTGGCCAGCCCTCAGGGGAGTGGCTGGTAAAACAAGTGCCTGCTGAGACACTAGATTCCACCCAAACTTTATTGAAAAACAAAACAAACACAAGTCTAACCTGTGGGAATAAACAAAATAAAAACCACATGGTACATCAGCCTCTAGACTCCTGTAGCGGCAGAACAGAGGGCTGATGACTTGCACTGCAGCATGACGTCTTCACTTGCACTTAACCCGAGTGGTCCAGGACACAAATGCTGGTTTGGAGACGTCAGCTGCACTCTGGCAGCATACCAGTGGAAATGTCCTTTGGTTTGAAGTTGCTCTGCTCCGCTGACATTGAGGATGATCTGTGGTAGGTCCGAACAGTTCATAAAAATGGGTGCATCATGAGCGTGGTTGGAGTCCATTGTGAAAGTTCACAAAGGTGTTGCTTAATCAACTGAAGACAGTCTTGGTGTGCCTTGACTTACTACAGTCTCGGTTAGACGGCCTTGCTGCATCCTGGAGTCCATTGCTAGGGCAATATCAAGTCCAACTCTCACGCCTGGGGGAGGCTCCTTTTTGGGTAGCCATTTGACTGCTTGTGGGCTGCGCTGGGGCTTCTCTGGGGCCACGTGTGGGCCTACGTTGAGGCAGCTGCAAGACCACAGAGGAGCCGCTGCCTAGTCGCTTGCACACACCTCAGTGGTGGATGGATCTTGGTCAAGAAGTGCTCTTGCTACCTGGATCCGGATGCAAGCCAGGTTAGCAGATATAGTCACTGATTCTTCTTGTCAGCTAGTATGGCAACGGTGTAGGACTCCCGTCCATTTGTTCGGTACTCCAGGGATGGTAGTGTTTGATGCACTTGACATGGGCTGGCGTGATGGGCTTGCCAGCCGTGTGGGGAACCTGGACGACATTTGGTGACGAATTGCTGTAATGGTTGCAGGCCTTCGTTCTTGAGTTGCCTACCACCGGGACTGAGGGTGGACAGGTGTTTGCATTTCCTTTGGGGGAGGCATCTGCCTCCTTGTACTTGGATGTCTTGGGTTACTGAGCCATCTGTGACTGCGTCTGGATAGACGCGTTAAGAAGTGTGAGGCAGAGACTCTGTTCGCGCATGCTTGTGGCTTACTTTCGGGTCTCCCGCTGTGCAGTTGCCAGGTTGCTCTTGTGTTGTTTCACCTTGTTGGCTTGTTGCTTATGTGTCTGGATGCAGTCCCTCAGCAGCTCGAATCTTCTTGAGCTTCATGCTCGGCCTCTAACAATTTTCCCTCCTGAACTTTGTCGGTCGTCAGGTTCCTAGTGTAGACCAGCCGGTCACATTTCCATATCTTCTGCTGGGTGCAGTGGCATGCACATGGCAATGATGATGTGGTTGCCATTAGACCTGGACGACAGGTGGTGATGATTCACTTGGAGTAAGGATGACTAGAGGGACTTCTCAGCCATGTATCTTTGCTAGTGCCATTCTTCTCCCGTGGCATCTGCGCTCACGAGCAAGGATGCCATCTGACTCAAACTTCTGACTCTTGGGAACTGACGGTCGCACTGGGAAGCGTAGGGGGAGAGACGCGGGTTGCGCTTGCTGGCAGCCTACATGTCTCCTATTGAGCTGTCTCCAGGGACGTCGCTCTGCCTTGGTGGCTGTCTTGTGTCTGCTGGTGCACTCTTGGCTGTAGTGGTACGAGTCCTCGTACTTCTCTCCTTTTATTCTCTCCAGCCCACCTGTGTTTTTCTGGTTCTTCATGGTGACAGGATTGTCACTCTTCTTTTCAGTTCTTCTCGATGTGGCATCTTGCCACTCTCTGTTCTTCTTGTTTGTCGCATGATGTGGCATCCGGTCGCATGTTCCCTCTGTACATGCTGTGGTGGCAGCTTGCCACTTGGAGTGTGCTGTCTCCTCTTCCCTGTATTGGGCCAGTGGCAAGTCCATCTTGAGGCAGTGTGGGGGAGGACACTCTGTGTCATCTTTGGCCCACAGCGGGGCTGTACTTCTGCAGTGGAGATGTAGAGGCTCTCCCTCCTGCATTCGGGCCATGCTAGGCCTTTCCGCTCCTCTCTTTTCTCCGGGGAGCACTTGGCATGTGGTGCATCTCTTTTGCTGCCACCTGGCAGGCAACCAGGCTCTTCATGTAACTTGCTTTGTGTCTGTGACGGTGCCTTTTGGCTAGCTCCCAGTATACTTGTTCTGCTTTCCTTACGGAGGCGGCAGACAGCTGCTTGGTGGCACACACTCTTTTTGCCCTTCTTAAACTTTCCTCAGGCTGCTGGTAAATTGCTTTCAGCACAGCAGTACCTGGGTCTGGTGGAGGTGAATGGTGCAGACTTTCCTCTGGGCCAGCCTTATTTTCTTTGTCTGACATATGATGAGCACACCTTCTGCCCTGCTATTCTTGGTGCTGCGCTGTGGAGCTATTGTCCCTTCATGCAGTGGTGGGGCCGCTCACCCCTCTTGTGTCTGAAACCAGCTTTCCTTTATGATGGTGGCCTACACCCACTAGGGGGCACGTGGTGCACTCAGCACCAGTCCTGGTTGTCCCTCACAGCCTCAGTCTCTAGCTCCCCTTTTTGGCAGCTCAGGGTGCAGTGGGGCACTGTGGCCCCCAAGTGGCGCTGCAATTGCTTCTCATTCATGCTGTAGCCCTAGGGAACTGAGGATGACTGGGGCCTTCTGTGCATGGACTCAGGTACGTGGGGCAAATTCTATGCTAGCCCCAGTCGGCACCTCCGCATACTAGGCGCTCAGTATTGCCGCTGCACCTATGGGCCACGGCAGCCGCTCTGTGTGTGTTGCTGCAGTGGAGGTGATGCTCCCGGGTGTAGAGACATCCATGGGCCGATCTACGCTCCTCACCCCTGCGGTTGGGCCTCAGCAGGCAGCAGACATGCCCCTTGCAGGGCGATCACACCGCTCCTGTCTCCAGTCTAGCGTGGTGGGTGCAGAGCGGTGTCAGTCTTTGCAGGGTTGTCAATGTTTGAGGAGGGCATGTAATGCCGGTATGTCCTCTGTGGGTGGGGCGCTGTCAAACAGCTGGTGCATTTCCATGCGGGTGCAGCTTCAGACTAGTACACTGCACCCTCTTCACAGCCAACGAGATGGCAGGCAGAAGCTTGCTTGCGGGCGGGGGTTGCCACTGCTGCGGGACTCCACCTCTGCTTATTCTCACCTCTTATAGGGGCAGATGGCGGCTGCCTCGGGCTGGTTCCAGACACCTCACCAGGTTGGGCATTTCATGACGTGAGCCCGATTATACTTGGACCAGCAAGGCACGTTCTTTCTGCCAATGGCGCTGTTGCAGGGATTCTACGCAAACACAGAACTATGCGCAGGATTAGGGGACCTTCGTATATAGGGACTGAGTCATCCTACCACCTTAGTACCCATGAGCCTGGGACCGACTAGCTATAGTGTCTCACTTGCCCTCCTACTCACTCACAGAGGAACAAGTGATTAGACACCCCAGAACACAACACTCCCGACTTTCTCAGGAATCGCGGTTGCAAGACACACCCTTTCGCTCACACTCTTGTACTTGTCCACAATAAGATCTGACAGAGACACAAACTAGTTTAAAATATTTATTTTAACTAACGGGCTCTAGTATGCAGTATACGTGCCACAATAAGCAAAAAAATGCATAACACAAAGACAGTCAGCATAGCAAGTAGTCCATAAATCATAAAAGGAGCTGTCATTGTAAAAGGCAGTGTAGCCTAACCTCCCTCCCCTTGGATAAAAGCAGGATGATTATATATTAGAAGATCTCTGGGCGTTATCTGCAGACCCCATACCTCAGTCTATTGATGGTAGATCTACATCATAGGTGCTGTCAAGCTCTTCTCCCTGGAAAGGTACCTCTCCAAGTGTCCGCTACCTATCTGTGTATTCCAATAAGACCAAAGTACGTATTCCCAAACAACAGCCGCATCTGTATGTTTTGTCTAGCTGCTAGGGCCAGACCAGAACAGAATAACAAGGGGCATTGTTGTTCGACCTTGTTCACAATGTTCAGTCTAAATCCCAGGAACCTGCAGAGCGTGAAAACTGCATAGGTTTTTGTGTGAAAATCTCAAAAGAGGTATTTGCAAAATAAACTCGTGTAGTAACGTGCGCAAAGCAGCAAACAATCTGCAGCGTGCTCATGCTAATTTAGAGAAGATGACAGTGTTCCCATGGGCCATATGACACCCTCCCCTTGGTCAGGACGTTAGCCCTGGACTACCATAGAAGTCAGAGGTAAGCAGAGCCAAAGCGTCTAAGTCAAAGACCAAATAGGAAATCAAGTTCAAAGCTGAACCTCGATGGACTGAAAGTCGAGGAAGACATTTTTTTTTGTATGTAACAAAATATCCAATCACAGCGGATCGTCCAGGGCAAAAACTTCGCAGGACAAATGGAATGCCATAAGCTCTAATAAGGCATCAGAATCTTCCAGAGTAAAAAGGGATGCTATCCAATTAAGCAATTCAAATGAGCAGGCATGCTCCTCATATCCAGAGGCTGTTAGGAGCATTCCAGGGCAACCGGTGTCGACTTCGATGAAACTCAGATCCAGGAGGCGCCGTGCACAGGAACAGGATTCGGCTGCCGGCCCCAGCAAAGGAGCATACACAAGCCGCTGACCCATGGAACAGTCCTGGTTATGGGACACACATGGACCCATCAACAGTTCATAATCCAGGGCAGCGTGTGACGTAGAGGGCAGGCAGACGTCCAGGGCCCATTGAAAAGGGCACCAGATGCAGTAGAACACAGGTTGCACGCAGGTAAAGTAAGCATACCGGAAGGTCAGCCAATAATCGATGTCAAGAGTTTCCAATGGTAGTAAACCAAAAAGCTGAAGCATCCGGTCACGGTACAGCTGCAACTGTCCCTGGCTTGGCAGTACCACAGATCGAGCAGCCATTGCGGAGCAGTAATAGAAGTACCAGAACGCCACAAACCAGGAGGAGCAGCAGGGGGAACCCTCCGAATACGCTGGAAAAAATAGAATGAATGAAAGCAGGAATTACTCCAAAAATAGTCTGAAACAATGTTACAAGGCCGGATCCCACAAATTTAAAAAAGTGGGCTAGGCCCGCCGTATCAGACGCATTAAAGATTTGGTGAATTAATTCCCCAAAGTGTAGGGGAAGATTCGTGTTTAGCAATGATTGAATTTCACTTGATGTTCTCGCCACATGCGATTCGAAGGTCTCACGAGCTGACGTGAGAGCCACTTCTTGTTGAAACAATAGCGCTTGGAGTCTGCTTAGCTTATTGTAATCTGTTTTCAAAGTCGGAATGGAAGGCCTCAGTGAACTATCTACACTCTCATGTGGGGGCGAAAACAGGACGTTGCTGCAACAAGTAACTTGTTGTGAAACTGTTACTATGTACGGGATGCCTGCCCGTAAGCCACAGCAGTTTTGATTGTTGAGAACGAAATAGCTGCTGTTTGAAGCAAAGTGAGAGTGGGATTACCAGCAGGAACCGGGGTTCCTTTTAAAAAACAAGCCAAATTAGGAGCCGAAACGTTGCAGGCGCCGTGAAGTTTCACCTGCTTACACACCAGGGAATGACCGACCATAGAGTCACAATCCTCCCACGTAAGGTAAACTTCCTTTTCTGCACGCTGACAATGGAATGCGAATGGTAAGGACCACAATTCATGGGTGTAACTGCTCCCAAGCGGTTCATATCTACCCACAGGATAGTGTTTCATGCAAGCTGTGAACTGGAAAAGTGAATGGGCAACAAAATAACCCCATGTATTAACCACACCGCTGAATCTGTTTCTGCTACAGTACATGGTAACTGTTCTAGTTTCTCAATGTGTAACATAGTGTACATTGCATCTTTCATAGAGATCATTTTCTGTTTATCTGTCAAATTAAAGGGTAAAAACAGCATGGAGGCGTTCAGGTAATCCCATGCAACTCACCCATTCTTTAGTGTCTGTAACGTCCAACCAAATTGTATAACTGAACGTAGCTGATTCTGACTATGATACAAAGTAGACACCTCATTCTGAACAATATCAATATCAGACGATACAATATTATGTAAGGTATATATACGAGAAGACAGTGAATTTATACTGTTATCAACCATGGCAAGGACTTTTTCCAAATTATACTGATCTATTTGGCGTAAGCAGAATGCTGCTTCCATTTGGGATAGCTTCCAAAATTCATTATAGGCTGTGTAGACAAAACGTTTAATGCAAGGGGATTTTGGACCCAAAAGAAAATTTGAAAGATTAATGTCACCTGACAAAAGGGAAAGCTGTTGCTTCCCAGACGATAGTGTAGAATGTTCCAACCATTGCTGATATAATTTACCAACTGAATAAGTGGCAACCGTATTTGAGTGGGGGTAATAAGGATCAGGTCTATTTTAAGTAAACCCCTTGGCACCATTGATGAAGCGTAAATGACAAGCATTGGTGTCTGCGGGCCATAATAACTAGCCCTCAGGGTTAATAATAGATTAATTAAAAGTGCCATTTTGTATCATCCAAGTCAAGTCCTCAATTGTGTAGTTAGTATGTGTATGCCACATCTCATTTTGAGTCAGAGACGGAATAGAGAGAACATTCAAATTTTTTGCTGTGGCTAAACCGAAAAGGTAGTTTGCTGGACCATCTGATTTAGAAACATTAGTTGAGACGGTATTAAACAGGCATGATGCAAGGACTCACTACCTTGCACTTGCCTAAATTTGGTGCCCCAAATAGATTTTAAATCTACAGTGTCCTTCCAATAATCATAACCTTTCAGGGTCAGATTTGCTATGAAGGACGATGAATAGATCAATTTAGTGTAGGTAAGAATGTCTTTGTTCAAAGTGGGGATATTCAATTTGAAAAAATATGATTCTGGGTCGGACAGATTACAACCAGTGAAGTATGTACATTTATTTTTCTGTGTTATGGAACTCACCTTAAATAGTGTTGGGCAATGTTCCCATTGTGTATAATTAAAATTTGTTCGCTGGGTCTTGTGAATAAAGTGAGGCCCATAATGTTGGTAGCAAAACAAATCTGCATAATTTGCGGAATTTAAATATAAATCTTCGGTATTAAAAACAGTATAATATTGCAAATCAGAAAACAACGAGTACACAGCAATGGCATCCCAATCATCTAAATGCATTGCAGGTAAAACGACATCGCCCAAAGAAACACGGAAGACATATGGAATCTGTAGAGTCTCCGTAGGACCATATACGGTCCCCGCTGCAGCCAGCCCGTGGAAGCAGGCACATCGCCCAACGAAGAAGATGAACCCTGACCTCACTGCTCGTGCTGCTGTCCGCCTGCTGAGGGATTGTATGAGGCGGGCAGCACGGAGAAGTGAAAGTGGTGAGAGGCAGCACTGTCATATGGCCCATGGGGACATTGTTGTCTTCTCTAAGTTAGCATGAGCACGCTGCAGATTGTCCGCTGCTTTGCCCACGTTACTACACAAGTTTATTTTGCAAATGCCTCTTTTGAGATTTTCACACAAAAACCTACTGCTGTTTTCACGCTCTGCAGGTTCCTGGGATTTAGACTGAACATTGTGAACAAGGTCGAACAACAATGCCCTTTGTTATTCTGTTCTGGTTAGACCCTAGCTACTAGACAAAACATACAGATGCAGCTATTGTTCGGGAATACGTACTTTGGTCTTTTTGGAATACACAGATAGGTAGCGGACACTTGGAGAGGGACCTTTCCAGGGAGAAGAGCATGACAGCACCTATGTTGTAGATTTACCATCAATAGACTGAGGTACAGGGTCTGCAGATAACGGTGGCGGACGTTGATCGGGAGCGACAGTTGCTGATAATTATTGCAGATGTTTATACATCCCTTGGACACAATAATTTGGGAGTCCGACCATTTACACAAGTACAGAATAAACCCCCTCCAGACAAGGAGGGGTGTCCAGTCTTTCCAAAAAAGGCATGGAACAGAAATATGCAGAAGAGTAGGTTTCGTGCTGGTTCGCCCCCACCTGACGCTTCTGAGCGTGGATATGATTTACATGACCGCTCTTAAATTAAGACACCGGAGATGTTCCAGGTTCCGGATCCACGGTCTCCTCGTTCCTTTCAGGAATCGTCTGATCAACAATTTGGTGGAGGCGGATGACAGGATCGCAGACAAGGCGAGTCCACGATGACAAGACGAGACCCACAGCGACAGTTTGATGTGAAAGGCAAACAGGAGGAACCACCTCAATATCGAGCCCCATTCCAGAAGAAAAAAGTTGCCGATTTAACTGCAAAGTATGCCCCAGACGGTGAGAACCCTCCTCCTAGACAGGAGTTGGGCGGTGACTGTCCTCGACAGCGCGGCAGAGGTTACGCGCTTTGCTTTTGGCTCTTGAGTTTGCGAATCCTGATGTGCCAACTCTTGTCGTATGCGATTCCTTGTACTTTGTACAATCCTTTAATGACAACTTGTTCTTTTGGATGCTGAATGACTTTTGAGATTTCAAAGGGTAGCACAATAAAGCATAAGATGCGTTGCGTGGCCGCTCTTAAGGAATGTTTGCCACTCACACATGTTATCCATACTCTGGGCCATCAGCGTGTGGGAGCAGGCGCCGCTGGTAATTCTATGGCTGATGAGGCAGCCACATCTACAGTAGCCACATGCTCGGTAGCGGCTGTTACTAGGTCTATGACTAGAATTGATGATGATATTTTGGCAGCTATTGCCGCAACGAAGGAGGGGACAAAGTTTCCCCAAGGTTTTCCTTCGCGTTATACCTATCACTTATCCACTGATCAAATTCCATTTGTAACTATTCCCTCAGTTGGTGATCGCTTGATTCCCAACGAGGACCGCAGGCTTTCCTTTATTGTGGCTGCCCATGAAGGAATGGCTTTCGCACAAGCGGGGGTGGCAACAACAATTTCTCTTTTATAGCAACGGTATTGGTGGCGTGGCTTATACCAGCAGACGCACAAATATGTACTTTTCTGTGACATTTGTCAACACATTAAACCTTCTACTGTTTGGCGTCCGCCACAAACTCATCTCTTCATTGCTAATCACCTGTTTGGTTGTATTTATCTTGATCACTGCGGTCCTTTGACATCAGACAATGCTTTAAAATATATTTTAGTTGCAGTGGATTCCTGCATGAGATTCCTCTAGGTTTGGCTGTAACGCAGTGCTGACACTCGTGCTGTTATAAAATTTGCATGTCTTTGTAGGGACATATGCCTGTGGCGCCTTCCATTCAGACCAAGGTCCGGCTTTTGCCTCTAAAGCTTACTGTGATGCGATGAAGTCTATGGGGGTGCAGGTGCATTTCTCGTTTCCATATCGGCCTGAGGGCAATTCTGTTGTGGAGCGGATGAACCGTGACTTAAAGCAGTCTTTAATAGCAAGGGTATTAGGTACGGGCTTCGGGCTGGTTGACTCATCTCTATGGAGTCCAACGTGCACTAAATAATCTCCCTAGAAGATCTCTGGGTGGGCAGACCCCGTACGAGATGCTCTTTGGCATTAAGATATTTGTGCCAGACCCTGACGGTCTAGAAGTTGTGATGGCTGCCGCCACATTTGACGTACATAACCATTGTGCTATGTTACAAGATCTACAAAAGAATCGGGATGCTCTAGCGAAAACCCATTTGCCTTGGCCATCGGATGCAGCAGTGCTGATTCCTGTTTCTGGCTGGCTTCCTAAAGTTGGTGATCTGGTCCGGGAGAAGGTGGCAAACAAGAAAGAATTTGGTCCCACATACCAAGCACCGGTCCTGGTCCTTGGCCTAACAGGCACCCAAACTGTAATCTTACCTCCGCTACCTGAACGCAAGGAAAATCGATTAATTTCCATTAACATGTTAAGTTACTCCAGTTGGCCGATACTCAATGGCATGCCTACAAGCATTTCGCCACTGGATGTTTCTCTTCTTCAAATGAATTCTGTTTCTCCGAATTTTCCCCGGCCACTGGAAGGGGAAATGGAATCTTCAATTGATATATTGCCTGTTTTGCCTTCTACCACTACATCTGTGGAAAATGAATATGCTTCCCCACCAATGGAACTCACAGTTGATATTCCAGAAACTACAATACGTTCACCTTTTAATGAAGAACAGCCCCCATTGTTTCGGCTCAGTTCCAGTGGTTACTATATAGACCGAGATAACTTTTCTTTGGATGCATCTTCGTTGTCTTCGTCTGTAGCAGTGCCACTTGCACGGATTTGTGTTTTCATCTCATGGTTGAAAAGAACTTACCTGCTCACACCATGGACTTACATCTGGGTCGTGTTGTCAATCGTGTTCCTGTTCATGTGTCGGATTCATGACTGTCTATTTCCTTTTGGTTAATGGCCACTACTTGCCAGAATGCTCTGCTGTAGAACTGGTTGACGGAGTACTGGTCCCTCATACCTCATCGCATAAAATGAAAAGAGATCAAGCCCTTGTTAATATTTCAGCATTCCCCGTCGCTGATGGCATTGTTTGGGACAAAGTGCCATAGTTTGACCCTATGCCGTGCCGCCTGTGAGGGGACCACTGTGCTTAAGGGAGAGATAAAGGTCCCCGCTGCAGCCTGCCCGTGGAAGCAGGCACATCGCCCAACGAAGAAGGTGAACCCTGACCTCACTGCTCGTGCTGCCGTCTGCCTGCTGAGGGATTGTGTGAGGCGGGCAGCGCAGAGAAGTGAAAGTGGTGAGAGGCAGCAGTGTCATATGGCAGAACCCCTCATCGCCATTGTAGAGTTGTGGGCCCAGGCCCAGATTCTACTAAAATGATGCACACGGACACAGGGAGTATGCTTGGTTAACTGGCTACGAGCACGTGCACTCGGGCCCTTTTATTAGCAGGCTCACGTCACTCATGACGCCTTTGTTGAATGGGTGTGGTGTGTAAGTGTGGCCAGCCCTCTGGGGAGTGGCTGATAAAACTAGTGCCTGCTGAGACACTATAACATGTCCAGCAGGACACTACACTGTCCACGTTAGATGACTTCTGGGGACCCGTGACCATGGTCCACCAGGGGCCACACTGCAAGAGGGACGCCCAAATCAAAATGATCTTACAATAAGAGTGTGCTACCGCCTTAGCTCGATAAAATAACAGAGAACGTCATTAAAAAAATATATGAATAAAGTTGGGTCGAACGAGTGTTGAAGAATAAATGGCATATTCTTTGAGATTCTTTGGAATGAAAGCATGAATTGTGTGAGGGATTTTACTCCGGTTGTACAGCAATTAGAGATAAATGGACAGTATCCCTAACGTGTACAGTTGTTTGTAGTTGGTGTTTTAGTACAGAACCTCATTTACTTTTACATTTCAAATGAATGGCCAAATTATTTCTTTTCTACACCTAACTTTCCTGCAGGGTCAGACTGGGACAGAAAAGAGCAGCAACTTAAAATTGCCCCACTAGCGAACTAGATAGCTAAAAAGGTAGCCCACATTTGCAATTCAGTCCAATTTTAATCATGTTAAGACAGGCTGTATAAGTGTTTTGCAAGGTATAGGAGAATGCATGCATTGCTGTTTGCTAAAGGCAATGTTTGTTGTAATATCAGACAAATCAGCAGTATGATCCGACCAACCAGACCTTAAAACAGGCCCACATACAGCCATAAAAACATCCCATACGGTGATCTGTGAGACCAGCACATGGGCCACTGTTATATTGCCCTGTAGATAAGTCGGACCCTGCCAGTGGTAGCCGGACAGAGCAGCCACAATTTTCTCCAAAATGTATCAGTGGGTGTCAGGAAGTCAGAATGATAGCCACTAACCTGAAACAGATGATCAGCACGGGCGATGCGCGATGCTAGTATACCTTTTTCTCCCTGTTGGTGTCCCCCGGGAGCTAATGGTACGCAACTCGATCAAGAGACACCATACAGGGGAAAGGGAATAAGGGATAAAACAAAAAAGACACCGCTGCAGAGAAGCCGAAAGCGCAGTCCATGTGAAGTAAGGCAGACGCGGTCCTCTTCTCCCTAGGACTGGTAGCCTGGTAACTGTGCACTGTAGTGAAACATAATAAACGCATGTAAGTACGAGGTGCAGGGTAATCTAGTGTGTGAGAAATTGCCACCTATTGAAACATACTTGCATTCCACACACACAGCAGGCAACCATGGAACACAGCCTTTAGGCTGACATCAGCAGGGCGTAGGAACAACTTTGTCTCCACAGATAATGAATGACCAATCATAATAACTTATCTGTTGCGTGGTTCCAAGTGCCTAGCCGCACCGTAGATAGAGGGCAGCCTGCCGGGGGCTTCCTCTCCTGGAATAATCCTCCAAAGTAAAAAGGTGAGCACTCCTGCGCTTATTAATCACTACGTCCATCTGTGGGGAAGATACTGCCCGCAAAATCATCTACATAAAGGGAGCCCTGCGCGTTCCTGCGCAATGAAAGGTAAATGAACACAAAACCAGCAAAGGTACAGGAAAAATAATCAATAAGAAAACAAACAAACATTTTGCGCTCCAGCGCGTAGTGGGGAAGTGAGAAGCCGAAGACCAGCTTGCTGAAGAGAGTTATTGCGTGCTACGACATATCTGCACGCTCTCCTGAGTGCAGCCAGGAGAAGCCGAGGATGAAGAGGGACTCCGAGGGCTTTGGAAAGTCTGCACGCTCTCCTGGGCACAGACCGGAGAAGCCGACGGCAAAGAGGGACTCCGAGGGCTTTGGAAAGTCTGCACGCTCTCCTGGGCACAGACCGGAGAAGCCGACGGCAAAGAAGGACTCCGCGGGCTTTGGAAAGTCTGCACGTTCTCCTGGGCGCAGACTGGAGAAGCCGACGGCAAAGAAGGACTCCGCGGGCTTAAGAAAGTCTGCTCGCTCTCCTGAGTGCAGACCGGAGAAGCCGAAGGCGTGCTTCTGTGGAGTTCAAGGAGCCGAGCGCACCCAGAATGGGTGAAATCCTGGCGGGGCTTTGCTGGAAACCTTAACCCGATGATAGCCTTACTGAAGTGTTGGAGTGTGACGACGCCGACTCGTATTGTCAAGCACCTGACAATACGAGGGTGGGGTCTTTTATAGTATTAATCACTGACTTTTTATTTGGCTGCAAACAGGAAACACCCTTGAGGTTTTCTGGGATTCGTAGTTCCAGAAGGCTCAAGACTGTGAATCATCATTCACCTACTCATTCTTATGCATGCACACATACTACAGGGTCGGGGTGTTGCTGCATGTGTGTTATGTTTGTGCAGTTTGTGTACCAGAGTCATAACTGAACCCCCCGCAAGGACCGCTGTCCCGGAGGTCTACCAGGTTTAGAGGGATGCTGCGTATGGAAACGCCTCAGAAGAACCGGAAAATGGAGATTGCGTTTTGGTTCCCATGTCCTGTCCTCCGGTCCGAAACCCTTCCAATCTACCAGATAATGCACCTGCCCTCTCACTAGCTCAGAATCTAGGATCCGTTTAACCTCGTACTCTTCCTCCCCCTCTACATGCACAGGTAATGGTTTGGAAAGAAGTCGGGTCTGCGCAGGACAGGGTCACAACAAGGACACATGGAACACCGGGTGGATATATTAGGAGGAAGGGAGAGATAACCTTATAGTCACAGGATTTATCACCTTCTCGATTTTGTAGGGTCCGATGTATCTGGGATTCATTCTAGTGTTCCCCTTGAATCGCAAGTTCTTGGCACTCAACCACACCTGATTCCCCATCCTATAGGAAGGTTCTTTAGTACGTTTTTTATCAGCTTGGTGTTTCCCCGATTCGTGTGCTTTCTCTAAATGTTGTGCTGCGCCTTGAAGCACGGCTCGTAAATGAGCGTGGTGTTCTTGAATGGATGGATGATTAGACTTAACGGGCCATTCAAAGGGTAACATGTTGGGATGATGTCCGTTTAGACAGTAGAATGGGGAACACCCGAGGGAGGAGTGCTCGGCATTATTATAGGCGAATTCCGCCATCCACAACAACGTACTTCATTCTTCTTCATATTGTAGGGTGAAACAGCGTAGATATTGTTCCAGGGTTTGGTTCATCCGTTCCGTCTTCCCATCTGTCTGTGGGTGGAAACTGGTGGAAAGACGAGCATCCACCTTCATGGTCTCACACAATGCTCGCCAAAAGTGTGATGTAAACTGAGAACCCCTGTCGGTGATGAGTACGACGGGTATGCCGTGAACACGCACGTGTTGAAGAAATGTCTGGGCTAGTTCTGCTGAGGTAGGTAACTTGGTCATTGAAACAAAATGTTCCATCTTGGTTAAGTGATCAATGACCACGAGTATAGTATTGTGTCCCCGACTCGGAGGTAGATCGACTATGAAGTCCATGGACACTGTGTGCCAGGGAGATGGAGGTATGGGTATGGGTATGGGCCGCAATAATCCAACAGGTTTTTGATGACTGGCTTTCCCCTGAGCACAAATCGCACACTCAGCGGCGTAGTGGGTGGTGTCTGCTTGAAGCGAAGGCCACCAGAAGTGGTGCTTCATGGCCTGGATGGTTTTGCGTATCCCCAGATGTCCTCCTAAGGTAGAGTCATGAACCCAGAATAATACCTGGCGCTGTAAGGGACCTTTGGGAATGTATAGCCTTTGATCCTGGTATAGCAGGTTGTCCATCAGGATACGGTGTTCCGGGTCTTCACCCAACCATTCCTGTTGATCCACCTCTTTGATACATGTTCTTAGGTCTTCTAGGCATTCCCTGGTGGTAATCAGAGGAACACTTCTTTCGATTTCAGGGAAGGACGCCTTCTGGAGGATCTTGGGTGGTTCCTCGGACACGGAAAGGTTGCTTCCTGTGAGATGGATGGGTCTAGAAAGGGCATCAGCCTTGCAGGTTTGGGGGTCTGGTCTGTATTTAATGATGAAATCGTAATCCGAAAAGAAGAGGGACCAACGTAGCTGCCGGGGGGTAAGTGCTCTTGCAGTTTTGAGCAATAATAAATTATGATGGTCAGTATAGATTTCAATTGTGTGTTGGGCACCTAGCAGATAGTGTCTCCATTCCTCACAGACCCGCTTGATTGCTAAGAGTTCCTTATTGGTGAAGTTGTAGTTTGTTTCGCATGGCGTCAGTTTCTTGGAGTAATATGCCACTGGATGTACTTGTCCTGTAACTGGATGCCTCTGAGACAGGACTCCCCCTAATGCGAACTGTGATGCATCTGTTTCCACCACAAAGGGGAGCGTCACATCCGGGTATCTTAAGACAGGTGCCTGCGTGAAGCACCTTTTTAGTGCTTGAAACGCCTGCTCGGCTTAGTTGGTCCATAAGTATGGAACCCCTTTCCGTAGTAAACGAGTAATCGTTGTATGATTCCTGAAAAGACCTTTATGAAACGTCTGTAAATGTTAGCAAAGCCCAAAAAACTCTACAATGCTTTCACACAACCGGAGACCTCCCATTGGGTAATGGCACGTATGTTGCTGTCGTCCATAAAGTACTGGAAAGCAGCAGGAGCTGGCACAACCCGAAGGGCATCACTTGGTATTCGAATAATCCGAATTTAGTTCGAAATGCTGTTTTCCATTCATCCCCTTGTTTCACTCTGACCAAATGGTAGGCTCCTCGAAGATCCAGCTTCGTGAATATCTTGGCCCCCTTTAGCTGGTCAAGTAACACTGAGATGAGTGGAGAGGGTAACGGTTCTTAATAGTAACCCTTTTGATTGCCCTGTAGTCAATGCAAACCCTTAGACCACCCTCTTTTTTCGGAGATGAGGCAGGAGAGGAAGAGGGTCGGATAAAACCCGAGGCCAAATGCTCATCCAAGTGCTGTCGGAGTTTCTGGTTTGGTGAGGGCATATATCCGACTGTAGGGGATGGCGGCACCGGGGATCAAGTCGATCCAGCAGTAGTAGTCTTTGTTTGAAGGTAGATGGCCAGCTTCCTGCTTACTGAACACGGAGCGGTAGGGTGTATACTCTTCAGATAAAGAAGTAACACAACACAAGGACTTCTCATTGCACCCAATAGACAATAAGTGCGCTGGTGTGTCTATGGCATCCTGCTGGAGCATCCTCCCCCGGGTACACTGTTCCTGGCAAAAAGAGGAATCCACTGTGACGGTTCCGGCCGACCATTTGACGCGAGGGTCGTGATTGGTGAGCCAAGGCATGCCCAAAATAAGGCGAAAATGGGGGGTGTCAATCCAGCCAAACTGGATTTGTTTGTAGTGGTTATCCCCCACTTGCATTAGTAGGGCCTGTGTGTGGTAGCGCACTGGCCCGGACGTCAAGGTGGTACCGTCCACCGCTTTGACCGGTTCGGGGCTTCTTTCTTGATGCAAGGGACCCCTATCTCCTGAGCATACCTTTGATCAATAATATTACCAGTGGCCCCGGAATCCAATAAGGCATGCACCTCCGACTGAACCTCCTGAGGTAGAAATATTGTGACATAGACGTTCATGTGAGCCACCGATGTCTGAACGGTGTTAGCCACTGCCGAAGAGACCTCCTTTTTGTTTGTTCTCGAACAAGGGATCTCCTTCTTGCTCGAGTGTTTTAGTTTTCCGACTCCGTTGTAGAATGGGCCGCCAGAGGAATTCTTCCATTGGGGTGTTTCTCGATAGGTCGAGTTCTGGCCTTACACTCTTTAATGAAGTGCCCGGCCTTCCCACAGTACATGCATAGTTTCTGTCTGCGTCTTTTCTCTCGCTCATCTGGACTGAGAGGTCCTCGTATTCCGTTCACCTGCATGGGTTCTATTCCTTCGGCCCCTCTGGTGTGATCTTCTAAAATGGGCTTAGGACTTAGGGCTTAGCATGTAATACTTGGTTTCTGTTCTGGACCTATCCCCTTTTCTTTCTTGGAGGCGGTGATCTAACGGTAAAGTTAGGTCCATCAGGTCCTCACTGCACTGGGGCAAATGCACTGCCTGCGCTAAGACATCCCTTAGCTCCCCTCTTAACCCTCGATAAAACAGAGAGATTCTTTTTTCAGTGGGCCAATCAGTTTCTACCAGGAGTCTGTTAAATGTGGTGATGTATGTGAGTAGGTCCTGTGAGCCTTGTTTCAGTGCTATCAGTTCCCTGTCTAGAGATAGTAGATGCGCTTTTCTATCAAAGAGCTTACGCATTTCTGTGGAAAAACCAGGGAAGTGATAGAGTATGGGATTGTCTTTTTCTATTAAAGGTATCGACCAGCAGTCTTAGCCTGGTCGCTATTGAACACAGAGGGTTTACATGAGAAGTGCAACCGGCACTGACTCAGAAAAATCCCGAACTTCTTTGGATCCCCAAAGAAGTGTTCAAGGGGTGCCAAGGGTATTTGTACAGGTTGAACTATGTTTCATATAGATGCCCTAATATAAGCATGGTTTGAGATGCCCTAATATAGGCATAATTCTTCACCTACATTAGTTCCCTATTCTCCACAATAACGGGCGCTGAGGGCTGAACCTTATCTAGACTGTAGTTTGGGTACAGAAGGAGGTTTTTTCCTGAACAATGGCCTCCTATACCATCTTTGATGTGCTCATCCAGTATGATTAAATATTCATAAGAGTTCTAGGAAACCAGGCAGGGGCTAGGATCCACCTGCATAAACATCTACGTAACCGGTTCATCCCATACGTCATCTTCATACCCAACAATGGCTAACACAAGCCACAAGGTACAAAGGGACTCTAAACGTTCCTGTATAAATACAGCACCTCTTGCTATCAGTAGTGAGAGGGAACCGAGACTTCCAGGCCGACACACTGACCAGAGACGCTGAGGCTCCTGCATGCAGTCGCTCCAGCTGACAGTGGTCTAATCATCCCTTGCGGGGTGTCCAACTCGAGACCAGGACGAGGTCCCACACTCTCATTATTCAGGTAATGGGGTTTGACTAAATCCTATCGGGATTCTTGGCTTCTTTCGCACCTACTCACATGCTAGGTACACTTAGGTACATCTAGACAGGCATCGTAGGAGTATGCGCTTTATTTTATAAATGCATTTTATATTCATGTATATGTTCATGACTATTGCAAAATGGTAGAACTGTACTATCCATTTTTAGTCACTGTACTGCTGATCATATATCTCTGCTACTGTTTAACAGTTATCGCAGCACATATATTTTATACTAGAAGAACAACTGTGCAATAAATTCTTATTGTAAACACGCTCGACAGTTTCTTCTGTGTAACTCTCTGAGACCAATGAGCAAGCACGAGTGACTGAGCGAAAAGTAGTACATTGTTTCCACGAGTCTGAGGAATCAGGGTTGTCATGTTCTGAGGTTGCCAAAAATTAATCTCTCTGATAAAAAGGAGATTCTAGTGGCACTGTGAGCTAGCTAATGCAAACAGGAACATACGCGGTGGGGGTGCTCAGAATCAGTCTGCCACCAGGCCCACAGCGTATGTTATCCAAAAGCGCAGTCTGACCTGCACCTGGTTGTCCCCCGGCCAGTGTAGTTGGTCCTGTGTGAGGTGCTGAGGTCTGTGGAGGAGGTAGTGTCCACCCTTTGATATATGATCCCCCATGGGTATCGGTTTTCTCTTTCCTTGACAACCCCGCTATTTCTCTCCTCATAGACTCTAACTCGTTACGTAGGTCTTGGTTTTCGTTACGAAAAGCGTCAACCTCAATTCGTAACGTAGTCATGGTTTCTAGGAAGGAAGTGGGCACTGTATTGGTATCCATCACCCGGGCTGTCAAGATTACATGGGCTTGACAATCTGTCAGTAAGTCAGAATGATAGCCACTAACCTGAAACAGATGACCAGCGGGCGATGCATGATGCTAGTATACCTTTTTCTCCCTGTTGGTGTCCCCTGGTAGCTAATGGTACGCAACTCGATCAAGAGACACCACACGGGGGAAAGGGAATAAGGGATAAAACAAAAAAGACACTGCTGCAGAGAAGCCGACAGCGCAGTCCATGTGAAGTAAGGCAGACGCGGTCCTCTTCTCCCTAGGACTGGTAGCCTGGTAACTGTGCACTGTAGTGAAACATAATAAACACATGTAAATACGAGGTGCAGGGTAATCTTGTGTGTGAGAAATCGCCACCTATTGAAACATACTTACATTCCACACACACAGCAGGCAACCATGGAACATAGCCTTCAGGCTGACATGAGCAGGGGGTAGGAACAACAAAGTCTCCACAGATAATGAATGACCAATCATAAGAACGTATCTCTTGCGTGGTTCCAAGTGCCTAGCCGCACCGTAGATAGAGGGCAGCCTGCGGGGGGCTTGCTCTCCTGGAATAATCCTCCAAAGAAAAAAGGTGAGCGCTCCTGCACGTATTAAACACTGCGTCCCTGTGTGGGGAAGATACTGCCTGCAAAATCATCTACATAAAGGGAGGCCTATGCGTTTCTGCGCAATGAAAGGTAAATTAACACAAAACCAGCAAGGGTACAGGAAAAATAATAAATAAGAATACAAAAAAAACATATTGTGCTCCTGCGCGTAGTGTGGAAGTGAGAAGTCAAAGACCAGCTTGCTCCTTAGCACAGCCGAAGATGAAGAGAGTTATTGCGTGCTACAACATGTCTGCACGCTCTCCTGACTGCAGACCGGAGAAGCCGAGGATGAAGAGGGACTCCGTGGGCTTAGGAAAGTCTGCACGCTCTCCTGGGTGCAGAACGGAGAAGCCGACGGCAAAGAAGGACTCCACGGCCTTCGGAAAGTCTGCTCGCTCTCCTGAGCTCAGAGCGGAGAAGCCGAAGGCGTGCCTCTGTGGCGTTCAAGGAGCCGAGCACACCCAGAACGGGTGAAATCACAGAGTTTTTTTTGGGCTGCAAACAGGAAACACCCTGGAGGTTTTCTGGGATTTGTAGTTCCAGAAGGCTCAAGGCAGTGAATCTTCATTCACCTACTCATTCTTATGCATGCACACATACTACAGGGTTGGGGTGTTACTGCATGCGTGTTGTGTTTGTGCAGTTTGTGTACCAGAGTCATAACAGTGGGTTTGATATCAAAGTAGCATTACACAGTGATTACACATACATTTCAATTCCAGTTACATCTCTTTCTTTTAATATATGTAAGTTTTTGCGATATAGCTATATCTACATATAGGAAATGTAGAGCAATATATCACTTGGGGGCGTGTTTTTAAAACCAAGCAAAATGGCAACTGAAAAGGTGCCAGATGAAGAGGAATAAATATCATGAAAGAAGGCAGGATTTTTATGGTTGCCTAAGCTCAGTAAATATCATCCATGGTTTCCCAAGCTCAGGTAAATTTCTCCAAACCCTTCCTGTAAAAGCAGAATTCCTCCACCTTCTTTTATCCAATTGGCTATGAACGTTACTGGGCTACCTACCCTCACTGAGTCATATGCCTGGACTGGATTACCCAAATAATCTCTGAATTGCAGGTGTGGGGCTTCCAGCTTTGATAGATCTGATCATCGGAATACAGCAATTTAGTGTCCTAGTGAATGCCCCAATATAGCTGCTTTGAGAGACTGAATGGGGCAGTTCTCCACAGTCTAAGAGGACTGCTGCGGTTGAACATTTTTACAGAGACCTTGTGCTTTTCCTGTGCAGTTATGCTAAGGGGGTGCCACCCTGAGGTAAATGGGCTGGAGCCATTTGTGCAACTTTAGGGCCCATAAAGTAGTCTTCAGATGAATTGAGATTCACAACTGAGGCTTGTCATCAATTCAAGTAAATTTAAATAACGTGCACCACATTTGGCTCCCCAAGTAAAACAGAGAGTGATTAAGTTTCAAACCATAAAGGTTTATTAAAGGATTAGCAAGTTTATAAATTCAAATAATCAGCTTAGTTGTCAATAAGTAATCAGTACATGAATACATTAGTAAATGTACAGTTTAAAGTAATTCAAACTCATAAAGCAAAGACAAACTAATATAAAGTTATCTCAAAAGGGAAATTAATTAAGTAAAACAGTTCTTTCATAAAGAGAGCACCCTACTCTGCTATGTTGGGTAAAGGTTCTGCCAGTAAGTCAGGAAAGAGGGGTTTTGCTAATGGAACTGAAAGGCATCTGAACACTCGACTACTTAATATCAGTACATTCTACAAGTATCATCTACAATAAAACATTCCACATGAGAATGAAAAGAAGGACACATAGAAATTGTAAATGTGGAGTCAGCTTCTCCTGAACTAAAGAAAGACACGTGGTATGGAACAAGATAGCAACCAGACATTAGCCATTTTAAAATGCAGGCCTACATTGTTTGTATCAAGTTCTGGAAATAGCACTGTGCAGAAATAGCAAAAGAGACCCCTGTTGTGTTGTCCCAGATGACGATATGGGCGTGGCCATGTTACCAGTTTCCTGGTACAAGCTTAAAACAAGCACTGGCAAAGCCAATAGGTCTATGCCTTTGAAAAGATGAAAAGAGTTAACCGACCTTTTGATTTTGCCAGCATTTGTTGCCATTTCAAAACAGCATTGACAAAAGTAAAACAAAGTTGTTGCCAATGCTGAACTACATCAGCAAAACAAAAAATTTCTTTGCCCCAGCATAATGACATGCGCATGTGCATTAATGACCATAAATAGCATGCGTATGAGGATGTGGAAACCATTTTTTTACTGTAAGTTCAGCACCAGCAGGATGACCTATACATACATAAGTATGCATCATGATTCTTCAGGGATAATTTTTTCACTTTTGATTTACCATTAATAGATGGCGGATGCCCATATTGAAGCAGTAAATTAATAAATAAAAAGTATGTGAAAGGGCATTACCTAGAAAGGAGCGGCCCCTTAGAAAATGAAAGCTGCCAGGCTTTCTAAAAAATTCAATAAATATAAGAATTAAAATAGGATGGGGACGACCAGAGGAGCAATGGAGGAGTAGGGGATGAATTTTAAAACAACTGAAAAAAAGCTTAGCGGGATACAGAGGATTGCTGTAAGCAACACATGAGCTGGGTGAGGGGGATCTGAGGGAGAGGCAGAACACATGGGATACAGAGTAAGATAAACACATGCAGTGCTGAAAGCAAAGGAAAATATAAGTAGTTCCCTAAATGTCAGCAGTGGAAGAACAAAAGTCAACCAATCAAAAGGCTGATAAAGAAGCTATGCTCCAGGGAAGGGATAAATACATGAAGAAGAAGGCATGCCTTCGAATAAATGAGAGTAACAAGAAAGCCAAGCAATAATAAGCAATGCGCTGACTCAAAGCCGACTTTAAGTATTGGTGTTGTACACAATAGGTCTTTCGACAACAGATAACTAAAGGTGAGAACGTTTCAAACTTGGACATCAGTAAGAGGTGAATAGAGGTTGCAGCTGGTAGCAATAGCTTGTCCGTTGCTACCTCTTGTTATCCCTAAATGCAGGGGGTCATGAAGGCAGTGGAAAAAAATAAAAATAAAAATAAACCGAGCGCTGGGAACTGTGTTTTCGTTTGCTTGTATTGACTCCTGGCGAAGGGTATGGTGAATGACTGAAACATAAATGTCACTAAGGGGTGTTGTGGGTAACCAGGAGGTGATGCGATAGAGGGGAGTGCCGAGGTCCTTGTGTATAATGAGGTGGATTATGTTTGGCCGAGGTGCTTTTCTGTGGTGAGTGTCATTTCCCTCCTGGCACCCATCTGAAAATAGATTTTTCTTGCATACTCTAGGCTTTCCAACAAGAAATCATGAAACCCTCAACATTTGTGTTAAGCAAACTCCCGAGTTAAAAAGGGACCCCAGAGGCTTAAAAAAGAAAATGAGCTTGCTAGGGAATACATTATAAATGTACACAATTAAAAATGACACCATACTATCAGGAATAATGGCATGTGCAATTAAGTTGTCTGGGACTCAAAGCCTGTCAATTGGGACTAGGTCTGTGTTCCATAAGCTGCTTAATAATTAGGTAACTATATTTGCTTTGCAACTGCTTTTTCTGACAATCGGTAGAAAGTAAAATCGCAAAGAAAGCTAAAACTGTCAGGAAAAACCAGAATTTTCATACGTTTCTTACAGTTAAGTATAATGGTGGAACGGCAGGAATGGAAACAAGATATGCCCTCGGGGATGACGAGAAAGCGAAATTGTGAGGTTTACCAGAGAGAAAAATATGAGAAAACATGTAAGTGCAAGAGTATTTGCAATGAGTGCTCCCAGAGGAACATTCAGTAAACTCCACGAAGGCATCAAAATGATTTGTTAAATCTATACGTTTGCTAGTAGCAAATGCAGCTCACATACTTTCTGCCTTCTATAATGTACTGAAAATGCAAATAATATCACGATTATGTATTTTTTCCAAAATGCATGGGTTATTTCAAAGGGTACAAATGATACATTTGAATTGCTATTGATTTGTGTTCATGTACTGCAAAAGGTCGGAAAAGAAATACTCTGTCATTGCAGAAATGCTCCCCTTTTGGTCTCCATATACCATCAATTTCACAAATGCTATCGTAGCTTTCCTGTTCATAACTACTCAGTATGTGAATTCTGTAATACCCATGCTCCTAATGTGGGATCTAGATTGTAGAAGGGATCTCTAATATATATATATATATATATATATATATATATATATATATATATATCCTCCAAAGTTGCCCCAGAGCTCAAGGACGCCACTCCTACGAGAGAGAATTCAACAGAATTTTTTATTCAAAAACCAGTGCACCCTTTCTCAATAAATTTATCAGTCCCTGACGCGTTTCGGTGACACTTCACCTTAATCATAGGGCGGGGCAAAAACAAACCATGGAAAACACACTGCAAACATATTGTTCCACTAGCATGCACTCATCCAGGGGATGTTGTAACTTTGGACAAATACATGGACCCTATTGAGGGAAATATCGGCACTGCAACACCCAGCATGCTATTCACTGGAGAGTGCATGCTAGTGGAACAATATGTTTGCAGTGTGTTTTCCATGGTTTGTTTTTGCCCCGCCCCTGCTGCAGGAATGCGGTCCAACACTGTGTGGAGAGGCGCATTCATGTAAGTTGTGTCTCCAGCTTTGGTGCCGCTTCGTGAGGAGGTGGGAAGTAGGGGACCCAAGGACGTTTATTCTCCCAGCAAATCCGACAGAGACTCCTTCTGCAGCTCGTGATATTCCAGCCAGGTGCATGATGGGACCATTAGTCCGTGGCATGGGACTACTGGGCGTCGGCACTACAACGAGTTTCAGCTGGGCCCTTCACTATTTTGGTGGGAGGAGCTCTTTAAATAATTTTGAGGACTCTTTGTTACGGACTGAGGCATTTGAGAAAGGCTGTGAGCCGAAACCGGTCATGCCGAATTCTTTTGAATAAAGCGTCCTGATGAGCCCGCTGTGTCCCTTTCTTCTGTCCAGGATGGGGGAAGCTGCTATCATGTTTTGCGCACAGCCTGTGGTGCGCTCAAAGAGACCATTCCTGAAAGTGGTCGTGTGAAACACTGGCGTGTGGAAACTATATGTGCCCGAGGTATCAGATATCTACGACCCCCTACTCACCTGAGGTTACCGATTTGCTGCTGCAGGAATGCGGTCCAACACTGTGTGGAGAGGCGCATTCATGTAAGTTGTGTCTCCAGCTTTGGTGCCGCTTCGTGAGGAGGTGGGAAGTAGGGGACCCAAGGACGTTTATTCTCCCAGCAAATCTGACAGAGACTCCTTCTACAGCTCGTGATATTCCAGCCAGGTGCATGATGGGACCATTAGTCCGTGGCATGGGACTACTGGGTGTCGGCACTACAACGAGGTTCAGCTGGGCCCTTCACTATTTTGGTGGGAGGAGCTCTTTTAAATAATTTTGAGGACTCTTTGTTACGGACTGAGGCATTTGAGAAAGGCTGTGAGCCGAAACCGGTCATGCCGAATTCTTTTGAATAAAGCGTCCTGATGAGCCCCGCTGTGTCCCTTTCTTCTGTCCAGGATGGGGGAAGCTGCTAATATATATATATATATATATATATATATATATATATATATATATATTATTCCATCCTGACAGCGTCAAGCAAACAGGCACCGACTCCGTGATAATTTTGGCACAGATGGCGATTTATATATATATATATATATATATGTATTATCTACTGGCGGTCGCCAGTAGATAGTTATAGTTAGGACCTATTTTCCATAGGAAATCCGCGACATTCTATTTCAAATAACTCTCTTGCCGGTTGACGTATCTTCGCGAAATTTTCAAACTTTGTGGGGCGCTCCGGTGCGCTCCTATCCTGAAAGTCTCGGGGTGATTCGTCAAGCGAGGGCCGAGAAAAAGGGGGTCCCAAAACGCGTTTTCCCCATTCATTTTTCCATAGGAAACTTTAGACACGGCTACAGCCCGAACTGCTGAACGGAATTACACCAAATTTGGCAAAGAGGTAGTTCTTGGTTCAGAAAGAACCCTTTTGTTAAATGGTGTAAATCCGTTCAGTAGTTGCTGAGAAAATCAAAAGTAAAAGTACATATATATCTATGGGCACGGAGGATCCGCGCACCCTCCCGATCACGAGCTGTCTGCTAATTGGCTGTCAACACTCCAAATCAGGAAGTGTTGGCAGCCATTTTGTCCCTCGGTAGAACCGAGGGACAGAAACAAGTGCGCAAAGCGCAAAAAGGGGGCAGGGTAGAAACACCCTGACCCCCTAGGTCCCACAAGGACCCCCTGGGCAAAACATTTTTTTTTTTTTTTTTTTTTTAATCGGCAGGATGCGCTCAGGGTGCGCGGATCCTGCCGAAAAAAAAAATCGAAGCGCGGCCCAAGTCCCGGGGGCATGAGGGGGGTGTGTAAATTGTTTATATGGGGGGCCTCTAAGCCCCGGGGACCGCCACCCCCCGGGGCTTAATTTAAAAAAATGGTGCGGGAGGGCTCTTGTCATTTGAGATGTCATCAGTGATGTCATCAGTGATGTCACTGACCATGTCATGAGTGATGTAATATGTGACGTCATCAGCAGTGCATTGCGGGGCGCGAGTTATAGTTAGCTGAACTAACTATAACGGGGAATTTCACGGGTTTTGTACGAGTGCAATGTCCAAGTAACTATAACTGTCCCTAAAACCTATGGTTTTTTCAGTGAATATATATATATATATATATATATTTCTACAAAGTTGCCACAACAATGGATCGCACTCACTCGAGATGAAGTTGAAAAAAGCGTATTTATTCAATTCAAGGGTTTTGCCATGCCCAACGCGTTTCGGTCCTACCACATGGACCTTGATCACGGGATGATTAATAACAATGATCAAACGTATCCAGTTGCAAGGCATTTTAGGGACGTGCACCAAAGCAACCTAAAGGACCTCTCTTATTATTTGATTGACTCCATCCCCATGAATAGAAGAGGTGGAGATAGAGAAGGGCAACTTAGAAACAAGGTATATACTGAATCTCAATAGCAAAGCCCCGGGAGGTCTCAACACGACCGAAGACCTCCACACATGCCTTTAAACTAACACGATTTATATTTTGCCAGGTTTTTACAACTAACTGTGAAATCAAAACTTACGGTTTAACCGCATCACAGCTTATTTTAAGTTAACTTGAGGAGAAAATTAAATTGAATTGTAATTTGTATTTAAACAAGGAAAACAGTAGGCCGCCTGACCGACCTTAACCACAGGTATAGTGGTTTTTTATATTCAACACCTAAAAAGAATAGTGGAACAGTGTAACAATCATGGTTTTAAAGTATTGATTTTGGTGAAGGGGATTTTAATATATTATGTAGCACTTGCACTTTAAATAATTAGGCCAGAGACTGGGAATAGACAAAATCTGGGGGAGCCCAAGACAAGATAAAAACACATCCTAAGGGATTTAGGACATTGCTGCACCAAGTAAACTCAGCATTTAAGCTTGTATTTTGATGGAAAGAAGAAATAGTTTTGAATTATGTCAGGCCCCTTTTTTTACTACAAATTTTAAATGAATATTTATCTATGAATTTATTTAAAATTGAAGTCATGAAATGAATCTGTTTTTATGGTATTTTATATTTGATACTATTTATATATTTCATGTACATAAATAATTTATAAACTTTTATGATAAAGTTATATTTGTATTTAACAAAGTATTTTGCTACCTGAATAAGTAATTTTAAACTGTGGAGGTTTTTTCCTGCTTTTACTTGGTGTATTATTGAATGAAATGTATCCTATATAGTATGTTTTTATGTCTATTCGAATTGTCCAATGGCTGGAGGCACAAGTCACTTTAAAAGGGTGGAAAAAAGCATAAGCGTTGTCATGTGATCAAGGTCCGGCTGGACCGAAACGCGTTATGGCCGATGCTGATTAAATAATTTGAAGCACTCATCTTGTGGTCCGTGCCTGCTTTTTCCAACGAAGGAGTGAAAGGGAAACAAGGCAGTTTTTGGGATATATATATATATATATATATATATATATATATATATATATATATATATATATATATATTTCTACAAAGTTGCCACAACAATGGATCGCACTCACTCGAGATGAAGTTGAAAAAAGCGTATTTATTCAATTCAAGGGTTTTGCCATGCCCAACGCGTTTTGGTCCTACCACATGGACCTTGATCACGGGATGATTGCAGGTTGTTCACAAACACCTTATATTTCCTTTTTTTTACAAAAATAAGGGGGAGGGGAAGTAACTTCCTGTTTCCGTTTCACATGAGGCATTCTGGTTATTGTAGTTAAACCTCATAGGGCTTTTTACACATGGCACAAATGTGATTAAATAAGTGTTATTAGTGACATGCATAATTATTAAGTGAAATGTGAAGGTGAATGTATATTTAAAAAAATTTCTTTTAGAGGTACCACACACGAATTTGTTAATTTCTTTTAAGTATAAGGAAGTTCGAGTTTAAAGTCCCTCCAGTGGGAGACAATTACCACTTTTATCAGATCATTTTTTTCATGATGATATACTGTGTTCATTTATTTTAGTGGTACAATTATTTGTCCATTTAATTATTGTGTTGATGTTGGTTCTCCCTTTTGAAGTTACACATAATTTCACGCCCTCCAGTGGGCAGGTTCCTTTTCGTGTGCGATATTTTTCTCTATACTTTGTCTGTTGTTTTACGATTGTTTGTTCAAGACTGATGTCAATTTGGTTCCAATTTCAGTTTTTGCTTCTATAAGTTCACACTGGTTTCAAAGATGCACATAAAGTTCTTCGTCCTGATTGAGGCCTCTAGGGTTTAAGGTCCTGAACATTACTATATGTTTCGATTCGCTTTGTCTTAATAGCTTCTCACGGTTTCCTCCTCTTTCAGTTTGTGAGATCTGTTCAATTCCATAGAATCTCAGTTCTTCCCAGTTACTTTTATGTACTGATTCCATGTGCTTTGCTATTGCATTCGATCGGTCCATATTTTTAGTAGCTCGAATATGCTCTAGGACTCTTTTCTTGACCTCACAAGTTGTGCTTCCTATGTATTTAAGCTTACACGGGCACTCCACTATGTACACGACGAATTTGCTTTTACACGTGATGTGTTGTCTGATTCTCCAAATCCTACCATTGCCAATCACTACTTCTTTATTTGGTGTTCCAATTCGGCATGCCTTGCAGTTTTTACATGGCCAGAAGCCTTCCTCTTGCAGCCATGTGATGGACCTATTTTGCTTAAAATGACTGTGTACTAGTCTGTCTCCTATGTTTGTAGCTCTTCGATGTGTGATGTTTGGATAGTCCCCTATTATATCTGATAATGTTGGGTCCAATTTTAAAATACCCCAGTGTTTTATTAGGATCTTCCTCAAATTGTTTGATTCCGCATTATATGTGGTGATTAATCTTATCTGCTGAGAATTTGTTGATGTTTTTAATTCCAATTTACTGTTCTTTCTCTTTGCATTTCTCAGAATGTCTTTGCGGTTTTGCATGATGACTCTTTGCAAACTGTTTTCCAGCACTTTTTGGGGTATTTTCTTTTACTAAATCTCAGTTTTGTTGCTTCACTGTGTTTCTTTAACTCCATATCAGATGAACAGTTTCTTTTCAGGCGTAGGAATTCCCCGTAGGGGATACTCCATTTCAGAGTTTCTTTGTGGAAACTATCACCATGCAAGACAGCATTCGTTGCGGTTTTCTTTCTAAATAGTGTGGTTTGCAGCATGTTATTCTCTACATATAGGCACGTGTCCAGAAAGGTCACTTTTTTCGAGCTGATTTCCATTGTGAATTTCAACTTGGCCTCATTGTTATTTAATATTGCAAAGTATGTTTCAAATTCTGCTTCTGTTCCATCCCATATAATGAGCAAGTCGTCAATGAAGCGTAGCCATAGTATCAATTTCTCAGTAAAGTGATCATTTTCTGGTACCCACGCTATTTTCTGCTCGAACCATCCCATCGTGAGGTTCGCATAATTGGGAGAGAAAGAAAAACCCATAGCCCAGCCTTTTATCTGCTTGTAAATGCTTTTGTTAAAAAGAAAAATTTTATTATATAGACAGAGTGTTATCATCTCAATTAGCATTTCATTTTGTAGTCGATATTGGATATTTCTTTTGCCCAGGAAATACTTGCATGCTTGTATACCAATCTGGTGTTCAATATTGGTGTAGAGCGAAACTGCGTCCATAGATATGTGTAACTTCAAAAGGGAGAACCAACATCAACACAATAATTAAATGGACAAATAATTATACCACTAAAATAAATGAACACAGTATATCATCATGAAAAAAATGATCTGATAAAAGTGGTAATCGTCTCCCACTGGAGGGACTTTAAACTCGAACTTCCTTATACTTAAAAGAAATTAACAAATTTGTGTGTGGTACCTCTAAAAGAAAATAATTTGTAAACATTTTTTTTTTTTTTTGCCTTTCAAATTTAAAAAAAGAAAAACTTTTAAATATACATTCACCTTCACATTTCACTTAATAATTATGCATGTCACTAATAACACTTATTTAATCACATAATTTGTGCCATGTGTAAAAAGCCCTATGAGGTTTAACTACAATAACCAGAATGACTCATGTGAAATGGAAACAGGAAGTTACTTCCCCTCCACCTTATTTTTGTAAAAAAAAGGAAATATAAGGTGTTTGTGAACAACCTGCAATCATCCCGTGATCAAGGTCCATGTGGTAGGACCAAAACGCGTTGGGCATGGCAAAACCCTTGAATTGAATAAATACGCTTTTTTCAACTTCATCTCGAGTGAGTGCGATCCATTGTTGTGGCAACTTTGTAGAAATAATCACCGGCGTGGCTCTGCCGGAGGAAATACGCACCGCCCCTCATCGAGAGCGCCGGCGTCCGAACCTGGGCCGAGAGGAAGCAATATATATATGTATTCAATAACAAAATCAAAGGGTTAAGATTAGTTATCGTTAGGAAAGTTTAATTTATTATTTCTATACAAAACTAACTTAAACTACACAAACATTACAAATTCTAAAGTTATAGTTATACCTTTATGTAATAATTTGCACCCCACCCAAAATTTATTATAACTCATGCACCTACGTACACAGGGGTCGATTCCGATTCGGGCCGGAAATCTCTCCGACCGAGCCGGACCCGGAGAGATTTCCGACCGAATCGGACCCGTGCAGTCCGACCGAACGAGTCCGATGCATTCGTATGCCACCGGACACGAGTCGGTCGGACTCCCATTGAACTCAATGGGAGCCGGTCGTACAACGCGTACGCGGGCTCCCATTGCCTCAATGGGTGCGAGGCGGACAAGGGCGCCCCTACAGCGAGTACGCCGCGAAGCGCCTCGCGGCGTACACGCACAGGTAGAGGGGACCCATGGGTCCCCCTGTGTGCGCCTCGCACGGGTACGCGTACAGGGGTCCGACACGGACCCCCAAAGTACGGCTCCGACAGCGAGTTCGAGTCGGACGGCGCGAGTCGGTCGGAGCGGTCGAGGTGCGCATCGTACTTACCCGGCCGGAAAACGTCTCCATTGCGCGGTGCGAATCGGGTCCGAGCGAGTCGGTCGGAGCGGTACGATCCGGGTACGAGTCGGTCGGAGCGGTCGGGTCGCCCGGACGAGTCGGTCGGCGACCCGCATCGTACTCGCTCGGCCGGACCCGCGTACGATTCGGTCGGGAAAAGGGCTCCGAATCGGATCCGGTAAAGCCGAATCCTATTCGGAGCCCTACCGGCCGAGATCGGAATCGGCCCCACAGTGTTGTTAGCTTGCTAGTAACAGTAAATGAACTAAAAAAATGTGCCTTCCTCATGCATTGCTTAAACCCTTACATATTACATCACTTATAGCATGTTAAATGATAGCATTCATAACAAGACTCATGACATCACTGTGCATTGTAGAGGAGCGAGTTCTAGTACATTTACTGTGCACAAATTATAGTAGGTTTTGGGTGGAGTGCAAATTATAACGTAAAGTTATAACTATAACTAGAATTTCTAAGGTTTATGTAGTTAAAGTTGGTTTTGTATCAAAATAATAATTAAAGTTTTCCCAACAATTATCATAAACCTTTGTTTTTTTCAATGAATTTGTATGTTTTTTTTTAAAAAGGTGGTTGTATTTAGGGTGAAGTAGATTGTCGTAAAGTGGAGCAATATAGAGTGGAGTGTTGTAGAGTGGAGAGTCATAGAGTTGCGTGTAGTAGAGTGTCTTAGAGTGGAAGGGCATAGAGTGGAGTGGCGTAGAGTGGAATGGCATGTCATTGAGTGCAGTGGCATGGCGTAGAGTGGAGTGGCGTGTCGTACAGTGGAGTCGCAAGGCGTGTCATACAGTGGAGTGTCGTAGAGTGTAGTGGCGTTTTGTAGATTTAAGTGGCATTTTGTAGAGTGGAGTGGCATGTCATAGAGTGGCATTTCATAGAGTGTCTTAGAGTGAAGAGGCAGAGAGTGGAGTTGCATGTCGTAGAGTGGGGTGGTATATCATAGAGTGCAGTGGTGTGTAGTAGAGTGGAGTGGTGTGACGTAGAGTGGAGTGGAGTGTCTTTGGAGTGTCAGAGTGATGTGGCATGTTGTAGAGTGGAGTGATGTGTCATAGATTGTCTTTTGTAATATACAATGTTTTTTAGATTATAATATGTACCGCTTCCTAGATAGTTTCGAGAAAGTACTGAGGTACTTCATAAACTTTTTAAAAAATATATATAAAAAAAAAAATGTAATTTCCTTAACTCTACAGACTTTGCTAAAGTGCAAAATAATATGGCTGCATTTTTTATTTTGCTAGGGCTTTCATTAACCAACATTATTGTGTTTCGTTATCGTCATGTACTATGGTATAGCACGAAAGTACCACGGTATACTGTGGCCCAATATATCACTAAGTTTCTGTCCCTTATTACTTAAAAACTACTGAACTAATTCAGATCAAATAACAAAAAGGACCCTTACGAACCATAATTAATATTCCAACCAAATTTCATGTAAATCCATTCAGCCATTTTGCTGTTACGTCTGTCTAAAAAGTGTATTGAAAATGCATTGATGAAAAATTTATTTTGGGACCTCTCCTTTGTTCTTTGCACCCCCTTAATTGAGCACCACAAAACTTTGTATCATCATCCAATGTAGAAAAAGGAATAGGTCTGAAAAGTTTTGTGGAGATTCATCAAGGACTGGATCTCACTGTGGAGCAGATCATGAATTGCTTAATTGTATAATTCAACTCAAGCTGAAAAGACATAACAAAGACATTAGAAAATATACCTGCCACATTTAAGCAAAATGTCAAAAACTGATTTGAAATATTTATTTTGATTGATCGGGAGCCTTAATACATGTAGACAGACAGAGAAACTCAAGGATGAATCTCAGAACAGAAACGTTTTTTAAAAAAGGATGAAATCTCAGAAGGGTCTAATCAAGACAAAAAGCAAAGGAAATCCAAATGGATGACAAAATGCTAAATTTTGTACGGAAAAGAGATAAGCCAAAATTACAAACAATATGTATCTTACGAAAGAAGCTGAAAAATGAATTTCAGAGGACAGCTAAGAGAGACACACAGGCCAGTATTACAAAAACATCTGCAAGGACACTGAGGATGGTAACAAACATGAAAATCAGGGCTGTTTTTTAAAAGATTCATGTCATCAAAAATAAGTGGTACAAAGATCAAACAAGGGTGGAAAGAAAACACTGAATACCTCTACAGCAGGGATGTTAATGTCAGAGATACCCTAGAGGACATTAGCTCCACAGAAAAATCTTTAACAATGGAAGAAGAAGTCTGAATCGCACTAAGACCACTGCTAAGAAGGAAAGCTATAGCAATTGATGGCATTTCAGCAGATTTATTATAGGACACAGAAGAAGATTCAGCCCAGGTGCTTACCAAGCTCTGCCAACAGATGTGCAAAACAACACAATGCCCAACAGAATTGAAGAGATGTGTCTATATTGCAGTAACAAAGAAATGTGACATCACAGACTATTCAAACTACTGTTCGGGTTCCCTATTTTCACATTCTAGCAGCATAATGCTCAGGCTAATTTAACATAGATTAGAGCCATATATAGAAAGAAAAATACTGGATCTACAACTAGATTCAGAAAAATCTAAAGTAATAGGATACATTGCTGCTGATGCCGACTCATTAACTGAAATGCCATGGAATACCAAAAGAAATCAAAATGTGTTTTATTGTACACAGCAAAGACCTTTGATTGTGTCAACCAAGTCAAATTGTACAATGAAAAATTGGTATCTCAAAACATCTCGTTGTTCTAATGCACAACCTATACAAAATTGGCAAAACGTCAACAAATCCCGGTATGATGATGACTCAACTCTTATAGCCGAAAGTCAATAAGACCTCCTAATAGAAGTCAAGCAGCACAGTGAAAGAATGTGAGTCTGACTGAATGTAGACACGAATTGGCGAAAGCAATATGTTTCAGCTCTAAAGGCTGGGACATTGGTTTTGCCAATGATTTTTTCATTGTCATTCACATGCGAACACATTGCATGCGTATGCAAACCACCAATCTTGCAGTGGGTTTTCTATGAAGGAAGCCTACTCTAAGATGGCCACCTATGTGACTGTTTATCATCATCATCATCATAACTTTATTGTCGATCACAAAGATCTTATAAAGTACATCTCGGACAATACATTTATACATACATTAAGGACACTAAAGATAATTTAGAGTACAAAATGTGTCTTCCTAAAAACATAGAAACTGAGGGGTCAGCAGCCAAAAAAAATTACATCATTCTATTTAAAAACATAAAATTCTGTATCTACATAGAACCATATAAAAACAATACATATTGTTTATAATAAAACCATTAAGTAATAGATACAATAGACTAGGTATATTACACAGGACACTTTGAGCGTCTAGTCCACAAGGCCATCCAGAATTAAGCCAAGCCAAATACCACAACACTTCTAGTATCTGCACTAAGTGTTCTGAGCACTTCTAGGGAATGGCCAGGACCAGTGAGCCTGCACAAGGGGACAATCCACTTAGACCTCAGATTATCGTAATATGGGCAAAAGAATAACAGGTGGGCTAATGATACAGGACTTCCTTTACATACAGTGCATATGACATCAGAGAGAACATGGCCACACCATTTGCTACAGAACACTTTGGTAGTGAGAGACTTATACCTAAATTGAAGAGACAATTTCTGTGCCAATGGTGGAACAATCTCATCAATGGTGTCTTCATAGAGTGGATAGGGTTTAAAATCTAGGAACTGTTGAGTGAACCCGTAGGATTAGACACACTCTCCACCATAATAAATTCCCAATAGATGTCCTTGACCCTACTTTTCATGATTGAGGACATCTCCTCTGGGTCAGTCCAATAATCGTCCATCCCCAATTTTCTCACTAGTTCCCTAAGAGAGCAGAACCAGGGGATTTTACTAACCCTGGGCAATACCATAAAAGCCCCAAGTTCCACTCAATTCGGGGCAAGCTCCTCGATCATCAATAAACGGTACCAGAACATTAAGTGCTTGTACTCCATCTTGTGAGCAATTTTTCTATGGGCCAGATCAAGAAAAATAGGAGTCAGAGGAGAGCTAGCCGGGAGATTGAAAAGAGTTCTTATGAAATGATGTTCTGTCACAGAGAGACAGTTAGTGTTCCCACTTCCCCACAGTTCTGCTCCATAAATAGCTGAACCTAAGGCTTTTGTGTTATAAGTTTCTAGTGCTGGGGGCCACTTTTCTTGACATAGTTCTTCTATGGATCTTGGTTATATGGGCAGTTTGCTGAATAAGGGAAAGGGCATTTCTCTTATATGAGGGGTCCAGCACAGATTCAGGGTTAAATGAATCCCCAAATAATCAAAGGTAGAGACTAATTCAATGGGTCGGTCCCCAACATCCATACATCTCTTAGGTGGCCTCAAAATACCATTAGAAAACACCATACACTTTATTTTTAAATCATTTAGCTCCAAGCCACGCTAGTCACATAAATATTTTAAATCATTCAGTAACTGTTGGAGCCCTTGTGGAGACTTTGATATCAATAACGTATGGTAAGCAAAGAGAAGGGCAGAAGCCCTTCTCCCTCCGACCTTTGGAGCATCGCACCCATCTCTGTTGAGGTACACTACTACCTCATTAATGAATAGTGAAAACAGGGTGGGTGCGAAAACACACCACTGTCTAACTCCACGTCTAATCATAAAGGGCTCTGTTAGCTGTCCCTCCTCTCCTCACCTAACTTGGGCCTTGTTTGCTGACTGTAATCACATCAGGATAGCCTGTAAATTTGATGGGATACCCATCTCTGCTAGCACCTTCCAGAGTTTACCTCGTGATACCAGGTCGAAAACTGTATGCAGAGCCACAAACGCTACATACAGCTTCCCCCTTTTGACTAAAACTTCTTTCCAGTAGATACAAAGAAATCGAAAGACCTGGTTCAGGGTACAAATGCTGGCACGAAACCCAGCCTGGAAATCAGACAGAATATTCCCTTCTAAGATCCATGCCTGAAGGTGGGCCAAAATCTGCTTGCAGAACATTTTATGCAAGGAGTCTATTAAACTGATGTTTCTGTAATTTCCTGGATTTGCCCTGCCCCCTTTCTTGAAAATTGGTATGATCTCAGCCGACTTTCAAGAGGAGGGAATCTCCATACCCCAAAAAATGGCATTAGATAGGAAGTTGATATAAGCACCCCACACTTCTGGGTCTTCCCTGTACAGATCATTCGGGATTCTATCAGGACCAGGTCCTCTAGCTAGAATACAGGAGCTAATCGCTGCATAGGTTTCTTTGAGTGAAATTTCAAGGACTTCAATATTGCCAGATGGGGATCTATCCAGAGGGCCGCTGTCCTCCTTGAGGCTATGGGCGTATAAACCCCCAAAATAGGACACCCAATCCTCTAGCTGTAAAATGTACTCTAGGGCCATCCTTGGAACATTCAACCATAAAGACACTTTCTTCCAGAAGGACTTATTGTCTTTATTTACTAAGGCGCTATGTAGGGAGGACCATAACGAACATTCCCATTGCTTCTTGGCACGGTCGAGTACCTGTCTACACCCTACCAAATCAGAGCGAGACTTAGATTTTACTGCCTGTAGGAGCTCGCCCTTAGCCTTCCTACATTCCTGATTGTACCACTCTGCTGCATTAGACCACTTGTTCCCCCTTATTTTAGCTTGGTGTTTCCCCCTTTTTGCGCTTGGCCCAAAGTTTCCCTAATCTGTGTGTAAAGTACCTTGTGCAAATTATTCAGCTTTTCTAGTTTATCTACTCTACAAAATTTAGACAGCACAGCCACCTCCTCAGATACTTTGGACTTGACAACTTCTAGGGCCCAGGGGTTTTTCTCCACCTAATCCCATCTTATCATTCTTAGGTCATTTGTTTTGGAAAACAACCCCAGATCTCTAGAGCCCCTGGCAGCAGCTTCTGACTCCTTAGAGCTGGATAATGATAAGCTCAGGGCATTATGGTCGCTATCAGATATTTCAACCACTTTCATATCATACACAATAGGCCAAAGTCTGTGATCGACCAAACAATAATCAAGTCTGCTTAAGTAGCCTGGTCTGTTAAAAGTCATTCCACCATTATGATCTTAATTTGTCCTACCGTTTGTGGCCCTCAAATCATGCTGAAGCATTAGGGCCAACATGTGGCCTCCTTTTTTAGTCCATCTAACGGTAGGTAACTCTACCTGGGGAATTTTCCAGGTTCTGTCCCACTCATCTGTCAAATCTTTTGGGGTAGATGCAAATGGCTTGAATGTGCAATTGAAATCCCCAGCTACCAATAGGGGGTTACTGCCCATATATTTGGTAAGAGCATAGTCAAGAGCCTCTATAGTATTAGTTTCCTCTGTACCGGGCCCACTCTATTATATACATTAAAGACTCTGATTTTCAGCCCAGAAAGCAGGGCGAAATCAATTGCCAAAATGTCCAGAGAGTCAACAGGGACTATTTTGACTTTACACTGGAGTGCAACTTTAACCCAAATTGCTAAGCCACCCGTTGGTCTCCATTTCCCTTTTTTGGTCGCATTTATACAATAGGAAGAGTACCCACTCCTATAAGGAGGTTTCATGCCCCAGGTTTCTTGGAACAAACAAACATCATGGGTGTCTACAGAGTTATCCCATTCTTGCTCTGTAAGCATCCTGGCTATCCCGGCAACATTTCATACCAGAATGGTTAGCTGCTCTGGTGGTGCAAAGGCGGGATTTGATTTCATACTTTGGTCCATAGGTACATCCCTACTGGCCTCCTGGATATGATTACTGCTGGCACTGGCCTCACGCCTTGGGACACCACACCTATTGCCCTGTTCGCCTAATAGATCAGGTACTGTCATATTTGGGATCAGGGCTACTTGGTGTTTGACGGAGGAATAAGATGGGGGCCTAGGTAGTGGTTCTCCCAAAGCGGAGTCAGCTATCATTTCATAGTCCTTCAGACGAGACATACCCTCTTCCTGAAGTCATCCCTGGCCACCAACAGTTCCCCTACCGCAACTCCCCTCCCCCTTGTGGGCAGAACCACATGTCATGTCGTGTAGTTCCTATAAGATCTATATAGGATCTGCGCGTTTAGACAACATACACTGTGGGACTATTGTCCAGACTGATTCCAGACACCCCCACTGGGTATGTTGGCCTGTGTACCATCTAGCTCGCAATGCCACTATAACCTCCTCTTACCAAGGAGAGAATAGTTCTTGGCAACTATCGAACATGACAACCCTGATCCCTCAGGACCGTGGAAACAGTAACTTACTTTTCGCTCAGTCACTCGTGCTCACTTGTTCTCAGAGAGATACACAGAATAAACGGTTGGGACGTTTTTCAATAAGCATTTATTGAACAGTCGTTATTCTTGCGTAAAATAAGTGTACTGAAATCACCAGTAGCATATATAAATGAGTAGCAGCACTAAGAAAGTAAACAGATGGTAGGTTTCTACAATTTTGCTAAAATCATAGCTACAGGCAAGTATATAAAATACATGGCAATAAAATGCGTACTCCTACGATGCACCCTAACTAGATGTACCTAAATGTACCTAGCATGTGAGTAGGTGTAAAGCCAAGAATCCCTCTAGGATAAAGCCAACCCCATTACCTGATGTGAGACTGCGGGACCCCGTTCTGGTCTCGAGCTGAACACCCCGCAAAGGATGTCAGACCACTGCGAGCTGGAGTATGTGCATACAGGAACCTCAGCGTCTTGCGTCAGTGTGTCGGCCGGGAAGTCCTGATCTCCTCTCCCTATCTCGGCAAGATGTTATGTTTATATACCCTAAGGTATCCCCAGGGGTTCTACCTTGCTGTGCCAGTGTCAGACTTAGGATGACGTCGGGAATGAACTTTATACACAGTTATTATGCAGGAGATGGTGGTCCTGCTGTGTTCCAAGAAACTAAGAATCCTCATGCATAATTTATGAGGCCAGTGTTCAGGGAAAACCCTATGTACTGTGTATAGTATTGTAACTATAGATAATCAACCAGAGAGAGAGGGAAAAGTGTAAGGAGTCACTCTTGGTCCCCCTAATGGTAATATCAAATAAACAACAGAAGAGTGCAGCGAAAAGAAGAGCCGGCGAAAGAAGTCACTCTTGTTTGTAAAAAAGAACCCTCACTCACCAACCTAGTTGGTGACATGCTTCCTCATTGGGTTCCCACCAGAGAGGCCGAGTGCCTCCCTGGTGTGCTACAACGCCCGACTTCAGCGGAGCAGGTTTTTTTGGTGATGCAAGTGTGAAAAGGTGAGTGGAAGTGATTTAAAAAAAAGTGCTTCGTTCGTCCGTAAACCAACTTTATTCGTGGAGCACTAGGCACCACTTAAAAACAGTGCGGTGGATGTTTCAGAAACTGGTTAGATTGACCAGATACATCCGTGGTGTTTAAAAAAGGGGTGTGGTCAACATGTTTCTGCCTACATTCGCCTTTTGCGAGGCTTTCGTCAGGACCATAACACCACGGCGGTATGCGCCCGCTAAGGCGCACCCTAACCTGTGGTGTTGAGAAACCGATATGACTTACGGTTTGAGTAGAGCCTTCAGCATTAGTGAAAGCCGTATGAATTTAAGGTATCAGGTAACCTTACACCATGGGTCCTAGTGGGGGGCGGTGGCTTGTAGTCACACGTACACCAAAGCCCAGCGCCCGTATGGAACCTGCATACTCCCTTCCTGAGGACCCGGTGGATGGCATACAAGCCACCGCCCCCCACCAGGACCCATGGTGTAAGGTTAGCTGATACCTTATATTCATACGGCTTTCACTAATGCTGAAGGCTCTACTCAAACCGTAAGTCATATCGGTTTCTCAACACCACAGGTTAGGGTGCGCCTTAGTGTGCGCATACCGCCGTGGTGTTATGGCCCTGGCGAAAGCCTCGCAAAAGGCGAATGTAGGCAGAAACATGTTGACCAAACCCCTTTTTTAAACACCACGGATGTATCTGGTCAATCTAACCAGTTTCTGAAACATCCACCACACTGTTTTTAAGTGGTGACTAGTTCTCCACGAATAAAGTTGGTTTACGGACGAACGAAGCACTTTTTTTTTTAAATCACTTCCACTCACCTTTTCACACTTGCATCACCAAAAAAACCTGCTCCGCTGTAGTCAGGCGTTGTAGCACACCAGGGAGGCACTCGGCATCGCTGGTGGGAACCCAATGATGAAGCATGTCACCAACTAGGTTGGTGAGTGAGGGTTCTTTTTACAAACAAGAGTGACTTCTTTTGCCGGCTCTTCTTTTCTTTTCTTTTGGCTGCACTCTTCTGTTGTTTATTTGATAGTATTGTAACTAGGCAAAAGGTCAGTCCCTCAAATCCGTTATGTATGTAGTATAGGAGAGAATGTAGGTGAAGGGTTATGATGTTACCTGGACCTATATCGGGGTACCTATATGAAATATAACAGTCAGGGTGCACTTATCCAAAGTCAATCGATACTTGATCGTAATAGGAGTATTGGCAAGTGGGATTGTACGAAAGTCTATGGCCATCGGCCGCTTCCTATGGCTCTATAGAAAAAACTGACTTTCACCATATCATTCCAAATCCCTGATGTAATTATCCTTTCCACCTGCTCAATGTCGTCCCTTATGATAGAATAGCAATAGCGTGTTTCCCTTAGCCAATAGATAACCTTATTTTTAAGTGAGTCGTGATCTTCTAGTCTGCCGCTGGGGAGTTTAGGACTTGCAACCTCTTCCCTCAGGGCCCAATTTCTAGTATAGAAAGCATTTTTGACCACCCCCTTTGCATATGGTTGGACAAATCTCATGTCAAGGGAGTATCCCTCATCTAGCACCACCTCACGGCTATCGAGCTCTCTTCCCACACCTCTGTCCTGTGGAGCAACTCAATGTACAACTGATCTATCACTAAGCCTATTGTGGCCACCTGTAGGGCTAGGTAAAGGTTGGCTGGTTGGTAGAGTAAAAACAGGGGGGGTCCACTGACTTTTGGCAGCAACCAATGCACAATCATGCAGCACCGGGGGGGGCGAAAAGGGGTGTCTCGCTGGGCATTAATGTATGGAGACCCCTCGCGGTCTACAACTAATGCCTTTGCCTGGGTAGCGACATTCAGAGTCTGATCTTTAATCAACCTCCCCTCCAAGTCACCTACCACCTTTCTTAGGGCTGCTACCTCTTACTTGAGGTCTACATTGCTTGTGACATCCAAATCAGGCGTGTCTCTCCCCTCTGCTCTATTCTCTGCCACTGAAAGAGCAGCATACCTATTACAGCATTCGACTTGATCCACCTGGTCGGCCACCAGTGCATCGGAGGACTGCTCTTAGGTACGGGAAAATGGCTCTATTTTACTACCTCTACAGCTAGTACTTGTGCCATTGTGAGTATGTGTCCTCCTGCAAGAAAACATCTGTGGGATACGTTTCGAAGTTTTCTTGGCAGGTGGAGAAGTAGGGAAGGTCTCTGATGGCTTTAGGAGTGGGACATTGGAAGTGGTAGATGGGGGAAGGAGGGCTGTGAGCAATAACTTGACATTCAGATAATAAAACATCGATCCTGTCAATGGCATCGTTACAAATTATGCTGGAAGGCGATTTTTTAGTCAGAGAATTACCATAGGCCGTGTTCTGGGCTTTCCTTTTGCCATTACTGAACAGCAGCAACACAACACTTACTAAAATTGAGAGAAAGAGCACAGAAATAGCCGTAGGTATTAACAACCACAATACTTGGGAATTTTAAAATCTGAAAATCCCCAAAGCCTCCAGAGATAGGGCCACCCTAAAAGAAAATGCTTTACTACCAACTACGCAAATAACGAAATAATGTTCAACTCCTGTTTAGGGAGGAAGTCAATACTGTGTAAAGACTAGAGTCACTTGTAGTCCATAAACAATATGGGGCTAAAAGAAAAAGGACTAGAGCACAAAGGCAAAATACCTTTAAATTAGTGGTTAATCCAAAGCAAAGTGAGGCAGCTAACTTTGTTACAGAGCCAAGGGGTGTGGCCTTGTCCCTTCTCCTCCTGTGGCCGATGGGCGCAAGACGGGCCCGCCCTTGGCCCTGGCTTTGCCCGGGCGCAGCCCGTGCGCATCCTGCGCCGCGGGTGAAATCCAATCGCTACATAGCGCGAGAGTGGCTGCAGGAGTGTTAGACCCCTCCTTCACAGTGCAAAGGGGCTGCTGCGACACGTAGTTCAATGTGGGCTCCTCGCCTCATTCTCCCCGCACACAGCGTCCCGCGCCGTGGTCAAAATCCAAGCACTATATAGTGTGAGAGCGGCTGCTGGAGGCGGCAGGTGTTGGGCCCCTCCTTCACGATGCAATGGGGCTGCTGGGACACGTAGTTCAATGTGGGCTGGTCGCCTCGTTCTCCCTGCACACAGCGTCCCGTGCTGCGGGTGAAATTCGAGCGCTATATAGCGCAAGAGCGCCTGCAGGAGGCGGCGTGTGTTGGGCCTCTCCTTCACAATGCAAAGGGGCTGCTGGGACACGTAGCTCAATGTGGTCTCCTCTCCTCGTGCTCCCCGCACACAGCATCCCTGTGAACAGAGGCGCAACTAGAGGCACATTTCGGGGGGGGGGGGGGTTACTAAAAATTTCGGGGGGGGGCTAATTCTTCCAGCGATAGTCAGAGTCCATATATGAACCCCTCTAAACACCAATTACTGCCATATTTTACTACTAAACAGGCAGTCACAAGTGCAGTTACATTTCAGGCAATAGGGTCATGATTGAAATGGTGCAGCAGGTGCAGTGGCACCGGGGCCAAAAGTTGTCACAACTCCTCTAAACACCTAATATTGCTATATTTCACTGCTAAACAGGTAGTCACAATTGCAGTACCTTGCAGTTAAAAGGGGCATGATTTGAACGGTGCAGCAGCACTGTGGTCAAAAGCTATCGGGTCCCCGCTAAACACAGATTATTGCTAAATGCTACTACTTAACAGGCAGTCACAAGTGCAGTTACCTTGCAGGCAATAGGGTCATGTTTGGAATGGTGCAGCAGGTGCAGTGGACCAGGCCCAAAAGTTAGCACTGCAATAAATGTTATCCTGCCTGAAACCTATTTAGGTTGGCGGAAAAAAAAAAACCTCACCTATAGATAGTGCTCAAACAGAGTCAAACATGAGCCAAGCGGGAAAACGGTACTATATGAACATATAGATAGAGAAAGTTAATAATCGATCACATAATATACTTTTGAGGATCACAATAACTCCACAGTGAAGATATACATTCTTATTTTTATTATGAATATCCGTACAATCTAGCCTCAGTATTGTATAATCACAACATAATAAATAATGCAATTAATGAAAAACAACGCTAAGACACAAAATGATCAATAGCTATTTCTGATCCCAAACTTCCATATATACAACATTCATACCACAAACAGTCTACACATAAAAAAAACAGCAACAAGGAATAAGGAGAGCTGGGAGAACCATCCCTCAAATATATTCAATGAACAAACTGGGATGTCTGCCTTTACACAAATCAATAGATCTCAGTATTTTCGAAAAGTTTTTTGTACACAGTGTTGTATAATCACAATAAAGTTTTAGCAGTATCCTAAGTAAGTGATATTCAAAGTACAGATAGATATATCACTGCTGCAGACATTCCATATATTAGTTCTGTTTCTTGGTGGTCTCCACAGATTGTGCCGACTCGCGTTTCGGTAATGATCTAATAATGAGGTTGCACCTTCCTCAGGGCGCTATAAAACATATGAGGATCATGGGGTCTTGGAGTCCAACAGAAAGATTTTTGTTCGTATGAACCAAATTCAAGGTCAAGGAGTATTCGTGTTTTCAATGAAGGACAAAGATAAGAGAAAAACAGCCCAGGTGTAAAGGGCTCCTAGGGCAGATCTTGCAAGAGGTTCCTTGGAACACAATCCTCAGAGTAGTGGTATAAAAAAACATTGAGTTCAAGTACGTGGGAGCTGATACAGACACTCTAAAGAGAGGTATGGGGGTCTGGGAGTGTCCCCCAACTATTACGTAGGATAATTGCCGGATGAAAAGGATAGGGTGCACAGTCGTACAAATCGGCGATAGGCAGAAAACTCCTGACGCGGTGGGGCGCGCTGTTAGCAGTAACTAACGGTCCAGGCCAAAAAGTTGTCAGAACTCCTTTAAACAACTAATATTGCTATATTTTTCTACTAAACAGGCAGTCACAATTGCAGTTACCTTGCAGTTTAAAGGCTCTTGATTTAAATGGTGAGGCTGGTGCAGTGGCACCGGGTCCAAAAGCTCTAGGGACCTTAGGGTCACAGGGCAGTAAGTGTTCAGGCAGTGAAAGGTGTTGGAAAGATAACGTTGATTGTTGAGCTGTCCTACTTTTACTTTTTCTCGTCACTACACATGGGCCCGGCAAAGTATGCTGTCACAAACTGGGGTCTGAGACTGCCAGGCCCTTTTGTAGCATGCGTTCTGGGTAGACGAGGACAGTATGCTTTGGGCTGAAGCTTCTCACAGGTGCTGTTACAAGGAACATTAGAGCTAAGACATAATTGGCACAGTCTGTGCATGTCTCCCATGAAGGGGTGTTTTGATGACTGGCTGGTTTAGGGTGCCATGGCAATTGCTTTTCAAAATTGGGGCCGGGTAGGGAATGCAGTATTTGCTTGGCACCTAACATGGAGCAACCTGCGATTGCACCTGACATGGAGCAACCTGAGATCTGAAGGTCACAAACTTGTTTAAAAACTACCCATAGACGATTATTCTTTCTTGGATCACTGAGTCTGTATGGAACCTCGGACCCATCCACTCAGCGTTGTACTGGGAGCAATCCAAACTAACATCACCTGCATGTAGATTGGATTGGGATAGAAGTCAACGTCTGTGATTCTTGATCAGAGAGTTAGTTGTGCAATTAGGAAACTGTGTGTGTGTGTGTGTATGTGTGTGTGTATATATATATATATATATATATATATATATATATATATATGTTAGACCTGGCATCATTGGCACGGGTCTCCCTTCCTCTTTTCGCTTCTTACCTTTTATGTTGGCTGGATTTGGATGCTCTGGGCGCTGTGCCCCTGCCAATCAGTGCCACAGTGCGAATGCTCCCTGTGTAAAGATAACTGTATGAATTGGGATAACCATAATTGGCTCGTTTGGTTTACCTGTCAGTCCCTAGTATAAGTGCACTGTGTGTGCCCAGGGCTGGTAGACCAAATACTGCTGGTGGGCCTGCAGCGCTGATTTGCGCTACCCACCGAAGAAGCTTTTAAAGTATGTCTGTGTAGCATGTTCTAATAGCGAGTTACCCTCCATTTCACTGTTTACTATTGTGAGGCTATCCGTTCTCATAGGCCAGAATGGGCAGGCTGAGTATTACATGCCCTAATCCTACCTGCCCCCAGGAACCTGATAGGAACGTCGAATTTGATATGTTTAAGCTCAGGACATTGAGATCCATCTTTTAGTAAGGATTATTTGCGTAGCCCGTGTTCGAAAATGCCTCTGCTAGAAACAAGGTATTTTCTGGCCTAAGCTTTCCTGTAGGCTTTGCTAGCGTGTGTATTGGCCGTCTGGTTTTGGAGCAGCAGGGCCAGCTGGGTCAGACCTGGCTGGAGAGAGAGATCGGCATTTAGAGTATGGGGAGGGGTGACTCTTTGATCTGAGCAGGGCCGTGCCTGGCAAGGTGAATGATGGCTCCACCTCCCACTGGGCGTCTGATAGCAGACCCCCAGATTCTCAAAGGGCAGGATGTCGCCTCGTAAACCAAATGCTCCCGACCCCACCGAACTGGTTCTGGCTGGGTGCAGTGATTTGTGACTGCAGAGAACAAAGACTTTTTAGGTATAAAGCGCTGCGCTGAAACCTTTTTCAAGGGTGTTCCTTCTGGATGTCAAGACGAAACTCTGTCCGAGTGAACAGAGGAAAGGAATTTGAAACTTTCACCAAGCTTGCTGAAGAAACTACCCGAGGGCCTGAATTGAGAGCGCCTCCTGCTGAAGTCTCAGGGACATTAGACTTCACCCTGTCAGCCGTCTGAATTCCTGTGCTAGGGATTCTACTTGCAGGTGAGGCCTCCGTCGAGTAATCCGGAACCTCTAGTTCTACTGTGAGGAACGCGGACTGGTAACCCTTGTTAACTCTGTGTGTGGGCCGCCGCAGCTAAGAGAGAGAGCTGCCGCCGCTGAGCGCCCGCCTTAATTTGAACCTTCGGAACCTTCGCTGAATCTGTGTGGGCCGCCGCAGCTAAGAGAGAGCTGTAGCCGCTGAGTGCCCGCCGTTGTGCCAGCCTGGTCGAGATCACCCATTGTCCTGTGGGCCGTCGCAGCTAAGAGAGAGCTGTTGCCGCTGAGTGCCCGCACTTGTGTCAGCTGTGCATCATCGTGATTTGTCCTGTGGGCCGCCGCAGCTAAGAGAGAGCTGTTGCCGCTGAGTGCCCGCACTTGTGTCAGCTGTGCATCATCGTGAATTGTCCTGTGGACCGCCGCAGCTAAGAGAGAGCTGCTGCCGCTGAGTTCCCGCACCTTTGCCAACTTTGCCTCATCGTGATTTGTCCTGTGGGCCGCCGCAGCTAAGAGAGAGCTGCTGCCGCTGAGTGCCCGCACCTTTGCCAACTTTGCCTCATTGTGATTTGTCCTGTGGGCTGCCGCAGCTAAGAGAGAGCTGCTGCCGCTGAGTGCCCGCACCTTTGCCAACTTTGTATCATTGTGATTTGTCCTGTGGGCCGCCGCAGCTAAGAGAGAGCTGCTGCTGCTGAGTGCCCGCACCTTTGCCAACTTTGCCTCATCGTGATTTGTCCTGTGGGCCGCCGCAGCTAAGAGAGAGCTGCTGCCGCTGTGGGCTCACACCTTTGCCAACTTTGCATCATCGTGATTTGTCCTGCGGGTCGCCGCAGCTAAGAGAGAGCTGCTGCCGCTGAGTGCCCGCACCTTTGCCAACTTTGCATCATCGTGAGTCGTCCTGTGGGCCGCCGCAGCTAGGAGAGAGCTGCTGCCGCTGTGAGCCCACCACGGAGCTGCACGACGAGAGTCATCGCCACCACCAGCCCGGGCCGCCGCAGCCGCGTGCTGCTGCCGCTGAGGGCCCGCCTGTCCCCGAGTGCCCGAATCATTGTGAGTGCACGCTGCAGACCACTGCAGTCGAGAACTGTGGTCGCTGGGAGTCTGCCTGTCACCGTCTCCGCTTCTTCGAGAAGCTATGTGCTGTGTCCCCGTCCAACGGCAGGTATCTGGTGCGCAACGGGTCACGTAGACCCAGGCCTTGAACTCAGTCAGCACCACGTTCTGGTGAATACGTTATTGCCTCTTTAAGTCCCTACTGATTTACGTGCATTGTGACTGGTTAAAACGCTTTTGAGAGTCTCGTGCTAAACCTTAGATAAAGATACTATTTTTCTATACCTACTTGAGTTGTGTCCTTTTGTGGTGTCGTTGCTGCCTTATTGTGCATGGTCATAAATGCTTCACACACTGCCTCTGAGATAGGCCTAACTGCTCGTGCTACGTTACCACAGGGTTGAGCAGGGGTTATCAAAGAGGGTAGCCCACTGGCCCTGACTTAGGAAGAAGAGTCCCTATTTGGACATTGGCGCCAGCCATTGCCAACTAGAGACCCCCATTTCTAACATTGGCGGTCAGCGGTGAGGAGCAGGACTTGCATTTATGATCCACGTACAATAACTGGTAGACGCCACTAGTGAGTACAGACCAAAGCGCAGCCACGCACAGGTTTTTTTTTCCCTCTTCGAATTTTTTTTGTTGGATGGTTGTTCTAGTATTGAATTGTTGATCGCAGCCATGAGTACTGCTAATATGGGAAGGCCAACATCCAATGTTTCGGAGGATCTCACCTTTGAGGAGGAAAGATTAGATACCTATACTGCCAGACAGCTGAAGTCATTTTGTAAGCAATTCGCAATCCCCGTGATAGGTCTCTCTAGGAAGGAGGAGTACCACAAGGCGCTGAACGCCTGGTGGGAAGCGAGAGAGTCCGCTGGGGATGAGGAAGAGAATGCTGGAGGGCAGCAGGATGATGCTGTGGGGGGGGGAGATAGAACACCCTCCAATCCAGGTACTAGTGTATCCCAAAGGAGCCTGACCCCAGAAGAGCTGGAGGACAGGGAGAGAGATAGGAGGCATAGTTTGGAGATGGCTAAATTGGAAGGTCAAAGGACCTTGAGAGTAAGAAGTTAGACATTGAGAAGAATCGATTGTCAATTCAACTTGAGAAAATGAGAATGGAGCATGAGAGAATGTTGAGGGAGATATAGATCAGGGCGAGGAGTGTCCCGGTCTCCCCCTCTGGTGGCAGCATACCTTTAGTAACTCCTGAGAGTAGAGTTTATATTCCTAAGGATGTCATTAAGGATTTTCACAAGAGTGAGGATATTGGGCAATGGTTTGCCGCATATGAGATAGCAATGGTGTCCCACCGGGTCCCTGAGCAGGATTGGGGAGCGGGATTGTGGGGGCGCTTGGTGAGTGATGGTAGGGATACCCTGTTGGACCTGCCTGAGGAGAGCAGGATGGTGTATGCCCATATGAAAGAAGCTTTGATGACCCGTTATGGTTTGACCCCAGAAATGTACAGGCAGAGGTTTAGGACCTGTAAGAAGTTAGAGGGTACCACGTGGGTTGAATATGTGTCTTTTTCTGCAGAGCAATGGATCGCTGGGTAAAGGGTAGCAAAGTGGAAACTTTCGAGCAATTGTATGATTTGTTTGCGTGGGAGCATTTTTCTAGTAACTGTTTTCCAGAGCTACGCCAGCACCTGATTGATAGCAAGCTGACTAACCCTAGGAAGCTTGCTGAGGAGGCGGATCGCTGGGTGAACACCCGGGTCCGCAAAGGTTTTGTGGGAGACTTCACCAGAGGTGGGCAGGGTCCCCAGCAGAGAAGTGGGGGGGGCACGGGTAAGCCGAGGGAGTTCCAGAGAGGGCCCCAAAGTAATTCCCAAGGGAACCAAGCAGTGGTGTCCCAGCCTCCCCCTGAGAAGAAGCCAGTGTCCCCGACAGGTAGGCCTGTTCAGAGGGGGCCACTCACTTGTTTCAAGTGTGGTCAAGTGGGCCACTGGTATTATGATCCCCAGTGTCCCCAGAGGGACCCCAATGCATAACCTCGTGCACCACCCCGTGCACCATCCCGCCAGATTGCCAGTGTAGCCCTGGGGGGGAGGAGGTAGAGGTCCAAGGTGGGTGGGATCCCATAGAGTTAACCCTTGTCTCGCTAGGAGACTTTGAGAAGGTCCCTAACCCCACACTGCCGAATAACACTCAGAAGTACCGGCAGTGGGTGACCATCAATGGCCATAGGGTGGAGGCTCTCAGGGACACCGGAGCTAGTGTGACTGCTGTCAGCTCCCGGTTGGTGTCCAAAGAGCAGGTTGTCCCCCATGCATTCTGCCCCGTAGTGTCAGCAGACAACTCAGAGAGCCGGTGTGAAGTGGCTCAGGTTCCCTTCGAGTGGGGGGGGGGTCTCAGGAACTCTTCAAGTGGCTGTGAGGCCCGCCATGCCTGTAGACTGTCTGTTGGGCAATGATCTAGAGAACTCCCCGTGGGCTACGGTGGAGAGAAAGTCTCATTTGGAAATTTGGGTCTGCCTGAGTGGGCGTGTGTGACCACTCGGTCCATGACAGCTCAGAAGGATGTTCAGGAGGGTCTAGAGCCTGAAAGTATGGCCCAGGCCCCTGCCTTAAAGAGAAGGGGTAGGGGGCACGGGAAACCGGCCCCCGCGGTTCCCGCGGTCCCGGAGGGAGCAGACCTTGAGGGGAATGCCCTGGAACCTACAGGGGAACAAGTGGCCGAACTGGGGGACCTACCGGAGCTGACCCATTGGCAGCAGGAAGGGGGGCCCTCCAGGGAGGAATTTTGCGAGAAACAGAGAACCTGCACTTCTCTTGAGGGGGTGCGGCGACAGGCCGCCGCCCAGGCAGCAGGTGATCAGACAGGGTCACATTGGATCTATTGGGAGAACGACCTCCTTTACAGCGAGCCTAAGGTTGCTGAGCCTGGGTCAGCCCGTGTGCTGGTGGTACCCCAGCGCTTCAGGACCTTCCTACTGGGGTTGGCTCATGATGGGAGGAGTGTGGGGTAACATATAAGTTCACCACTCCTTACCACCCCCAGGGTAATGGGCTGGTTGAGAGATTCAACCGGACCCTCAAGGGCATGATTATGGGCCTAGGTGAGCCCATGAGGCGTAAGTGGGACGTCCTCTTGCCATGCCTGTTGTTTGCTTACCGTGAGGTGCCACAGAAGTCCTTAGGGTTCAGTCCCTTTGAGCTGCTCTATGGTCACCCGGTAAGAGGGCCTCTGGGTCTGGTCAAGGAAGGCTGGGAGCAATCTCCCAGGAAACCTCCCCAGGATGTGTTTAGTTACATGCTGGCCTTCAGGAACCAGACTCGGCGCTTCAGGAAACTTGCTGAGGCAAACCTGGAAGCCAGCCAGGAAGAGATGAAACGCTGGCATGATCAGAATGCCACTCTGATCGAGTTTCAGCCTGGACAGAAGGTTTGGGTCATGGCCCCGGTGGAGCCCTGTGTGCTCCAGGATAGGTGGACCTGCCCCTTTGAGGTGGTGGAGCGCCAGAGTCCTGTTACCTACGTGGTGGACTTGCAGTCTCCCAGGAACCCCTTGTGGGTCCTGCATGTTAACCTCCTGGAGCCCCACTTTGAGAGGTCTGAAGTGGGCATGCTTCTGGCCACAGATGCTGGGATGGAGGAGGAGAGCGAGCCCCTTCCTGACCTCCTGTGTGCAGGGGAGCGAGATGGGTCAGTGGAGGGTGTGGTCCTCTCCACCACACTGACCCCTGAGCAGCACGGTGATTGTCGCCAACTGTTGGGGCAATTCAGTGATCTGTTCTCCCTGGTACCTAGTGTCACTGATTGGTGTGTCCATGACGTGGACACCGGGGACAGTCCTCCCATTAAGCACAAGGCTTACCGAGTGACTGACCGGGTAAGGGCCTACATTAAGGATGAGGTTACCAAAATGTTTGCCCTTGGGGTGAGTGAGTCCTCTAGCAGCCCAGTGGTCCTGGTACCAAAAGCTGCAGCGCCTGGTACCACCCCAGAACTTCGGTTCTGCGTGGACTATCGGGGCCTCAATTCAGTCACGAAGACTGACGCGCACCCCATCCCCAGATCTGATGAGCTCATAGATCGGTTAGGGGCTGCAAAATACCTCAGCACATTTGATTTGACGTCTGGGTATTGGCAGATCGCCTTGACCAAGGCAGCAAAGGAGAGGTCAGCCTTCTCCACACCCGATGGGCACTACCAGTTCCGGGTGATGCCCTTTGGAATGAAGAATGCCCCAGCCACCTTTCAGAGGCTGGTCAACAGGGTGTTGGTTGGGCTGGAAGACTTCAGTGCCGCCTACCTGGATGACATTGCGGTGTTTAGCTCCTCTTGGGAGGACCACCTGCGCCACCTCTGGGAGGTATTGATGGCACTGCGGAAAGCAGGCCTCACAATTAAAGCCAGTAAGTGCCAGATTGGGCAGGGTTCTGTAGTGTATTTGGGGCACCAGGTGGGGAGCGGCCAGGTGGCGCCCCTTCAGCCCAAAATTGAAACTATCCTGGCGTGGGAACCCCCAAGACTCAGACGCAGGTGAGAGCCTTCTTAGGACTCACGGGGTACTACGGGAGGTTTGTCAAGGGATATGGCAACATTGTTGCACCCTTGACTGAGCTGACTTCTAAGAAGCAGCCAAAGAAGGTAAACTGGACTGACTCCTGTCAGAACGCTTTTGACGCCCTGAAGACGGCCATGTGCACCGCACCCGTGCTTCAGGCGCCCGACTTTTCAAAGGAATTTGTTGTCCAGACAGACGCCTCAGAGCATGGTATAGGGGCTGTTCTGTCACAGATCAATGAGGAGGGACTAGACCAACCGGTAGCCTTCCTAAGCAGGAGGTTACTTTCCCGGGAACAGAGGTGGAGTGCAATTGAGCGCGAGGCATTTGCTGTGGTCTGGGCGCTGAAGAAGCTGAGACCATATCTGTTTGGGACCCACTTCCGGGTTCAGACAGACCACAGGCCCCTTAGATGGTTGATGCATATGAGGGGTGAGAATCCCAAGTTGTTGATGTGGTCCATTTCCCTACAGGGTATGGATTTCACGGTGGAACACCGCCCTGGTACAGAACACGCCAATGCTGACGGTCTGTCCAGGTTTTTCCGCCTTAGTGATGAGAACTCCCAAGGGGATGGTTAGTTCTCCCCACATTTCAGCTGGAGGGGACGTGTGTTAGACCTGGCATCATTGGAGCGGGTCTCCCTTCCTCTTTTCGCTTCTTACCTTTTATGTTGGCTGGATTTAGATGCTCTGGGCGCTGTGCCACTGCCAATCAGTGCCACAGCGTGAATGCTCCCTGTGTAAAGATAACTGTATGAATTGGGATAACCATAATTGGCTCGTTTGGTTTACCTGTCAGTCCCTAGTATAAGTGCACTGTGTGTGCCCAGGGCTCGTAGATCAAATACTGCTGGTGGGCTTGCAGCGCTGATTTGCGCTACTCACCGAAGCAGCTTTTAAAGTATGTCTGTGTAGCATGTTCTAATAGCGAGTTACCCTCCATTTCACTGTTTACTATTGTGAGGCTATCCGTTCTCATAGGCCAGAATGGGCAGGCTGAGTATTACATGCCCTAATCCTACCTGCCCCCAGGAACCTGATAGGAACGTCGAATTTGATATGTTTAAGCTCAGGACATTGAGATACATCTTTTAGTAAGGATTATTTGCGTAGCCCGTGTTCGAAAATGCCTCTGCTAGAAACGAGGTATTTTCTGGCCTAAGCTTTCCTGTAGGCTTTGCTAGCGTGTGTATTGGCCGTCTGGTTTTGGAGCAGCAGGGCCAGCTGGGTCAGACCTGGCTGGAGAGAGAGATCAGCATTTAGAGTATGGGGAGGGGTGACTCTTTGATCTGAGCAGGGCCGTGCCTGGCAAGGTGAATGATGGCTCCACCTCCCACTGGGCGTCTGATAGCAGACCCCCAGATTCTCAAAGGGCAGGATGTCGCCTCGTAAACCAAGTGCTCCCCGACCCCACCGAACTGGTTCTGGCTGGATGCAGGGATTTGTGACTGCAGAGAACAAAGACTTTTTAGGTATAAAACGCTGCGCTGAAACCTTTTTCAAGAGTGTTCCTTCTGGATGTCAAGACGAAACTCTGTCCGAGTGAACAGAGGAAAGGACTTTGAAACTTTCACCAAGGTTGCTGAAGAAACTACCCGAGGGCCTGAATTGAGAGCGCCTCCTGCTGAAGTCTCAGGGACATTAGACTTCACCCCGTCACCCGTCTGAATTCCTGTGCTAGGTATTCTACTTACAGGTGAGGCCTCCGTCGAGTAATCCGGAACCTCTAGTTCTACTGTGAGAAACGCAGACTGGTAACCCTTGTTAACTCTGTGTGTGGGCCGCCGCAGCTAAGAGAGAGAGCTGCCGCCGCTGAGCGCCCGCCCTAATTTGAACCTTCGGAACCTTCGCTGAATCTGTGTGGGCCGCCGCAGCTAAGAGAGAGCTGTAGCCGCTGAGTGCCCGCCGTTGTGCCAGCCTGGTCGAGATCACCCGTTGTCCTGTGGGCCGCCGCAGCTAAGAGAGAGCTGTTGCCGCTGAGTGCCCGCACTTGTGTCAGCTGTGCATCATCGCGATTTGTCCTGTGGGCCGCCGCAGCTAAGAGAGAGCTGTTGCCGCTGAGTGCCCGCACTTGTGTCAGCTGTGCATCATCGTGATTTGTTCTGTGGGCCGCCGCAGCTAAGAGAGAGCTGCTGCCGCTGAGTGCCTGCACCTTTGCCAACTTTGCCTCATCGTGATTTGTCCTGTGGGCCGCCGCAGCTAAGAGAGAGCTGCTGCCGCTGAGTGCCCGCACCTTTGCCAACTTTGCCTCATTGTGATTTGTACTGTGGGCCGCCGCAGCTAAGAGAGAGCTGCTGCCGCTGAGTGCCCGCACCTTTGCCAACTTTGCATCATTGTGATTTGTCCTGTGGGCCGCCGCAGCTAAGAGAGAGCTGCTGCCGCTGAGTTCCCACACCTTTGCCAACTTTGCCTCATCGTGATATGTCCTGTGGGCCGCCGCAGCTAAGAGAGAGCTGCTGCCGCTGCGGGCTCGCACCTTTGCCAACTTTGCATCATCGTGATTTGTCCTGCGGGCCGCCGCAGCTAAGAGAGAGCTGCTGCCGCTGAGTGCCCGCACCTTTGCCAACTTTGCATCATCGTGAGTCGTCCTGTGGGCCGCCGCAGCTAGGAGAGAGCTGCTGCTGCTGTGAGCCCACCTCGGAGCTGCACGACGAGAGTCATCGCCACCACCAGCCTGGGCCGCCGCAGCCGCGTGCTGCTGCCGCTGAGGGCCTGCCTGTCCCCGAGTGCCCGAATCATTGTGAGTGCACGTTGCGGACCACTGCAGTCAAGAACTGTGGTCGCTGGGAGTCCGCCTGTCACCGTCTTCTTCGAGAAGCTACGTGCTGTGTCCCCGTCCAACAGCAGGTATCTGGTGCGCAACGGGTCGCGTAGACCCAGGCCTTGAACTCAGTCAGTGCCACGTTCTGGTGAATACGTTATTGCCTTTTTAAGTCCCTACTGATTTACGTGCATTGTGACTGGTTAAAACGCTTTTGAGAGTCTCGTGCTAAACCTTAGATAAAGATACTATTTTTCTATACCTACTTGAGTTGTGTCCTTTTGTGGTGTCGTTGCTGCCTTATTGTGCATGGTCATAAATGCTTCACACACTGCCTCTGAGATAGGCCTAACTGCTCGTGCTACGTTACCACAGGGTTGAGCAGGGGTTATCAAAGAGGGTAGCCCACTGGCCCTGACCCTGACTTAGAGACCTCCATTTCTAACAATATATGTATGTGTGTATATATGTATATATGAGTTTGGGGTGGGTGGAGTGGGAGGAGTCGGGGGAAGGTTTTGGAGGGTTTGTTTGGGAAATCTGGGAGGTGGGAGGGGTGTGGGATGATGCGGGGAGGGGTGGATGAGTCTGGAGGGGGTTGTTTGGGGAATCATAGTAGTGGTTATATATATATGCGCTCATTAGATTGAGAAAGCCTGCTGTGACAGGCGAAACGCGTCTCTCTTTGCTGGGTCGGAGGAGGCATAATTCAATAAAGAAGCCTTTACCTGAATAGCCCTCGAGTGCGTGCTCTTTTTCCTGATGGGGAGTAGAGGTTCTTTGGTATATATATATATATATATATATATATATATATATATATATATATATATATATTCACTGAAAAAACCATAGGTTTCAGGCACGTTATAGTTAGAAATTAGCATTTAAAAAACCTTAGAAATTCACTGAAAAAAACATAGGTTTTAGGAAAGTTATAGTTAGTTGGACATTTCACTCGTACAAAACCAGAGAAATTCCCCGTTAGAGTTAGTTCAGCTAACTATAACTCGCGCCCCGCAATGCACTGCTGATGACGTCACATATTACATCACTCATGACATGGTCAGTGACATCACTGATGACATCAATGATGACATCTCAAATGACATCACTTCTTGGCCAACTTCCCAAACTATTACCTCCAGTCAGTCCCACACAGCAGCACTGGTAAGTACTCGTACCAGGCCACGCCCACTTTGCCCACCACTCTACAAACGCGCTCCCTGGCACGCTCTTGGATGTGGATTGAAGTCCCCTTCACTGCTGGGGGTCCTTTAGGGGCCAACTAGCCTACCTTTTACCTCCAGTAAGCCCCACGCAGTGGGATTGGTGAGAGGTGGACAAAGGCCAGGCCCCCTTTCTCCACCACTCTGCAAACGCGCCCCCTGGTGCGTTGTAAGTTGGGGGATTAAGTCCCCTTGAATCCTGAGGGTCCCTGGGGTCCAACTAGCCCATCAGGTACCTCCAGTAAGCGCCACAGAGCTGCGTTGCAGAGAGGTGTAAAAAGGGGCGTGGCCTGGACCACCTCTCTGCAACGCAGCGCAGTGGCGCTTACTGGAGGTACATGGTGGGCTAGTTGGCCCCCAGGGACCCTCAGGATTGAAGGGGAATTAATTCCCCAACTTAAAAAGCGCCACAGGGCGTGTTTGCACACATGTAACTCAGGCCCCGCCCCCTCCCTTCACCACTGTGCAAACGCGCCCGTGGCGCGTTTTAAGTTGGGGGATAAAGTCCCCTTGAATCTTGAGGGTCCCTGGGGTCCAACTAGCCCACCAGGTACCTCCAGTAAGCGCCACAGAGCTGCGTTGCAGAGAGGTGTAAAAAGGGGCGTGGCCTGGACCACCTCTCTGCAACGCAGCCCTGTGGCACTTAATGGAGGTACCTGGTGGGCTAGTTGGCCCCCAGGGGCCCTCAGGATTGAAGGGGAATTAATTCCCCAACTTAAAACGCGCCACAGTGCGTGTTTGCCCACAGGTCACCTCAGGCCCCGCCCCCTCCCTTCACCACCGTGCAAACGTGCCCCGTGGCGCGTTTTAAGTTGGGGGATAAAGTCCCCTTGAATCCTGAGGGTCCCTGGGGTCCAATTAGCCCACCAGGTACCTCCAGTAAGCGCCACAGAGCTGCGATGCAGAGAGGTGTAAAAAGGGGCGTGGCCTGGACCACCTCTCTGCAACGCAGGCCTGTGGCGCTTACTGGAGGTACCTGGTGGGCTAGTTGGTCCCCAGGGGCCCTCACAAATGAAGGGGAATTAATCCCCCAACTTAAAACGTGCCACAGGGCGTGTTTGCACACATGTCACCTCAGGCCCCGCCCCCTCCCTTCACCACTGTGCAAACGGGCCCTCTGGCGCGTTGTAAGTTGGGGGATTAAGTCCCCTTGAATCCTGAGGGTCCCTTGGGTCCAACTAGCCCACCAGGTACCTCCAGTAAGCGCCACAGAGCTGCGTTGCAGAGAGGTGTAAAAAGGGGCGTGACCATCCCCCGGGGCAGGCCCTATCCCTTGGGGACCGTGGGAGGAGCCCCAATGCCCCCACGGTCCCGCCGGCTCCCCGCATCCTGCGGGAGCCGGCATTGCTTTTCCACATGGGGAGCTGCTAACATGCAGCTCCCCTTGTGGAATAGCAATCTGCTTTGCTTCATTGAAGCGAGAGCAGGTTTCTGCTCTCGCTTCAATGAAGCAAAGCAGCTTGCACGACAGGGCGGGAGCCGCGCGGCTCCCGCCCTGTCATTGCAAACAGCAGTGTCCCGGGGTGGGCACCCCGGGACACTGCAGGAGCTGGCCCTGGGGGTGGCGGTCCCCAGGGCCATCACGGGCTCCAGGAGGGGGCCGCGCGGCCCCCTCCCATCACATGCACAGCCCCGGGAGGTGGTGGTCCCCGGGGCTCGGGGTCCGTTACGGACCCCCGCATTTAAATACTTAGTGCCCCGGGAGGTGGCGGTCCCTGGGGCGTGTGGGGGCTCGAGCCCCCCCACACAGGTCTATGTTTTAAAAAATAAAAGCCCCGGGGGTTGGCGGTCCCCGGGGCAGCGGGGAGGCCGTGTGCCCCTGCGATTATAATTAATAAAAGCCCCGGGGGTGGCGGTCCCCGGGGCTTGGGGGGGCCTTGGAGGCCCCCCACACATTAAAAATAAGAAGCCCCGGGGGGTGGCGGTCCCAGGGGCTGCGGGGGGCCGTGTACCCCCCGCAAATGTTTATGGAAAGCCCCGGGGGTGGCAGTCCCCGGGGCTGTGGGGGCCTCCCTGGGCCCCCGCAATTACATTATTGAATGCCCCCGGGACTTGGCCCACCCGTGGGCTAAATAATAACGATGCGCGGGAGCCCGCGCTTCGTTTTTTTTTACATTTTCGGCCGAAATTCGCGCTGGGTGCGCGAATCTCGCCGATTTATTTAAAAAAAAAAATGCTTTTTTGGGCCCTGGGGGTCCTTGTGGGACCCCCTGAGCAGGCCTAGGGGGTCAGGGTGTTTCTACCCTGCCCCCTTTTCTTTTTTTTCACCTTTCTTTCCCTGTTTTCTTGTGCCTCGGTTACCGAGGCACAAGATGGCTGCCAACACTTCCTGGTTTGGAGTGTTGACAGCCAATTAGAATAAAGCTCGTGGTCGGGAGGGTGTGCGGATCCACCGCGCCTCTATATATCGAAACTTTTATTTTTTGATTTTCTCAGCAACTATTGAACGGATTTACACCATTTAAAAAAAAGGTCTCTTTCTGAACCAAGGGCTACCTTTTTGCCAAATTTGGTGTAATTCCGTTCAGCAGATTCAGCTGTAACCGTGTCTAAAGTTTGCTATGGGTAATTGATTTTCCGACCTCTATTTTTTGAATTTCTCAGGAACTACTGAACGGATTTACTCCATTTAAAAAAAAGGTCTCTTTCTGAAACAAGGGCTACCTTTTTGCCAAATTTGGTGTAATTCCGTTCAGCAGTTCGAGCTGTAGCCGTGTCTAAAGTTTCCTATGGGAATTAACATGGAGAAAACACGTTTTGGGACCCCCCTTTTTTCTCGGCCCCTGCTTGCCGAATCACCCCGAAACTGTCAAGACAGAAGCTGACCGGAGCGGGCTACAAGTTTTGAAAATTTCGCGAAGATTCGTCAACCGGCGCCAAAGATATTGAGAAAACAAAAACGAGTTTCCTATGGAAACTAGGTCCTAACTATAACTACCTACTGGCGACCGCCAGTAGGTAATATATATATATATATATATATATATATATATATATATATATATCCTTAGAAAATACGCTGAAGCGCGCTCTCAGTCAAGAAGACGCTGTGCAAATCAAGTTGTCGCTGCTTATTCACAACGCGTTTCGCCTACCGAAAGGCTTGATCACGTGATCAAGCCTTTCGGTAGGCGAAACGCGTTGTGAATAAACAGCGGTAACTTTGATTTGCACAGCGTCTTCTTGACTGAGAGCGCGCTTCGAGCGTAATTTTCCTAAGGATTCTGTGTGCCGGTGTGCTCCGCCGGCGTGCGCGCCACTCTCCGTGGGTCCACTGTGGTTCGGAAGGAGCGAGCAAGTTTCGAGGATATATATATATCCTCTACCTCCACTCTCTTATTCATCCCAAATCCCATATCACTGCTATGGTTCCCCATGTGGTCCTTTCTGGACTCTTCCCTCCTCTGCCCCTCCTTGCGTCATCTCGTGCCTCTTTTGCTGTTCGGATCTCCCGGACGGGCCTTTCTGGGCCCTTGCCTCTGGCTCTTCTCCCTCCGCCTCCCCTTTGCTCATCCCAAACCCCCTCCTACTGCTATGAACTTAAAAAAACAAAACAAAAAAAATAACTTTCTAGACCCTTCCCTCTTTTATCCCTCCACTATTCCTTTTCAATCCAAATAACAGACTAACATGTCCACCAGTCAAATTAATTTCATATTTCCCTATACTAATTCCCCACTAATCCTGTTTGGGTTCCGGAGTAGCGCGCTACCTGCTAAAAGGTGATTCAACACCTCATCAGGAGTAGCGAGCACTATATAAATGCACACCCTTCCCTCTTCCATCCTTCCACTATCCTTTTCAATCCAAATAACAGACTAACCTGTCAACTGCTCAAATTAATTACATATTTCCCCAGACTAATTCACCACTAATCCTTTTTTGGTTCCGGAGTAGCGTGCTACTCACCTAAAAGCGCTTCAACACCATATCAGGGGTGGCAAGCGCTATATAAATGGAAACCTTTACCCACTTCTATCCCTCCACTATCCTTCTCAATCCAAATAACAGACTAACATATCCACCGCTCAAATTTGTTTCATATTTCACTATACTAATTCACCACTAATCATCTATGGGTTCTGGAGTAGCGAGCTACTCGCCAAAAAAGCGCTTCGACGCCTCGTCAGGGCGTTAGCTATATAAATTCAATTACAAAACAATACAATATCACTTAATGATAATATTAACCTACATTTATAATTAATGCAGCAGGGCCTCATTCGAATTTGATTGTATATATTTTTATGTGCGCAAGCTCTTTATATAGGTACATGGCAGAAAAGGCTACTTTGCGACAATACTGCAGGTGATACAGTGTGTGAATAAAGGGTGAAAGAGTGACTGATATACAGATAAAAAACAACATTGTGCACAGTACCTGACAAGCAACCACTGTTATTATATTATGCGCATGCGTGCATCATGAAGACATGAGCCCGTCTGTGCCACGATGCATGGTGCATGCAAGTATTAACATGGTGGATGGCCATGTAAGGATGGTATATTTTAAAAAACATTAAGAAATAAGTGTTTGGCTGTGTAGAAAACGAAGCAAGCGACCGAACAGCACTCTGCAGCTGCTAGATCCTGGTTAACAAAAACAAAAATCAATAAATACCTTTTAAAAAGTATTTAATATGGGGATGAGGAGAAAAAAGAGAACATGTGTCTGAAGGGCAGAGGAGTAAGCGGGGAGAGAAGAAACATATACTCTCCCTTGGGGTGCTCACTTTAATATAAAACAACAATTGAGGAAGTCAGCAGGTCTGGCATTTTTTCTTTTTAAATAAAAGTGCTTCTTCACTGTTTGCTGATTGGGTGTGCGTTTGCTGTGTGAACATGAGGATGAGTCAATGGTTGGCTTAAATAATGGAGGAGTGGTTGCATTGATGGATGACTGGGTGAGTGAATGAAGACATGGATGAGTGATTGGCTACATAGATGAAGATTTGGGCTAGGGTATGTAAGCATAGAAGGGCAATGTCAGTGTGTGGGGCAAGAGCAGTGTGCGTAATGAGGTTTTTGAATACTGAAGCTGCCTCTTGCAAATTCAGAGTTCCATCAAATTAATCTCATGGTGAACAGCGTACTTATTAGAGGGCCCGACGCATCCAAAACAGATTAATAGCATACAACGTATTTATTTTCTCAAGTAAGTGACTTTCTGGGAAACGTCTGGACAGGTGGAAACAACAGCTCAATGGCACAAAGGAAAACAAGCCCGACAAGCACTCTGCCATGCCTTGTGTCACTTTCTGACAATCCTGACTGTTGAGCCACCGACACTGCTTGGCAGAGCCGTCAATGCCATTGATCCTGAAAGAATGACCAGTTGCTCAGGCTGTAGAAACGTCCGTCTCTCAGGAACAATAGTAAGGCTTTTGTCAAGCACCTCTGCTTTTAATTTAAACTTGAACGCCCCTCTTGAATAACAAGTAACTTAATTTGTACAATCACACTTACATCTGTGCAGACAGAGAGTGGTAGCTCTTCTCTGGGCAGTGGCAATCTGCACTGACCTAACTTTATGATATAAAAGGTGACCAAGAAGACTGTGGCATAAGATGCAGGTAAGTGGAGACCTCAGTGGGTTAAAAAGGGTAAAAAATAAAATTGGTCATGTTTGAAAACGCTATTTTTGAAAGAATGTGGGAAACAATAAAAGTAAAATTAAAAACATATTCCACTAGTATTTTCCAGGTACAGGGGTGTAGCTGTCAACAGTGCAGCCGGTACAATGGCACAAGGGCCTCGGGGCACTAGGGAGCGCCATTTTCCTTGCTACACCAAGGTCATTCACACCCTCGCAATGTCATAGCTCATTTACATGTATTTTTCTAATAAACTGTATACTTAGAAACACCAGTTTTATTGTGAATGTTAATCAAATGCAGTATTTGTTGTTAAAAAATTTGAAATTAGCTTACGTTTATCATGCTAAGATTATTTTAAGCCATAGCAGATGTCTGAGTCAGCGAGTGTTTTATATGTAACAGGATTAGACGAGTGACTCTGTCAGAGCAGACATTTAGAAATTAAACTTGTTTCCGCTGGTGGTTTGTGGGAAAAGAAGTACCTAATTTCATTCAAAGCATAGGCACTTGGGTGGTGCCTGTAGCGTCTTCCCCAGCCTGGGACCATGCGAATGAACACACCACACATGGAGCTCTGTAACAGACGTCTTTATTCTTCAGCATACAACCACACACTGCACACATTGCGTCATGACTTTTATACCCACACATTAACACCTCCCAGGAGGTTACGTAATTCCTGTTTTAGGGTCAACCCAGAACCGCGAGGCTCCTAATGCACATAATCTCAAGACACTATATCTCCACCTTTGTTAAATAAAAAGTACAAACAACATTAACATCATGTGGTCGAGGCATTCGCACTGGTCAGCCATACCGGGAGGCATGAGGTAGTTGGGTTGTACCTTGATTCTGCACAGATGACACAGACTCAGAGGCTTGATCTGGACATTCAGGCAGGGTCACCTCGCTCGTGATCTCAGGAGCTGACAAACACTGAGGAAGATGTTTGGAGTGTGACGAGTCCCGTATGATGGACTTTCCGGGACAATATGTTTCGCCAGGTGTCCTTTGCACGTCACAACCCTCAAAGGTTTGACAGCAAACGCACTATCCATTTTCCACCTCCATTTCTGTTTGACCAGTACCCAGTCCCCTTTGTCAAATACTGTTTCCTGGGTGCATTGACGCTGATCGGCATATATCTTCATTTTGCACTTTCGAGAAGTGCCTGTGACACGAACCTTTTTGGCATTCACTGATCGGTCCGATGTCCATTGTGGTAGTTTGTTTCTTATGGCTCTACTAAATAGCGAGGGGACAGGACTCTCACCAGTTGTGCAGGGAGGAGTTGATTGATAGGCATGAATTACTTGACACATGGCTTGTTTTAGATCGATTCCCTCCATCGATCTTCGCTGAGTTATGCTCTTGAGGGTGCCCATAAATCGTTCAACAACACTATTGACTTGGGGTCGAAGAGGTGTACTCTTTTGATGCTTAACATTGAATCGAACAAGAAACTCCTAGAATTCTTTCCTATTGAAAGGTGGGCCATTGTCAGATTTGAGAATAGCGGGGATGCCCCACCCTGCAAAGATGTCATCAAGCCGCTCGATGACTTTGTCATGGGTTGTTGATGATAAGTCTTCCATCGAAGAAAAGCACAAATACTCATCAACGACAACCATGAGATGATGCCCATTTCCTAGAGGCCTAAACAAATCAACTGCAACCCTCTCTCAGGCATGAGCAGGAAGGTCAGACATTGTCAAAGGATGCTGTGTCACCGTGGGGTATAAACAGTTACAAAGTGGCACGTTTTCAGTTTTTTCTCAACTTGTTCATCTAGGCGAGTGACACACACTTAATCTCTTAGGGCTCTATTGGAGGCTACGGTGCCATGATGTACCTCATGGGCCAGCTCAATGACTTGCTGTCTCAGGCTCTCAGGTATGACGATTCTCGAGCCTTTCAATATGATACCCTCTTGAGTGAGCTCATCATGTACATTTTTAGAATTTTTGGGATTCAACATCATCAGCAAAGGGTCAAATACTTTTCTTCCACGATTGTGTTGTAATGAGGTCTTTGAGGATGACCATGTCTTTATCTGCTTTGGTAGCAGCAACAATCTGTTCAATGGATAGAGCTGCTGGTGTGCTGGACCTCACAATGAAGTTGAGATACTTTTCAGCCTCTTTGGATGTTGAAATGTAGCGTTGTAACGATACTCATGAAAAGTAATCTGCAGGGTTTTGATCTTTCCCATCTTGTGTACAATCGCATAATCATGCTATTGCAGTCGAACTCCCCCCCTCAATGCGAGGGGGCATCTTAGCTTTCAGATTTCCAAAGATAGTGAGCAATGCCTGGTAATCCATAATGACAGTGAAGTGTTTTCTGTACAGAAACACATGAAAATGTTCGCAGGCCCATACTATACAGACAAACTCTACTTCTCTGGTTGAGAATAGGCACGTTCTGTTTCAGACAAGCTTCTACTTTCATATGCCACAATGTGTCTCTGAGCATTCGGATGGCCACTGTGTTGAGCATGAATCGCCCCAAGCCCCACCGGGCTCGCATCTACTGTGATCTCAGGGTGTAACTTGGGGTCAAAATAGGCCACTTTGGTTGCATTCTCAATCACATGTTCTATGTCCTTAAAACTTTGGTTGCATTTAGGAGACCTCTGGAATGGGACATTTTGCTTTATTAAGTCTCTCAATAGGACACTCACTGTCACAAAGTCACAAATGTATCTGGAGCAATAACTGGCCATGCCTAAAAAGGATCGCAGCATGGTTACATTTTGGGGGGGAGGGCAAGTAGATGACAGTGCTTGCACCTTATCCGGGTCAGGAGTCATTCCCCCATCAGAGAATATGTGCCTCAAAATCTTATTTTTGGTCATGTGAAACTCACACTTTGCTGCATTTAGAGTGAGACCTGCATCAGCAAGTAACTGGCACACTTGTATAAGAGCCTTATCATGCTCCTTTTGTGTTGTCCCAAATATCAGTATGTTCTCACTGTAGTTGAAAGCGCGTTTAACAGGTTGAATTACTCGCCGAATGACATCCTGAAATATCACCGCAGCCAAAGGTACTCCAAAACTCAGTCTTTTGCATCTGAACAAATCAACATGAGTTGAAACCGTAGTAAAGTACCTACAATTCTCTTCCACCTTGAGTTGATGGTATCCTTTGTTCAGGTCAAGACAGGAGAAGACTTTGGCTCCTTTCAGCTGTATGATCATATCCGCTATGTGAGGACCAGGATGTCTTTCTCTCTTGATTGTTTTGTTGACCTGACACATATCAACACATATCCTCTGTTCTTTTTCGGCACCATAACTATGGGTGAAACCAACGGCGTAGGACCGGTGGAGCGTTCAATGATGTCATGCATCAGCAGCATTTTTAGTTCTCTCTCAAGGGCTTCTTGTAAGTGAAAAGCAACTCTGCAGTGCCACTGGGCAACCGGGCGAATGTCCTCATTAATATGAAGTTGCACCTTCAGTTTCTTGAGTCTTCCTAGGCCATGAAACAACAATGGGAACTGACTTACAATTCCAGACTGGGCACAGAGGTTGTAGTTGAGAGATATCAGTCCCATGTCAACAGCAGTAGCAAAGCTAAGTAGGCATGGACTCGAAGGTCTCTGAAGAACATGAATCAGCGCGTGCACTGATGTTGTTTTGTGTTACATGTTTGCTGTAAATGACCCTTGACTCTGTAGTGGTTTAGCAGCAGCCCACATGTATACCTTCCTGTTTGATGGGGTAAGGCGTGGCACAGGAGATAAGCTGTTAAACTTCTTTATTGGCATGATATTTATCGATGCACCAATGTCTATAATGAAGGACATGGGGCTCCCGTTCACCTTTAATGCAATTATAGGACAGCGTTCAAATGGAGTTTGTCGCTTCGTTTGGTAATTCTTTGTTGACTTTTGATCTTCTTTTCACGCAGCTAGTCCTACATGTGCATATCGCTCTTTAGTGGACATCATCAACGCACAGCCAATTTTCTTCGCTGGCGCTTGATAATGATGTTGATGAGCCTTTGTATGAAGAGCTAGATAACTATGGACTTTGTTTGGTTTCTACTTGTCGTACCTAATATTAACTTTTGGCCTTGTGGGCGTGGCGAGAATGCTTCTGGAATCTTCTGGTGTTCATTTTCTCTTCTCACTGTGATGCATTTAGTTTCTCTTTCGCTCTGAAGACTGTTATGAAGTGGTTTTCTTTCCCGCTGCCTTTGCATATCTGTCCTATAGCGAAACATCTACCCTCATGGGAAAATGAAAACCCACATTGAAAGCATAACCTTTTCTTCTTCTGAGATGTTGTCTTTTGTGCGTCTACTTTGTGCTTGTGTTTGCTTTTCATGATTAACGCTGATTCATTATGCGCTATTCCTGCTTCCATCTCAGCAGCTTGTCGATCTGCTCATTCCTCTGCCCTTGCATTCATTAGCATTTTTTCTAAACTGAGTGTCTCTCTCAAGATGTGTCTCCTGACGGAATCTGAAAGACAACCATCAATGACTCTGGAGAGCATTGCTTCTTCATCATTACAGTCACAGAACTTACAGTGATTGATAAGTGCATCAATTATTTCAACATACTCATCCATCATTTCACCAGCTTGTTGTCGTACTTGGTTGAAGATGTACCTTTCATAGCCAACATTTTTCATCAGATTGAACTTGGTTTCCAACGCTTCTTTTATCTTTTGGTATGATGTTGCATCAGTTTGTGAGACTTTCTTTAGCATCTCTTTCACTCCATCACTGGCGAGATTTTTCAAATATTTAATCATTTTCTTGTAATATTTTTCTTCTAGTGCATCTATGAAATCATTGAACGTCTCGATCCATGCAACCCACCTGTCACCGATGTTCTGTTTCTTTGCTGTGTCAAAACAAGGTGGTGGCTTCAGGAATGTACCCACGTCATACCTTCCGCTCCCTTCCGTCGCCATTGCGAGCACATGCTGTTCAGGCAGCGTTCTTCATGCACAGTGGGACTGACAACCTCTCTGTTTTACGGGCCTGGTCGTCTTGCCTGATGTTGAGGTTGTATCGCACATTACTCGCTTGTGCGGGTGAGTACGTTTCTGCTTTCCTACCTGGTTGTCACTGCCTTTAGCACTTGCTTCGTACTGATGATGACCATGTGTTGCGGTGCGACGCAGTAGCTCTTCTTTCAACCTTACCAGCGGTACCTGGTGGGCTTTTTGAATGTGATCCTTTGCAGGGCCTCCAACTTCTTCAATGGCCGTATATGGGCTGGACCGAGCTTTGACTCCGCATGCGCCAACTGCAGCTGCTTTGCATTGACTTGGAGTGCACGTGGCATGCACAAGCAGTTTGTTGTATCGCTACAAACTCTCAAGAGAGCAGCCTTTTCGTTTGGGCGTGTATCCCCTATTCGTCGCCAGTTGTAGCTTCTTCCCCAGCTCTGGAGCATGCGAATAAACACACCACACATGGAGCTCTGTAACAGATGTCTTTATTCTTCAGCATACAACCACACATTGCAAACAATGCATCATAACTTTTATAACCACATCTTACCTCCCAGCAGCTTACGTAATTCCTGTTTTAGAGTCCGCCCAGAAACGCAAGGGTCCTAGCGCATATAATCTCAAGACACAACAGTGCTGTGATGAGACCAGCATGTGAACCTATAATACTTAGGGGCCGATTCCGATTCGGGCCGGAAATCTCTCCGACCGAGCCGGACCCGGAAAGATATCCGACCGAATCGGACCTGTGCAGCCCGACCGAACGAGTACGATGCGCACGTATGCCATCGGACTCGAGTCGGTCGGACTCCCATTGAAGTCAATGGGAGCCTGTCGTACAATGCGTACGCGGGCTCCCATTGACTCAATGGGTGCGATGCGGACAAGGGCGCCCCCTACAGCGTGTACGCGGCGAAGCGATTCGCGCCGTACACGCACAGGTAGGGGGGACCCATGGGTCCCCCCTGTGTGCGACTCACGCGGCTACGCGTACAGGGGGGTCCGACACGGACCCCCAAAGTACGGCTCCGACAGCTCTTTCGAGCCGGAGTGTGCGGCTCGGTCGGACTGCTCGCGGCGCGCATCGTACTTACCCGGCCGGGGAACGTCTCCATTGCGCGGTGCGAGTCGTGTCCGTGCGAGTCGGTCGGTGCGGTTAGAGCCGGGATCGAGTCGGTCGGAGCGGTCGGGACGCCCGGACGAGTCGGTCGGCGATTTCGCATCGTACTCGCTCGTCCGGACGCGCGTACGGATCGGTCGGGAAATAGGGCTCCGAATCGGATCCGGTTAAGCCGAATCCGATTCGGAGCACTACCGGCCGAGATCAGAATCGGCCCCTTAGTCTTGGCATCAGCAGAGTTTTATTTCTGTGAAATACAGTACATGCAAAGAAACGTTCTGTATGATGATCCTGGGTTTGTCAATGGATTGGTATTAAAACGAATGTTTTGGCTATTGTAAGTAAAATACGGAGAATGCCGTGGGTGTAGAAGGAGAAGCAAAATACAGAGAATGGCATGACTGAAGAAGGAAAAAATAATTGTATGATAGGAGAAAGGGAGTACATGCTCACCTTTAACAAATATTTGGCAGGATTTGAGGTTATTTACCTTTTAAATAGCTAAAAGCATCTAAGTTCTAAAACGAGAAGGTAAAGTTAGGACATAAAATAAAAGGAAAGAGCACTGATTATAAGTTATGGGCTAAATTCCGATTCCAGTGCAAGCAAAAGTTAGCATAGGGATCAGATTTATAAGTTGTATAATAATTATTACACCTTCACAATTTTCCTCTGATAAATTCTAGCGCGTTGAACCTCCCAAAATGTATTGGGAAAGGGCCCATAATAAAGGGGAAACATGCAGAATTCGGTGGTTTCCTGATAAGACCAGCGTGTGATTAATAACAGGCATGAGCAGAATTTTAATTCTGTGAAACACAGTACGTGCAAAGTAACTTTCTGTATGATGATCCTTGGTGTGTCAATGGATTGGTGTTAGAAGTAATGTTTTGGATCATGTAAACAAAATACAGAGAATGCTGTTGTTGTCGAAGGAGAAGCAAATACAAAGAATACCGTGGGAGTTTAGAAGGAGAAGCAAAATACAGAGAATGGCGTGGGTTTCGAAGGAGAAGCAAAATACAGAGAATGGCGTGGGTTTCGAAGGAGAAGCAAAATACAGAGAATGCCATGGATGTCGAGGGAGGCGCAAAAAAACATGAATACCATGGGTGTAGAAGTAGAAGCAAAATACAGAGAATGCAGTGGATGCCGAAGGAGAAGCAAAAGACAATGAATGCCGTGGGTGTAGAAGGAGAAACAAAATAAATATAGAGAATGCTGTGGGTTTAAAAGGAGAAAATAATTGTATGATGGGAAAGAACGAGCACATGCTCACCTTAAACAAATGTTTGGTAGGATTTGTGGTTGTTTGACTTTTAAATAGCTAAAAGCATTTAAAACGAGAGGGTAACGTTAGGATATAAAATAAAAGGAAGGAGCACCGATTATAACTTAAAGGCTAAATTCCGATCTGTGTGCAAGCAAACGTTTGCACACGGATCAGAATTACAAGTCGTATGATAATTATCACACCCTCACAAATTTCACCTGATAAATTCCAGCACATCAAACCTGCCGACATTTATTGCTGGGAAGGGCCCATAAAAAAAGGTGAAACATGCAGAATTCACTGGGCTATACCATAGACACATTGACAAGCACAATGACACATGATTTGATCCTTTACCTTACTGGCAAATCTGCGGCACACTGAGCAGCACATCAGCAAAACGAGCAGCACGCTTACATTGAAATGAGCATTGACATACTTGTAAAAAGTTGGAGCGCAGTTGGAGACAAGCCTACTGCCCAATGGCGAAAATAGCCTTGAGGAAATCTCAGAAGGAGTATTATGCCGCTATTAAAAAATCCAAAGGCAATTTTTACGCGGAACGTATTGCTCAGTCCAAAAACAACTCAAAAGAAATCTTTGCTATTACTCGGAGTTTCCTGAAACCGCGTGCGGCAAACATTAGCTCCCCTGCCTCTGACTCTTGGTGTGAGAAGTTGTCTGATTTTTTTATTGATAAGATTCAAGATATTCAGAACAGTTTTGGGCCCACCTCCCAAGGGCTGACGGCTCCCCTTTTTCCGACCTGCAGGAATTTTGGCCCAGTCCAAACCTTCCTGGCAGCGTTCTTACCCATCTCCTTGCCGGACTCTCTGGCCATTCTTAAATCTCTCAAATCTGGGTCCCCAACGGACCCCTGTCTGGCCAGACAGCTAGCAGTGAGTGGCGGAGGTTGTTAACCCGGAGGTTAACAACATTATCAATCTTTCGCTTCAAACGGCTTTGGTGCCACTGGAGTGGAAACAAGCGAAACTTCTCCCCCTGCTAAAAAAAACCACATTGAATCCTACTATTTTAGCTAATTACCGACCTATCTCTCTTCTCCCGGCTGTGGCGAAGGTTTGTGAAAAGGCGGTACATAAACAACTCTCCCAGTTTGTTGAGACTTCGGGCGCCCTCCACCCTGCCCAGTCGGGCTTCAGGGCATCCTACAGTACGGAGACGGCCCTGGTTGAGATGTCAGAGGCTATTAGAGACTGCCTTGATTCAGGCGGCAGAGCGGCCCTGATTCTATTGGACCTCTCTGCCGCCTTCGATACGGTGCCCCATCATCAGCTAATGGCTCGTCTCTCTAGCATTGGAATCTCGGGCAAGGCCTGGGACTGGATCGCATCCTTCCTAGAAAATAGGACACAGCAGGTCTGGCTGCCTCCGTTTTCCTCGGTCCCAAGAAAGATGACTACGGGTGTGCCCAGGGTTCCACCCTGAGCCCCCTCCTATTTAACGTTTACGTTACGCCACTAATTTACCTGGCAGAGGACCTGGGCGCTAAGATCATCGCTTACGCCGATGATACCCAGCTCCTCTTCACTTGGGGAAAAAATGATCTGTCTCCTGATGCGGCCAAAAATTGTATAGCATCTGTTTTCAAATGGCTTGCAAGGGCCCAACTTAAATGTAATGAGGAGAAGTCGGAGGTCCTCCTTTACGGGTCCTTCCCGCCGCATTTTAGGGAGGACCTCTGGCCAACAGGCTACCCCCTGCCTAATATTTCTGGGATCCCAGTAAAGAATCTGGGGGTTTGGTTTAGTGAGGACCTCAGCTTCGCTCCTCAGATAAAAAAAGTGGCTGGAGCGTGCTTTGGCACACTCAAAATGCTAAGGAAATTTCTTCCACTGCTGCCCAAACCAGCAAAGGAAATGGTGACACGCGCTCTCATCTTGTCACGCATCGACTATGCCAATGCTTTATACATTGGCCTTCCTGCTTATCAACTGCAAAAACTGCAGTCTATCCAGAATGCAGCAGTGAGAGTGCTTCTGGGTCTTTCTTGCAGGACCAGTGCCAGGCAACACCTCCGAGATCTGCATTGGCTTCCGGTGGGAAGTCGTGTTCTGTTTAAAGCCCTCACCCTTGCTCATGGTGCTTTATACAATTTGGGGCCCCCCTATCTCAGAAGACGCTTTAACTTTTACGCGCCTTCTAGACAGCTCCGGTCTTCAACACAGTGCCTAGCCACTATTCCACGGTATCGTCTAGCCAAAACAGGGGGAAGATCCCTCGCTTTTAGGGCGGCTAAGGCCTGGAATACACTCCCCCATGAGTTGCGAAAAATTCAGGACCTCAGGCTCTTTAAGAAGCAGCTAAAAACCGTGCTTTTTAATTAATGTTCTGCTTTACGATCACCCTTTGTCTCACTCCTACTGGCTCTAGCGCCGGGACACTCTTGAGTATCCGAGCGCTTTATAAATCTGCAATAACATAACATAACATAACACACACTGAACAGCAGCACCCTGGATCATTTGAGCTTCAATCATGAATATAGTGACAGCAATTGGGGTCTCACTCCAAAAATCAAAAAGACGATGGGCGGAATGCTTAAATTAATCTGTTAATTACTCTGTGCCTCAATCCATTCCGTGTTTATTTATGGACACAGTGCCACTCTAGACAGGGAGCAACCATATGCAATTCAGCATTCGCCCTGTTCCAATAGGAACAGTCAAGCTTGAACGGCTAGGCCGTGTCTCCTCTGAACTGTAACAGAATCCAGGCATTTTTCAACTTTGTTGGGTCTAATCAGAGTAGTGCCTCTTAAGTCCTATGGCACAGTGCGCTACGGGTTCCATGTCTTGATTTATCCACCTTACTGGTCTCTATCTGGAGTAGCATAGTGAGTAAAGAAAGCTGGACTGGAATGCTGTTTTGAGTAATTACAAGTGTCTGAGATTAATTCAATATTTCCATCAAACCCTTTTTGTTCTATTATAAGACATTGTGTGGGATATTTTTGGCACATTAATGTTAACTTATATTACACACTTGCCTTTCATGTCCTGCCACTTTCACTAAACAATAATAAATTGACACTATATAGCCCTGATCTGTCCATGGATAGTAAAAAAGGCTTATTTCTGTGGCTCAGAGCAGAAACATTTCCTTTACGTCTAGCTATTTAAATTGATCCCTGAGGGAGCCTACTCTAGTATTGGGATTTTATGTGCTGTTGGTAATTGAGTTTACTTCACAATGGGATATTAAGATTTTCTATTTAGTCAAACCACTCTCATCGGCCCATCTTTTATGGGGGCATGGAGACCACTTTCTTTTTTTGTAATCCTGAATTTAGCCATAACACGTTGACAGTTCTACTAAAAATAAGAAAACAGCAATTACAAATATAATGGGAAAAGAGAACCACACATTTCATCAACTTGCAAAACAGAAACCAAAGGGCCGCTCATCTATATGAAAATACAAAATATCATACTTAGGAGGTACACTAATCGCAGTTACAAAATGAAAAAAGTTATGAAGACTAATTTTTCATTTAACATTAGGGTGACTGTACTTAAGAACTTGTAATAAAAAAATCATAATGGCGAAAATGCATACCAAAATCTCCAGTTCTAATGTTAAAGTTGATCATAACGCTAAGCCTATACCTAAACCCGTGTATAGCCCTTACAATAACACAAATTTTTACTCTGACCTCTTTTAATAAATGCCACGTACCTTTTGTTCTTATATATTTTTTAAGCATTAGAATATGGTACATTTCAGCTACACATTTCCAAAGAACAGCCTCAAGACAATCCATTTAAAGAGACAAACATCTCCAACAACATTATGTTATATCATTACCCTTTTACAAAAATGTTTTTAAACTTTCAATTTCAAAACTTTGAATAGTGTCTAAAAGAGTGGGAGTAGAACATTGGTAAATGAAAGTGCAACCAATTGTGTCTGCAAAAGAAGAGTAAGAAGAACTTTCTGTCACCAGTAGTGGTAAATTCCTTTTTGACCCTCCTATACTTCCATAATTGTACCTGTCAATTAACCCTCTCGCCCAACCCACCACCCTGCTATAATACTGTCATTGTCATCTGAAAATCCAACTCACCACAAATTATTATCAGCCTGTCTACATCCCCTATCTGTACATATGGAGAACCCTTTGAATTTTAGTTTTGTGCTGCGTTCTCTCCTACTCATCATCTAGTGCTATATTCTGAAGAAATCCCAGTTGAAAACCTCGGTATCTTGTAAGTTGTTCTCTGGTACTTGTGAGAAAGCTTGCAGTACTGATCCACTTGCTTGATCTTCACCGTGTTGCTGGCCCCAACCCATAATCATTGAACTCAATGCTGCCTACCCCTTTAGTTCTTGCACATATTCAGCTTTAGCTGTCTCGCCAGCCTCATGTAATGAAAATAAATAATCAATCAACAATACATACTTCTAGGCATGCATAGAGGGAGAAGTGGTGCCAGGTCTGTTCATCCCTTGGTCTATTCAAATGTAATTTACAGTTTGCTTCCACCCACCACAGCATACAGCGTTGGGTAATAATGGGTCGGCCCACTTCCACATTGGCTCTCTTGCAATGTGAGGGATGGCATTGTGTCTGATCAAATGTCCATATCTAGATAAAAAGAAGTACCTTTCAATTCCAGTGCTAGTGGTCCAGAACTATTCTGCCATCACTTTTTATTCCCATTCTTAATACTTTCTTATTTTTTTTAATCATACTTGTGTGTTCAAACTATTTTTTCGGCTAACAGTAAATCGAAACTAATAGAACATTTTCTTTCACCAATAAAATTTTCCTGTAATGTGCACTACACTTGTTCAGAGTACTCATGCCTTCTCGGAAGCTACTGTTCCATCATAATTAAATGCTACACTTTCTTAATTTAAAACAAGTTTATTGCACGCATATGGCTGCCACATTTAGGCAAGGTATATTTTATTTTTTTACTATTTATGTTTGTGGCATATTCTTGTAATGAAAACAATGTAACCATCCCACCAGCTTGCCAAGAAGAGACCCATTGGCTTTGCCAATCCTTGTTAGATTTGGCTTGACATCCTTAGCTGTCTTTCAGAGTCTTTGCCACTACTCTCCTAAAGAAATATACATTGTGTGGGCTCCAGAGGAGTAAACCTGCTTTACGTCATGTTATTGGCTACTTGGCTTATAATTCTACCTTTTAGGAATGGATACATGGGGGAGTATTTTACATCTGAAAAGTGCAAGGAATCAGCATACTCTTTGTCACAGTTACTCATTTGTTTTACACATGCCTTCTAAACACAGCACAATCCTCGTTTTAGATATTTTTACTGCTGCAGGCGTTTCTAGGGTGTGGCAGCTTAATGTTGTGAATGTTTGGAGCATGGTTTTGGCTATCAATCTATGTGTGCTCACTCATGATACTATTAATAAAGTGTTTTTATTTGGAAGGCTTTGCCTTCGCTGTTTGTAAGTTTATGCAATGGCATAAGAACATTTCTGCACGCTGGCATTGGATGCCTGTTTATCTTTATCTTAGTGCTGGTAATTGCAATAATGAAAATGTACTGACAAGGTTATGGGCTCGACTAACTTTTGGTCAACATGCAGGTCTTTGGTGTATTGGACATATTGTCAATAAAGTGTGTTTATCTAGAAGACTGTCTCCTCATGATGTGCATATCCAATGGCACTATAACACTTTGTTCGCCTGTGCATATAATGTGTATGTGGTAAGTGTGTTTAAATACACCATAAAGTTCAATGGTTAACAAAACGCATTTTTACTTCCAAGGCTGTGCGCCTAAGATAGGTCTTTTGAATGGAAGCAAAACATGCCCTTTTAATATGCATCACAATGTGTGTTTATAAACGTGTGCATTTATAATTTTGGTGTAGGCAGTTTAAAACAGTGTGGTAATGTTTTCTTTTCTTTTTAAGGGTGTGTGCCTATTATACCCCAGAAATAGAAATGGAAAGGATTAAACATGCATACTCATTAAAACAAAGCAGATCGTCGTAACTGTTCTGCCAGACATTTTGCTATTTACTCGAGTTGAAAATATCGTGCAGGAAAATATCGTAACAAAAAAAAAATGGTGACCAAAATATGGATAAGGTAGGTAGGTAAGTAATTACAAAATAAACACACTATGCGCCCTCTTGAAGATATGTGTAAAACAAAAAAGAAGAAACAGCAGATGACATTTGTAACTTGTTTCGTAATAAGGCACTAAAGGTTGTTTTGCATGTAACATGTCACAGTTAAATCAAAGTATAATCATCTGTTACTGAAGTTAACATGCGAAAAAGAGATGGTGGTTTACAATCTTTGCACTGTAAGAGGAGAGAGATAAACCAAAGTAAACAATGATATTATGTTGCAGATGAGCCTCAATGTATTTTCTTTCCTTTTCCTCTGTAAAAGTGTTAAATCAAATTCAGTTTTTCATGTCTAAATTATTGTTTTTTTCTTTGTGTGCGGCTGCCCTAATACATTACTGCTCCACTTCTGATTATTCAAATGTCATGTGTGCTTCTTTTTAGGTCGAGCCTAGCACAGCGCATGTGCTGCTCTAGGAGAGGGCCTCTTGGAATCACTCCAGACTTTCGTGCGTGTGGCGGCCTGCAGCTTGCGGGAGCGAGCAGGGGCGCGCAGGGTGCCATCTGTTCTGTATCATGTTGCTTTCACTTTCGCAGCCGCGTGGCCGCGCTTGTTCTTCCGGTTGCTCCACTCGGAAAGCAGAGCCCGAGGCACACAGGAGTGTTACTTAACACCCTCTGGCTACAGGAGATGATGTATGAGCTTTGGGACGGTGCAGTGGTGCTTTCGCTTTCGCGTGGCCACGCTTGTTTTTGTTGCAAAGGTGAATTCAATATTTAGCCTTGCTGCATATATTTTTGTCTAGGCCCTCTTTATGGCGTGTTTGACCTTGGAAAATGTTCTGCTGTGCATTTAATCTGCTCTCCCGTCTTAAATTAGCCGGCGCTGGTATTCTGCGCACAAATCAATCGGGAAGCGTGTTTTGTGTGGGAGGCCTCAGAGGGCTCAATTAATATTCTCAGCTCTTGAAAAAGAGCTTAAATCTAAGTCTCTCTGCTGTTCCACAGAGGATATGGTTTAACTGGTCTCTTTGACTCAGCATTTTAAAGGCATTAGTAGATATTCACTGTAATTCTCAGGGCTACAAAGTGGTGTTAAAACAGACATGTCACTTTTATGCTTGAAAAATTAAAGCAGGCTCCGGATCAAAACACTCGCGGTGCCAAATCGCCCGGGTTATGAGAATGTCCACACGCACAGGCAATGAACAATCCTCTCACTGAAAAAACACAGGAGCCAAATGTCCAAGGAGGTGGGACAGCAGAGGACATGAGACAAAACGGCTTGCGGAAATGACATCAATGGAAGTCACATCTCCAGAAAACTGCTGCACAAAGGGATTCTGGCCACTACAATAGTTATCAGCAGGCACTAGGACATACCGTTTTGGGCTGATTAGTGCATAAGTGCAACCAGTGAAGGGGTTGATGCGGACTCGACCCTCACAGCCAAGGAAGTGCTCACTTTGGTCTTTCCCAACCCCACCAAGCTCTTCGATCTCTGGAGTCAGCATGGTACAGAAGCAAAAAAGGCAGCCTGACTAATGGCCCACTTAAGGGGTACTAGTTAGAATAATTTTTTATGTTTAAAAAGTGCTTTCTTTCTTTGTGTTATTAAAGGACCAGCTTATTATGGGATGGAGAGTGGAGAGGCCAGAGTAGGGTCATAACCCCTGCCTAAATTTAAAGTTAGATTTTTCTATTTTTTGCTGTGAATGGGGTGCGGGGAGGGCAGGTAAGTGGAAACAGAACTCCAACAGTCCTCAGTGCATTGCACATTTTTTGGTTTGGGTGATTGTAAGCAATGAGAGGATAAAATATACCTTTAATGCCTTATTCTGTTTTTATTCTTTAGTGAGGAAGAAGAGAACATGACTAGCACCTTCAATATATTTATTTGTCCATACTTTTCTGCTGCCAGTTGAAACTAATTTGCACTGAGGCCTTATTTATCACAATATTACATATTGTAAGGTTGTGCTTTTTTTTTTACTATTCTTCATTTTGCAGTGCTCTTCACTGTTCTGTGCAGGAAAAAAGTTATGTTTTTATTTTACATTTATTGCCAATTAGAAGAACATTAGAATTTGCTGCTTCAACACAGCACAGGCCACTACAAACCGAAATAGAGCAAAATATCACATCTCTGTGGGTGACTTAGTGCTGGGATACAATATCATGCCGCAGGTGAGTATATGATTGTATTAATGAGAGCTTCGGTGCCTCAGTACCTACAGCCCATCTTATGATGCAACTCAGGGTAGATGTGCATACTTAGAGCTAAGCAGATGTCTCCGTACTTGCGCAACAAGCCAGGATATAGATGCACTAATGGTACAGCAGTGTGTGTGATAAGACATGACAGAGGTGCATTGGTGGTTGGAGATCAGGTCATGGTGTTGTTCTGATACAGGCACATAATTAGCATAGACTGAGTATATATTACTAAACGTCCTATTCTCAGAATGCACATCTTGTAAGATTCTATGGCCCTGATGTAGTATACAATCAATTTACACTGCAACATTGCTTTGCCCTACAAATATTCATTGGATTTCACTGCTCTGCGCTACATATACATCTCCATGCCGAAGCACCTTGAAAATAAATGCCCTTTCCTGACAGATAACCTGTCACAAAAGAGAACTATCTCATTCCAAATATATGTGATACATTTGTGAAGCAGCAGTACCTTTATGCATCCTCACCTTTGTATTGTCTAAACTTCATGTGGTTCATCTGGTGGTCTCCTCTAACCCCCAACATTTCAACTGTGGTTGCCATCCTGGCTTGCTTGAATTATTCAAATCACAAAACAAAAAAGCCCCGGGTCCGTAATAAAGGGGAGGTACAGCACTGTGCTAAGTGTACTCTTAGGCGCATAGGGGGATTCCCTTTTCAGGACGGTTCCCCTCACACACCAGAGGTGTCATGCTTCATCATAGGGGTGCCTCCTTGTGTGAGAGAACTAGTCTCTACGCGGGCTACAACCCCCTCGCTGCGAGGGAGGAGCTCAGGGATGTTTTTATATGAGGTAGGCGGGTGTTCTAAACCCCATGTGAGCCTGGTGTGTTGAAAGTTAGTGCAGTGCTGTGATGTGAGTGATTTAAAACTAACTACGGGGTTAGCTATACCGCAACCTTTATTCAGCTACCCGGTGTCAGGATTAAAAGCAGAATATCGCTGGTAATACAGGTTCCGTAATTAGAGGCTCCTGTATTGTATCAAGACCAACATGTTTCGGCCAGCAGACCTACAATAGTGTCACAGCCTTCTTCAGGGTCGTTAATACAGCTAACTGCGATGAATGAGTGTAAAATACGTGAAAAAACATGACAAAACACGTGCTACAAATAATAGTATAATACTGAACCAGTTATTTTGGTCTGTTCAGTATGTTCGATGCACAACCTATGATGGAGACAAAGAACATCGTATCAAATTTGTGTACCATTATTTGCAAAGCATTAGGATAAAAATTGCGCGAGTACAATTATTTCATTCATACTCCCCATTACATAATGCACTGAAACACATTCCCATATTAGATCAATGTGTGTTGTAATGCGATGAGTGACTCACCACTTTTGGTTTGTGCAGTTCACCACATCTGTCCCGGCATAATGGCCAAAAGGTACGTACGCCAAAAACCTGACAGAGAAGGTTTATAGCACTAAAAATAGGAGCTCCGAAGGGAGGGAGAAATAAAGCCTATCATTAACATAATGTCAGCATTTAGAAATGAAATGACCAGAGGATTGGTGCATCGGTCCGTCAGCTCAGAGGTGCCACTCGACAGTAAGACCAGGTCACCTCCCATAGAAAAACCAATATGAACAGAGCAGGGTGTACACGACAGGGACCACAACATGGTGGAACAGCTTGTCTATGGACAAGAACGGGGGCCCAAGCTGTGGGTTGATAGCAACCTGCCCCCGTGGTCGGGATAGACGTGGTCAAATTAGTGACCAAAGGAGAAGAAATGGTGCTGATGTGGTGCAGTGTTTATTGAAAACAGGACCGGGCAACTAATGGCAACATTGCGCTCTGTGTTGGCGCTAGCCACAGGGGTATTACCAGGAAGAAATCAGCATGGATGTAGCCATGTGTCTGCCAATACAACTGCGATACGCTGGTGGCAGTGTTAAAAGTAAAGGGACCGGAGGACGTGAGTCAGCTATGGACGAGGCAGACTCAGGCTAAAGACTCCTCTGTGAGCCAGGGTGCTGTGTCGGAGGTCGGGAGGACAACATTGTATGACGGGGAATCTGGACCGCGGTATCCGTGATCAACGATCCGGCGTACCAGGGAGCGCAAAGCTCGAACTTACCACAATCGGTGGGGTACCAGGACCTCGTGGCGCACGTCCAGGGGCAGGATAGTAGTGGAGCCGAACCAACGGCCTTAAATGCAGTGGCTCGACGGTATCCGTGGTCATTAATCCGGCGCACCTGCGAGTGCCGCGACCGGAAACAGTGGAGCGGTGGGAAATGTAGTTCAGGCGGCCGCCATCGAACTACTGGCCGTAGTGTGCGGCACAAAACCCCGGAAGGGGCAGTGGCTGTCTAGTGTCATACAGGGGCATGAAAACCCGCAGGTACAGCGTAGGAATTGTGAATGAAGTGACATTCACAAAAATGTTTAAAGATAACGGAAAACTCGAGAGGACAGTAGTGCCTCAAGTTAGGCAAGTGAGGTGAAAAATGGCAGTTGTGGCTGCCGAAAAAGAGAAACTCAAAGATGCAGTGTTACCTCAAGGGAAAGTAAAAACGGCAATTGTGGCTGCCGATCATACAGTAAACTACTGGAGCGAATATGTGGAAAGGGATAAATTAAAAAGTAACCGGGAAAACTCAATGGAGCGCTTGGGGTATAGTACCTGCCGATGATACAGTGCACTGCTGGAGCGTGAGAGTGAAAAGTAAGGTGAAATTAAAAAGGAAACCAGGAAAGCTCAATAGAGCGCCGGGTGGCAGCGAGCTGGAAAAACCAGAGATGACCTCGGTAAACTGGATGCAGTCACCCGGGCAGGGCATGCGGGGGTTGCTTCCACTGTCAGCTATATAAAAAAAAAAAAAAGTCAGTTTTTATATAGCGCAGCTACTCACCCTTACGGGTCTCAAGGCGCTGGGGGCCGGAGTGGAAATTAAGTGAGCTATTGCCCAGAGTCACATGGTGCTGAGCTGAGCTGCCGCCGGAGCCGGGGATCGAACCGTGAACCCTGTGCTCCGAAGTCAGCTGCCCTGGCCGCTGCACCACACCTCTCCACCCTATCACGCATGTAAGTGAGGAAAGGGAAGGTGGGGGTGGGGTACTGGACAGGGACTCATTCGGACGGGACCAACAGCTCAAGGGGTATCATGTATGGGCCCACAACCGCGGTGCCGGAGGTATGCGCGCGGAAGGTATGGCCATTGAGTTAAAGCCAAGGACAGGGTGGTGGGTCTCAAGAGAGCGCCAGCCACGGAATTTCATCATTTAGGCCCACGTTTGCGGTGCCCAGCCTATACACCCATCTCTGCTCAAGTCTGAGAAGTCTGACTGCCAATCCAGGGGTGGTAGCATGGAGATTAGGTTTATCGAGAACAGTCCAACTGAGAGAATCTGCACCGTGTTTCATGTCAAAAAAGTGTTTAGTTAATTTTGTGATTTGTTTAGCACACCTAATTGTACTTTTGTGTTCTAGGATCCTCGTACGTACTTTCCTAGTGGTCATCCCCACATACCTCAAGCCGCAGGGGCATGTAATGAGGTAGACCACCCTCTCACTATTGCAATTGGTGTGATGTTGCAGGACCTAAGGTCTAGAGGTTCCGATGTCTATGCTCTTGGTCACCTGTGTTTGTGCACAAGCAGCACAGGATCCACATGGGTAGTGGCCCTGGACATTGGGTAAATTCCAGACAGTGCTGGGTCTCGGTGTGTTTGTGGCTGGTGGTCTGGTGTGAATCAGGGTATCTTTTAAGTTACAACCTCTTTTGAATGCGAACAGCGGTTTCTCAAGGCAATACCAACCAACCAACGCAATTCCGTAATCAAGGAAACTGGCGTGGATCACGAGGAGGACCACAGAATAACCAGTGGTGGCCCCCGAATCCCTGGAGTTTTCCATCCTTCCCTTTCTATGGGCAAGGCCAACCAGGCCCATTGATGAATTTCCAACAACAACCACAAGGAGGTTATGGGCAGCCTTTTTTAGGGCAAGGCCGCGGCCGTTCAAGAGGCCGAAGACGGTCCCAGCAACAGGTACACTGGAGTTCCCCGGTCGCCCAACGGAACACGAGGAGCATGACAAAGACCGGTCAACAGGCGAGCACGAGCAGGGATCCAGTCTGATAGTGAACTTGAGTCAACGAGAACTAACACCTGATGAAACGAAAGTACTCAATCGGGGACTAGGTTTCGTACCAACGAACAGCGGTGACCCCTTTCAAATCCAACAAGAAGTACATCAATTCTTCAGAAAGGTCAGACTGCATTTCTTTTTGCAGACAAGAACACACTGACTGAGGGCACAGAGGATATGAATACCAACCTACGACCAAGATCGACATTTAATCCACCGATTGGGTCGGTCCCCGTGGAGGTAGCCACTTTCGAAAAAGCAGTTCTCAAAGAACTTTCCTCGGGACTAGTTCAACCATCGAGGACATACAGCAACATTCCAAAAAACGAACAACAAGCTCTTCGCTCCTTGAGTATGGACAAAACCATCACCATTAAGGCTGCCGACAAAGGCGGAGCAACGGTAATACTAGACACTGACACCTACAGGGCAGAATGCCTTCGACAACTTAACAACAACACTTCCTATCGGTGCTTGGAGAAAGATCCAACTGAACTGATCACAGAGACCATCTCTCTCATGACGAAGGAAGCATTCGAAAATGGCTGGATTACAGCTAAAGAAGCTGATTTCCTTTGCACCAAGACACTGACTACTCCCTACTTCTATGTATTACCTAAAATACACAAACCACAGAGACCACCGCCAGGCAGACCGATCATCTCTGGTATCGGTTCTGCACTGGAACCATTATCACAGTTCGTGGATGTGTTCCTAAGACCATTGGTGACCAAAATGCCCACATACTTGAAAGATACAACAGATGTGTTACGCCTGTTGGTTGGCATTGACTTTGATCCACACACTGACTATCTAGTGTCCTTGGATGTGGAATCACTATATACATGCATACCTCAGGATCAAACCTTAGACACAGTTGAGCATCTTCTGACACAATATCCACCTGAGACCATCACACCAATCCACTTCATCATGAAGTGCGCTAAATTGGCAATGGAAGAAAACTTCTTTCAATTTGAAACACACCTCTACCTCCAAACCTCAGGGACTTCCATGGGCAGCACCTTCGCTCCAAGTCTAGCAAACCTGTACATGCATGTGTTCGAAGAAGGTGTTGTCCTTGGGAGGGATAATCCGTTCCTCACCCACATAATCCTATGGAAGAGGTACATAGACGATATCTTCGTCATTTGGCGTGGAGATGACGTGACGATCAACCTCTTCCATAACTGGCTGAACAATAGGAACAATCATCTGCGCTTTACATGCGAATACAGTAAGGAGAAATTGGCTTTTTTAGATCTCTTGATCTACCCAGCTGGAGGAACTCTCGAAACTGAACTCTATCAGAAACCTATGGCCCGCAACGCCCTACTCCAATATGAGAGTTACCATCCAAAATCGTTGCGGGACAACTTGCCATACGGGCAGTTCCTGCGATTACGACGGAACTGCTCCAGTATAGAGAAGTACAACACACACGCAGCCAAACTACAGAGTAATCTACTAGACAGACACTATCCTTCCAAGCTCATCAGGAAATCATCAAAACGAGCTATGAATAACAACAGAGAAGCCCTATTAGAACAGCCTAGTGTCAAACAGCCATCGTCCAAATTGGTGTGCGTAAATACCTTCAGCACACTCTCTAACGTAGTCAAGAGTTCCATATTACACAACTGGAAGATCCTTAATAAGGGACAACTGACCCTTGAGAAACCGCTGTTCGCATTCAAAAGAGGTCGTAACTTAAAAGATACCCTGATTCACATCAGACCACCAGCCACAAACACACCGAGACCCAACACTCTCTGGAATTTACCCAATGTCCAGGGCCACTACCCATGTGGATCCTGTGCTGCTTGTGCACAAACACAGGTGACCAAGAGCATAGACATCGGAACCTCTAGACCTTGGGTCCTGCAACATCACACCAATTGCAATAGTGAGAGGGTGGTCTACCTCATTACATGCCCCTGCGGCTTGAAGTATGTGGGGATGACCACTAGGAAAGTACGTATGAGGATCCTAGAACACAAAAGTACAATTAGGTGTGCTAAACAAATCACAAAATTAACTAAACACTTTTTTGACATGAAACACGGTGCAGATTCTCTCAGTTGGACTGTTCTCGATAAACCTAATCTCCATGCTACCACCCCTGGATTGGCAGTCAGACTTCTCAGACTTGAGCAGAGATGGGTGTATAGGCTGGGCACCGCAAACGTGGGCCTAAATGATGAAATTCCGTGGCTGGCGCTCTCTTGAGACCCACCACCCTGTCCTTGGCTTTAACTCAATCGCCATACCTTCCGCGCGCATACCTCAGGCACCGCGGTTGTGGGCCCAATCATGATACCCCTTGAGCTGTTGGTCCCCTCCGAATTAGTCCCTGTCCAGTACCCCACCCCCACCTTTCCTTTCCTCACTTGCATGCGTGATAGCTGACAGTGGCAGCAACCCCCGCATGCCCTGCAAGGGTGACTGCATCCAGTTTACCGAGGTCGTCTCTGGTTTTTCCAGCTGGCTGCCACCCGGCGCTCTATTGAGCTTTCCTGGTTTCCTTTTTAATTTCACCTTACTTTTCACTCTCACGCTCCAGCAGTGCACTGCATCATCGGCAGGTACTATACCCCCAGCGCTCCATTGAGCTTTCCCGGTTACTTTTTAATTTTCCCCTTTCCACATATTCGCTCCAGTAGTTTACTGTATGATCGGCAGCCACAATTGCCGTTTTTACTTTCCCTTGAGGTAACACTGCATCTTTGAGTTTCTCTTTTTCGGCAGCCACAACTGCCGTTTGTCACCTCACTTGTCTAACTTGAGGCACTACTGTCCTCTCGAGTTTTCCGTTATCTTTAAACATTTTTGTGAATGTCACTTCAATCACAATCCCAACGCTGTACCTGCGGGTTTTCATGCCCCTGTATGACACTAGACAGCCACTGCCCCTTCCGGGGTTTTCTGCCGCACACTACAGCCAGTAGTTCAATGGCGGCCGCCTGAACTACATTTCCCACCGCTCCACTGTTTCCGGTCGCGGCACTCGCAGGTGCGCCGGATTAACGACCACGGATACCGTCGAGCCACTGCATTTAAGGCCGGTGGTTCGGCTCCACTACTATCCTGCCCCTGGACATGCGCCACGAGGTCCTGGGACCCCACCGATTGTGGTAAGTGCGAGCTTTGCGCTCCCTGGTACGCCGGATCGTTGATCACGGATACCGCGGTCCAGATTCCCCGTCATACAATGTTGTCCTCCCGACCTCCGACACAGCACCCTGGCTCACAGAGGAGTCTTTAGCCTGAGTCTGCCTCGTCCATAGCCGACTCACGTCCTCCGGTCCCTTTACTTTTAACACTGCCACCAGCGTATCGCTGTTGTATTGGCAGACACATGGCTACATCCATGCTGATTTCTTCCTGGTAATACCCCTGTGGCTAGCGCCAACACAGAGCGCAATGTTACCATTAGTTGCCCGGTCCTGTTTTCAATAAACACGGCACCACACCACCACAATTTCTTCTCCTTTGGTCTCTAATTTGACCACGTCTATCCCGACCACGGGGGCAGGTTGCTATCAACCCACAGCTTGGGCCCACGTTCTTGTCCATAGACAAGCTGTTCCACCATGTTGTGGTCCCTGTCGTGTACACCCTGCTCTGTTCATATTGGGTTTTCTATGGGAGGTGACCTGGTCTTACTGTCGAGTGGCACCTCTGAGCTGACGGACCGATGCACTAATCCTCTGGTCATTTCATTTCTAAATGCTGACATTATGTTAATGATAGGCTTTATTTCTCCCTCCCTTGGGAGCTCCTATTTTTAATGCTATAAACCTTCTCTGTCAGGTTTTTGGCGTACGTACCTTTTGGCCATTATGCCGGGACAGATGTGGTGAACTGCACAAACCAAAAGTGGTGAGTCACTCATCGCATTACAACACCCATTGATCTAATATGGGAATGTGTTTCAGTGCATTATGTAATGGGGAGTATGAATGAAATAATTGTACTCGCGCAGTTTTTATCCTAATGCTTTACAAATAATGGTACACAAATTTGATACGATGTTCTTTGTCTCCATCATAGGTTGTGCATCGTACATACTGAACAGACCAAAATAACTGGTTCAGTATTATACTATTATTTGTAGCACGTGTTTTTTCATGTTTTTTCACGTATTTTACACTCATTCATCGCAGTTAGCTGTATTAACGACCCTGAAGAAGGCCGTGACACTATTGTAGGTCGGCTGGCCGAAACATGTTGGTCTTGATACAATACAGGAGCCTCTAATTACGGAACCTGTATTACCAGCAATATTCTGCTTTTAATCCTGACACCGGGTAGCTGAATAAAGGTTGCAGTATAGCTAACCCCGTTGCAGTATAGCTAACCCCGTAGTTAGTTTTAAATCACTCACATCACAGCACTGCACTAACTTTCAACACACCAGGCTCACATGGGGTTTAGAACACCCACCTACCTCATATAAAAACATCCCTGAGCTGCTCCCTCGCAGCGAGGGGGTTGTAGCCCGCGTAGAGACTAGGTCTCTCACGCGAGGATGCACCCCTATGATGAAGCATGACACCTCTGGTGTGTGAGGGGAACCGTCCTGAAAAGGGAATCCCCCTATGCGCCTAAGAGTACACTTAGCACAGTGCTGTACCTCCCCTTTATTACGGACCCGGGGCTTTTTTGTTTTGTGATTTGATTAACGAGTGGGGAGCTGGTTCCCGCAGGTCCTAAAATCTCCTCAAGCCCTCCAGTGTGATTACCTTCTAGTGCAGCGGCTCAGCTGCGGGCTCGCTCTTTCTCTTTTCTTCTCTCTTCTCTGGTCCATCAGTTCCTGCTTCTCCTTTAGACTGGAACATCTGACCTCCCACACACTTATCAATAGTGACGCCACATCATGGCTGAACGCACAGGACTAGCATTTGACGATGCATTACTGGCAGACATTCTTACCACACCCAGTATTTTAGAGACACCCTTGACCCAAACTATGGCTACTTCAGATGACTGGAACAGACTCACTAATCTAAAGAGGTTGCACATTAGAACTACCACACATGGTTCCATCATGACGGAATACCTCCGGGGCAATTGTGCCCCCACGGGCCTAATAGTCACCAATGTCCCTAGTCTGTTTCTTGACAATCCCTCCTTTTTGAAAGACTGGTCCCTCATTGCATGGCGATGCACGAGGGACTGGCTAATACTGATTATCAGCACGGCCAAGAAGGAGGCTGAGAATACCAACCAACGAACGCAATTCCGTAATCAAGGAAACTGGCGTGGATCACGAGGAGGACCACAGAATACCCAGTGGTGGCCCCCGAATCCCTGGAGTTTTCCATCCTTCCCTTTCTATGGACAAGGCCAACCAGGCCCATTGATGAAATTCCCAAAACAACCACAAGGAGGTTATGGGCAGCCTTTTTAGGGCAAGGCCGCAGCCGTTCAAGAGGCCGAAGACGGTCCCAGCAACAGGTACACTGGAGTTCCCCGGTCGCCCAACGGAACACGAGGAGCATGACAAAGACCGGTCAACAGGCAAGCACGAGCAGGGATCCAGTCTGCTAGTGAACTTGAGTCAACAAGAACTAACACCTGATGAAACGAAAGTACTCAATCGGGGACTAGGTTTCGTACCAACGAACAGCGGTGACCCTTTCAAATCCAACAAGAAGTACATCAATTCTTCAGAAAGGTCAGACTGCATTTCTTTTTGCAGACAAGAACACACTGACTGAGGGCACAGAGGATATGAATACCAACCTACGACCAAGATCGACATTTAATCCACTGATTGGGTCGGTCCCCGTGGAGGTAGCCACTTTTGAAAAAGCAGTTCTCAAAGAACTTTCCTCGGGACTAGCTCAACCATCGAGGACATATAACAACATTCCAAAAAACGAACAACAAGCTCTTCGCTCCTTGAGTATGGACAAAACCATCACCATTAAGGCTGCCGACAAAGGCGGAGCAACGGTAATACTAGACACTGATACCTACAGGGCAGAATGCCTTTGACAACTTAACAACAACACTTCCTATCGGCGCTTGGAGAAAGATCCAACTGAATGGATCACAGAGACCATCTCTCTCATGACGAAGGAAGCATTCGAAAATGGCTGGATTACAGCTAAAGAAGCTGATTTCCTTTGCACCAAGACACCGACTACTCCCTACTTCTATGTATTACCTAAAATACACAAACCACAGAGACCACCGCCAGGCAGACCGATCATCTCTGGTATCGGTTCTGCACTGGAACCATTATCACAGTTCGTGGATGTGTTCCTAAGACCATTGGTGACCAAAATGCCCACATACTTGAAAGATACAACAGATGTGTTACGCCTGTTGGTTGGCATTGACTTTGATCCACACACTGACTATCTAGTGTCCTTGGATGTGGAATCACTATATACATGCATACCTCAGGATCAAACCTTAGACACAGTTGAGCATCTTCTGACACAATATCCACCTGAGACCATCACACCAATCCACTTCATCATGAAGTGCGCTAAATTGGCAATGGAAGAAAACTTCTTTCAATTTGAAACACACCTCTACCTCCAAACCTCAGGGACTTCCATGGGCAGCACCTTCGCTCCAAGTCTAGCGAACCTGTACATGCATGTGTTCGAAGAAGGTGTTGTCCTTGGGAGGGATAATCCGTTCCTCACCCACATAATCCTATGGAAGAGGTACATAGACGATATCTTCGTCATTTGGCGTGGAGATGACGTGACGATCAACCTCTTCTATAACTGGCTGAACAATAGGAACAATCATCTGCGCTTTACATGCGAATACAGTAAGGAGAAATTGGCTTTTTTAGATCTCTTGATCTACCCAGCTGGAGGAACTCTCGAAACTGAACTCTATCAGAAACCTATGGCCCGCAACGCCCTACTCCAATATGAGAGTTACCATCCAAAATCGTTGCGGGACAACTTGCCATACGGGCAGTTCCTGCGATTACGACGGAACTGCTCCAGTATAGAGAAGTACAACACACACGCAGCCAAACTACAGAGTAATCTACTAGACAGACACTATCCTTCCAAGCTCATCAGGAAATCATCAAAACGAGCTCTGAATAACAACAGAGAAGCCCTATTAGAAAAGCCTAGTGTCAAACAGCCATCGTCCAAATTGGTGTGCGTAAATACCTTCAGCACACTCTCTAACGTAGTCAAGAGTTCCATATTACACAACTGGAAGATCCTTAATAAGGGACAACTGACCCTTGAGAAACCGCTGTTCGCATTCAAAAGAGGTCGTAACTTAAAAGATACCCTGATTCACATCAGACCACCAGCCACAAACACACCGAGACCCAACACTCTCTGGAATTTACCCAATGTCCAGGGCCACTACCCATGTGGATCCTGTGCTGCTTGTGCACAAACACAGGTGACCAAGAGCATAGACATCGGAACCTCTAGACCTTGGGTCCTGCAACATCACACCAATTGCAATAGTGAGAGGGTGGTCTACCTCATTACATGCCCCTGCGGCTTGAAGTATGTGGGGATGACCACTAGGAAAGTACGTATGAGGATCCTAGAACACAAAAGTACAATTAGGTGTGCTAAACAAATCACAAAATTAAACACTTTTTTGACATGAAACACGGTGCAGATTCTCTCAGTTGGACTGTTCTCGATAAACCTAATCTCCATGCTACCACCCCTGGATTGGCAGTCAGACTTCTCAGACTTGAGCAGAGATGGGTGTATAGGCTGGGCACCGCAAACGTGGGCCTAAATGATGAAATTCCGTGGCTGGCGCTCTCTTGAGACCCACCACCCTGTCCTTGGCTTTAACTCAATCGCCATACCTTCCGCGCGCATACCTCAGGCACCGCGGTTGTGGGCCCATACATGATACCCCATGAGCTGTTGGTCCCCTCCGAATGAGTCCCTGTCCAGTACCCCACCCCCACCTTTCCTTTCCTCACTTGCATGCGTGATAGCTGACAGTGGCAGCAACCCCCGCATGCCCTGCAAGGGTGACTGCATCCAGTTTACCGAGGTCGTCTCTGGTTTTTCCAGCTCGCTGCCACCCGGCGCTCTATTGAGCTTTCCTGGTTTCCTTTTTAATTTCACCTTACTTTTCACTCTCACGCTCCAGCAGTGCACTGCATCATCGGCAGGTACTATACCCCCAGCGCTCCATTGAGCTTTCCCGGTTACTTTTTAATTTTCCCCTTTCCACATATTCGCTCCAGTAGTTTACTGTATGATCGGCAGCCACAATTGCAGTTTTTACTTTCCCTTGAGGTAACACTGCATCTTTGAGTTTCTCTTTTTCGGCAGCCACAACTGCCGTTTTCCACCTCACTTGTCTAACTTGAGGCACTACAGTCCTCTCGAGTTTTCCGTTATCTTTAAACATTTTTGTGAATGTCACTTCATTCACAATCCCTACGCTGTACCTGCGGGTTTTCATGCCCCTGTATGACACTAGACAGCCACTGCCCCTTCCGGGGTTTTCTGCCGCACACTACAGCCAGTAGTTCGATGGCGGCCGCCTGAACTACATTTCCCACCGCTCCACTGTTTCCGGTCGCGGCACTCGCAGGTGCGCCGGATTAACGACCACGGATACCGTCGAGCCACTGCATTTAAGGCCGTTGGTTCGGCTCCACTACTATCCTGCCCCTGGACGTGCGCCACGAGGTCCTGGGACCCCACCGATTGTGGTAAGTGCGAGCTTTGCGCTCCCTGGTACGCTGGATCATTGATCACGGATACCGCGGTCCAGATTCCCCGTCATACAATGTTGTCCTCCCGACCTCCGACACAGCACCCTGGCTCACAGAGGAGTCTTTAGCCTGAGTCTGCCTCGTCCATAGCCGACTCACGTCCTCCGGTCCCTTTACTTTTAACACTGCCACCAGCGTATCGCTGTTGTATTGGCAGACACATGGCTACATCCATGCTGATTTCTTCCTGGTAATACCCCTGTGGCTAGCGCCAACACAGAGCGCAATGTTACCATTAGTTGCCCGGTCCTGTTTTCAATAAACACGGCACCACACCACCACAATTTCTTCTCCTTTGGTCACTAATTTGACCACGTCTATCCCGACCAAGGGGGCAGGTTGCTATCAACCCACAGCTTGGGCCCCCGTTCTTGTCCATAGACAAGCTGTTCCACCATGTTGTGGTCCCTGTCGTGTACACCCTGCTCTGTTCATATTGGTTTTTCTATGGGAGGTGACCTGGTCTTACTGTCGAGTGGCACCTCTGAGCTGACGGACCGATGCACCAATCCTCTGGTCATTTCATTTCTAAATGATGACATTATGTTAATGATAGGCTTTATTTCTCCCTCCCTTGGGAGCTCCTATTTTTAATGCTATAAACCTTCTCTGTCAGGTTTTTGGCGTACGTACCTTTTGGCCATTATGCCGGGACAGATGTGGTGAACTGCACAAACCAAAAGTGGTGAGTCACTCATCGCATTACAACACCCATTGATCTAATAGGGGAATGTGTTTCAGTGCATTATGTAATGGGGAGTATGAATGAAATAATTGTACTCGCAGCAGTTTTTATCCTAATGCTTTGCAAATAATGGTACACAAATTTGATACGATGTTCTTTGTCTCCATAATAGGTTGTGCATCGAACATACTGAACAGACCAAAATAACTGGTTCAGTATTATACTATTATTTGTAGCACGTGTTTTTTCATGTTTTTTCACGTATTTTACACTCATTCATCGCAGTTAGCTGTATTAACGACCCTGAAGAAGGCCGTGACACTATTGTAGGTCGGCTGGCCGAAACATGTTGGTCTTGATACAATACAGGAGCCTCTAATTACGGAACCTGTATTACCAGCAATATTCTGCTTTTAATCCTGACACCGGGTAGCTGAATAAAGGTTGCAGTATAGCTAACCCCGTAGTTAGTTTTAAATCACTCACATCACAGCACTGCACTAACTTTCAACACACCAGGCTCACATGGGGTTTAGAACACCCGCCTACCTCATATAAAAACATCCCTGAGCTCCTCCCTCGCAGCGAGGGGGTTGTAGCCCGCGTAGAGACTAGGTCTCTCACGCGAGGATGCACCCCTATGATGAAGCATGACACCTCTGGTGTGTGAGGGGAACCGTCCTGAAAAGGGAATCCCCCTATGCGCCTAAGAGTACACTTAGCACAGTGCTGTACCTCCCCTTTATTACGGACCCGGGGCTTTTTTGTTTTGTGATTTGATTAACGAGTTTGGAGCTGGTTCCCGCAGGTCCTAAAATCTCCTCAAGCCCTCCAGTGTGATTACCTTCTAGTGCAGGGGCTCAGCTGCGGGCTCGCTCTTTCTCTTTTCTTCTCTCTTCTCTGGTCCATCAGTTCCTGCTTCTCCTTTAGACTGGAACATCTGACCTCCCACACACTTATCAATAGTGACGCCACATCATGGCTGAACGCACAGGACTAGCATTTGACGATGCATTACTGGCAGACATTCTTACCACACCCAGTATTTTAGAGACACCCTTGACCCAAACTATGGCTACTTCAGATGACTGGAACAGACTCACTAATCTAAAGAGGTTGCACATTAGAACTACCACACATGGTTCCATCATGACGGAATACCTCCGGGGCAATTGTGCCCCCACGGGCCTAATAGTCACCAATGTCCCTAGTCTGTTTCTTGACAATCCCTCCTTTTGAAAGACTGGTCCCTCATTGCATGGTGATGCACGAGGGACTGGCTAATACTGATTATCAGCACGGCCAAGAAGGAGGCTGAGAAGGTTTTGATCCAGACCCAGACACTGGAGTCTGAGATAAAAGTAATCATTGGAGCAACCGTCTTCAAAAAGAATCTGGAAGAGACAAATAAAACAATCAAAGAATACAAAGAGACTCTCTTGACAAGTAAAATCACTAAATTCAGGAAGGACTTGGCAAAATTCTCCATGGAGAAAGTGTACCCTTATACTGACGCCTCATACCAACCCCCCGAATATCACAGTGCTGGCAGAAGATACGGTTCGAACTACTCATCTTCTGATAGAGAAGAAACATCCAGTGACTCTGACACAAGCCAAGGAAATACCAACCAACGAACGCAATTCCGTAATCAAGGAAACTGGCGTGGATCACGAGGAGGACCACAGAATACCCAGTGGTGGCCCCCGAATCCCTGGAGTTTTCCATCCTTCCCTTTCTATGGACAAGGCCAACCAGGCCCATTGATGAAATTCCCAAAACAACCACAAGGAGGTTATGGGCAGCCTTTTTTAGGGCAAGGCCGCGGCCGTTCAAGAGGCCGAAGACGGTCCCAGCAACAGGTACACTGGAGTTCCCCGGTCGCCCAACGGAACACGAGGAGCATGACAAAGACCGGTCAACAGGCAAGCACGAGCAGGGATCCAGTCTGCTAGTGAACTTGAGTCAACAAGAACTAACACCTGATGAAACGAAAGTACTCAATCGGGGACTAGGTTTCGTACCAACGAACAGCGGTGACCCTTTCAAATCCAACAAGAAGTACATCAATTCTTCAGAAAGGTCAGACTGCATTTCTTTTTGCAGACAAGAACACACTGACTGAGGGCACAGAGGATATGAATACCAACCTACGACCAAGATCGACATTTAATCCACTGATTGGGTCGGTCCCCGTGGAGGTAGCCACTTTTGAAAAAGCAGTTCTCAAAGAACTTTCCTCGGGACTAGCTCAACCATCGAGGACATATAACAACATTCCAAAAAACGAACAACAAGCTCTTCGCTCCTTGAGTATGGACAAAACCATCACCATTAAGGCTGCCGACAAAGGCGGAGCAACGGTAATACTAGACACTGATACCTACAGGGCAGAATGCCTTCGACAACTTAACAACAACACTTCCTATCGGCGCTTGGAGAAAGATCCAACTGAATGGATCACAGAGACCATCTCTCTCATGACGAAGGAAGCATTCGAAAATGGCTGGATTACAGCTAAAGAAGCTGATTTCCTTTGCACCAAGACACCGACTACTCCCTACTTCTATGTATTACCTAAAATACCCAAACCACAGAGACCACCGCCAGGCAGACCGATCATCTCTGGTATCGGTTCTGCACTGGAACCATTATCACAGTTCGTGGATGTGTTCCTAAGACCATTGGTGACCAAAATGCCCACATACTTGAAAGATACAACAGATGTGTTACGCCTGTTGGTTGGCATTGACTTTGATCCACACACTGACTATCTAGTGTCCTTGGATGTGGAATCACTATATACATGCATACCTCAGGATCAAACCTTAGACACAGTTGAGCATCTTCTGACACAATATCCACCTGAGACCATCACACCAATCCACTTCATCATGAAGTGCGCTAAATTGGCAATGGAAGAAAACTTCTTTCAATTTGAAACACACCTCTACCTCCAAACCTCAGGGACTTCCATGGGCAGCACCTTCGCTCCAAGTCTAGCGAACCTGTACATGCATGTGTTCGAAGAAGGTGTTGTCCTTGGGAGGGATAATCCGTTCCTCACCCACATAATCCTATGGAAGAGGTACATAGACGATATCTTCGTCATTTGGCGTGGAGATGACGTGACGATCAACCTCTTCTATAACTGGCTGAACAATAGGAACAATCATCTGCGCTTTACATGCGAATACAGTAAGGAGAAATTGGCTTTTTTAGATCTCTTGATCTACCCAGCTGGAGGAACTCTCGAAACTGAACTCTATCAGAAACCTATGGCCCGCAACGCCCTACTCCAATATGAGAGTTACCATCCAAAATCGTTGCGGGACAACTTGCCATACGGGCAGTTCCTGCGATTACGACGGAACTGCTCCAGTATAGAGAAGTACAACACACACGCAGCCAAACTACAGAGTAATCTACTAGACAGACACTATCCTTCCAAGCTCATCAGGAAATCATCAAAACGAGCTCTGAATAACAACAGAGAAGCCCTATTAGAAAAGCCTAGTGTCAAACAGCCATCGTCCAAATTGGTGTGCGTAAATACCTTCAGCACACTCTCTAACGTAGTCAAGAGTTCCATATTACACAACTGGAAGATCCTTAATAAGGGACAACTGACCCTTGAGAAACCGCTGTTCGCATTCAAAAGAGGTCGTAACTTAAAAGATACCCTGATTCACATCAGACCACCAGCCACAAACACACCGAGACCCAACACTCTCTGGAATTTACCCAATGTCCAGGGCCACTACCCATGTGGATCCTGTGCTGCTTGTGCACAAACACAGGTGACCAAGAGCATAGACATCGGAACCTCTAGACCTTGGGTCCTGCAACATCACACCAATTGCAATAGTGAGAGGGTGGTCTACCTCATTACATGCCCCTGCGGCTTGAAGTATGTGGGGATGACCACTAGGAAAGTACGTATGAGGATCCTAGAACACAAAAGTACAATTAGGTGTGCTAAACAAATCACAAAATTAAACACTTTTTTGACATGAAACACGGTGCAGATTCTCTCAGTTGGACTGTTCTCGATAAACCTAATCTCCATGCTACCACCCCTGGATTGGCAGTCAGACTTCTCAGACTTGAGCAGAGATGGGTGTATAGGCTGGGCACCGCAAACGTGGGCCTAAATGATGAAATTCCGTGGCTGGCGCTCTCTTGAGACCCACCACCCTGTCCTTGGCTTTAACTCAATCGCCATACCTTCCGCGCGCATACCTCAGGCACCGCGGTTGTGGGCCCATACATGATACCCCATGAGCTGTTGGTCCCCTCCGAATGAGTCCCTGTCCAGTACCCCACCCCCACCTTTCCTTTCCTCACTTGCATGCGTGATAGCTGACAGTGGCAGCAACCCCCGCATGCCCTGCAAGGGTGACTGCATCCAGTTTACCGAGGTCGTCTCTGGTTTTTCCAGCTCGCTGCCACCCGGCGCTCTATTGAGCTTTCCTGGTTTCCTTTTTAATTTCACCTTACTTTTCACTCTCACGCTCCAGCAGTGCACTGCATCATCGGCAGGTACTATACCCCCAGCGCTCCATTGAGCTTTCCCGGTTACTTTTTAATTTTCCCCTTTCCACATATTCGCTCCAGTAGTTTACTGTATGATCGGCAGCCACAATTGCAGTTTTTACTTTCCCTTGAGGTAACACTGCATCTTTGAGTTTCTCTTTTTCGGCAGCCACAACTGCCGTTTTCCACCTCACTTGTCTAACTTGAGGCACTACAGTCCTCTCGAGTTTTCCGTTATCTTTAAACATTTTTGTGAATGTCACTTCATTCACAATCCCTACGCTGTACCTGCGGGTTTTCATGCCCCTGTATGACACTAGACAGCCACTGCCCCTTCCGGGGTTTTCTGCCGCACACTACAGCCAGTAGTTCGATGGCGGCCGCCTGAACTACATTTCCCACCGCTCCACTGTTTCCGGTCGCGGCACTCGCAGGTGCGCCGGATTAACGACCACGGATACCGTCGAGCCACTGCATTTAAGGCCGTTGGTTCGGCTCCACTACTATCCTGCCCCTGGACGTGCGCCACGAGGTCCTGGGACCCCACCGATTGTGGTAAGTGCGAGCTTTGCGCTCCCTGGTACGCTGGATCATTGATCACGGATACCGCGGTCCAGATTCCCCGTCATACAATGTTGTCCTCCCGACCTCCGACACAGCACCCTGGCTCACAGAGGAGTCTTTAGCCTGAGTCTGCCTCGTCCATAGCCGACTCACGTCCTCCGGTCCCTTTACTTTTAACACTGCCACCAGCGTATCGCTGTTGTATTGGCAGACACATGGCTACATCCATGCTGATTTCTTCCTGGTAATACCCCTGTGGCTAGCGCCAACACAGAGCGCAATGTTACCATTAGTTGCCCGGTCCTGTTTTCAATAAACACGGCACCACACCACCACAATTTCTTCTCCTTTGGTCACTAATTTGACCACGTCTATCCCGACCAAGGGGGCAGGTTGCTATCAACCCACAGCTTGGGCCCCCGTTCTTGTCCATAGACAAGCTGTTCCACCATGTTGTGGTCCCTGTCGTGTACACCCTGCTCTGTTCATATTGGTTTTTCTATGGGAGGTGACCTGGTCTTACTGTCGAGTGGCACCTCTGAGCTGACGGACCGATGCACCAATCCTCTGGTCATTTCATTTCTAAATGATGACATTATGTTAATGATAGGCTTTATTTCTCCCTCCCTTGGGAGCTCCTATTTTTAATGCTATAAACCTTCTCTGTCAGGTTTTTGGCGTACGTACCTTTTGGCCATTATGCCGGGACAGATGTGGTGAACTGCACAAACCAAAAGTGGTGAGTCACTCATCGCATTACAACACCCATTGATCTAATAGGGGAATGTGTTTCAGTGCATTATGTAATGGGGAGTATGAATGAAATAATTGTACTCGCGCAGTTTTTATCCTAATGCTTTGCAAATAATGGTACACAAATTTGATACGATGTTCTTTGTCTCCATAATAGGTTGTGCATCGAACATACTGAACAGACCAAAATAACTGGTTCAGTATTATACTATTATTTGTAGCACGTGTTTTTTCATGTTTTTTCACGTATTTTACACTCATTCATCGCAGTTAGCTGTATTAACGACCCTGAAGAAGGCCGTGACACTATTGTAGGTCGGCTGGCCGAAACATGTTGGTCTTGATACAATACAGGAGCCTCTAATTACGGAACCTGTATTACCAGCAATATTCTGCTTTTAATCCTGACACCGGGTAGCTGAATAAAGGTTGCAGTATAGCTAACCCCGTAGTTAGTTTTAAATCACTCACATCACAGCACTGCACTAACTTTCAACACACCAGGCTCACATGGGGTTTAGAACACCCGCCTACCTCATATAAAAACATCCCTGAGCTCCTCCCTCGCAGCGAGGGGGTTGTAGCCCGCGTAGAGACTAGGTCTCTCACGCGAGGATGCACCCCTATGATGAAGCATGACACCTCTGGTGTGTGAGGGGAACCGTCCTGAAAAGGGAATCCCCCTATGCGCCTAAGAGTACACTTAGCACAGTGCTGTACCTCCCCTTTATTACGGACCCGGGGCTTTTTTGTTTTGTGATTTGATTAACGAGTGGGGAGCTGGTTCCCGCAGGTCCTAAAATCTCCTCAAGCCCTCCAGTGTGATTACCTTCTAGTGCAGGGGCTCAGCTGCGGGCTCGCTCTTTCTCTTTCTTCTCTCTTCTCTGGTCCATCAGTTCCTGCTTCTCCTTTAGACTGGAACATCTGACCTCCCACACACTTATCAATAGTGACGCCACATCATGGCTGAACGCACAGGACTAGCATTTGACGATGCATTACTGGCAGACATTCTTACCACACCCAGTATTTTAGAGACACCCTTGACCCAAACTATGGCTACTTCAGATGACTGGAACAGACTCACTAATCTAAAGAGGTTGCACATTAGAACTACCACACATGGTTCCATCATGACGGAATACCTCCGGGGCAATTGTGCCCCCACGGGCCTAATAGTCACCAATGTCCCTAGTCTGTTTCTTGACAATCCCTCCTTTTGAAAGACTGGTCCCTCATTGCATGGTGATGCACGAGGGACTGGCTAATACTGATTATCAGCACGGCCAAGAAGGAGGCTGAGAAGGTTTTGATCCAGACCCAGACACTGGAGTCTGAGATAAAAGTAATCATTGGAGCAACCGTCTTCAAAAAGAATCTGGAAGAGACAAATAAAACAATCAAAGAATACAAAGAGACTCTCTTGACAAGTAAAATCACTAAATTCAGGAAGGACTTGGCAAAATTCTCCATGGAGAAAGTGTACCCTTATACTGACGCCTCATACCAACCCCCGAATATCACAGTGCTGGCAGAAGATACGGTTCGAACTACTCATCTTCTGATAGAGAAGAAACATCCAGTGACTCTGACACAAGCCAAGGAAATACCAACCAACGAACGCAATTCCGTAATCAAGGAAACTGGCGTGGATCACGAGGAGGACCACAGAATACCCAGTGGTGGCCCCCGAATCCCTGGAGTTTTCCATCCTTCCCTTTCTATGGACAAGGCCAACCAGGCCCATTGATGAAATTCCCAAAACAACCACAAGGAGGTTATGGGCAGCCTTTTTAGGGCAAGGCCGCAGCCGTTCAAGAGGCCGAAGACGGTCCCAGCAACAGGTACACTGGAGTTCCCCGGTCGCCCAACGGAACACGAGGAGCATGACAAAGACCGGTCAACAGGCAAGCACGAGCAGGGATCCAGTCTGCTAGTGAACTTGAGTCAACAAGAACTAACACCTGATGAAACGAAAGTACTCAATCGGGGACTAGGTTTCGTACCAACGAACAGCGGTGACCCTTTCAAATCCAACAAGAAGTACATCAATTCTTCAGAAAGGTCAGACTGCATTTCTTTTTGCAGACAAGAACACACTGACTGAGGGCACAGAGGATATGAATACCAACCTACGACCAAGATCGACATTTAATCCACTGATTGGGTCGGTCCCCGTGGAGGTAGCCACTTTTGAAAAAGCAGTTCTCAAAGAACTTTCCTCGGGACTAGCTCAACCATCGAGGACATATAACAACATTCCAAAAAACGAACAACAAGCTCTTCGCTCCTTGAGTATGGACAAAACCATCACCATTAAGGCTGCCGACAAAGGCGGAGCAACGGTAATACTAGACACTGATACCTACAGGGCAGAATGCCTTCGACAACTTAACAACAACACTTCCTATCGGCGCTTGGAGAAAGATCCAACTGAATGGATCACAGAGACCATCTCTCTCATGACGAAGGAAGCATTCGAAAATGGCTGGATTACAGCTAAAGAAGCTGATTTCCTTTGCACCAAGACACCGACTACTCCCTACTTCTATGTATTACCTAAAATACACAAACCACAGAGACCACCGCCAGGCAGACCGATCATCTCTGGTATCGGTTCTGCACTGGAACCATTATCACAGTTCGTGGATGTGTTCCTAAGACCATTGGTGACCAAAATGCCCACATACTTGAAAGATACAACAGATGTGTTACGCCTGTTGGTTGGCATTGACTTTGATCCACACACTGACTATCTAGTGTCCTTGGATGTGGAATCACTATATACATGCATACCTCAGGATCAAACCTTAGACACAGTTGAGCATCTTCTGACACAATATCCACCTGAGACCATCACACCAATCCACTTCATCATGAAGTGCGCTAAATTGGCAATGGAAGAAAACTTCTTTCAATTTGAAACACACCTCTACCTCCAAACCTCAGGGACTTCCATGGGCAGCACCTTCGCTCCAAGTCTAGCGAACCTGTACATGCATGTGTTCGAAGAAGGTGTTGTCCTTGGGAGGGATAATCCGTTCCTCACCCACATAATCCTATGGAAGAGGTACATAGACGATATCTTCGTCATTTGGCGTGGAGATGACGTGACGATCAACCTCTTCTATAACTGGCTGAACAATAGGAACAATCATCTGCGCTTTACATGCGAATACAGTAAGGAGAAATTGGCTTTTTTAGATCTCTTGATCTACCCAGCTGGAGGAACTCTCGAAACTGAACTCTATCAGAAACCTATGGCCCGCAACGCCCTACTCCAATATGAGAGTTACCATCCAAAATCGTTGCGGGACAACTTGCCATACGGGCAGTTCCTGCGATTACGACGGAACTGCTCCAGTATAGAGAAGTACAACACACACGCAGCCAAACTACAGAGTAATCTACTAGACAGACACTATCCTTCCAAGCTCATCAGGAAATCATCAAAACGAGCTCTGAATAACAACAGAGAAGCCCTATTAGAAAAGCCTAGTGTCAAACAGCCATCGTCCAAATTGGTGTGCGTAAATACCTTCAGCACACTCTCTAACGTAGTCAAGAGTTCCATATTACACAACTGGAAGATCCTTAATAAGGGACAACTGACCCTTGAGAAACCGCTGTTCGCATTCAAAAGAGGTCGTAACTTAAAAGATACCCTGATTCACATCAGACCACCAGCCACAAACACACCGAGACCCAACACTCTCTGGAATTTACCCAATGTCCAGGGCCACTACCCATGTGGATCCTGTGCTGCTTGTGCACAAACACAGGTGACCAAGAGCATAGACATCGGAACCTCTAGACCTTGGGTCCTGCAACATCACACCAATTGCAATAGTGAGAGGGTGGTCTACCTCATTACATGCCCCTGCGGCTTGAAGTATGTGGGGATGACCACTAGGAAAGTACGTATGAGGATCCTAGAACACAAAAGTACAATTAGGTGTGCTAAACAAATCACAAAATTAAACACTTTTTTGACATGAAACACGGTGCAGATTCTCTCAGTTGGACTGTTCTCGATAAACCTAATCTCCATGCTACCACCCCTGGATTGGCAGTCAGACTTCTCAGACTTGAGCAGAGATGGGTGTATAGGCTGGGCACCGCAAACGTGGGCCTAAATGATGAAATTCCGTGGCTGGCGCTCTCTTGAGACCCACCACCCTGTCCTTGGCTTTAACTCAATCGCCATACCTTCCGCGCGCATACCTCAGGCACCGCGGTTGTGGGCCCATACATGATACCCCATGAGCTGTTGGTCCCCTCCGAATGAGTCCCTGTCCAGTACCCCACCCCCACCTTTCCTTTCCTCACTTGCATGCGTGATAGCTGACAGTGGCAGCAACCCCCGCATGCCCTGCAAGGGTGACTGCATCCAGTTTACCGAGGTCGTCTCTGGTTTTTCCAGCTCGCTGCCACCCGGCGCTCTATTGAGCTTTCCTGGTTTCCTTTTTAATTTCACCTTACTTTTCACTCTCACGCTCCAGCAGTGCACTGCATCATCGGCAGGTACTATACCCCCAGCGCTCCATTGAGCTTTCCCGGTTACTTTTTAATTTTCCCCTTTCCACATATTCGCTCCAGTAGTTTACTGTATGATCGGCAGCCACAATTGCAGTTTTTACTTTCCCTTGAGGTAACACTGCATCTTTGAGTTTCTCTTTTCGGCAGCCACAACTGCCGTTTTCCACCTCACTTGTCTAACTTGAGGCACTACAGTCCTCTCGAAGTTTTCCGTTATCTTTAAACATTTTTGTGAATGTCACTTCATTCACAATCCCTACGCTGTACCTGCGGGTTTTCATGCCCCTGTATGACACTAGACAGCCACTGCCCCTTCCGGGGTTTTCTGCCGCACACTACAGCCAGTAGTTCGATGGCGGCCGCCTGAACTACATTTCCCACCGCTCCACTGTTTCCGGTCGCGGCACTCGCAGGTGCGCCGGATTAACGACCACGGATACCGTCGAGCCACTGCATTTAAGGCCGTTGGTTCGGCTCCACTACTATCCTGCCCCTGGACGTGCGCCACGAGGTCCTGGGACCCCACCGATTGTGGTAAGTGCGAGCTTTGCGCTCCCTGGTACGCTGGATCATTGATCACGGATACCGCGGTCCAGATTCCCCGTCATACAATGTTGTCCTCCCGACCTCCGACACAGCACCCTGGCTCACAGAGGAGTCTTTAGCCTGAGTCTGCCTCGTCCATAGCCGACTCACGTCCTCCGGTCCCTTTACTTTTAACACTGCCACCAGCGTATCGCTGTTGTTTTGGCAGACACATGGCTACATCCATGCTGATTTCTTCCTGGTAATACCCCTGTGGCTAGCGCCAACACAGAGCGCAATGTTACCATTAGTTGCCCGGTCCTGTTTTCAATAAACACGGCACCACACCACCACAATTTCTTCTCCTTTGGTCACTAATTTGACCACGTCTATCCCGACCAAGGGGGCAGGTTGCTATCAACCCACAGCTTGGGCCCCCGTTCTTGTCCATAGACAAGCTGTTCCACCATGTTGTGGTCCCTGTCGTGTACACCCTGCTCTGTTCATATTGGTTTTTCTATGGGAGGTGACCTGGTCTTACTGTCGAGTGGCACCTCTGAGCTGACGGACCGATGCACCAATCCTCTGGTCATTTCATTTCTAAATGATGACATTATGTTAATGATAGGCTTTATTTCTCCCTCCCTTGGGAGCTCCTATTTTTAATGCTATAAACCTTCTCTGTCAGGTTTTTGGCGTACGTACCTTTTGGCCATTATGCCGGGACAGATGTGGTGAACTGCACAAACCAAAAGTGGTGAGTCACTCATCGCATTACAACACCCATTGATCTAATAGGGGAATGTGTTTCAGTGCATTATGTAATGGGGAGTATGAATGAAATAATTGTACTCGCGCAGTTTTTATCCTAATGCTTTGCAAATAATGGTACACAAATTTGATACGATGTTCTTTGTCTCCATAATAGGTTGTGCATCGAACATACTGAACAGACCAAAATAACTGGTTCAGTATTATACTATTATTTGTAGCACGTGTTTTTTCATGTTTTTTCACGTATTTTACACTCATTCATCGCAGTTAGCTGTATTAACGACCCTGAAGAAGGCCGTGACACTATTGTAGGTCGGCTGGCCGAAACATGTTGGTCTTGATACAATACAGGAGCCTCTAATTACGGAACCTGTATTACCAGCAATATTCTGCTTTTAATCCTGACACCGGGTAGCTGAATAAAGGTTGCAGTATAGCTAACCCCGTAGTTAGTTTTAAATCACTCACATCACAGCACTGCACTAACTTTCAACACACCAGGCTCACATGGGGTTTAGAACACCCGCCTACCTCATATAAAAACATCCCTGAGCTCCTCCCTCGCAGCGAGGGGGTTGTAGCCCGCGTAGAGACTAGGTCTCTCACGCGAGGATGCACCCCTATGATGAAGCATGACACCTCTGGTGTGTGAGGGGAACCGTCCTGAAAAGGGAATCCCCCTATGCGCCTAAGAGTACACTTAGCACAGTGCTGTACCTCCCCTTTATTACGGACCCGGGGCTTTTTTGTTTTGTGATTTGATTAACGAGTGGGGAGCTGGTTCCCGCAGGTCCTAAAATCTCCTCAAGCCCTCCAGTGTGATTACCTTCTAGTGCAGGGGCTCAGCTGCGGGCTCGCTCTTTCTCTTTTCTTCTCTCTTCTCTGGTCCATCAGTTCCTGCTTCTCCTTTAGACTGGAACATCTGACCTCCCACACACTTATCAATAGTGACGCCACATCATGGCTGAACGCACAGGACTAGCATTTGACGATGCATTACTGGCAGACATTCTTACCACACCCAGTATTTTAGAGACACCCTTGACCCAAACTATGGCTACTTCAGATGACTGGAACAGACTCACTAATCTAAAGAGGTTGCACATTAGAACTACCACACATGGTTCCATCATGACGGAATACCTCCGGGGCAATTGTGCCCCCACGGGCCTAATAGTCACCAATGTCCCTAGTCTGTTTCTTGACAATCCCTCCTTTTTGAAAGACTGGTCCCTCATTGCATGGTGATGCACGAGGGACTGGCTAATACTGATTATCAGCACGGCCAAGAAGGAGGCTGAGAAGGTTTTGATCCAGACCCAGACACTGGAGTCTGAGATAAAAGTCATCATTGGAGCAACCGTCTTCAAAAAGAATCTGGAAGAGACAAATAAAACAATCAAAGAATACAAAGAGACTCTCTTGACAAGTAAAATCACTAAATTCAGGAAGGACTTGGCAAAATTCTCCATGGAGAAAGTGTACCCTTATACTGACGCCTCATACCAACCCCCGAATATCACAGTGCTGGCAGAAGATACGGTTCGAACTACTCATCTTCTGATAGAGAAGAAACATCCAGTGACTCTGACACAAGCCAAGGAAATACCAACCAACGAACGCAATTCCGTAATCAAGGAAACTGGCGTGGATCACGAGGAGGACCACAGAATACCCAGTGGTGGCCCCCGAATCCCTGGAGTTTTCCATCCTTCCCTTTCTATGGACAAGGCCAACCAGGCCCATTGATGAAATTCCCAAAACAACCACAAGGAGGTTATGGGCAGCCTTTTTAGGGCAAGGCCGCAGCCGTTCAAGAGGCCGAAGACGGTCCCAGCAACAGGTACACTGGAGTTCCCCGGTCGCCCAACGGAACACGAGGAGCATGACAAAGACCGGTCAACAGGCAAGCACGAGCAGGGATCCAGTCTGCTAGTGAACTTGAGTCAACAAGAACTAACACCTGATGAAACGAAAGTACTCAATCGGGGACTAGGTTTCGTACCAACGAACAGCGGTGACCCTTTCAAATCCAACAAGAAGTACATCAATTCTTCAGAAAGGTCAGACTGCATTTCTTTTTTGCAGACAAGAACACACTGACTGAGGGCACAGAGGATATGAATACCAACCTACGACCAAGATCGACATTTAATCCACCGATTGGGTCGGTCCCCGTGGAGGTAGCCACTTTTGAAAAAGCAGTTCTCAAAGAACTTTCCTCGGGACTAGCTCAACCATCGAGGACATATAACAACATTCCAAAAAACGAACAACAAGCTCTTCGCTCCTTGAGTATGGACAAAACCATCACCATTAAGGCTGCCGACAAAGGCGGAGCAACGGTAATACTAGACACTGATACCTACAGGGCAGAATGCCTTCGACAACTTAACAACAACACTTCCTATCGGCGCTTGGAGAAAGATCCAACTGAATGGATCACAGAGACCATCTCTCTCATGACGAAGGAAGCATTCGAAAATGGCTGGATTACAGCTAAAGAAGCTGATTTCCTTTGCACCAAGACACCGACTACTCCCTACTTCTATGTATTACCTAAAATACACAAACCACAGAGACCACCGCCAGGCAGACCGATCATCTCTGGTATCGGTTCTGCACTGGAACCATTATCACAGTTCGTGGATGTGTTCCTAAGACCATTGGTGACCAAAATGCCCACATACTTGAAAGATACAACAGATGTGTTACGCCTGTTGGTTGGCATTGACTTTGATCCACACACTGACTATCTAGTGTCCTTGGATGTGGAATCACTATATACATGCATACCTCAGGATCAAACCTTAGACACAGTTGAGCATCTTCTGACACAATATCCACCTGAGACCATCACACCAATCCACTTCATCATGAAGTGCGCTAAATTGGCAATGGAAGAAAACTTCTTTCAATTTGAAACACACCTCTACCTCCAAACCTCAGGGACTTCCATGGGCAGCACCTTCGCTCCAAGTCTAGCGAACCTGTACATGCATGTGTTCGAAGAAGGTGTTGTCCTTGGGAGGGATAATCCGTTCCTCACCCACATAATCCTATGGAAGAGGTACATAGACGATATCTTCGTCATTTGGCGTGGAGATGACGTGACGATCAACCTCTTCTATAACTGGCTGAACAATAGGAACAATCATCTGCGCTTTACATGCGAATACAGTAAGGAGAAATTGGCTTTTTTAGATCTCTTGATCTACCCAGCTGGAGGAACTCTCGAAACTGAACTCTATCAGAAACCTATGGCCCGCAACGCCCTACTCCAATATGAGAGTTACCATCCAAAATCGTTGCGGGACAACTTGCCATACGGGCAGTTCCTGCGATTACGACGGAACTGCTCCAGTATAGAGAAGTACAACACACACGCAGCCAAACTACAGAGTAATCTACTAGACAGACACTATCCTTCCAAGCTCATCAGGAAATCATCAAAACGAGCTCTGAATAACAACAGAGAAGCCCTATTAGAAAAGCCTAGTGTCAAACAGCCATCGTCCAAATTGGTGTGCGTAAATACCTTCAGCACACTCTCTAACGTAGTCAAGAGTTCCATATTACACAACTGGAAGATCCTTAATAAGGGACAACTGACCCTTGAGAAACCGCTGTTCGCATTCAAAAGAGGTCGTAACTTAAAAGATACCCTGATTCACATCAGACCACCAGCCACAAACACACCGAGACCCAACACTCTCTGGAATTTACCCAATGTCCAGGGCCACTACCCATGTGGATCCTGTGCTGCTTGTGCACAAACACAGGTGACCAAGAGCATAGACATCGGAACCTCTAGACCTTGGGTCCTGCAACATCACACCAATTGCAATAGTGAGAGGGTGGTCTACCTCATTACATGCCCCTGCGGCTTGAAGTATGTGGGGATGACCACTAGGAAAGTACGTATGAGGATCCTAGAACACAAAAGTACAATTAGGTGTGCTAAACAAATCACAAAATTAAACACTTTTTTGACATGAAACACGGTGCAGATTCTCTCAGTTGGACTGTTCTCGATAAACCTAATCTCCATGCTACCACCCCTGGATTGGCAGTCAGACTTCTCAGACTTGAGCAGAGATGGGTGTATAGGCTGGGCACCGCAAACGTGGGCCTAAATGATGAAATTCCGTGGCTGGCGCTCTCTTGAGACCCACCACCCTGTCCTTGGCTTTAACTCAATCGCCATACCTTCCGCGCGCATACCTCAGGCACCGCGGTTGTGGGCCCATACATGATACCCCATGAGCTGTTGGTCCCTCCGAATGAGTCCCTGTCCAGTACCCCACCCCCACCTTTCCTTTCCTCACTTGCATGCGTGATAGCTGACAGTGGCAGCAACCCCCGCATGCCCTGCAAGGGTGACTGCATCCAGTTTACCGAGGTCGTCTCTGGTTTTTCCAGCTCGCTGCCACCCGGCGCTCTATTGAGCTTTCCTGGTTTCCTTTTTAATTTCACCTTACTTTTCACTCTCACGCTCCAGCAGTGCACTGCATCATCGGCAGGTACTATACCCCCAGCGCTCCATTGAGCTTTCCCGGTTACTTTTTAATTTTCCCCTTTCCACATATTCGCTCCAGTAGTTTACTGTATGATCGGCAGCCACAATTGCAGTTTTTACTTTCCCTTGAGGTAACACTGCATCTTTGAGTTTCTCTTTTTCGGCAGCCACAACTGCCGTTTTCCACCTCACTTGTCTAACTTGAGGCACTACAGTCCTCTCGAGTTTTCCGTTATCTTTAAACATTTTTGTGAATGTCACTTCATTCACAATCCCTACGCTGTACCTGCGGGTTTTCATGCCCCTGTATGACACTAGACAGCCACTGCCCCTTCCGGGGTTTTCTGCCGCACACTACAGCCAGTAGTTCGATGGCGGCCGCCTGAACTACATTTCCCACCGCTCCACTGTTTCCGGTCGCGGCACTCGCAGGTGCGCCGGATTAACGACCACGGATACCGTCGAGCCACTGCATTTAAGGCCGTTGGTTCGGCTCCACTACTATCCTGCCCCTGGACGTGCGCCACGAGGTCCTGGGACCCCACCGATTGTGGTAAGTGCGAGCTTTGCGCTCCCTGGTACGCTGGATCATTGATCACGGATACCGCGGTCCAGATTCCCCGTCATACAATGTTGTCCTCCCGACCTCCGACACAGCACCCTGGCTCACAGAGGAGTCTTTAGCCTGAGTCTGCCTCGTCCATAGCCGACTCACGTCCTCCGGTCCCTTTACTTTTAACACTGCCACCAGCGTATCGCTGTTGTTTTGGCAGACACATGGCTACATCCATGCTGATTTCTTCCTGGTAATACCCCTGTGGCTAGCGCCAACACAGAGCGCAATGTTACCATTAGTTGCCCGGTCCTGTTTTCAATAAACACGGCACCACACCACCACAATTTCTTCTCCTTTGGTCACTAATTTGACCACGTCTATCCCGACCAAGGGGGCAGGTTGCTATCAACCCACAGCTTGGGCCCCCGTTCTTGTCCATAGACAAGCTGTTCCACCATGTTGTGGTCCCTGTCGTGTACACCCTGCTCTGTTCATATTGGTTTTTCTATGGGAGGTGACCTGGTCTTACTGTCGAGTGGCACCTCTGAGCTGACGGACCGATGCACCAATCCTCTGGTCATTTCATTTCTAAATGATGACATTATGTTAATGATAGGCTTTATTTCTCCCTCCCTTGGGAGCTCCTATTTTTAATGCTATAAACCTTCTCTGTCAGGTTTTTGGCGTACGTACCTTTTGGCCATTATGCCGGGACAGATGTGGTGAACTGCACAAACCAAAAGTGGTGAGTCACTCATCGCATTACAACACCCATTGATCTAATAGGGGAATGTGTTTCAGTGCATTATGTAATGGGGAGTATGAATGAAATAATTGTACTCGCGCAGTTTTTATCCTAATGCTTTGCAAATAATGGTACACAAATTTGATACGATGTTCTTTGTCTCCATAATAGGTTGTGCATCGAACATACTGAACAGACCAAAATAACTGGTTCAGTATTATACTATTATTGTAGCACGTGTTTTTTCATGTTTTTTCACGTATTTTACACTCATTCATCGCAGTTAGCTGTATTAACGACCCTGAAGAAGGCCGTGACTATTGTAGGTCGGCTGGCCGAAACATGTTGGTCTTGATACAATACAGGAGCCTCTAATTACGGAACCTGTATTACCAGCAATATTCTGCTTTTAATCCTGACACCGGGTAGCTGAATAAAGGTTGCAGTATAGCTAACCCCGTAGTTAGTTTTAAATCACTCACATCACAGCACTGCACTAACTTTCAACACACCAGGCTCACATGGGGTTTAGAACACCCGCCTACCTCATATAAAAACATCCCTGAGCTCCTCCCTCGCAGCGAGGGGGTTGTAGCCCGCGTAGAGACTAGGTCTCTCACGCGAGGATGCACCCCTATGATGAAGCATGACACCTCTGGTGTGTGAGGGGAACCGTCCTGAAAAGGGAATCCCCCTATGCGCCTAAGAGTACACTTAGCACAGTGCTGTACCTCCCCTTTATTACGGACCCGGGGCTTTTTTGTTTTGTGATTTGATTAACGAGTGGGGAGCTGGTTCCCGCAGGTCCTAAAATCTCCTCAAGCCCTCCAGTGTGATTACCTTCTAGTGCAGGGGCTCAGCTGCGGGCTCGCTCTTTCTCTTTTCTTCTCTCTTCTCTGGTCCATCAGTTCCTGCTTCTCCTTTAGACTGGAACATCTGACCTCCCACACACTTATCAATAGTGACGCCACATCATGGCTGAACGCACAGGACTAGCATTTGACGATGCAATACTGGCAGACATTCTTACCACACCCAGTATTTTAGAGACACCCTTGACCCAAACTATGGCTACTTCAGATGACTGGAACAGACTCACTAATCTAAAGAGGTTGCACATTAGAACTACCACACATGGTTCCATCATGACGGAATACCTCCGGGGCAATTGTGCCCCCACGGGCCTAATAGTCACCAATGTCCCTAGTCTGTTTCTTGACAATCCCTCCTTTTGAAAGACTGGTCCCTCATTGCATGGTGATGCACGAGGGACTGGCTAATACTGATTATCAGCACGGCCAAGAAGGAGGCTGAGAAGGTTTTGATCCAGACCCAGACACTGGAGTCTGAGATAAAAGTAATCATTGGAGCAACCGTCTTCAAAAAGAATCTGGAAGAGACAAATAAAACAATCAAAGAATACAAAGAGACTCTCTTGACAAGTAAAATCACTAAATTCAGGAAGGACTTGGCAAAATTCTCCATGGAGAAAGTGTACCCTTATACTGACGCCTCATACCAACCCCCGAATATCACAGTGCTGGCAGAAGATACGGTTCGAACTACTCATCTTCTGATAGAGAAGAAACATCCAGTGACTCTGACACAAGCCAAGGAAATACCAACCAACGAACGCAATTCCGTAATCAAGGAAACTGGCGTGGATCACGAGGAGGACCACAGAATACCCAGTGGTGGCCCCCGAATCCCTGGAGTTTTCCATCCTTCCCTTTCTATGGACAAGGCCAACCAGGCCCATTGATGAAATTCCCAAAACAACCACAAGGAGGTTATGGGCAGCCTTTTTAGGGCAAGGCCGCAGCCGTTCAAGAGGCCGAAGACGGTCCCAGCAACAGGTACACTGGAGTTCCCCGGTCGCCCAACGGAACACGAGGAGCATGACAAAGACCGGTCAACAGGCAAGCACGAGCAGGGATCCAGTCTGCTAGTGAACTTGAGTCAACAAGAACTAACACCTGATGAAACGAAAGTACTCAATCGGGGACTAGGTTTCGTACCAACGAACAGCGGTGACCCTTTCAAATCCAACAAGAAGTACATCAATTCTTCAGAAAGGTCAGACTGCATTTCTTTTTGCAGACAAGAACACACTGACTGAGGGCACAGAGGATATGAATACCAACCTACGACCAAGATCGACATTTAATCCACTGATTGGGTCGGTCCCCGTGGAGGTAGCCACTTTTGAAAAAGCAGTTCTCAAAGAACTTTCCTCGGGACTAGCTCAACCATCGAGGACATATAACAACATTCCAAAAAACGAACAACAAGCTCTTCGCTCCTTGAGTATGGACAAAACCATCACCATTAAGGCTGCCGACAAAGGCGGAGCAACGGTAATACTAGACACTGATACCTACAGGGCAGAATGCCTTCGACAACTTAACAACAACACTTCCTATCGGCGCTTGGAGAAAGATCCAACTGAATGGATCACAGAGACCATCTCTCTCATGACGAAGGAAGCATTCGAAAATGGCTGGATTACAGCTAAAGAAGCTGATTTCCTTTGCACCAAGACACCGACTACTCCCTACTTCTATGTATTACCTAAAATACACAAACCACAGAGACCACCGCCAGGCAGACCGATCATCTCTGGTATCGGTTCTGCACTGGAACCATTATCACAGTTCGTGGATGTGTTCCTAAGACCATTGGTGACCAAAATGCCCACATACTTGAAAGATACAACAGATGTGTTACGCCTGGTGGTTGGCATTGACTTTGATCCACACACTGACTATCTAGTGTCCTTGGATGTGGAATCACTATATACATGCATACCTCAGGATCAAACCTTAGACACAGTTGAGCATCTTCTGACACAATATCCACCTGAGACCATCACACCAATCCACTTCATCATGAAGTGCGCTAAATTGGCAATGGAAGAAAACTTCTTTCAATTTGAAACACACCTCTACCTCCAAACCTCAGGGACTTCCATGGGCAGCACCTTCGCTCCAAGTCTAGCGAACCTGTACATGCATGTGTTCGAAGAAGGTGTTGTCCTTGGGAGGGATAATCCGTTCCTCACCCACATAATCCTATGGAAGAGGTACATAGACGATATCTTCGTCATTTGGCGTGGAGATGACGTGTTGATCAACCTCTTCTATAACTGGCTGAACAATAGGAACAATCATCTGCGCTTTACATGCGAATACAGTAAGGAGAAATTGGCTTTTTTAGATCTCTTGATCTACCCAGCTGGAGGAACTCTCGAAACTGAACTCTATCAGAAACCTATGGCCCGCAACGCCCTACTCCAATATGAGAGTTACCATCCAAAATCGTTGCGGGACAACTTGCCATACGGGCAGTTCCTGCGATTACGACGGAACTGCTCCAGTATAGAGAAGTACAACACACACGCAGCCAAACTACAGAGTAATCTACTAGACAGACACTATCCTTCCAAGCTCATCAGGAAATCATCAAAACGAGCTCTGAATAACAACAGAGAAGCCCTATTAGAAAAGCCTAGTGTCAAACAGCCATCGTCCAAATTGGTGTGCGTAAATACCTTCAGCACACTCTCTAACGTAGTCAAGAGTTCCATATTACACAACTGGAAGATCCTTAATAAGGGACAACTGACCCTTGAGAAACCGCTGTTCGCATTCAAAAGAGGTCGTAACTTAAAAGATACCCTGATTCACATCAGACCACCAGCCACAAACACACCGAGACCCAACACTCTCTGGAATTTACCCAATGTCCAGGGCCACTACCCATGTGGATCCTGTGCTGCTTGTGCACAAACACAGGTGACCAAGAGCATAGACATCGGAACCTCTAGACCTTGGGTCCTGCAACATCACACCAATTGCAATAGTGAGAGGGTGGTCTACCTCATTACATGCCCCTGCGGCTTGAAGTATGTGGGGATGACCACTAGGAAAGTACGTATGAGGATCCTAGAACACAAAAGTACAATTAGGTGTGCTAAACAAATCACAAAATTAAACACTTTTTTGACATGAAACACGGTGCAGATTCTCTCAGTTGGACTGTTCTCGATAAACCTAATCTCCATGCTACCACCCCTGGATTGGCAGTCAGACTTCTCAGACTTGAGCAGAGATGGGTGTATAGGCTGGGCACCGCAAACGTGGGCCTAAATGATGAAATTCCGTGGCTGGCGCTCTCTTGAGACCCACCACCCTGTCCTTGGCTTTAACTCAATCACCATACCTTCCGCGCGCATACCTCAGGCACCGCGGTTGTGGGCCCATACATGATACCCCATGAGCTGTTGGTCCCCTCCGAATGAGTCCCTGTCCAGTACCCCACCCCCACCTTTCCTTTCCTCACTTGCATGCGTGATAGCTGACAGTGGCAGCAACCCCCGCATGCCCTGCAAGGGTGACTGCATCCAGTTTACCGAGGTCGTCTCTGGTTTTTCCAGCTCGCTGCCACCCGGCGCTCTATTGAGCTTTCCTGGTTTCCTTTTTAATTTCACCTTACTTTTCACTCTCACGCTCCAGCAGTGCACTGCATCATCGGCAGGTACTATACCCCCAGCGCTCCATTGAGCTTTCCCGGTTACTTTTTAATTTTCCCCTTTCCACATATTCGCTCCAGTAGTTTACTGTATGATCGGCAGCCACAATTGCAGTTTTTACTTTCCCTTGAGGTAACACTGCATCTTTGAGTTTCTCTTTTTCGGCAGCCACAACTGCCGTTTTCCACCTCACTTGTCTAACTTGAGGCACTACAGTCCTCTCGAGTTTTCCGTTATCTTTAAACATTTTTGTGAATGTCACTTCATTCACAATCCCTACGCTGTACCTGCGGGTTTTCATGCCCCTGTATGACACTAGACAGCCACTGCCCCTTCCGGGGTTTTCTGCCGCACACTACAGCCAGTAGTTCGATGGCGGCCGCCTGAACTACATTTCCCACCGCTCCACTGTTTCCGGTCGCGGCACTCGCAGGTGCGCCGGATTAACGACCACGGATACCGTCGAGCCACTGCATTTAAGGCCGTTGGTTCGGCTCCACTACTATCCTGCCCCTGGACGTGCGCCACGAGGTCCTGGGACCCCACCGATTGTGGTAAGTGCGAGCTTTGCGCTCCCTGGTACGCTGGATCATTGATCACGGATACCGCGGTCCAGATTCCCCGTCATACAATGTTGTCCTCCCGACCTCCGACACAGCACCCTGGCTCACAGAGGAGTCTTTAGCCTGAGTCTGCCTCGTCCATAGCCGACTCACGTCCTCCGGTCCCTTTACTTTTAACACTGCCACCAGCGTATCGCTGTTGTTTTGGCAGACACATGGCTACATCCATGCTGATTTCTTCCTGGTAATACCCCTGTGGCTAGCGCCAACACAGAGCGCAATGTTACCATTAGTTGCCCGGTCCTGTTTTCAATAAACACGGCACCACACCACCACAATTTCTTCTCCTTTGGTCACTAATTTGACCACGTCTATCCCGACCAAGGGGGCAGGTTGCTATCAACCCACAGCTTGGGCCCCCGTTCTTGTCCATAGACAAGCTGTTCCACCATGTTGTGGTCCCTGTCGTGTACACCCTGCTCTGTTCATATTGGTTTTTCTATGGGAGGTGACCTGGTCTTACTGTCGAGTGGCACCTCTGAGCTGACGGACCGATGCACCAATCCTCTGGTCATTTCATTTCTAAATGATGACATTATGTTAATGATAGGCTTTATTTCTCCCTCCCTTGGGAGCTCCTATTTTTAATGCTATAAACCTTCTCTGTCAGGTTTTTGGCGTACGTACCTTTTGGCCATTATGCCGGGACAGATGTGGTGAACTGCACAAACCAAAAGTGGTGAGTCACTCATCGCATTACAACACCCATTGATCTAATAGGGGAATGTGTTTCAGTGCATTATGTAATGGGGAGTATGAATGAAATAATTGTACTCGCGCAGTTTTTATCCTAATGCTTTGCAAATAATGGTACACAAATTTGATACGATGTTCTTTGTCTCCATAATAGGTTGTGCATCGAACATACTGAACAGACCAAAATAACTGGTTCAGTATTATACTATTATTTGTAGCACGTGTTTTTTCATGTTTTTTCACGTATTTTACACTCATTCATCGCAGTTAGCTGTATTAACGACCCTGAAGAAGGCCGTGACACTATTGTAGGTCGGCTGGCCGAAACATGTTGGTCTTGATACAATACAGGAGCCTCTAATTACGGAACCTGTATTACCAGCAATATTCTGCTTTTAATCCTGACACCGGGTAGCTGAATAAAGGTTGCAGTATAGCTAACCCCGTAGTTAGTTTTAAATCACTCACATCACAGCACTGCACTAACTTTCAACACACCAGGCTCACATGGGGTTTAGAACACCCGCCTACCTCATATAAAAACATCCCTGAGCTCCTCCCTCGCAGCGAGGGGGTTGTAGCCCGCGTAGAGACTAGGTCTCTCACGCGAGGATGCACCCCTATGATGAAGCATGACACCTCTGGTGTGTGAGGGGAACCGTCCTGAAAAGGGAATCCCCCTATGCGCCTAAGAGTACACTTAGCACAGTGCTGTACCTCCCCTTTATTACGGACCCGGGGCTTTTTTGTTTTGTGATTTGATTAACGAGTGGGGAGCTGGTTCCCGCAGGTCCTAAAATCTCCTCAAGCCCTCCAGTGTGATTACCTTCTAGTGCAGGGGCTCAGCTGCGGGCTCGCTCTTTCTCTTTTCTTCTCTCTTCTCTGGTCCATCAGTTCCTGCTTCTCCTTTAGACTGGAACATCTGACCTCCCACACACTTATCAATAGTGACGCCACATCATGGCTGAACGCACAGGACTAGCATTTGACGATGCATTACTGGCAGACATTCTTACCACACCCAGTATTTTAGAGACACCCTTGACCCAAACTATGGCTACTTCAGATGACTGGAACAGACTCACTAATCTAAAGAGGTTGCACATTAGAACTACCACACATGGTTCCATCATGACGGAATACCTCCGGGGCAATTGTGCCCCCACGGGCCTAATAGTCACCAATGTCCCAAGTCTGTTTCTTGACAATCCCTCCTTTTTGAAAGACTGGTCCCTCATTGCATGGTGATGCACGAGGGACTGGCTAATACTGATTATCAGCACGGCCAAGAAGGAGGCTGAGAAGGTTTTGATCCAGACCCAGACACTGGAGTCTGAGATAAAAGTAATCATTGGAGCAACCGTCTTCAAAAAGAATCTGGAAGAGACAAATAAAACAATCAAAGAATACAAAGAGACTCTCTTGACAAGTAAAATCACTAAATTCAGGAAGGACTTGGCAAAATTCTCCATGGAGAAAGTGTACCCTTATACTGACGCCTCATACCAACCCCCGAATATCACAGTGCTGGCAGAAGATACGGTTCGAACTACTCATCTTCTGATAGAGAAGAAACATCCAGTGACTCTGACACAAGCCAAGGAAATACCAACCAACGAACGCAATTCCGTAATCAAGGAAACTGGCGTGGATCACGAGGAGGACCACAGAATACCCAGTGGTGGCCCCCGAATCCCTGGAGTTTTCCATCCTTCCCTTTCTATGGACAAGGCCAACCAGGCCCATTGATGAAATTCCCAAAACAACCACAAGGAGGTTATGGGCAGCCTTTTTTAGGGCAAGGCCGCGGCCGTTCAAGAGGCCGAAGACGGTCCCAGCAACAGGTACACTGGAGTTCCCCGGTCGCCAAACGGAACACGAGGAGCATGACAAAGACCGGTCAACAGGCGAGCACAAGCAGGGATCCAGTCTGCTAGTGAACTTGAGTCAACGAGAACTAACACCTGATGAAACGAAAGTACTCAATCGGGGACTAGGTTTGGTACCAACGAACAGCGGTGACCCTTTCAAATCCAACAAGAAGTACATCAATTCTTCAGAAAGGTCAGACTGCATTTCTTTTTTGCAGACAAGAACACACTGACTGAGGGCACAGAGGATATGAATACCAACCTACGACCAAGATCGACATTTAATCCACCGATTGGGTCGGTCCCCATGGAGGTAGCCACTTTTGAAAAAGCAGTTCTCAAAGAACTTTCCTCGGGACTAGCTCAACCATCGAGGACATACAACAACATTCCAAAAAACGAACAACAAGCTCTTCGCTCCTTGAGTATGGACAAAACCATCACCATTAAGGCTGCCGACAAAGGCGGAGCAACGGTAATACTAGACACTGATACCTACAGGGCAGAATGCCTTCGACAACTTAACAACAACACTTCCTATTGGCGCTTGGAGAAAGATCCAACTGAATGGATCACAGAGACCATCTCTCTCATGACGAAGGGAGCATTCGAAAATGGCTGGATTACAGCTAAAGAAGCTGATTTCCTTTGCACCAAGACACCGACTACTCCCTACTTCTATGTATTACCTAAAATACACAAACCACAGAGACCACCGCCAGGCAGACCGATCATCTCTGGTATCGGTTCTGCACTGGAACCATTATCACAGTTCGTGGATGTGTTCCTAAGACCATTGGTGACCAAAATGCCCACATACTTGAAAGATACAACAGATGTGTTACGCCTGTTGGTTGGCATTGACTTTGATCCACACACTGACTATCTAGTGTCCTTGGATGTGGAATCACTATATACATGCATACCTCAGGATCAAACCTTAGACACAGTTGAGCATCTTCTGACACAATATCCACCTGAGACCATCACACCAATCCACTTCATCATGAAGTGCGCTAAATTGGCAATGAAAGAAAACTTCTTTCAATTTGAAACACACCTCTACCTCCAAACCTCAGGGACTTCCATGGGCAGCACCTTCGCTCCAAGTCTAGCGAACCTGTACATGCATGTGTTCGAAGAAGGTGTTGTCCTTGGGAGGGATAATCCGTTCCTCACCCACATAATCCTATGGAAGAGGTACATAGACGATATCTTCGTCATTTGGCGTGGAGATGACGTGACGATCAACCTCTTACTGGCTGAACAATAGGAACAATCATCTGCGCTTTACATGCGAATACAGTAAGGAGAAATTGGCTTTTTTAGATCTCTTGATCTACCCAGCTGGAGGAACTCTCGAAACTGAACTCTATCAGAAACCTATGGCCCGCAACGCCCTACTCCAATATGAGAGTTACCATCCAAAATCGTTGCGGGACAACTTGCCATACGGGCATTTCCTGCGATTACGACGGAACTGCTCCAGTATAGAGAAGTACAACACACACGCAGCCAAACTACAGAGTAATCTACTAGACAGACACTATCCTTCCAAGCTCATCAGGAAATCATCAAAACGAGCTATGAATAACAACAGAGAAGCCCTATTAGAACAGCCTAGTGTCAAACAGCCATTGTCCAAATTGGTGTGCGTAAATACCTTCAGCACACTCTCTAACGTAGTCAAGAGTTCCATTTAACACAACTGGAAGATCCTTAATAAGGGACAACTGACCCTTGAGAAACCGCTGTTCGCATTCAAAAGAGGTCGTAACTTAAAAGATACCCTGATTCACACCAGACCACCAGCCACAAACACACCGAGACCCAACACTCTCTGGAATTTACCCAATGTCCAGGGCCACTACCCATGTGGATCCTGTGCTGCTTGTCCACAAACACAGGTGACCAAGTGCATAGACATCGGAACCTCTAGACCTTGGGTCCTGCAACATCACACCAATTGCAATAGTGAGAGGGTGGTCTACCTCATTACATGCCCCTGCGGCTTGAAGTATGTGGGGATGACCACTAGGAAAGTACGTACGAGGATCCTAGAACACAAAAGTACAATTAGGTGTGCTAAACAAATCACAAAATTAACTAAACACTTTTTTGACATGAAACACAGTGCAGATTCTCTCAGTTGGACTGTTCTCTATAAACCTAATCTCCATGCTACCACCCCTGAATTGGCAGTCAGACTTCTCAAACTTGAACAGAGATGGGTGTATAGGCTGGGCACCGCAAACGTGGGCCTAAATGATGAAATTCCGTGGCTGGCGCTCTCTTGAGACCCACCACCCTGTCCTTGGCTTTAACTCAATGGCCATACCTTCCGCGCGCATACCTCAGGCACCGCGGTTGTGGGCCCATACATGATACCGCTTGAGCTGTTGGTCCCCTCCGAATGAGTCCCTGTCCAGTACCCCACCCCCACCTTCCCTTTCCTCACTTGCATGCGTGATAGCTGACAGTGGCAGCAACCCCCGCATGCCCTGCCCGGGTGACTGCATCCAGTTTACCGAGGTCGTCTCAGGTTTTTCCAGCTCGCTGCCACCCGGCACTCTATTGAGCTTTCCTGGTTTCCTTTTTAATTTCACCTCACTTTTCACTCTCACGCTCCAGCAGTGCACTGCATCATCGGCAGGTACTATACCCCCAGCGCTCCATTGAGCTTTCCTGGTTACTTTTTAATTTTCCCCTTTCCACATATTCGCTCCAGTAGTTTACTGTATGATCGGCAGCCACAATTGCCGTTTTTACTTTCCCTTGAGGTAACACTGCATCTTTGAGTTTCTCTTTTTCGGCAGCCACAACTGCCGTTTTTCACCTCACTTGTCTAACTTGAGGCACTACTGTCCTCTCGAGTTTTCCGTTATCTTTGAACATTTTTGTGAATGTCACTTCATTCACAATCACTACGCTGTACCTGCGGGTTTTCATGCCCCTGTATGACACTAGACAGCCACTGCCCCTTCCGGGGTTTTCTGCCGCACACTACGGCCAGTAGTTCGATGGCGGCCGCCTGAACTACATTTCCCACCGCTCCACTGTTTCCGGTCGCGGCACTCGCAGGTGCGCCGGATTAACGACCACGGATACCGTCGAGCCACTGCATTTAAGGCCGTTGGTTCGGTTCCACTACTATCCTGCCCCTGGACGTGCGCCACGATGTCCTGGGACCCCACCGATTGTGGTAAGTGCGAGCTTTGCGCTCCCTGGTACGCCGGATCGTTGATCACGGATACCGCGATCCAGATTCCCCGTCATACAATGTTGTCCTCCCGACCTCCGACACAGCACCCCGGCTCACAGAGGAGTCTTTAGCCTGAGTCTGCCTCGTCCATAGCTGACTCACGTCCTCCGGTCCCTTTACTTTTAACACTGCCACCAGCGTATCGCTGTTGTATTGGCAGACACATGGCTACATCCATGCTAATTTCTTCCTGGTAATACCCCTGTGGCTAGCGCCAACATAGAGTGCAATGTTGCCATTAGTTGCCCGGTCCTGTTTTCAATAAACACGACACCACACCAGCACCATTTCTTCTCCTTTGGTCACTAATTTGACCACGTCTATCCCGACCACGGGGGCAGGTTGCTATCAACCCACAGCTTGGGCCCCCGTTCTTGTCCATAGACAAGCTGTTCCACCATGTTGTGGTCCGTGTCGTGTACACCCTGATCTGTTCATATTGGTTTTTCTATGGGAGGTGACCTGGTCTTACTGTCGAGTGGGACCTCTGAGTTGACGGACCGATGCACCAATCCTCTGGTCATTTCATTTCTAAATGTTGACATTATGTTAATGATAGGCTTTATTTCTCCCTCCCTTGGGAGCTCCTATTTTTAATGCTATAAACCTTCTCTGTCAGGTTTTTGGCGTACGTACCTTTTGGCCATTATGCCGGGACAGATATGGTGAACTGCACAAACCAAAAGTGGTGAGTCACTCATCGCATTACAACACACATTGATCTAATATGGGAATGTGTTTCAGTGCATTATGTAATGGGGAGTATGAATGAAATAATTGTACTCGCAGCAATTTTTATCCTAATGCTTTGCAAATAATGGTACACAAATTTGATACGATGTTCTTTGTCTCCATCATAGGTTGTGCATCGAACATACTGAACAGACCAAAATAACTGGTTCAGTATTATACTATTATTTGTAGCACGTGTTTTTTCATGTTTTTTCACGTATTTTACACTCATTCATCGCAGTTAGCTCTATTAACGACCCTGAAGAAGGCCATGACACTATTGTAGGTCTGCTGGCCGAAACATGTTGGTCTTGATACAATACAGGAGCCTCTAATTACGGAACCTGTATTACCAGCGATATTCTGCTTTTAATCCTGACACCGGGTAGCTGAATAAAGGTTGCAGTATAGCTAACCCCGTAGTTAGTTTTAAATCACTCACATCACAGCACTGCACTAACTTTCAACACACCAGGCTCACATGGGGTTTAGAACACCCGCCTACCTCATATAAAAACATCCCTGAGCTCCTCCCTCGCAGCGAGGGGGTTGTAGCCCGCGTAGAGACTAGGTCTCTCACGCGAGGAGGCACCCCTATGATGAAGCATGACACCTCTGGTGTGTGAGGGGAACCGTCCTGAAAAGGGAATCCCCCTATGCGCCTAAGAGTACACTTAGCACAGTGCTGTACCTCCCCTTTATTACGGACCCGGGGCTTTTTTGTTTTGTGATTTGATTAACGAGTGGGGAGCTGGTTCCCGCAGGTCCTAAAATCTCCTCAAGCCCTCCAGTGTGATTACCTTCTAGTGCAGCGGCTCAGCTTCGGGCTTGCTTTTTCTCTTTTTTCTCTCTTCTCTGGTCCATCAGTTCCTGCTTCTCCTTTAGACTGGAACATCTGACCTCCCACACACTTATCAATAGTGACGCCACATCATGGCTGAACGCACAGGACTAGCATTTGACGATGCATTACTGGCAGACATTCTCACCAGACCCAGTATTTTAGAGACACCCTGGACCCAAACTATGGCTACTTCAGATGACTGGAACAGACTCATTAATCTAAAGAGGTTGCACATTAGAACTACCACACATGGTTCCATCATGACAGAATACCTCTGGGGCAATTGTGCCCCCACGGGCCTAATAGTCACCAATGTCCCTAGGCTGTTTCTTGACAATCCCTCCTTTTTGAAAGACTGGTCCCTCATTGCATGGCGATGCACGAGGGACTGGCTAATACTGATTATCAGCACGGCCAAGAAGGAGGCTGAGAAGGTTTTGATCCAGATCCAGACACTGGAGTCTGAGATAAAAGTCATCATTGGAGCAACCGTCTTCAAAAAGAATCTGGAAGAGACAAATAAAACAATCAAAGAATACAAAGAGACTCTCTTGACAAGTAAAATCACTAAATTCAGGAAGGACTTGGCAAAATTCTCCATGGAGAAAGTGTACCCTTATACTGACGCCTCATACCAACCCCCCGAATATCACAGGGCTGGCAGAAGATACGGTTCGAACTACTCGTCTTCTGATAGAGAAGAAACATCCAGTGACTCTGACACAAGCCAAGGCAATACCAACCAACGAACGCAATTCCGTAATCAAGGAAACTGGCGTGGATCACGAGGAGGACCACAGAATACCCAGTGGTGGCCCCCGAATCCCTGGAGTTTTCCATCCTTTCCTTTCTATGGACAAGGCCAACCAGGCCCATTGATGAAATTCCAAAAACAACCACAAGGAGGTTATGGGCAGCCTTTTTTAGGGCAAGGCCGCTGCCGTTCAAGAGGCCGAAGACGGTCCCAGCAACAGGTACACTGGAGTTCCCCGGTCGCCCAACGGAACACGAGGAGCATGACAAAGACCGGTCAACAGGCGAGCACGAGCAGGGATCCAGTCTGATAGTGAACTTGAGTCAACGAGAACTAACACCTGATGAAACGAAAGTACTCAATCGGGGACTAGGTTTCGTACCAACGAACAGCGGTGACCCCTTTCAAATCCAACAAGAAGTACATCAATTCTTCAGAAAGGTCAGACTGCATTTCTTTTTTGCAGACAAGAACACACTGACTGAGGGCACAGAGGATTTGAATACCAACCTACGACCAAGATCAACATTTAATCCACCGATTGGGTCGGTCCCCGTGGAGGTAGCCACTTTCGAAAAAGCAGTTCTCAAAGAACTTTCTTCGGGACTAGCTCAACCATCGAGGACATACAACAACATTCCAAAAAACGAACAACAAGCTCTTCGCTCCTTGAGTATGGACAAAACCATCACCATTAAGGCTGCCGACAAAGGCGGAGCAACGGTAATACTAGACACTGATACCTACAGGGCAGAATGCCTTCGACAACTTAACAACAACACTTCCTATCGGCGCTTGGAGAAAGATCCAACTGAACGGATCACAGAGACCATCTCTCTCATGACGAAGGGAGCATTCGAAAATGGCTGGATTACTGCTAAAGAAGCTGATTTCCTTTGCACCAAGACACCAACTACTCCCTACTTCTATGTATTACCTAAAATACACAAACCACAGAGACCACCGCCAGGCAGACCAATCATCTCTGGTATCGGTTCTGCACTGGAACCATTATCACAGTTCGTGGATGTGTTCCTAAGACCATTGGTGACCAAAATGCCCACATGCTTGAAAGATACAACAGATGTGTTACGCCTGTTGGTCGGCACAACTGAAACTTTCATCACAGATGCCCTTACTAATTAACCAGCTTTTTAAATGTCACATCAGAGAGTAGAAGATCTGAAATCCCTTCATGCAACCATACATTGTTTAGCTTCCTTCAGAAAAAGTATTTGTGAGAGACATGCATCATGATGGGACCTTGGCACCACCACTCGCCTATACATTAATTAGTTCCAATGTCTATCTCGATGGTAGAGACATAATGTGTTTGAGCTTTTTGGGGATGACTGCTGCCTGGCCTACTTGACATGAAAGCCTAAGTGACTCACTCCATTCATACTCGTCGGGAACTCTCAGCTGAGCTCAGACAGCCCCTAGACTGGCTGCCACCCTCCAGCGAGCATTGGTGTCCTGAATCAACTCCCCAGAGTATGGATCTGGCTGCTGCAAGGATTACATGTATACTGTCAGAGCACAGACCCAAGTATTTATGTTTATTTAATTGTCTGAAGTATTTTTATTCCACAAATCAATTCACAAGGATATTGGAGCACTTTACCACTAACGCAGGTAACATTGAAAGATAGGTACACAAGTAGAGATAAAGGAAACAAGCATTGGCATAGCCAATAGGTCTCGCCTTTGGGACCTTATAAGTGTTTAGCCATGCAACAGTTGATGTTGTTGCACCAAGGATATTGTGCTGCATAACTAAATACTTATAAGGTCCCAAAAGCGAGACCTATTGGCTATGCCAATGCTTGTTTCTTTTCCCTATCATGTACATATTTCTCTGTTCCTTCTTCAGCTTAGTTGGCTTCTTCTCCACTCTCAATTTAAGTATTGTTTCATTTGTCTTGCCAAAAATGTGTCAACTTTTTGGCTCCTCTCTACTTGTGTTCTCTAGTTCCTTTTTATACACCTTCAGATCTCTTCGATCTCATTCATTGTTACACTTATATGTTCCAAGGCCCCTTGTGCTATCTCATTTTATTGCTCCTAAGCATTGCAACTAGGATCTTTTTCACATTAGATCTGCATCTTCTCTATCAATATTCAAGAACTGTGGAAGGAACATCCTGTGGCATCATCTGATTAATTGTGTAATTGTCCAAGGCGCATGTTTTGACATTTTCTTTCTCTGTTTTGTAACATTTTATTTACTGGCCAAAATTCTGGATAAAATTGCCATAACAAATTAAAACATAAATAAATAATAAATGTGAGCAAGTGGTAGAACCCAATATCGCTTTATAAACTAAAAAAGTATGTTAAAAATGCATTGTAACGAGTAGAAGGAAAGAAACCCATGAATACACATTCATCATACTAATAACTTGGACACAGCCTTGAAAAGAAAACAAACTACTTTATTTCTAATAATAGTTGCAGCTATGAAAACAAATAAATATTTTTAACCAGGCATAAAATGGATTCTATACTTTCATTGGCTACATACAAATAGAGTACATAGCCTTTTGAAATGATACTTTATTAATAAGAATTCTTTCAGACGAGTGTACAGAGACATATATAGAGACAGATGTCAAGCGTCAGTCATAAAAAGTATGAATATATGTTGCATGAATATTGTAGGGGTAAGGGTGCTCACATTGGCAGAACACATTGGGGATATTGGCTTTGAAGCAAAACACTTTGCTCATTGTAATGTCTACAAACATACATCTATATAGGTGCATGCATTTTATAAGTGAGTGGTGAGTCCTGAAGGGGGCAAAAGTGGTATATTTTTGTGTGAGGACTAAGGGGCATATTTACAAGCCGCTATCGCCTCAAAAACGTCACTTTTCACAACATTGTGGTGGCGATAGGGGCTTCACCTTATTTACAAGGCAGGGTTAAGCCACTTAACGTGGCTTAACCCTGACTTGTAAATAAGTGAGTCCTTCTTCCTGGCACAGTATGCACAGGTCCAGAAGTGTACTGAAGAGTTGTGGTCTGAAGCTCAGTATTTATAACCAGTTGGGCCTTTGAAGTGGGGGAGAAGCTTCTAGAGGTTACACTTTGAAGCCCCCAGGCATCCTACCTTCCCTGTTCTGGCTTCAGATTAACTACAGGGGGTATGGAGCCTTTTGTGTGGAGGCAGGACATAGCCTTCTCAAGTGTAATTAGAGCTGTGCTCAGCTCTGCCCTCCCAACTGCCAGTGATGACCCTTCCAGCATACCTAAGCTCTCTATTGTATGTGGCTGTCTAGGAGGAATACACGAAGCCCACCTGACAACGACACCCAGCCATTGACCCAGAGACAGGCTGCAGGCACCAAATGGCTATGGTAGGAAAATGCTAACTTTCTAAAAGTCGCATTTTCAGAATTGAAATTTAAAATCCGACTTCGCCTTAAGTTAGGGTTTTTCATTACGATTCCAAAGACTCCAAACATGAACTTGGAACCTGCTCCCCTTTGAAAATTAAACCTTATTAAATGTAATGAGGTAAATCCAATATTATCCTAAGGGAGAGGTAGGCCTTGCAGGAGTGAAAAACAAATGTAAGAGTTTTTCACTACCAGGACATGTGAATGAAATAATTATTCATAAAGCACAACTACTGCCCGATGGCGTCTAGGCACTGCCTGCTGTACAGGAGACAAATGAAAAGACCACAGTACCAACCAGAGAAACCAGTCCCAAACAGAGAACATTGATTAAAAAGCCATGTAAAACTGAAAGGTATCATAGAGAGTTTTATTAAAACATGAAATAATATAGTTTATAATGAAAGTGCAGGAATAAAGTGAAAGCTTTCATGAAAGAAAATCCATTTAAAATGTGACAAAAATGCGCACAGCCACCATATTTACAGGCACTAGGCCTCAAATGGCTAAAGTAACATTGCTTGAAATAGTGACTTGCTCAGAATGCTTAAACACACACAATATTATTTTCTGAACAGGAGATGATGTTGCTAAAGAATGTAGATGTAACAGAAATGTTTAACTCTTGACCTTTACATAGAAATGCTTTTCATAATAAAGTGAAGATGTTATAAAGTTACATATATTTCTGCAGAATGTTCCTACTTAAACAAAGCTCACAGTTGCAAACAATTAAAAATGTGTCTTTTAGAGAGGAAATGAAGAATTCATACATGTTATTGTACTTGTATTTATATAGCGCTTACTACCCCTGACGAGGCGTCGAAGTGCTTTTCGGCAAGTAGCACACTATTCTGGAACCCAAAAAGGATTAGTATTAGTGAAATATGAGCAGTGGACATGTGAGTCTGTTAGTTGGATTGAAAAGGATAGCGGGGGATAGAAGAGGGAAGAGTCTAGAAAGTGTTTATTGGGAGATCATAGTATTAAGATGAGGTTTAGGATGAGTATACAGTGAGATGGAGGAGGGAAGAATCTCTAGAAATGGATTAGGGAGATCATAGTAGTAAAATGAGTTTTGGGAGGAGTAAAAGAAGGATAGGTGAAGGGAAGAATTTAGAAGGGTTGTCTGGGAGATCATAGTATTAAAATGAGGTTTAAAGTGTTCCAAGGAGGGATAGAGGAGGGAAGAGTCTAGAAAGGGTTATTTTGGAGATCATAGTAGTAGAATGAGGTTTGGGATGAGTCAGATAGAGGAGGTAGAGAATATGTTGAAAGAGGTATAGGGTGAAATATAAGGTAGTGCTTTGGAGAGAGTCAAAGTTTTTTTTTTTACAGTAGGAGTAAAGTAATAAATATATAGATACATAAGTGCATAAAATAATATAGTTAATAATGAAAGTGCAGTATTAACGTGCAAGCTTTCATGAAAGAAAATACGTTTAAAATGTGACAAACATTTACACAGCCACCATATTTACACGTACTGGGCCTCAAATAGCTAAAGTAACACTGCTTGAAAAGGTTACTTGCTCAGAATGCTTAAACACACAAAATGTTATTTCCTGAACAGGAGATGATGTTCACTAATGCGGAGGGGCTGCGCTAATGGTGGTGCACTGATGTTGTAAATAATGTAGATATGAAGAATGTAGATATAACAAAAATGTTTAACTCTTGACCTTTACATAGAAATGCTTTTCAGAATAGACACTATAGACAAATCTCTGTAAGTAGTAAATAGTAGGACTGGCCCAGCAGGAAGAGCTAAGAGAGGCACCTCTGAAAATAACTAGAACAGGCAATTACCAACTGTGAGAAGTTGGCCTGGTATATGCTGTCCACTAATTAAAGTGGGCACCTTGCACCAGTCCAAACGACCCTTATTGATGATTAGGTTTAAGACAACCTTTATAGAAAGCTATCCTAGTGGTAGCTGTGGAGAGCAGCCTTCAGGCTAAGTCTAGAAGGAATGTAAAGCAGCTTGTTTTACCAGATCAGAACCTCCTGAATGATCAAATGAAAGGAGAACCACACAAGAGATATATAGAATATATGTATTTATTACTAAACACTCTCTACTAACCTCTTTATGAGATTAGAGCACAAGATACACAATATTAAATCAATAGAACGACAATAAATAGCACAATACACAGCGTGCTCCAGGGGGAGACCGAACCATATACTAAGAAAGTGGTATAACAACCACGACTTCAATAGACACAGTGCCTAGAGCATGTAGAATCGCTGGGACCCCAAGGAACCACCCACAGGAGTGACACAGGGAGCCCACAGAGGACGGGTGCAGTGTGGGAACACAGACGCGAGCTCCGTACAACTCTATGGGAAAGTCGCGGTTGGATAATTACAGTCTAAGGACACTTCGGAGAGGACTTCAAGCAAACCCTTTGGAACATAGGAGGTTCTAAGGCCAGTACCCTTGTGAGTACCGAGGTACCCGTGTTACCTATCCCAGAGGAGCCGGGTGCATAGGGGTCAAGTGGTGTCGGAAACACTCGTTGATTTCAATGGCATGATGCGAAGAAGTACTGCTGCCGGGAAGATGAAAAGTGTCCGGTGGAATCCAAGCCTGGATCCGAGGTGAGAAGAACCTGAAAGCAGAAGGGACAGAGTCTGGGTCACTTCAGGTAACCAGGGGCTCAGTGGACGAATGCCCACCGATGTCGGGTGCTTCAGTTGAGAAGTTTGGATGCTTGACTCTGCAGCCACGGAGACCAGGAGATGTCGACGATGACCAAAGTCCGGAGGTGAGCTGTCCCACAAAGGATGTCGAGTGCTGGGGGGTCAGTGTCCGGATTGAATACCAACAAGCCTTGGCAACTGCAACCCACGCGGGCAGAGGAAACAAGTCACGGTGAGGACCAGCAAGGTCCTGGGGACTCTCCAAGCTATGGAGAGTCAGGGCACGTCTGGAGCAACCAATAAAGCCCAAGGAAAGTCAAAGTTACCTTCACAGGGACCCACTGTCAGGGGACACGGCAGCTTCATTCGCGCAGGCAAGCGCTGAGGCTCGGGAATGACTTCAATTCCCAGCGATCTTAGCGCGACGTCTGACGTTAGACGCCGCGCGTCACGTGAGGCGGAAGCAGTGAAGTAGCGAGGCTGCGGGGCAAGACGCCGCCGATTATTCCGCTGGTTCCTGGAGCTTTGCTGGCCGTATCTTGTTATTCTGTGTCGGGTAAGGGTGCCGCTGGCACCACTTGTTCCATTTCTCCGTTGTGGAAGTCCTGGTTGTTATCCAAGATTCCTATCTCTTCCAAGGGGGATATACGAGATAGGAGTGTTCAGTAGCTTACTTTTCCCTACGTTGGTAGAGCTCTTACCATATCCTGCCGGAGCTCTTGCGAGGGAACAGTATTTTGTTCACCTTTTGTTACCTCAAGACGTTATTGAGGATTACTTGGGGGTACTGTTATATATTTCCCTGCGTTGGCGAACTCTTCCATGAATCTGCCACACAGAGTTCATGCGAGGGAAATACCTTACTCTGCTCACTATTGTTCCCTCAAGACGTTATTGAGGATTACTTGGGGGTACTGTTATATATTTCCCTGCGTTGGCGAACTCTTCCCTGAATCTTACACAAAGAGTTCATGCGAGGGAAATACCTCCAAATGCTTTACAGGTTAGGGATCGCCCTACCTCCAGTTGTTTTAACGAGGTGCTTCCTCTACTGAGAGTGACGTAACTCGTCACGTCCAGAGAAGTACCTTCATCTACTGGAATTCCTTGGTGCGCTTACATTGAATGCGACTCAGTGTTCCTCATGCTGTACTCATGATTCTATCCTAAAGTGAAGATTACAGCTACCCACATATTTGGCTATCACTATTTTCTTTTGTCCTCCACAGGGGTGTCATATTGAGCGTCAGTGCTTACCTCGCAATCTCAGGTATAAATCTTTGTACATCAGATATTTTATATTTCATATGGAGGAATAGGAATTGCTCATAAGAACCTTTGTGTTTTCCAGCATACTGTATGGATTAGAGGTTCCTAGCTCAGCACCCCTGTTTGCCGGCTAATCTTTATTTCCTTTACAGGTTAGTGGAAGTATGGGTACCAAGGGAGGTTAAGAAAGAGAGAAAGGTGAAAGGTTCTCGTAGTAATTGTTTCTCTTCTTTGTGTCTTACTACAGGTCTCCCTCCCTGCTGTTCCCATCCTTCCCTTCCCCCGCTTAACCACCCTTTAGTCTGTGTATTATTATTATCCAGACTTGGGGCTGTTGAGAGGTGGACCCCCTAAGAGCATCGGTTCGATCCTGAGGATACGTTCAGGCCTGGGACAGAATAATCGGCCCATGAATAGATTTATCCTCCCGGTCGAGCTGATATTGGTATGGCCACGTTAGATGATATCATGGCGGCCCTTGCATTAGTACAAGTGGAGCTTTCGGCTTCACGTAATGAAACCGCCGCTTTACAAGCAAGGGTAGATAGAATGCAACGGAATCCGTTTGATTTTGGCAATCCTACACAACCCACAACTAGTTCTATGGTAGTGGAAATCCCAACACCTATACCCCTAGCCCCACCAGAAAAGTTCACAGGGGACATACATAAGGTTCAGGTGTTTTTAACTCAGGTTCTACTACACTTCAACTGCAAGCCTAAATTGTTTTCAACTAATCAGGCAAGAGTGTCGTTTCTCATTTCCTATCTAGCTGGAGATGCAGCCCAATGGGCCGTCCCTTTTGTCAGACGAGGTGACCCGATGTTACATGACTGGGAAGCCTTTAGGGAGGAGTTCGAAAAGACTTTTGACCGCAGGGCAGACACCTTTTCAGCTGATAGGGAATTACTGGAACTGAAGCAAGGGAACAAAGACCTGTTAGGATACCTGAACACCTTTCGAAGGCTGGTAGCTGAAACACAATGGCCTGAAAGTAAACAGTCTGCTATTTTCTATCAGGGTCTTAGAGAAGAATTAAAGGATGTGATCGCACAAGTGGATCCCCAACCTCAGACGTGTTCTGCGTTAATTGAATTGACCATGCGGTTGGATCATAGATTGAGGGAACGCAGAGGGGAAGGTAAGAAAAAGAAAGATACCCCCTCGTTTTGAAAGAACAAGGTCCCTAGAACCTGGAGTGTCCACCTCGGAACCCATGGAAATCGGAACAGTGAGAGCCTCATTGACGGTGGACGAAAGAGATCACAGGAGAAAAACGGATTGTGTTTATACTGTGGGAAGAAGGGCCATTATCTGAGGGAGTGCCCAATAAAATCCAAATTCAGTCGTGCACGCCTGGGAACTTCTATGGTGAATAATCCGAAGTCTTTGACGGAAAACTGAAGTGCTCGAGACATATGGAAGGGGAGTCTTCGAGTACAATGTGCATCCCTTCCCTAAAGAAAGAACCTGTTGTCATTAAGGAACATTTCTTCATACCTATAACAGTGTATATCAATCAAGAACCCTGTACCACACAAGCCATGGTGGATTCTGGTGCCACAGGTTGTTTCATGGATGCTACGGAAGCCCACCGATTAGGGGTCCAACTTATCGCCAAAACCATACCGGAGGTGGTATTTGCCGTGGATGGCAAACAATTGGAATCAGGTCCCATAAGCCAGGTCACCGAAACGTGTATTGTGGAGTGCATCAAAGGACATCAAGAACTCTTATCTTTTAACATCATCCAAGCCCCGTTATATGGTGTAATATTGGGGTTGCCTTGGCTCTCCATTCACAACCCCGATATTGACTGGAGTCAGAAAACTTTGAGCATGAATTCTGACTATTGTAAAGAGCAGTGTTGGAAACTCCCTAAACCACTTGCTCCCTTTGGAGAAACTCATCTGCATATTGCCACCGCTGCAGAGAAAGAGATCGAACTGCCTTCATGCTATCAACAGTTTACAGATGTATTCGATGACCAGATGGCGGAAGTACTGCCTCCCCACAGGCCCTACGATTGTCGGATCGATTTGAAACCGGGTTCAGTGGTACCTTGTGGCAGGGTTTATGCCTTAACCGAGCCCGAAAACAAACATTTGCGCCAGTATTTGGATAAGTATTTGGCTTTGGGGTTTATCCGTCCGTCCAGTTCTCCTGCGGCTTCCCCCCTATTTTTTATACCCAAAGCGAACGGAGAGTTAAGGACATGTATTGACTTTCGTGCCTTGAATACCATCACCATTCGTAACCAGTATCCACTCCCGCTGATTTCTGTACTGTTGGAGCAGGTGAAGGGAGCAGTGATATTCACGAAATTGGATCTCCGCGGAGCATACCATCTAGTAAGGATGCGTCAGGGAGACGAGTGGAAGACTGCATTCAAGACTAGGTATGGGCTATACGAGTACCTAGTTATGCCTTTCGGCCTATGCAATGCGCCTGCGGCGTTCCAATTCTTCCTAAACGATGTCTTACGGGAATACCTGGACCGGATAGTTGTAGTGTACATCGACGACATCTTGATTTACTCTACACAAGAAGAAGATCATGTGAGACATGTGAGTTTGATACTACAGGCTTTGAGGGAACACCATCTTTTTTGCAAAATCAGCAAATGTGAGTTCCATGTCTCGACAGTAGAGTTTTTAGGCGTAATGCTCACTCCTTCAGGGCAGGAAATGGCGGAGGGAAAGGTGAGAGCAATAACGGAATGGCCTTGTCCACAGAATGTCAAAGATATACAGTGTTTTATGGGATTCGCAAATTTTTAAAGGCGTTTTATATCCCAATTTTCCAACAAGGCAGCACCCCTTACTCGCCTGACTAAGAAGGATGTACCATTTCAGTGGACACAGGAAGCCCAGAAAGCATTCGATATACTAAAAGAAGCGTTCATTACTGCTCCCATATTAACGCACGCCAATCCCATCTTGCCTTTCATACTGGAAGCGGATGCCTCAGACGTGGCGATTGGAGCAGTTCTTTCCCAGAGAGATACCACCACCGGACAACTGCATCCAGTTGCTTTTATGTCAAAGAAATTAAACAGAGCAGAACAAAATTATACCATAACGGAAAAAGAATTGCTTGCAATCAAAGAAGCATTTGGAGAATGGAGACATTGGCTGTTAGGAGCACAACATACTGTCACCGTGTATACAGATCACCGTAATCTCCAATTTCTAAAAACCGCTCGTCAACTTACTCCTCGCTTACTACGGTGGATGACGTTCTTTGAAGAATATAACTTCATAGTTACATTCCGTCCTGGAAGCCTAAACAAAAAGCTGATGCCTTGTCCAGACAAGAATCCACAATAGTACCCTGGACTAACCCAGAAAGATCTATCCTTGATCCTCAAAGGGTAATCGGAGTAGTGCATGTTGACCAGTTCCTACGAGAAGTTGGGAAAGGACTCCAGACCTTTCAATGGAAGGAATGGTTGAAACACCATCCGGAATGGACAAAGAGACAAGGTGTTGTCAGGAAAGGGACTCAGGTACTTGTCCCCACTTATACATTGAGACAAACAGTCTTTCAATGGTGCCACACAGATCCTAGTGCTGGTCATCATGGCAAGGATAAAACTTGTGAAAAAATCTTGCGTCAGTTCTGGTGGCCTTCTCTCAGAAAAAACATTCCTGAATGGATAAAAGCATGCATTGTGTGTGCGCAAACCAAGCCCCTACCAGGAAAACCACAAGGGCTATTGCAACCTCTACCCACTCCGGATATTCCGTGGGAAAGATTTTCGTTGGACTTCATAGTTGGGCTTCCATCAGATCAAGGGCATACCGTGATTCTGGTCATCATTGACTACTTAACTAAGATGGGGCATTTTGTGGCCTGCAAAACAATTCCTACAGCAGGACATCTGGCCAAACTTTTGATGGAACATGTAGTGAGATTACATGGCTTGCCTAAGGTGATTGTGTCAGATCGTGGAACCCAGTTTACAGCCAAATTCTGGAAAGCTTGGTGTTCAGCGTTACACATCTCGTCAGCCTTATCAACTAGTTTCCACCCCCAGACAGATGGTCAGACAGAAAGACTAAATCGGACATTGAAACAGTATTTACGTAGTTATGTGGACCATAATACGGACACTTGGGTGGAGTGGTTGTGGTTAGCTGAAATTGCATATAACAACGCCCAACACAGTTCCACCAAGCACTCTCTTTTCTATAGCACCTACGGTTATCACCCTCGTTTTATACCCTTCAGTACGCCAGGCAGGTGTGAACGCATTCCAGAAGTACAGGAAAGAATAGTGCAGATACAAAAGGTCCTGCAATACACAAAGAAGCATTTGATTCAGGCTAAGGTGTTGTATAAAAGACAAGCTGATAAACATCGCAGAACAGGGCCCACTTACAAGAAAGGGGACTTAGTATGGCTATCAACACGTAATATCCGATTCAAGAGATATAGCGTGTTCAATCCCAGGTATATAGGCCCCTACAGAGTAGTGAGACTAATTAACCCGGTGGCAGTGAAGATAGCTCTGCCCTCTCATATGAGAATTCACCCTGTGTTCCACGTCTCTTTGTTGAAGCCTGCTTACGGTCCTGCACATGCTAGACCGGCGCCGGTATGGGTAGATCAGAATGAGGAGTATGTAGTCGCTAGAATCCTTGATTCCAAGATCTGTCGTAATAAACTCTGGTTCTTGATAGCATGGATGGGGTATGGTGCTGATGAGAACTCTTGGGAGCCTGAATCATCAGTGCATGCTCCTAGACTGGTTGCTGCTTTTTACAGACGACACCCCAATAAGCCATGCGCCTGCCTGTGCTCTCCAAGAGGGGGATGTACTGTCAGGGGACACGGCAGCTTCATTCGCGCAGGCAAGCGCTGAGGCTCGGGAATGACTTCAATTCCCAGCGATCTTAGCGCGACGTCTGACGTTAGACGCCGTGCGTCACGTGAGGCGGAAGCAGTGAAGTAGCGAGGCTGCGGGGCAAGACGCCGCCGATTATTCCGCTGATTCCTGGAGCTCTGCTGGCCGTATCTTGTTATTCTGTGTCGGGTAAGGGTGCCGTTGGCACCACTTGTTCCATTTCTCCGTTGTGGAAGTCCTGGTTGTTATCCAAGATTCCTATCTCTTCCAAGGGGGATATACGAGATAGGAGTGTTCAGTAGCTTACTTTTCCCTACGTTGGTAGAGCTCTTACCATATCCTGCCGGAGCTCTTGCGAGGGAAAAGTATTTTGTTCACCTTTTGTTACCTCAAAACGTTATTGAGGATTACTTGGGGGTACTGTTATATATTTCCCTGCATTGGCGAACTCTTCCCTGAATCTTCCACACAGAGTTCATGCGAGGGAAATACCTTACTCTGCTCACTATTGTTCCCTCAAGACGTTATTGAGGATTACTTGGGGGTACTGTTATATATTTCCCTGCGTTGGCGAACTCTTCCCTGAATCTTACACAAAGAGTTCATGCGAGGGAAATACCTCCAAATGCTTTACAAGTTAGGGATCGCCCTACCTCCAGTTGTTTTAACGAGGTGCTTCCTCTACTGAGAGTGACGTAACTCGTCACGTCCAGAGAAGTACCTTCATCTACTGGAATTCCTTGGTGCGCTTACATTGAATGCGACTCAGTGTTCCTCACGCTGTACTCATGATTCTATCCTAAAGTGAAGATTACAGCTACCCACATATTTGGCTATCACTATTTTCTTTTGTCCTCCACAGGGGTGTCATATTGAGCGTCAGTGCTTACCTCGCAATCTCAGGTATAAATCTTTGTACATCAGATATTTTATATTTCATATGGAGGAATAGGAATTGCTCATAAGAACCTTTGTGTTTTCCAGCATACTGTATGGATTAGAGGTTCCTAGCTCAGCACCCCTGTTTGCCGGCTAATCTTTATTTCCTTTACAGGTTAGTGGAAGTATGGGTACCAAGGGAGGTTAAGAAAGAGAGAAAGGTGAAAGGTTCTCGTAGTAATTGTTTCTCTTCTTTGTGTCTTACTACAGGTCTCCCTCCCTGCTGTTCCCATCCTTCCCTTCCCCCGCTTAACCACCCTTTAGTCTGTGTATTATTATTATCCAGACTTGGGGCTGTTGAGAGGTGGACCCCCTAAGAGCATCGGTTCGATCCTGAGGATACGTTCAGGCCTGGGACACCCACAGGCCAACGGACCAGGGATCGCGAAGGGACCTCTAGCTGAATCACGAAATACCAGCCCACGGAACACTCGTGGAGTGTAGGATGGAAATCTTCAGTGGAAATACTGCTCGGGGTCAGGACTACACGTAGCCCAAAGCACAGTCTCAGGGATCGCCAAAAAGCATATGCTGCTGCAAAAGTACACAGTGCACAGGGGTTCGGGTTGCACGGTCCCCACGAGGGATGCTGGTCTCAGGATTGCTGAGAGGTCAGATCAACCTCAGGGACGCTCGGGAACCCACCTCCTGTGTTGCAGAAATCGTCGGAGTCCTCAGGAGCTTGGGAGATGCAAACCGGTCAGATGCGATAGGGTGCCTGCCTTGCAGGGGAGTAACTCTTTACTCCAAGGGAGATTCTTCTGTCGTCCAGCGAAGTGTAGACCGCCGAAGTACTTGGTTTCTTCTTGCAGAGTTTAGTCCAGGTAAAATCTAAAGTCCTGTAGTCAGGTTTCTTACTGTATACCCAAGGAAGGGGTTGGACTAACTCTGGGGACCCACCTAGGGGAGGGTCAGGACAGAGGGGTGGCTACACCCATGTCCTTTGTCCAGTTTCGCACCAGAGCAGGAGCCAATGGCTCCTGCAACCGGTTTGAGCTGGACTATGCACGGGGACACCAAATGTGCCCCCAGTGCAGACTTTCTGGCACTCTAAGAGTGCACCCACCCAGCCCCAATACACTAAAGCCTGTCTGGGAGGTGGTCACACCTCCCTGTGACAGGAAACCTATTGTCAGGCCTTCCTCTGCTCGAGCTTGGCTCAGCAGCAGGAGGGCAGACTCGTGTCTGTGGCTGGCAGCATCCATTTTGTGCTGCCCAGGTCGAGAAAGCTGGTACCGGGTAGACCGGTGCCCCATAGTAGTGGTACTACAAGGGAGGAATCGTACCTCCCACACCAGTTACTGGTGTGGAGGTATGATTCCAAGGTGTTTGACACCAAACACGACATGTTTCTAAGCAGCCGTTTTAAAGTTAGCATTTACCGCGAGGTTATAATGCACTTAAGTATATAAGGTTGGCTGCATCACAGACAACCCCGGAGAATAGATGATTCCGAAGGCTGAAGAGGGGCTCTGCTCATGCAGGGGCACCCTCTCACACAAAACCTAGCACCCTGCCTTCAGGATTCATAAGGCCTGCCATAGGGGTGACTGATAGGTTTTTATGTGCAGTGATTTAGAATAGATATAGTGAACCTATATCTAAGTAAGGGGTGCATGCACCACCTTACACAGGCTGCAGTAGCAGACCTGTGGTGCCATTTTGAATGGTCTCTCAGGGGTGGCATAATACATGCTGCAGCCCCTGGGAGGCCTCAGGGGTACCTATGCCCTGGGTACATGGTGTACCATATACTAGGGACTGATAAGGGTACCCCAGTATCCAATCTGGAGCGTACCTAAAGTACATGCAATCAATTTAAGGGAGAAAGCAGATAGACTGGGGTCCTGGATAGTAGGATCCCAGTCAGACTAGTCAAAAACCAGCAAAACACCAGGAAAAAAGTGGGGGTAACCATGCAGTCAGAATCCACCTTCCTACACCAACCACCAGAGGCCAGGCTGCCATGTGCCACCCTTGGATTTAGCAAGGTTATCCTGCAGGGCTAAGATCAATGTAGCCTCCATCCCGCTCAATTTCTGAGCCACAACTCCCCAGCACCACCAAGCTCTTACACCATGCCATGGCTAGTCCATGGCTCACTCACCTGCTCAACGTCTCTCTCAGGCATCCCTGCACGCCTGTTGTTTCCAACATCTAGTAATACAGTACAACGCTGCCAGGCGGCTCGGCCTTGCCATGCAGGGAGAGTCTTAGCGTCATTTTGAGACCTACCTCGAGTTAACACAGGAAGAGCTATTAAACTCTAAACTTCAACACATAAGATATTCTAAGGGTAACTTGGGGTGCACATCTGAATTGCTCTCAATTCCCTATGACAATTTAATATCTTCTGGTTTGTACTCCTGCCGTGGGCCCGGTTGGATAAACCTTGAAGTGGAGGCAGTGCCCGAACAGGGCTCCAGGAAAGTATGTCCTTCCTCTGACAAGCTACTTAAAAAAAAAAAACATATACAATATACTTATTTTCAATGTACTTGTTTTCCATTTTACCTCAACATGTATCTTTTTTTAACTTTTTCATGTGTTTTTGTCAATATTTTCTTTCATTCAGGTTTCTTTATCGCAATATAGTTCCACGGAAGACGTTTATGAACAAACACGCGAAAATAATCTACAAAAAGTGATACCCTTCACAGTCACAGACTAAATCGGGACAAACTGAACAGATGCAGCCATCATTCCAAATGTCACCATAATTGTGACTGCAATAGTAAAACTAAGCATGGAAATTGCCTTTTGTGAAAACACATCACAGACACCTCACACGAGCAGCAAGTAACAATTCAATTGTAGGTTCATTTTGTCAGACAACAAGTTACAACATGCAGCCAAACAAGTTACAAAGTGAAGCATTAGGTTTGCACATGCTGAAACACAGTGATCATACATGCCACAGAGGAAGACTAACGCGTAGCCTAGTAATATTGCAAGCAATGACTTCCATCGCAGATGTCTGCCACACGATGAATGCAAAAGAATGCTTGGTTCTGCAGCACCAGCGTAGAAAAGAGCTGACACGTGGCCGCTCTTATGGCTGAGTGTATTTGGCACACATTGCTGACATCTGCTGTGTCTTGCAGGCCACAAGTTTACATTTAGATAATCCTGACTCTGCCCTTCATCCTTCCGAGATAAAACAAGTATTGACATAGTCAATAGGTTTCGCCTTTGGTACCTTATAAGTGTTTAGCCAGAGCTATTAACTTTGCCAATGTTTTTAAGCTATGTTGTAGAGCAGCCTGGCTGCCGTGCAGCATGTTGAAAAGTTATAATAAAAAAGTGTTATAAGTATTTTTGTTAACTTATATATAACCAAGAAGACAGTAGATAATTTGCTCCAACAAAGACTAAAGCTCTGTGGGATTGACCTCCTTCCTCCTCGACCGCAGCTTCCAAGTTACTCAGCACCCACACATATCCAATCACACTCCGCTTAGGCAGGGGGTCCCTCGGGGCTCTATACTCAGCCCCACCCTATTCAATCTCTACATTGGCCCCCTGGCAGAAATTGGGGATAAATATAAAGAAACCATTGTGTCATATGAGGATGACACACAACTAATTATCACCTTATCTCAGGACACTGAGACGGCGGCCAATCAGTTTTCCTCCTGCTTAGAGGAACTTGCAGCCTGGATGTCTAATAATTGCCTTAAACTGAATGGCAACAAAACCGAACTAATGATAGTGGGTAAATCGCCGTCAATCTGGTCATCGGCATGGTGGCCCCAGGCTCTAGGGTCCACCCTTGCACCTAAAGATGAAACCAAAAATCTAGGGATCTGGTTTGACCCCAAACTTTCATTTGAGAATCAAATCAAGAAGGGAGCCGGTGAATGCTTTGGAACTCTTAAAGTCCTAAGAAAACTCCCTGACCTCCTACAGGTCGCAGCCAGGAAAACCCTTGTGTACGCTCTAGTTACTTCTTATATAGACTATGGCAACATTCTTTATCTGGGAGCCTCAAAAAAAAGCCTCAGCAAACTGCAACGCATTCAAAATGCCACCGCTCGGCTGGTTCTGAACCTCCCCAGAAGAACATCCTCCTTTAAAGCTCTGGCTAGCCTCCACTGGCTGCCAGTGGAAAACAGGACCACCTACAAAGCCATGTGATACTGTCACAGAATTCTCTGGAATAGAGGCCCAAGTTATCTCCACCCTATGATAACCTCCTATACTCCTGTCCGCCATCTTAGATCAACGAGAGCCCACCTGGTCAGAGTTCCGAAATTCCATAGGGCCAGAATGGGAGCACGATCCTTCAGCTATCTGGTGGAATACTTTACTACTGACTCTGAGAGCCAAACCCACTGAGAGCATCTTCCGCAAAGGCCTAAAAACCAGGTTATTTCCTCCCTAAATTGCACTCACTGTATGCCTTTTCTTTAATAACCCACGTTCCCCCTTGTTTTAGATGCTCCCTCTTTCTTTTCCTCTGGGGTTTTTGATCCTAGTGCGGGGACACACCGTGTGGTGTAACCAGTCGCTTTACAAATGGAATTATTATTATTTATTATTAGTATAGACAACTGAACGACCCTATTAAAAAAAGAATTAACATATAAGAAATGTCTTCTAGTATTTTGTCCCTGCAATGCTGGCAACTTCTTCCTGCCTGTTCTAATGCTTGTTTCTTATAGCTTATTTTTTTTTCTTATGGTGGCTGGGGCATAAACAACGGGAGGGTGGAGGTTGGGAAATAGTACCTGAATTACAACACGAGCAGCGGACGGACACTAGGGGAGAATCAACAGATGCCAGATTCTGTTGGCAGACTGAGGTGGTGCTGAGTGATGCTGAGGTGGTGGTGTGCTGGTGTGGAGGTGATGCTCATGTGATGGTGAGTGATTGAGTGATACTGAGGTGGTGCTGAGTGATGCTGAGGTGGTGCTGTGGTGGTGGTGTACTGGTGTGGAGGTGATGATCAGGTGATGCTGACTGATACTGAGGTGGTGCTGAGTGATGCTGAGGTGGTGCTGAGTGATGCTGTGGTGGTGGTGAGTCATGCTTAGGTGGTGGTGCTGCGCTGGAGCTCAGGTGGTGCTGAGCTGGTGCTCAGTGATCCTGAGGTGGTGGTGTACTGGTGTGGAGGTGATGATCAGCCGATGCTGACTGATACTGAGGTGGTGCTGAGTGATGCTGAGGTGGTGCTGAGTCATGCTTAGGTGGTGGTGCTGCGCTGGAGCTCAGGTGGTGCTGAGCTGGTGTCCAGGTGGGTCTGAGTGATTGAGTTGGTGATGTGCTGAGGTGATGCTGAGGTGGGGCTCCACTGATGCTGAAGTGGTGCTGAGTTGCTGCTGAGGTGGGGCTGCACTGGTGCTGAAGTGGGGCTTTGCTGGTGCTGAGGTGGAGCTGTGCTAGTGGTGGTGCACTGATGAAGAGGTGGTGCTGTGCTGATGTTTAGGTGGTGCTGAGCTGGTGCTGTGCTGGTACTGAGGTGGTGATGCACTGGTGCTGAGTGATACTGAGCTGGTGCTGAGTTGGTGGTGTACTTGTGCAGAGGTGGTGCTGATTGATGCACTGGTACTGAGGTGGTGTTGCGCTAATGCTGAAGTGGTGCTGCTTTGGTGCTGAGTTGCTGCTAAGATGATGCTGCACTGGTGCTGTGCTGATGTTGTGGTGGGGCTGCACTGGTGCTCAGGTGGTGCCGCACTGGTAGTAGTGCACTGATGCAGAGGTGGTGCTGTGCTGATGCTGAGATGGTGCTGTGCTGATGCTGAGGTGGTGCTGTGGTGGTGTTGAGTGATGCTGAGGAGATACTGCACTGGTGCTGAGGTGGTGCTGAGTGATGCTGTGGTGGTGCTGAGTGATGCTGTGCTGGTGCTGCACTGATGCTGAGGTAGTGCTGCGCTGGTAGTGAGGTGGTGCTGCACTGGTGCAGAGGTGGTGCTGCGCTGGTGCTGCACTGAGGCTGAGTGATGCTAAGGTGGTGTTCTGCTGCTGTTGTGGTGGTGCTCAGGTGCTGCTGAGTGATGCTCAGGTGGTGCTATGGGGGTGCTTCTGAAGTGGTAGTGATTGACCCAGACTGGTGCTGAAGTGGTGCTGTGCTGATGCTGAGGTGGTGCTGCAGTGGTGCTGAGGAGGTGCTGCACTGATGCTGAGGTGGTGCTGCGCTGATGCTGTGCTGGTACGGAGGTGGTGCTGCACTGGTGCTGAGGTGATGCTGAGTGGTGCTGAGTGGTACTGAGGTGGTGTTGATGTTGTGGTGTACTTGTGTGGAGGTGGTGCCCAGGTGATGCTGAGTGATAGTGAGGTGGGGCTTGAGTGATGCTGAGTTGGTGCTGAGTGATGCTGTGCTGGTGCTGCACTGATACTGAGGTGGTGGTGCTGCGCTGATGCTGCAGTAGTGCTCAGGTGGTGCTGTGCTGGTGCTGAGTGAGGCTGAGATGGTGCTCAGTGATGCTGAGGTGGTGTTGAGTGATGCTGTGGTGGTGTTGAGTCATGCTGAGGTGGTGGTGCTGCGCTGGTCCTCAGGTGGTGCTGAGTGATTCTGAGGTGATGCTGTGCTGAGGTAATGCTGTGGTGATGCTGAGGTGGTGTTGCGCTGATGCTGAAGTGGTGCTGTGTTGGTGACGAGTTCCTGCTGAAGTGGGGCTGTGCTGGTGCTGAGATGGGGCTGCGCTGATGGTGGTGCACTGATGCGGAGGTGGTGCTGTGCTGATGCTAAGATGCTGCTGTGCTGATGTTGAGGTGGTGCTGTGATGGTGCTGAGGGGGTGCTATGCTGGTGCTGAGGGGGGCCGTGCTGATGCTGAGTTAGTGCTGCACTGGTGGTGATGCACTGATGAGGAGGCGGTGCTGTGCTGATGCTCAGGTGGTGCTGAATGATGCTAAATTGGTGCTGTACTGAGTTGATGCTGCGCTGATGCTGAGGTGATGCAGCCCCGATGCTGAAGTGGGGCTGTGCTGATGATGAGGTGGGGCTGCGCTGGTGGTGGTGGTGCACTGATGTGGAGGTGGTGCTGTGCTGATGCTGAGATGGTGATGTGCTGATGCTGAGGTGGTGCTCTGCTGATGCTGAGGTAGTGCTGCACTGGTGCTGAGATGGTTCTGAGTGATACTGAGGTGGTGCTGAGGTGGTGGTGTGCTTGTGCAGAGGTGGTGCTCATGTGGTGCTGAGTGATAGTGAGGCAGTGCTGAGTGATGGTTTGGTGGGCTTGGGTGAATCTGTGCTGGTGCTCAGGTGGTGCTGAGTGATGCGGAGTCGGTGCTGTACTGTTGCTGAGGTGGTGCTGCTCTAATGCTGAAGTGGTGCTGAGTTGCTGCTGAGGTGGTGGCGATAGCGAGTTTCTAGCGTGTTGCATTGAATGAGAAGGGCCTGGCAGCAAAGAATTTTCGAGGCACAGTAGGGCACATTTTGCCTACACTTATTTTTTTAATAAAAATAACAGCCTTGCTGAGATAACGCATGTATGTAATGCAACATGATTTGAAATGTTCACAATTTAGCTAGTCAATTCAGTGATCCAATAGTTGTGCTGACATGATAATGCTGCTAATGTAGGTCAAGTAAAATGGAAAGCTGTCTTTCGAATGGCCTGAATTCAAGTAATAAAGTAGGAAGGCCAACCAATACAAAAGGAATTGTGCATTTAATCCTGGAGGCTTCTACAACATTGTTGCCGAAAGCACCAAAATTTGCAAGTTGGGTCCCCTTTTTGCAAGCCAAACTCGGAATGGCTGATAATTATCTCCCCAATAAATTTTGAACACTGGGTGAGTGGGGGCCATGGACTCGTAGTTAGGACCTAAGATTTTCCTCTAATGAACAGGTGCTCCCAGAGCCTCTGGGAAAGTTGTGTTATCTCTGGTTGGGAGCTATAGCTCAAAAGTGGAGGAGTTTGGGAAAAAATCCCCTAAAGTTAGAGCAATATGCCAACAACATTGCTAAATGAGGATTAGCAGATTCCGACTTGAAGTGCGGGCACTGTGGGGGGGCGTGGCTCACCAGCCAAAGATGGCAGACGAGTGAACGGCAAGCTCCGCGCCAGCCCGTCAATTCTCCACACATTAGTGGGGCATAGACCAGCCTGGGAAGCCTGTGGTGGTGAGACTGGCCACCGGGGGCTTGAGTGCCGGCTCCGGTGGTGAAACGGGAACCTTCGGAGGTGCCTGGAATTTCGGGGGGGCATTGACAACAGGCCTGATCCCGGGCCTCGACCTCGAGTGCTTGGTGGAGCTGGAGACTCCCAGAGCGGCCACGGTGGAAGCTGCAGTGCCGCCGGGAACCTGGATGCGACCGAGGCCGCGCCTAGAGGGCGGGTCTCATCTGCTGCCCGAGAGCTGGGCGAGGAGTGGCAGACGCTGGAGACATCCGGGGACCGGGGAGTCCCGAAACAGGCGAAGAGAGGCCTGCGCGAGCGGCGGGCACCCTGGTCGGGCCAGGCGACAGAGGCGCCCTAAGAAGGATATGTAAAGGTGAGGGTGGCCGTGAGGACTGTGGTGCCCCCCACTGGGGGCGTAGTGGGCAGGCTGGACTGCCGTTCTCCGTGGCCTCGGGCAGAGGGAGGCAGTGCCGGACCCCCGTGGATGGCTTGAAGAGGCGCTGGGGAGCCACTGCACACCCAGAGAAGGTGGCTCCTAACGGAGTGACTGAATTATAGGTGGCATGCCCATATCTTGAGGCACAATCAGCACCACATGAGGGAGACCACTAAAGGGGAGGAGTACAGCTGAGGGCCGTAGTCGGCCCCGCCGCGAGACGAGGAGCCGGGACAACGGGTCGCGCTTGGGTCTTGGGCTCAGGCACTGGTTGCAGCCGATAAGGCCTAAAGCGGCCTCCCAGCAAGGAGGCGACACGGCAGAGGCACTGTATATGTTGGTGGCTGCGATCCGGTGGCAGGTCCTGCATTCTGGAGCTGCCCGGGGCCCTGTGGAGGACGAGGCGAAAAGGAGAGGCCCAGGGGGCAGAGGGCCTTGAGCGGACTGACTGGGGGCCCCGCCTGCGGCCTGGAGCTGTGATCGCAGCGTGGCACATCGGAACGGACCAGGGGGCAGAGTGACTACACATTGGACTTGTGTGATCGCATGGATCTTGGGGGGCCCCCGCTTGAAGAGTAGCGTGCCGGCTGGGTTGCCGCCTCCTGGGCCCCTGAATCGACCCTTGAGTGGAGGCTCCCTAGCCTTGTCAAAGCGGGACTAAAGTGCAAGCCCTTGGGATTTGGTGGGTGAGACTGTGAACGGTGCTGGCTGGAAACATGAATAGTGCCCGTCTGTGACTGCAGGGATGAGTAAACCCCGGGGGAAACATGCTGGGGCAACCCCGGAACAGGAGGATGGTCAGGGAGAGCAGACACGGGGCAGCCCTGAGCCCCAGCTCGCTCCGGATCCTAGCCAACACCAGTTGTCCAAGATCTTGGAGGCCATCTCTGATATGAAAGCCACGCTCCACCAAGACATTAGCACGGTGTCGGTGGGCCTGGGGCTCCTGCGCACGGAATACCAAAAACTTAATGAGAGGGTGAAAGTGGTGGAACTAGGTTTTGAGGAGCTATCACCTGCCCACAAATCCCTCTCGTAGCAGGTGGAGGAACTAACTAACAGGGTCCGGACCCTGGAGCGCCGAGCAGAAGACAGAGAAGGGCGCAGCTGCCGAAACATTTTACGAATTCTTGGCCTGCCGGAGGGGATTGAGGACGGAAATATGGTGGCATATCTGGAACCCAGGTTCAAGGAAACGGTAGCCCCGGGTGCACTGACACAGTTCTTCACTCTGGAAAGGGCGCACCGAGTGCCGGGCCGCCCGTTGGCGCCGGGCCGCCCTCCGCGTCCAGTGGTAGCCAGATTGCTACACTATAGGGATAGAGACATCCTCCTACAGAAGGCCCGCTCAGATGGCCCCTTTGTAGTAAATAACTCCAAGGTCTCGATGTTCCCCAATTATACACTGGAAGTCCAACGGAAACGCGCCTCATACCTAGAGGTTAAGAAGGCACTCAGAGAGGAGGGCATCCAATACTCTCTTATGTTCCCTGCCAAGCTCCGAATTGTTGTAGATGGGAAGACTCACTTCTGCGAGGATCCCAAAATGGCGTGGGACTGGATAGAAGCTTACCGAACAGAGGCAACCGGGTCGGGGCCAAAGCCCAAGCGGGCGGTAAGGAGCCGGGGCCCCAAGAAACGCTCACAAAGATGGTCTGCACGAATCGAGGCAAAGAAACCGAACTCTTCACAGACGGAACGTGAAAGGGCGGCGGCGCTATGGGCGGTAGTGGAAATTGTCCAGAAGAGTGGCTCCCCATCTGAGGCAGGGTCTGGATCCAGGAAGGGGACTGAAGGCTCGGAGTCGGATACATCTGGCAGGAACAGTTTGGAACTTCCAGTGGTGACACCACACACAGCAGATGACATTATATAATGGGAGATAATCCACCCGGGTGGACGGATATCTGGGCTGGTGCGGGTGACGTTACAACGCATTGCAAAAAGGTTTATAGATTGGCTGAACCCAAAGCAGCACGCAACTTTGTGAGTCCACAATCCCCCGGAAGGCACGCACTGAGACTGGTTTGGGCCTTCGATGTTTTGCATTACAGTATACTTCGAGTTTGGGCAGATGGCCTTTGCCAGGATGCTCTGGGGCCGGGGAATTGCCAGTTGGGACCTGTTGGGTTTGCTTGTTATCTTCCTCATGCATGTGCGAATGTTTTGTTTCAAGTCTCCAGAGGGTTAGCAGGGGTGGAGATCCCAGTGGGAAGGGAGTCTGGACCTACCTGAGATGGTGGTTCTAAACCAGGACCTAAAATTACTCACATGGAATATTAGGGGGATGGGATCCATGACCAAACGCCACAACATACACAGTTATCTGAAACGTCGGGGAGTGCAGATAGCGTTGTTGCAGGAAACGCATCTCACACAGGGGGAGGTGGGGAATCTAAGAAGGAGATGGAGAGGGCAGATTTTTGCCACCACATTTTCAGCATATGCCCGGGGGTGCTGATATGGGTCCGGCCGGGGGTCCCGCTTGAGCCAACACGTGCGTTAATTGACAAGGAGGGAAGATATGTTCTGCTGGCAGGGCGCCTGCTAGGTCAGGAGATTACACTGGGCTGTTGCTATGCCCCTAACCAGGATCAGATGTCATATTTGTCTTCCCTCTCGGCACACCTAGCCTAGATTTTAACTGTATTGCGTATGTACAACTGGACCGGTCTCACCCCCCCCCCCCTCCGGGTTCTCGGGCACCCAAGACAGCGGCGGGATTGTGGGAGCGGATGGCACACTGGGAATTGCAAGACATACGGCGGCTCCAGCACGGCAGTGATAGGGACTATTGCTTCTACTCTCCTATGTACCACCTACATACACGATTGGATGTATTCTGGTGTTCCCCGGTAATAGGCACCTCTATTAGACATACGGAATACCTTGGTCGGACGTTTTCTGATCACAGCCCCCTGTTAATGTCATATCAACCCCGAGGGCTGAGGCCCCCAATACCTACATGGAGGCTTAACCCAATGTCACTAGAAGATACATCGTTTGCAGAATCACTATGCACCACAATAGATACATACTTTATCGAGAACTCAGGTATGGCCACTATGGCACTGATAGAGTGGGAGGCATTCAAGGTGGTGGTGAGAGGGCACTGCATGGACCAGTCAGTTGGAGTACAGAGGGAGTTGCACAGAGAACTCCTGGACTTGGAAGGAGAGATGCCTACACTAGATAACATACAGGGGCCAGGGACTCGGGCACATATTCAGTTACGAACTACCCGGAAAAAAGACGATGAAGCCTTAGAACGGCTTCGATCCTATGACTATAGGGCATATATGGACAGAGTGCATACCGAAGAAGAGAAGGCCGGACGCTTATTGGAATGGCTGGTCAGGCTTAAATCCCGGGGCTCCCCAATAACCTGAATTAAGTCGGATGCGGGCACGACAGAATACGATCCTGATAAGATTAATGCAATCTTTCAGAAATACTATGAGAAATTGTACACTGCCCCGCGGGGTGCTTCCCGGGCGGAACTTGACACCTTTTTGGCCCCGCTAGACCTTCACGTGGTTGACGACAAAGTTGCAAAAGAACTGGGTGGCCCGGTGACCTTGCAGGAGATCAAGGGGGCTATGACACTGATGGTTAATGGGAAAACACCGGGTCCCGATGGCCTACCCGCCGAGTTTTATGCGAAATACAGGGAGAGTTTGGCACCCCGTCTGGTGACTGTGTACAACGAGGCTCTCAGACTAGGATGCCTGCCATCCTCTACGCGGTCTGTGCTAGTGATCCCGCTCCCCAAGACCAAAGATCAGGATGCAGGAGTAAGGGACTTTAGGCTCCTGTCCATGCTCAATCTTGATTTTAAGCTAATAAGCAAGATGCTAGCAATCCGATTGCTCCCACATATGAGACACCTGGTTCACTCTGACCAGAACAGGTTTATTCCCTCCCGTAATACATCGTATAATTTACGCAGACTAACTCAGTGCTCTACCACCCTGAAGCCCGAGAGTTGATAGGAGCTGCCGTCCTCTCAGTTGACCTGGAGAAGGCATTTGATACGGTAAATTGGGACTACCTGCTCGAGGTCATGCGAAAAATGTGGTTGGGGGAGGACTGGCTGAAATGGGTCCAACTTTTATACACTCTCCCCATAGCGAGAGTTAAGACGGGCAGGACTATCTCTCCACAATATAAGATATCATGTGGCACTCGTCAGGGGTGCCCCCTATCCCCACTCCTGTTTGCGCTGACGGTGGAGCCACTTGCTGAGCTCTTCCGCCAGGGGGGGGGGGGGGCGGGGGCGGGCCTGGGACTGACACTGAGTGCCAGAGCATACGTGATCTCATTATACGTAGACGACCTGCTGATATATCTGGGGGACGCTGTGAGGGGGACAGAAACTGCCTTCGGACTGCTGAAACACTTTGGGTCTCTGTTGGGCCTCCGGGTTAACCATCATAAAACACATCTGTTCCCAGTGGCTGAACCCTCGACCAGACCGGGGGAGCTATTGGCGGACTATAATTGGACCCCTAACACATTTAAATACCTGGATATCCAGATTTTTCATTCACTGGAAGATATGAGGGAGGGTAATTTGGGCAGGGCCCTCAGTTCGTTCCGTTCTAGTGTGGCCTTTTGGGATTCATTGCGACTACCATTGATGGCCAGGGTGTCACTGACCAAAATGGTCATGCTGCCCCGCTTATTGTACTTTTTTGCCAACTTACCGGTGTTGATGCCAGCCGGATGGTTCAGACCACTGGATGCGCTGGTACAGGAACTTATATGGGCGGGTGGAAGACACAGAGTATCACTGCGGACCCTGCAACGCCCCATGTGGGATGGGGGACTAGGAGTGCCGGATTTTTTATTTTACCAACTAGCTGCACAGCTGCAGTGGGTGGCACAGTGGCTGGAGGGGGTGAACCAGGAGGGGACCTACCTGGCAGAACCAGGACAGCGCCCTCGCCAACAACTGGCGAAACTACTAAATCAGGCCTTGAGGGTCCCATATATCTCCACGTTGCAGACCACAGTGCTACAATGTTGGAAAAGATGCATGGCAAGATTGCCGGCTACTCCGAGATACTCCCCAACATTGCAACTGGTGGGATTGCATTATGGCACCCTCAGGTGATTCTGGGCACGGAACAGCTGGCACCCTGGCTGGAGGCTGGGATAGAAACAACAGGAGATTGTTATCTAGACAAATGCCTGATCCCTTTTGCTGAACTAGTGGAAGACTGCGGACTTCCCCCAGGCCAGTTCCTTCTATATGAGGCGCTGGTGAGAGCATTTGGGAGACTATGGGGAACAGGAAGAGATGAACCAGAGACGCACTTGGTTCTCCACTCACTATTAACACTGGGCACGGCAGGGCACCAAATAAAATGGTTTTATGCATCGCTCCTCAAGGCATCTCTGTCCCCAATGCAGGAATTGAGGGGTAAATGGGAAAGATCCCTGAACAGGACGATTACCGACTCAGAGTGGCGTAGAATACTGGAGTCTCCCAAAAAGATTTCTCGTAATGCACATCGCAAGTATCTCCAATTCAATTATGTACATATGTCATACATAACCCCCCATCGCCTCCAGGCTGCCTTTGGGGGAGAGCCACGAAGTTGCCCGAGGTGTGGCCAATTGGACGCAGACTTTCTTTATATGACCTGGAGTTGTGCGCTGTTGCAGGGATTGTGGGTAATAGTGTTAGCTAAGATCAGCGACACACTAAATAGTGTGCTTGAGCATTCGCTGGAGACATGCCTACTCGGTCTTTACCCTAGACCACCCAAACGTAAAGTGGGAAGTAAATTCATCGATCTGTCACTGGCATTGGCTAGGAGGCGAATAGTGATAACATGGAAATCGGCCTTAGGACCACAGACTAATACATGAATCCAAGAGGTATCTAGGTGGGCTGCAGCGGAGGGCAGAGTGCTGAGTAGGGAAGAGTTGAGGGGAATGCTTCAGCACCCAATTGCTGAAGCATGGAGGGACATATTGTTTAACTGGGACCATCCGAGCCGCCCTAATAGTGAGGGCGAGGAGAGTGTGTCCTCCACGGAATAGGAGGGCGGACTGTGGAATAGATGTGAGGGCGAGGCTTGGCAACGGGCACGACAGGGATATTCCTGGTGCTGACTCAGGGGCGTCCTTCCCCTCCCGTCCCCCGCTCCCCAGGATTTCCATATTTTCCAACAACAACCATAACAATAGATATAATAACATACAGATATAGTGGTTCAGCCGATAGGTTTCAAGGCTTAGGCTATCTTAGTGCGAAAGAGTGGGCCAGGATATCACCACCCCTGCTGGAAACCCTGCTAGATTAATAAGTATGCGCATGCAATGTTTGAGGCTGTTTTTGTTGTTTTATTTTTCCCTTTCTTTACTCTTCCTTTTATGAAACAAAATTTTGTTAATTAATGGTTTATTTGGCAAGCTTGCTGTAGTGAGATGATGGGAGCCGGATTGCACCATCTACCAATCAATAGGCCCCAGGGTACAACATGAGAAAAATGACATGAGCAGACACATCCCTGTCGTAAGAAACATGTGGGCAATAACAGATCAGAGCCTTTAGGTGATCGACAGGGGTGCACAATTGATTATTAGGGAATCTCTTAACCGCACCTATTACAAGCCATTAGCTTAAGAAATAAGATGCAACAACAATTTGTAAAATATAACAAATGACTGATTGCTTAGTGTATGAAAAATCGCATTTAATTTGTAAGATATGTCATTTATTATCAACTGTACGATGTCATTCATGACTATAAAATGGCAATAAAAATATATTTTTAAAAAGTGCGGGCACTGTGGTTTTCAAAATAGAGATTAGGTCAGTTGCCGAGCACTTTGCCCATACTTTCCAGACTGAACACCAGCAACTTCAATGGCCCCATCAAATAGATCTCAGCCACCATTTGCAAATGTTGAGGCATATTTGCTAAATAGTTAAAATGCAGCAAACAACATCTGCCTTAAAATCGGAACCCGCAGCTAAGGTCAGAGTAAAAAAGTAAATAACAAGGTTTGTGAATACTTTGAGCGTACTTCACAAAATGGTTTGAACAAAGTAGGAAGTAAACGAATATATACCCTTACAACGCATGTGAATAGATCGCATGCCATTACAACGCAGTCGTTACAACGACCGCGTTGTTAGAACGCATACCATTACATCGCAAGTCATTACTACGGCTTGCTGTAGGGACGCGCTGGACTTAGGAATAGTATTATTTACTATTCCTACTCCAATTTGTGCAACAGCAGGGAAGGTGTTGGATTCTAAATCCAACACCATTGCGCCCCCTACAGCAAGTCGTATTGACTTGCGATGTAATTGTATGCGTGGTAACAACGTGGTCGTTGTAACGACTGCGTTGTAATGGTACTGCGTTGTGGAGACAGCGTTGTAAACGCTGTTTCCCGAAGTGAACACTGACTCCAAATTCAGAGGAATTGGAATCTTCAACTATTAAATAACTAGAATCTTACAAAGTGAAAGTGACAACAGCAATGAAGAGAACAGCTGTGCTTAAGCCTGAAGGCTCATTAAATGGTGTGGCTTATTTATTACACAGGCATACTCCCCAGGTCACAGGATTTATTTTATTTTTTTAATTTGAGAAGTTTTATATAGCGCTGACCTGACCGGAGGGTATTGGAGCGCTTTACATCAGTTACAGAGCAGAACATAACATAATACAATGATGCGGAAAATCCCGTAATAAAAATACTAATAAATGTCAATGACGAAGAGTTCTAGTTCGGGGTCTTGCTGACGCAGCTTCGGAGAGGAGTGAGGTGTCTACTTCAGCGCTCCGTCTGCTCCTATCGGTTCGCTAGGGATCAGTCGAGGAACAGGATTTTGAGCTGACTTTTGAATTTAGCAGAGGAGGGAATAGTTCTGATGTGAGAGGGAATAGAGTTCCAGATTTTGGGTGCGTTTCCGGCGAAGGACCTGGCCGCGGTTTTTTGTTTTCGTGATTTCAGCGGGATGAGTAGTAGGGTGTTAGAGCTTCTGAGGTTCCTGGTCTGACCTGCTTTTTTGAGTTTGGCAGCCAAATATTCGGGTTTGCCAGTGTGTAGGGCTTTGTGTGTGAGGCAGGCTGTTCTGAAGTTCGCCCGCATTTCTACTGGGAGCCACTTGAGTTTTCCGAGTACAGGTGAGATGTGATCAAATTTCTTGATTCCGGTGACCATTCTGGCAGCCGCGTTGAGAGTTGTTTTAAGAGGAGCAAGATGTGATTTAGCTATTCCCGAGAGGACTGCATTTCCATAGTCTAATCTTGACAGCACCAATGATTGGGTGGCTTGTTTGAGATCTTTGGGCGGGATGAAAGGTTTTATTTTGTTCAGTAGCTTCAGGTTGAGGAAGGCGCTCTTAGCCGAGTTCTTAATGTGTTTGGTCATGTCCAGTTTCGGGTCTAGCGTGATGCCTAGTGATTTAACAAAGTCGGCCAGGGTGAGGTTCCCATTGAGCGCATCGATAGCTTTTAACCAATCGACCATTTGGGGGTTCTCTTCTTTGTTCGATATGAGGAGTAATTCGGTTTTGTCAGGATTCAGTTTTAAGTGGTTACTTGACAGCCAGAGTTGCACTTCCCTCAGTATGCCGTTGAGACTTTGAATGTCTTTAACGGAGGAGATTTCCAAGTAAATCGGAGTGTCATCAGCATATAGGTGGAAGGGAATGTTAGCTTTTTTGAGTAGGGTGGTGAGGGGTTCCATGTAAATGTTGAAAAGTTGGGGGGAGAGCACTGACCCTTGAGGAACTCCCCTACTGACTGGGTGAAGGTCGGACTCAAAGTTTTTGATTTTGATTCTCTGGGAGCGATTGTGTAGGAAGGAGGAGAACCATTTGAGGACCACCTCATCAAGTCCGGCCCTTTCTTGGAGAACCTTGATGAGAAGTTTGTGATCTACCGTGTTGAATGCTGCCGATAGGTCTAGGAGAATGAGGAGACAGCATTGGTCTGAGTCAAGTGATTTGTGGATATCATCGATGATGTGGAGGATCGCGGTTTCTGTGCTGCAGCATTTCCTAAAGCCAGACAGATGGGAGTCAAGGAGGTTGATACTGTCCATGTGTTGAGTTAATTGTTGGAGTACACATCTTTCTAGGATTTTGGATAGAAGAGGAAGGTTAGAGACAGGTCTGAAGTTATTCAAATCGTTTATATCCAGGCCAGGTTTTTTCAGCAGTGGGGTGACTTGTCCCACTTTGAGGCAGTCTGGAACGATTCCGCTTTTTAGGGAGCTGTTTATAATCTTGCACCAGAGTGGGGATAAGGAGAGTTTCAGCTTTTAGGTCAGTTGCGCGGGTAGAGGGTCTAGGACGTGAGATGAAGGCTTGGAGGTGGAGATCAGTTTGACTATCTCAGCTTCTAGAATGGGCAGGAAGAGTACCCAGGGTTTAGTGTGGGGTAAGGGAGCGGTATCATACACCCCAGACGGGCTGCTATTGGAAAGGGAGGCGCTATTGATGTCCAGTGAGCGCTCGATCCTGGAGATCTTGTCATTGAAGAAGTTGGCGAAGTTGGCGCAAAGTTCTTTGGATGCCTGCACTGAGGACGTAGCGTGTTTGGAGGTTTGTTGTCTGATGATGTTAAAGAGCTCCTTGGGTCTGTTTTTTGCGCTATCCAGTGCGGAGCGGAAAAACGTAGATTTTGTGTTCTTGATGTGACTGTTGTACTTCTCCGGACTGTTCGGAGTTGATCGCGGTGGATAGTAGTAGGATTGTTCCTCCAGCGTCTTTCTGTGGCTCTTAATTGTCTCCTTTCCTCGTTGATGTCTGAGTCGAACCATGATCTGGACGGAATAGCTCGGCTTTTTTTTAATTTCAGGGGTGCTAGTTGATCAAGCACGACCACCACATTGGAGTTATAGAGCAGGGGAGATCAGTTGTGGAGAGGTGGTCATTGCCGCTGGGGAGGAGCGAACTTAACCTTTCTTCCATGACGCCAAGGGGAATCTGGGTGAGATTTCTAGACCATTTGGGTGGGTCTTGTACGGGTGGCAGGGATAGCACTCTTTGGTTGATGTAGAATAAGATCATGTGGTGATTCGACCAGTCCACGGGTAGAATGTAGTCGATCGTAATTGCGTCTCGATGAGCGATGATGGCATCCAAGGTTGCTCCTTTATTGTGGGTTTCTTCTGAGCAGTGTTGGGATAGATTATTGTCACAGAGAAGATTGTTTAGAGTTTGAATTAGCGTGTTGTTCGCTTCGTTCCAGCGTAGGTTAAGGTCACCAAGGATTAGGTTGTTAGCGTCTCCGAGTGCGCAATGGGCAATCAGGTCGGAGAAGTGTTCCCCGAATGTGGGGGTGTTGCCTGGTGGGTGATAGAGAAGGTGACAGAGTATTGTACTATTATCCTTAGTCTTGATGTTGACAGTAAGGCATTCAAAGGAGCTAAACTTGCAAGTGTCCATTTCCACGATGTCGATGTAGTCCTTGTGAATGTTAGCTACACCTCCACCTCGTTGATCTTTTCTATCTTTGTTGATAATAGTAAAACCTGGGGGCACAAGCATATCCAAGCATGGTGGGGAGATCTCATTTAGCCATGTCTCCGTGATGAACGCAATGTCTATGTCCTGAGAGAGGATGGCTTCTGCTAATTCCGTTGCATGCTTAGAGGCTGGTCTGCAGTTAATGAGCATGCAGTTAGTGGAGAGCCCTTTTTTGCTGAGATTCTTTCCAGGTGGGGCTCTAGGTATGGTGGTGAGGAAGGGCGGGAGTCTTGTGGGTTTAGTGGGGGGGGTAGTCTCTTCTGAAGCCCGTGATCACTTGAATTTTGGATTTAGGGGAGGCTGTGAGAGGAGAGTCGTATGTGGAGGCTAGATCCGCTGCTTCTTCTGCGGACAGTGCGGCTTTGGTTCTTGTAGGTCTTTGTGTCTGGATCTCAGCATCCTTTCTTAGGAGACTCTATACCCGGGACGCGGGGGCTTTGGTTCTTATGTGACTCTGTGACAAGATCTCTGCGTCAATTCTAGTGGGTCTCTGTAACCGGGTCGCGTGGGTGGTTGAGGACCTGATAGGGTGTTTTAGAAGGTTGGAGTTGGTCGGTGTGGGAGCCCTGGGCCGGAATTACTGGGGCTTTCGGGCCTTGTCGAGGTTAGTTAGGATTTCGTTTAGGCCCAGGAATATTATTTCTAATTGACTTTCTAATAGAGCCAGACCGTGCGCCATGTTTTCCGGGGCTGGGGTGATGAAGTCTTGGCTAGGGCCGTCTCGTGGGGTGGAGGGCAAGACTGTGTTATGATGTCTATTGCTATTTGTGTCGACCATGCTGCCTCTGTTTGTGACCCTCGGTAGGGTGTGCAAAGGGTCGTGTCGTGAATTCTTCCTCATGATTTCTTCAGGAGTGATATAGAAGTCAGTGGACAGTGCCCGCGGGGCCGGGTTATGATGTTGATGCTGGTGAGTCTGGGGGGGGGGGCGGTTGGGTCTGACGTTCCTCGGGGAGTTGGAGGTCGCGATTCATGGGGGCGGAAGAGTGGGTGGTGACTCGAGAGGGGAGGCTGGAGGTTCTCGCAAGGGGTGTGGGAATGGATGTTTGCTTCACCTGGTGGGACAGGTTGTCCGGGGAAGGGTGTTGGGACGGGGAAGGTCGAAGCATGTGTAAGTGGGCAGTTCGGAGTGCAGGGAAGAGGGAGTCGAAGGCCTCTAGGTTCTCATTGTTTGCCTGTATCAAAACTGTGCCATTTGAATAGATGGTCACTGATGTGTTCCCGCTCCTAGTCGAGTGGTTAGGGAGAAAGGTTGTCAGTTTACAACTATGTGTGGTGGTCGTCATTTTGGAGATGTGAAGTTGCATTCTTAATGAAGTGCTCCAGTTATCAGGTCTATCCGTGTGGAAGATGAGATCCATCTTTATCTGCCCTTTGGAGGCGCAGTGATAAGTGTCCGCGAATAGTGTTTCTGGATGCTGTCTGATCAGTCTATGTTTAAAGTTTCTTTTTGCTTTTGGGGAGAGGTTAGGGGGGAAGCTAATTGCGAAGGAGTTCACTCCGTGCGGTTTCGAGTGGGTCAGAATGGTGGGGTGGTGGAAATTGGAGTGCCCGGTGACATTGTTGCGTTTCTTTGAAGGGGGGGCCGTGCTTCTGATAGGGTGGGGGGTCTACCTTGGTCAGGGAGTGTCATCTGGGGGAAGCTGGTCACGACGTGAGGCTGAAAGGCGCGTGGGGGCCCTCACTAATATGGGGGCCGTGAGACTAGATTGGGAGAATAGCCACGGCGTAAGGATTTTGGAAATAGGTGTCTGTGGGTTCTTATTGCCCTGTTCTGAGGTGGAAGGAAGGCAGTGTGCTGGGGTGTGCTGTGGGGGCACTAATCCACTGCAGATTGAGTGTAAAGTGTGGGGGCCTTTCTCTGGCTGTCAGGTTCAGCTATAGAGCAACGTAGCGGGCATTGGGGGGAGATGCGGTGCTGGGCACTTCAGCGGGGGGTGTAGGTGATTTGCCACTTTTAAGTTAGGATACCGCCCTTTAGCTTCCTCTCATTCCCAGTGTTTCCGGTCTCCAGATTACTTTAGAAGCCATCCTAGAGTCACCAGATGATCATCCAACTACAATAGAAGTCAAAAAACAAGTTATCCTGAGCACTACTCAGTGTGTATTATGAAATCAAAGTCCAGTCCGTCTTCTTGCAACTCCGATGTTTATTCCTGAGATATTCCCATCACAGATCACTATTCATCTTTCCTTTACACGTACAATCTTCTCCAGGTAGAAAAATAGCCAACACGTGTTTCGTCAGATCTGATGCGTCCGCATCTCTGACTTCATCAGGGCTATAGACAAATTGACAACATATGTTTGAGTCACACTAGAACTGTTAAATAAGATCCCCTTCACCACATCACCCATGTGTTCGGCGATCTCAAGGTGATTCATAAATAAAAACCACTCCAACATGAATGGTCACATTAGTTACCAGGAAGATGTTTGTGTCATAGAAAGAGGGAATTGAATACAAGGTATTAATTATTTCATAAGAAGTTAAAAGAACAATCATTGTCGCATCAAGTGCGTACAGTATGTCCATACTATAAATACAAAACAGTAATTATAAAAGTGCATCAACAACACACAGACCTATTGTATGTAGTGCATAAATCACCACCTAACCCGTGACTAGCATCAGTTCACTCTTTAGTTGTTCCGGATAATGAGCTCACCTTATACAATATCTCTCTAATCCAGACATCTACTGCTTGAGATAGACTTCTGTACAGTCACTAGTCTTCTATAGTCCTCCATCCAGGATATTCAATAATCACAATACGATTTCTCTAACCTGTAGGTAATATAAGTGCATCAGGAAACCTGGTCTATCACCCAAATATGTACTTCCTGCGACTAATCATAACACTAACTAGAATTGTGAACATCCGCATATTAGGGTGCAATAAATAACATGATATCTTATTCTCTATCAAATCAATCTGTTTCAAATGCAAGACCCACGTCATGCCCATTGCATACATTATTCACGCTCTATTCCCCCAGTATTACTAACACCTATCGCTGATAATAAAAAGGGAAATAAACATACACAATCAGACAGATTACACTACATCAGCGAAAGTTGCTGTAACCCAAAGTAAGTCGGTATTCTGCGGTAAGCTATCTATTACTGCGGAACCAAAATTGTATCCGATCACAAAGTCCCGCATTTCTTAGAATGCATGAGTTGCATCTAAACTGAGCTCATGGCTTGCTACGTATTGTCTACGGCATGTATGTTATATTAAAAGACACCCAATTTCACTCGGTGTCCTGGCATCTAATAGGCATCACAGTTATGCCCGTATACACGAGAAACATTATCAGTACTCACCCGAGTGGCAGAGAGAACTCCGCACTCGTCTTACCGGCGTCTCGCTCGGGCGCCATCTTGAATCTCTCTTATTTATAGCGGGCCCGAGGTCAGTTACCTAAACGTTACTGGTAACCGCTACATAAAGATGCCTTAACAATTAAAATCAAGCTTCATTTCTAAAAGCACCTATCCTAGCATGTAAGTAAATTGCATGTAATTATAATACATCATGGTGTACAAAGCTAAGAGTCAACATTATCCTTACACAAGATGGCCGCTAATACCTTCAAATGCATGACGGAGTTCAACACAAGTAACGAGGCTACACTCGTCACCCATACATAGTTTTTATATATCCGGAAAAACTTTATTACTACCATTAACATGCGCAAAATAATGAATATCATTAATTTGCTAACCTTACACAGAAATAAATATCAATACTAAATGTATACGTAGTATTCCTATTCGTTATATCGCACATGATCCAAATTAAACCAGATTCCATGAGCTGGGGATCGCGTAACTATTCTCTCGCCACTAGTAAATACCTAAAAGTTGTCAAATATCCTAATCGCATTAAGTACATTATCGAATAAGGAAAACTATATAAAATTAATATAAATAACATGCAAATTCATGAGACAGCCATCATAGGCGCCCTTATGGATAAAAATGTCACTAAATTCTCTCACCGTTATCTATCCTATGTATGGTGACCTTGAGCCCCCTGTTCAAAGACAGAGGCTACAAGTTCTGCATGTATTCTAGAAGGTGAGCCCACTCTCACGGAACAACCAAATTACTATTCTAAAATCTGTTGCAATATCACAAAGCAAGACATCATCAAAAAGACTATTTAAACAACCTAACGTTCAGCTGGGAAACATACAGGTATGTACATTGATGTGTGTTACACAGACTACGCAACGTGACATTACTACTCCACTACATTATAAAGCCTCATCTCTTGCACATTACAGAATTCCATGTTTTGATGATCAGCATCACAATCTATACATTCCAACTGGCCCAATCCATCCATATCATGTACCCAGGAAATATTGCATTTCATGATCTATATTGAGTCCACGTTCCACAGATATCAACGTTATTATCCAGCGTGCCTCATTCTGCCTCAACCTTAACTCCCTGTTACCCCCTCTAGGGTTACTGGGTGTCATCTGTAGACCATGGAATCTAAATTGAAAATGTTTACCCTGAGCAGTACAGGTGCTGTGCTATCGGGTATCTCATATCTCGTTGCTTGACTGCTCTAAAATGTTCCATGATTCTCTCTCTCATAGGTCGGATGGTGCTGCCAACATAAATCATCTTACAATTACAAATCAGTACGTATACTACATACTTCGTCATACAGTCAATGTGGGTCTTGATTTTAAACACGGAGGAACCATTAAAACCAAAATCCTGGATGCCATCGACGGCCAGCTTACACATACTGCAGTGGCCGCATTTGTACGAACCAATCGTCATAGTATGTAACCATGTTTCTGGTTTCAATGTGGGTGGATAGCTTGGACTAATAATCCCTCATATAGAGTTACCTTTTTTATAAGTGATACTGGGATAGTCCCTCACATGGCTCTGCAGGTCCCTATCCATTCTCAACAAGGGCCAGTGTCTTTTGAGTATATTATACAGCTTGTTAGAGTAGGGATGATAGTTGGTGATTAATCTCACAGTACTCTCCTTATTTCCCATACTTGTATCTGCTCTATCTTTCAAAGTATTTGTACGTATAAGGTTCCGTGCCCTAGTCTCAGCCTGATTCACCACATCCTTTCTATAGCCTCGTTTGAGGAAAGGTTCCCTGATGTCTTTCAAATTCCAGTCAAATGCATGTTCCTGGCTACAGTTTCTACGCGCCCGTAGCATCTCGCCATAAGGGATGGAATTAATTTGACTTTTAGGATGAGCACTATCTGCATGCAGCACAGAATTGCATGAAGTGGGCTTACGATGCATGCGGCTATGGATTTGACCACCTGAAATGTAGAGCTCAACATCCAAAAACACTAGTTCCGTTTTGCTCTGAGTCATCGTGAACTTCATATTATGGTCATTGTTGTTAAGAAACTCAAAAAATAGATCTAGTTTGAGAGAGGAGCCTGTCCAGATCATTATGCAATCGTCGATAAATAGACCCCAATAATGTATATCGTCAGTCAATTCTCGGCCGCGAGGTCCCCAGACATGCACCGTCTCGAACCAGCCCATAAACAGGCTGGCGAAAGACGGCGCAAATCTGGATCCCATCGCGGTACCGCATAGTTGCTTATACCACTCCCCGTTAAAGAGAAACATGTTGTTGTTAAGTATTAAACGTGACATCTCAATCAACATTTCTGAGTGAGACATGTACTCTACTCGCCGTTTGTCCAAAAAATAACCCAGTGCATGCAACCCTTTTTCATGTTCTATATTGGTGTAAAGTGACACAACATCAAAAGATACCAAGGTCATGCCCGGTTCCCACTTTCCATCACACAACATGTTTAACAAATGCTTAGTATCACGTATATACGAGGGTAAATTTGATACATATGGTCGTAAATAGACATCAACATATTGAGAGAGTTTCTCTGTGGGCCCCCTGTTCCCTGAAATAATGGGTCTACCAGGGGGAAATTGGAGTCTTTTATGCACCTTAGGCAAGGTGTACAAACAGGGAAACCTCGGTCGATCAACCACTAGAAATCTATATTCATCCTCATTTATAAGCTCATGTTCACGCCAATCCTTCAGATGTCCATTAATAATACGGGTGACGTCATATGTTGGATTACTGCTCAATTTGATATAGCACCTATTGTCTTTGAGTTGCTCAAAGATTTCATTGTCACAATCAACTTTGCTCATGACCACCATACACCCACCTTTGTCGGCTTCCCGAACAATTATACTCTGATCTTGTGCCAATTCATACAAGGCTGCTCTTTCCTGAGGGGTCAGGTTGTCTTTAAAATGGTAATTCTTATATTTGTTTTTGTTTTCTTGCCATTTGTCAATCTCTGTTAATACAGCTTTATAGAATAAATCAATATTATTACCACTTTGTAACTGTGGGGTCCAACGTGACTTAACTTTAAGACCACTGTCCACACGTAGATCATGAATTAACTCTAGTTCTTGTAATAATTTATAAACTGTTACAGGATCTTCTTCATTCTCAGTAATTGACAACAGCATCGCTGTATTCTTAATATCAGCAATGGTACAAGATATAGGCGGTCTGTCACATACATCACTTATATTAGACGGTTCTCTGTTTGCAAAGAATTTCTTTAATTTCAGCTGTCTAATAAACCATAGATTTCTAGTGGTTGATCGACCGAGGTTTCCCTGTTTGTACACCTTGCCTAAGGTGCATAAAAGACTCCAATTTCCCCCTGGTAGACCCATTATTTCAGGGAAAGGGGGCCCACAGAGAAACTCTCTCAATATGTTGATGTCTATTTATGACCATATGTATCAAATTTACCCTCGTATATACGTGATACTAAGCATTTGTTAAACATGTTGTGTGATGTAAAGTGGGAACCGGGCATGACCTTGGGTCTTTTGATGTTGTCTCACTTTACACCAATATAGAACATGAAAAAGGGTTGCATGCACTGGGTTATTTTTTGGACAAACGGCGAGTAGAGTACATGTCTCACTCAGAAATGTTGATTGAGATGTCACGTTTAATACTTAACAACAACATGTTTCTCTTTAACGGGGAGTGGTATAAGCAACTATGCGGTACCGCGATGGGATCCAGATTTGCGCAATCTTTCGCCAGCCTGTTTATGGGCTGGTTCGAGACGGTGCATGTCTGGGGACCTCGCGGCCGAGAATTGACTGACGATATACATTATTGGGGTCGATTTGACGATTGCATAATGATCTGGACAGGCTCCTCTCTCAAACTAGATCTATTTTTTGAGTTTCTTAACAACAATGACCATAATATGAAGTTCACGATGACTCAGAGCAAAACGGAACTAGTGTTTTTGGATGTTGAGCTCTACATTTCAGGTGATCAAATCCATAGCCGCATGCATCGTAAGCCCACTTTATGGAATTCTGTGCTGCATGCAGATAGTGCTCATCCTAAAAGTCAAATTAATTCCATCCCTTATGGCGAGATGCTACGGGCGCGTAGAAACTGTAGCCAGGAACATGCATTTGACTGGAATTTGAAAGACATCAGGGAACGTTTCCTCAAACGAGGCTATAGAAAGGATGTGGTGAATCAGGCTGAGACTAGGGCACGGAACCTTATACGTACAAATACTTTGAAAGATAGAGCAGATACAAGTATGGGAAATAAGGAGAGTACTGTGAGATTAATCACCAACTATCATCCCTACTCTAACAAGCTGTATAATATACTCAAAAGACACTGGCCCTTGTTGAGAATGGATAGGGACCTGCAGAGCCATGTGAGGGACTATCCCAGTATCACTTATAAAAAAGGTAACTCTATACGAGGGATTATTAGTCCAAGCTATCCACCCACATTGAAACCAGAAACATGGTTACATACTATGACGATTGGTTCGTACAAATGCGGCCACTGCAGTATGTGTAAGCTGGCCGTGGATGGCATCCAGGATTTTAGTTTTAATGGTTCCTCCGTGTTTAAAATCAAGACCCACATTGACTGTATGACGAAGTATGTAGTATACGTACTGATTTGTAATTGTAAGATGATTTATGTTGGCAGCACCATCCGACCTATGAGAGAGAGAATCATGGAACATTTTAGAGCAGTCAAGCAACGAGATATGAGATACCCGATAGCACAGCACCTGTACTGCTCAGGGTAAACATTTTCAATTTAGATTCCATGGTCTACAGATGACACCCAGTAACCCTAGAGGGGGTAACAGGGAGTTAAGGTTGAGGCAGAATGAGGCACGCTGGATAATGACGTTGAAATCTGTGGAACGTGGACTCAATATAGATCATGAAATGCAATATTTCCTGGGTACATGATATGGATGGATTGGGCCAGTTGGAATGTATAGATTGTGATGCTGATCATCAAAACATGGAATTCTGTAATGTGCAAGAGATGAGGCTTTATAATGTAGTGGAGTAGTAATGTCACGTTGCGTAGTCTGTGTAACACACATCAATGTACATACCTGTATGTTTCCCAGCTGGACGTTAGGTTGTTTAAATAGTCTTTTTGATGATGTCTTGCTTTGTGATATTGCAACAGATTTTAGAATAGTAATTTGGTTGTTCCGTGAGAGTGGGCTCACCTTCTAGAATACATGCAGAACTTGTAGCCTCTGTCTTTGAACAGGGGGCTCAAGGTCACCATACATAGGATAGATAACTGTGAGAGAATTTAGTGACATTTTTATCCATAAGGACGCCTATGATGGCTGTCTCATGAATTTGCATGTTATTTATATTAATTTTATATAGTTTTCCTTATTCGATAATGTACTTAATGCGATTAGGATATTTGACAACTTTTAGGTATTTACTAGTGGCGAGAGAATAGTTACGCGATCCCCAGCTCATGGAATCTGGTTTAATTTGGATCATGTGCGCTATAACGAATAGGAATACTACGTATACATTTAGTATTGATATTTATTTCTGTGTAAGGTTAGCAAATTAATGATATTCGTTATTTTGCGCATGTTAATGGTAGTAATAAAGTTTTTCCGGATATATAAAAACTATGTATGGGTGACGAGTGTAGCCTCGTTACTTGTGTTGAACTCCGTCATGCATTTGAAGGTATTAGCGGCCATCTTGTGTAAGGATAATGTTGGCTCTTAGCTTTGTACACTATGATGTATTATAATTACATGCAATTTACTTACATGCTAGGATAGGTGCTTTTAGAAATGAAGCTTGATTTTAATTGTTAAGGCATCTTTATGTAGCGGTTACCAGTAACGTTTAGGTAACTGACCTCGGGCCCGCTATAAATAAGAGAGATTCAAGATGGCGCACGAGCGAGACGCCAGTAAGACGAGTGAGGAGTACTCTCTGCCACTCGGGTGAGTACTGATAATGTTTCTCGTGTATACGGGCATAACTGTGATGCCTATTAGATGCCAGGACACCGAGTGAAATTGGGTGTCTTTTAATATAACATACATGCCGTAGACAATACGTAGCAAGCCATGAGCTCAGTTTAGATGCAACTCATGCATTCTAAGAAATGCGGGACTTTGTGATCGGATACAATTTTGGTTCCGCAGTAATAGATAGCTTACCGCAGAATACCGACTTACTTTGGGTTACAGCAACTTTCGCTGATGTAGTGTAATCTGTCTGATTGTGTATGTTTATTTCCCTTTTTATTATCAGCGATAGGTGTTAGTAATACTGGGGGAATAGAGCGTGAATAATGTATGCAATGGGCATGACGTGGGTCTTGCATTTGAAACAGATTGATTTGATAGAGAATAAGATTTCATGTTATTTATTGCACCCTAATATGCGGATGTTCACAATTCTAGTTAGTGTTATGATTAGTCGCAGGAAGTACATATTTGGGTGATAGACCAGGTTTCCTGATGCACTAATATTACCTACAGGTTAGAGAAATCGTATTGTGATTATTGAATATCCTGGATGGAGGACTATAGAAGACTAGTGACTGTACAGAAGACTATCTCAAGCAGTAGATGTTTGGATTAGAGAGATATTGTATAAGGTGAGCTCATTATCAGGAACAACTAAAGAGAGAACTGCTGCTAGTCACGGGTTAGGTGGTGATTTATGCACTACATACAATAGGTCTGTGTGTTGTTGATGCACTTTTATAATTACTGTTTTGTATTTATAGTATGGACATACTGTACGCACTTGATGCGACAATGATTGTTCTTTTAACTTCTTATGAAATAATTAATACCTTGTATTCAATTCCTCTTTCTATGACACAAACATCTTCATGGTAACTAATGTGACTATTCATGTTGGAGTGGTTTTTATTTATGAATCACCTTGAGATCGCCGAACACATGGGTGATGTGGTGAAGGGGATCTTATTTAACAGTTCTAGTGTGACTCAAACATATGTTGTCAATTTGTCTATAGCCCTGATGAAGTCAGAGATGCGGATGCATCAGATCTGACGAAACACGTGTTGGCTATTTTTCTACCTGGAGAAGATTGTACGTGTAAAGGAATGATGAATAGTGATCTGTGATGGGAATATCTCAGGAATAAACATCGGAGTTGCAAGAAGACGGACTGGACTTTGATTTCATAATATACACTGAGTAGTGCTCAGGATAACTTGTTTTTGTTGTAGGACCGGATTTTTCTGGTCCAGCTTAGGGGGTATGAGTGGCTGCCCTCTTCCTTGGAGCACACAATTTGATATTTCTGCATTTGACTGTGGGGATTACTGTGAATTATTTTGCGCATAGAGCCTTGCCACATTTAGTTTTGGTTATTCTGTTAAATTAAGGTGTGCAGCATTTATATCCCTGAGAAAACCAGGAGAAACGGAGCAGGTGCTCAAAATGAGTTTGAGGAGAGATAGAGACAAGGTAGCTGAGGATTTATTTAAGGATTTGAGTGCAGGGGTTGCCATCAATAAAGCAGTAACCCAGGGTAATACCAAAGTGAAAGAGGGATTAAAACAGAAGTTTATACGCTTAGAAAGGTTAAAAAAAGTAGAAGCGTCCAAATGGTGGGACGGAGCAACATTGAGGCAGTATCAGAGATTGGGTAGGGTGCCTCGCGGACTACGGTCGCAACTCTTTCCAACTTATGATGATTTGGAGCAAGATCTCTTAGCTCAATGGGAGAAAGAACTAACCAGTAATTCGAATAATTTGATGAATATCCTTATAGAGAATGCAAGTAGGAAGGTGGATAAATTAGCAAGTGAGATTGAAGTATTGGAAAAAGAGATAGCTGATTTGAAATTGGATGAGGCAACTAAGAAGAACTATGACATTTTAGAAGGGATACTCAGTAAACATGAGGATGATATTAAGCAACGTAAAGCACGTAAGCTCAAGAGAGATGAGGCAGACTACTTGAGCAGTAGAGTCTTTACGTTTGCCAAGCGTTTTGATTATTTGGTTAAACAAGATGTTACAGCAGGCACCAGTAGGGCATCATCTTTTAGTGAAAAGAGTGCAACATCAACCAGCAATGTGTCCAGCAGTGGGGATGAGGACCCTGGAGAAGGAACCTCTAATCAATCCAGTGCTTTTTTAAGGGAAGTATGGAGAATAAGGATGGGAAACAAGGAGCAAAATATGAGGGTAAAAGGAGGAGAAACACCAAAACCAGGAGGGGGTGCAGAGGGGGGCAATGCACCAGGAGAAAGACGAGGTATGCAGACCAGATCGTGGAACAAACAGCAATAGATGAGAGGTCGGAATTTGAGATGAAGGTGGTCAACCTATCAGACAAGATCCTTACGGGAGAAATGATTTCAGTACTCAGTAAGGGAATGAGGTTTTGTCCTGTTAAAATATATGATGTTGTTGATACAAAAATTGATCTGTATAGGTTTATTAGACAGCTGAAATTAAAGAAATTCTTTGCAAACAGAGAACCGTCTAATATAAGTGATGTATGTGACAGACCGCCTATATCTTGTACCATTGCTGATATTAAGAATACAGCGATGCTGTTGTCAATTACTGAGAATGAAGAAGATCCCGTAACAGTTTATAAATTATTACAAGAACTAGAGTTAAATCATGATCTAAGTGAGGACAGTGGTCTTAAAGTTAAGTCACGTTGGACCCCACAGTTACAAAGTGGTAATAATATTGATTTATTCTATAAAGCTGTATTAACAGATATTGACAAATGGCAAAAAAACAAAAACAAATATAAGAATTACCATTTTAAAGACAACTTGACCCCTCAGGAAAGAGCAGCCTTGTATGAATTGGCACAAGATCAGAGTATAATTGTTCGGGAAGCCGACAAAGGTGGGTGTATGGTAATCATGAGCAAAGTTGATTGTGACAATGAAATCTTTGAGCAACTCAAAGACAATAGGTGCTATATCAAATTGAGCAGTAATCCAACATATGACGTCACCCGTATTATTAATGGACATCTGAAGGATTGGCGTGAACATGAGCTTATAAATGAGGATGAATATAGATTTCTAGTGGTTGATCGACCGAGGTTTCCCTGTTTGTACACTTTCCTAAGGTGCATAAAAGACTCCAATTTCCCCCTGGTAGACCCATTATTTCAGGGAACGGGGTGCCCACAGAGAAACTCTCTCAATATGTTGATGTCTATTTACGACCATATGTATCAAATTTACCCTCGTATATACGTGATACTAAGCATTTGTTAAACATGTTGTGTGATGTAAAGTGGGAACCGGGCATGACCTTGGTATCTTTTGATGTTGTGTCACTTTACACCAATATAGAACATGAAAAAGGGTTGCATGCACTGGGTTATTTTTTGGACAAACGGCGAGTAGAGTACATGTCTCACTCAGAAATGTTGATTGAGATGTCACGTTTAATACTTAACAACAACATGTTTCTCTTTAACGGGGAGTGGTATAAGCAACTATGCGGTACCGCGATGGAATCCAGATTTGCGCCGTCTTTCGCCAGCCTGTTTATGGGCTGGTTCGAGACGGTGCATGTCTGGGGACCTCGCGGCCGAGAATTGACTGACGATATACATTATTGGGGTCGATTTATCGACGATTGCATAATGATCTGGACAGGCTCCTCTCTCAAACTAGATCTATTTTTTGAGTTTCTTAACAACAATGACCATAATATGAAGTTCACGATGACTCATAGCAAAATGGAACTAGTGTTTTTGGATGTTGAGCTCTACATTTCAGGTGATCGAATCCATAGCCGCATGCATCGTAAGCCCACTTCATGCAATTCTGTGCTGCATGCAGATAGTGCTCATCCTAAAAGTCAAATTAATTCCATCCCTTATGGCGAGATGCTACGGGCGCGTAGAAACTGTAGCCAGGAACATGCATTTGACTGGAATTTGAAAGACATCAGGGAACGTTTCCTCAAACGAGGCTATAGAAAGGATGTGGTGAATCAGGCTGAGACTAGGGCACGGAACCTTATACGTACAAATACTTTGAAAGATAGAGCAGATACAAGTATGGGAAATAAGGAGAGTACTGTGAGATTAATCACCAACTATCATCCCTACTCTAACAAGCTGTATAATATACTCAAAAGACACTGGCCCTTGTTGAGAATGGATAGGGACCTGCAGAGCCATGTGAGGGACTATCCCAGTATCACTTATAAAAAGGTAACTCTATACGAGGGATTATTAGTCCAAGCTATCCACCCACATTGAAACCAGAAACATGGTTACATACTATGACGATTGGTTCGTACAAATGCGGCCACTGCAGTATGTGTAAGCTGGCCGTGGATGGCATCCAGGATTTTAGTTTTAATGGTTCCTCCGTGTTTAAAATCAAGACCCACATTGACTGTATGACGAAGTATGTAGTATACGTACTGATTTGTAATTGTAAGATGATTTATGTTGGCAGCACCATCCGACCTATGAGAGAGAGAATCATGGAACATTTTAGAGCAGTCAAGCAACGAGATATGAGATACCCGATAGCACAGCACCTGTACTGCTCAGGGTAAACATTTTCAATTTAGATTCCATGGTCTACAGATGACACCCAGTAACCCTAGAGGGGGTAACAGGGAGTTAAGGTTGAGGTAGAATGAGGCACGCTGGATAATGACGTTGAAATCTGTGGAACGTGGACTTAATATAGATCATGAAATGCAATATTTCCTGGGTACATGATATGGATGGATTGGGCCAGTTGGAATGTATAGATTGTGATGCTGATCATCAAAACATGGAATTCTGTAATGTGCAAGAGATGAGGCTTTATAATGTAGTGGAGTAGTAATGTCACGTTGCGTAGTCTGTGTAACACATATCAATGTACATACCTGTATGTTTCCCAGCTGGACGTTAGGTTGTTTAAATAGTCTTTTTGATGATGTCTTGCTTTGTGATATTGCAACAGATTTTAGAATAGTAATTTGGTTGTTCCGTGAGAGTGGGCTCACCTTCTAGAATACATGCAGAACTTGTAGCCTCTGTCTTTGAACAGGGGGCTCAAGGTCACCATACATAGGATAGATAACTGTGAGAGAATTTAGTGACATTTTTATCCATAAGGACGCCTATGATGGCTGTCTCATGAATTTGCATGTTATTTATATTCATTTTATATAGTTTTCCTTTTTCGATAATGTACTTAATGCGATTAGGAAATTTGACAACTTTTAGGTATTTACTAGTGGCGAGAGAATAGTTACGCGATCCCCAGCTCATGGAATCTGGTTTAATTTGGATCATGTGCGATATAACGAATAGGAATACTACGTATACATTTAGTATTGATATTTATTTCTGTGTAAGGTTAGCAAATTAATGATATTCGTTATTTTGCGCATGTTAATGGTAGTAATAAAGTTTTTCCGGATATATAAAAACTATGTATGTGTGACGAGTGTAGCCTCGTTACTTGTGTTGAACTCCGTCATGCATTTGAAGGTATTAGCGGCCATCTTGTGTAAGGATAATGTTGGCTCTTAGCTTTGTACACTATGATGTATTATAATTACATGCAATTTACTTACATGCTAGGATAGGTGCTTTTAGAAATGAAGCTTGATTTTAATTGTTAAGGCATCTTTATGTAGCGGTTACCAGTAACGTTTAGGTAACTGACCTCGGGCCCGCTATAAATAAGAGAGATTCAAGATGGCGCCCGAGCGAGACGCCGGTAAGACGAGTGAGGAGTACTCTCTGCCACTCGGGTGAGTACTGATAATGTTTCTCGTGCATTCGGGCATAACTGTGATGCCTATTAGATGCCAGGACACCGAGTGAAATTGGGTGTCTTTTAATATAACATACATGCCGTAGACAATACGTAGCAAGCCATGAGCTCAGTTTAGATGCAACTCATGCATTCTAAGAAATGCGGGACTTTGTGATCGGATACAATTTTGGTTCCGCAGTAATAGATAGCTTACCGCAGAATACCGACTTACTTTGGGTTACAGCAACTTTCGCTGATGTAGTGTAATCTGTCTGATTGTGTATGTTTATTTCCCTTTTTTATTATCAGCGATAGGTGTTAGTAATACTGGGGGAATAGAGCGTGAATAATGTATGCAATGGGCATGACGTGGGTCTTGCATTTGAAACAGATTGATTTGATAGAGAATAAGATATCATGTTATTTATTGCACCCTAATATGCGGATGTTCACAATTCTAGTTAGTGTTATGATTAGTCGCAGGAAGTACATATTTGGGTGTTAGACCAGGTTTCCTGATGCACTTATATTACCTACAGGTTAGAGAAATCGTATTGTGATTATTGAATATCCTGGATGGAGGACTATAGAAGACTAGTGACTGTACAGAAGTCTATCTCAAGCAGTAGATGTCTGGATTAGAGAGATATTGTATAAGGTGAGCTCATTATCCGGAACAACTAAAGAGTGAACTGATGCTAGTCACGGGTTAGGTGGTGATTTATGCACTACATACAATAGGTCTGTGTGTTGTTGATGCACTTTTATAATTACTGTTTTGTATTTATAGTATGGACATACTGTACGCACTTGATGTGACAATGATTGTTCTTTTAACTTCTTATGAAATAATTAATACCTTGTATTTAATTCCCTCTTTCTATGACACAAACATCTTCATGGTAACTAATGTGACCATTCATGTTGGAGTGGTTTTTATTTATGAATCACCGTGAGATCGCCGAACACATGGGTGATGTGGTGAAGGGGATCTTATTTAACAGTTCTAGTGTGACTCAAACATATGTTGTCAATTTGTCTATAGCCCTGATGAAGTCAGAGATGCGGACGCATCAGATCTGACGAAACACGTGTTGGCTATTTTTCTACCTGGAGAAGATTGTACGTGTAAAGGAATGATGAATAGTGATCTGTGATGGGAATATCTCAGGAATAAACATCGGAGTTGCAAGAAGACGGACTGGACTTTGATTTCATAATACACACTGAGTAGTGCTCAGGATAACTTGTTTTTTGTTGTAGGACCGGATTTTTCTGGTCCAGCTTTGGGGGTATGAGTGGCTGCCCTCTTCCTTGGAGCACACAATTTGATATTTCTGCATTTGACTGTGGGGATTACTGTGAATTATTTTGCGCATAGAGCCTTGCCACATTTAGTTTTGGTTATTCTACAATAGAAGTCATTTTAACCTCATCAGACAACATCAAGCTCTTGAAGTCCTCACATATGCCTTTCAACTATATCCATTTGTGGATAGAGATCTATTTCAGTTAGGTGTCTTTTTTCAGGAGGTTCGAGTTCAGGCTTGCAATGTGTACTGTCTATTAAGGAAAACTTACTTTCATTTAATTCTTTATTGTTTGATTATTTAAAATCTTACAATATTGTACCAATCGTTTCTATTGTAATAAAATCCAGTTCTAAAAAAATAATAAAAACTTGAATAAATAAACCACTCATTCATATTATCAAATATGTTAAACTTCATAATACCAATTGCATAATACAGATTACCTTTTATATATATCCTATTTTACATCTCGATTTGATTTTGCTGGTCTAACTCTGTTCTTAGTATTAATAAAAACTTTACAAAAGCTGAGTTCAGTATTATATCGTCTGAGTGCAGACATCTTATCAGTGCCTGTCTACAAGTCCGTATTCCTCGCAAGTTAAAATGCCACTTAAGTATAGATTTTCTTTCAGTTTTAAGTTTCTGGCATACGCACAGCAAATGAATAATATTCTCTTCCCCCAATTTACCTAGGCGACATGGCGTCAGTTTCATTGTTCGGAGCCAAGGCATTACATGACATAAGCGGGGAAAGCACCAAAACGAGGTTTTAAAAAATATGCTCATGCTTCAGAGACCATGGAGTTTCAAGATATGATTGGGATTTCACCTTTGTATATCCATTCATTAATGACCATGCATGCTTTCTTTTTGCAAAAGTTTTTATCCAGAAGCAGCGATAGATGTTTTGTTATTTTATTATTGTTATTATTTTATCAATAGTATTTATAAACGAATCTGTAGTTATTGGCATATCCCAGATAGAATTCGCTGAGTATTCGTCTAATGCAGCAAGTAAGTACCTCCAAAACTGTGACTTCTGGTTTGCATTTATTTCCTGCCATAACAGTTTGGACATTTGATTTACGTTATCCATTTTTATTCTTTTCCATACTTTTTTAATAAATTGGCCTTTTTGTGCTATTAGCTGGTTAGTTAATCCAAATTCCAATCTTATCTGTGCAGGTGATGCGTTGTGTGGAAGATAAAAAAGAGATTTAAAATTTTTTGTCACAGCATTATTGATGACTACAGAATCTTTTCCACAAAGTGCTTCGCTACCATATGTTATTGATGGCAATAGTTTTGCCGATATTACTTTTAAAAGCGGTAAGTAACTCAGCCCTCCTAATGACTTCTGCAAGATTCTAAATGCAGTTAGCAGGGTGTTTGCTCTCCGTTGCATATAAGCATTGTGTGGATGGAAAGATCCTTTATCATCGAATAGTACTGCCAGATATTGTGTGTTCTTACTCGTTCTAATTGCGATTTATTGAGGAACCATTTATGCTTATATTTTGACCTTCGATTTTTGTTAACCTCCATAATTTTTGTCTTGGTTTCGTCTATAACCATTCCATTATCTTGTGAGTACCTTGCTATCCTATTTATCAGACATTGCAGCCCGAGCTTTGTTTGACTTAATAGGATAACGTCGTCTGCATATAGCAGATTTGATATCTGTGTACTAGCTAATTTTGGAGGATAGGCATTCACTTCATCCAATGCTTCTGTTAAGTCTGATAAGAACAGGTTAAAAAGCAAGGGTGCCAATACACACCCTTGCTTCAAGCCAGTGGAAGTTGGAATTTCCTTCGATAAGCACGAACCATCTCCCATCCGAACTCTGACCCAGGTATTTGAATAGAGGAGTTGGATTGATGTTAAGAGGGACAATGGGATACCCTGACCTTCAACGTTTGCCACAGTAGTTGTCTGTGTACACAATCGAAAGCTGATTTAAAGTCCACGAAACACAAATACAGTGGTTGCTTCTTTGCTATGCATTTATCCATTAATACTGATAGTACTAATATATTTGTTGTGGTGCCTAATCCTTGCATAAACCCTGTTTGATTCGGTGGTATTATCTGTTTCTACTTTGCCCATACAGATAATTTTGATAGTAGAACTCCTGCGAATAATTTGGCATCTGTATCTTGTAGGGTAATTCATCGATAATTTCCTGGATTTCCCTTTTTTATATATTGGTGCTATTAATGAGCCCCTCCATGTTTCAGGAATTATTGATGTTTTGACAATTTCCTTAAATACTTTTGTGAGATAATCCGCCCATGTATCTGGGTTTTCCTTATAAAGTGCGAACAGAATACCATTGGGATCCGGAGCACCATCTTTTTGCTTCTGAATTAGTTTGCATACTTGATTTTTTGTTATCTCAATTTCATGGTCCAGATCATTTCTTTTTTTTTTAAACATATTTTTATTAAGTTTCATATAATATGCCATTACAAACAGCTAGAGACATATACTTTTAGATCCGTTTTTGTGACAACATGCACATACAACTCTGTACAATCTCGGCACTGTGAATCTTGTATCAACATTACTAGTACTTCCGGACAGCTAGGCTTATGCATATATTGACATTGATCTGTAGAGGTCGGATGTTCAGTCTAGTTCCCTAGTAATAAAGTTGTCTAAGCTTACATTGTAATGAACAACCTTAGTTTAACTTAACCGTCCCTCCCACCCACCACCAGAGTACATATTGCCACTCAACCATCCACACAGAGTGCTAACAATGCAATATTGTAACACCACTACTCATATCAGAACCAATTCCAATTGCAATTGACCTGGAGTGTAGACATATTATTCAGAAAACAGTCCATTCTATGTGTATGTTTTAGGTATACTTTACTCTGTCAGAGGACCAGCCGTTTCCGATATCTACTGTTTTAATTGATTCCAGCATGCTGTCCCAGTCCATAGAGATGGGTTGTTTGCGCTGCCCTCTCTGTTCCTCACGCCGTAGCGTGGCGCTCTCTGCCGCTCCCCATTGGACTATCTCCGTGTGCCACATGTGTAGTCGAGGAGGGAACACGGACTTCCATCTCATGGTAATGGTTCTTATCGCCAGCAGCATGGCCAGGTCCGCAAACCTATATTGCGTTTTCTGTTGTTTGGGGCGGGGGTGTACTCCCAGAAGGCAGCTTTCAGCTGCGTTCCATACCGATGTGCCTGTGATGTCTGCTATTATTGCTCTTATTTGTGCCCAGAATCTACCTAATTTTGGACAGTTCCAGATCATGTGGAGCAAGTCCGCATCCGCCACCCCGCACCTAGGGCAAGTGAGCTGGGTGTCTGTGTACATGCAGTTCAAGCGATGAGGTGTAAGATATGCCCTGTGCAGTACCATGTATTGGATGTACTTGAATCTAGCATTCCTGGACACTTTCTTCGGGTGCTCTAAAACGGCTCCCCATTCCTTATCCGTGAGGCTCCGCCCAATGTCTCCCTCCCATTTTGCGCGTAAAGAAGCGAGGGAGATGCCTGCGTGTGACCTGATGCCTCTGTAGAGCCATCGGACCAAGTGGCGCCCTCTACCCATTAGATACACTGCGTGTACTAATTCGTGCACCGGGGGTTCCACCCCCATAGGGGACCATTGTTTTTTAACATAGTGTGTAATAGCTGCATGTAGTAGAAACAATGTCTGAGGGACACCCTGAATCCGGGTGAAGTTATTGTGGTCCACCAGCACTCCGTCAGTGAATAGACAACCTAATGTGTCCACTCCCTCTTGCGTCCACTGTTGTATACGTCGTGTAGTAATCAGTCCTGTAGCGAGTGGTATCCCTAGAAGTGGTATGTTATCTGCGTAGGGGGTAACTGACTTAGTATAATGTAAGGAGCGCTTCCAATAGGCAAGGGCTACTTTAAGTAGAGGAGGGGTGGTAGGAGGTACGCGGGTCCCCGGCAGAAGCAGTGTATGCAGTGATCCCTGAGCCAGTGTCCGTGGAGTGTAATCAATCTCATGCAAATTACGTCCAGCCAACCAGTACGATAACCACTGTCGCTGACTGGCCATGCAATATGCTCTAAAGTCAGGGACTCCCAGCCCTCCCTCACCCGGCCTCAATCTGAGTTTTGCCAGACTGATTCTCCTGCGGCCCCTCCCCCAAATCAGGTCCATTAGTAAAGCGTCCAACGTACGGAAGATGCTGTGTGGGAATAGGAGCGGCAGGTTAGTGAAGAAGTAAAGCAGCCTCGGGAGCACAACCATTTTGGATATCGCTACTCTTCCCATGACCGAAAGAGGAAGGGATGACCAGAACACAACCTGGGTTTTTAGCGACCGTATAGCTTTCATAAGGTTGCCATCTATGAGGTCTTGCGTCGTCCTATAGATTTGTATACCTAGGTATTTGAAGGTGTGCGCTGCAATCGATGAATTAATGGGACCAAAGGGGATAGGCTCCGGGCTTTCCCTATAAGACATGTAGAATGCATATGATTTCGTGCCATTGATTTTTAATCCAGAGATGGATTCAAATAGGCCAAAGATAGAGGGGACAGGCTCAAGGTCATCCTGTAAATTATTAAGATATAATATTAAATCGTCTGCGTACGCAGATACCACATGGTTGGTTCCTCCTAGAAGGATACCCCTCTCCCCGGCCTCCATCTGGAGTCTTAGGAGAAGGGGCTCCAGGGCCAGCACAAACAGGATGGGGGAAAGGGGGCAGCACTGTCTAGTGCCTCTCGACACGGGGTACGGGTCGGAAATGTGGGAGCCCGTACGAACCCGGGCTGCGGGAGCAGTGTATAGGAGTTTAACCCATTTGATATATTTGGGTGGTATTCCAAATTTACTCAGTGCCCGAAACATGTAGCCCCAGTGCACAGTATCGAATGCCTGCTGGAGGTCAAGCGTTATGCAGCCTGCCGTTTCCGATAATTGGGCTGCAGCCTCCATTACACAATGCAAGCGGCGTATGTTTAGGGACGTATTGCGGCCTGGCACAAAACCACATTGATCTAAGTGGATCAGCTTGGGGAGATAGGGCAGAAACCGGCGGGCCAAAATTTTACTGAGTATCTTGTACTCCGTGGATAGGACAGGGGGCGGTACCCCGCCATATCACGTGTGTCTCTGTTCGGTTTAGGGAGCGATATTACCAGCGCTTGCGTAGTTGATAGTGGGAGCATGTGAGCGTCATACGCTGTTTTATACAAGTGTTCGAGTTGTGGTGCTAGCTTATCTACATATGTGGAGTAAAACTCTACCGGGAGTCCGTCCAGGCCATGAGTCTTGTTACGTGGCAATGCCTTGATGGCCTCTTTAATTTCCGCCCTAGTGATGGGACCTTCTAGTTCTTTCTGGGCTACTTTCGGCAGTGTAGGGTATTGGAGGCCTTCCAGGAATCTATGTATCTGCTCCGGCGGCGCCGGCTCTGGTGTGTGATAGAGTGCTGTGCAGTATTCCTTAAAGGCTGTGTTTATTGCAGTTTGTGTATGCACGCTAGTGCCGTCCTGTAGTTGAATCTCTGGTATTATTACCGGGGGGGGCGTATCTCGTATCAATCAGGCCAATAAGGTGCCTGCCTTGTCCGCCTCAGCATGAGACCGTTGGGAGTATGCCCTGTAGTCTATCAGACGGAGATCCTCAAGGAGTTCAGCATGTTTGATCCTGCCTTCTTGCAAATGGGATTGTGTGGCACCTACAGCACTGGCATCTCGCTCCAAGCCCTGCAGAGTGGCCTCTAATGTTGTGAGTTTTTTGTTAATTTCCTGTCGTACCCCCACCAGCACCCCTATGGAGGCACCACGTAGTACAGTCTTGAATGCATCCCATTCAATGAGACGGGAGGAGGCGGAATTAGTGTTTTCATTGAAGTAGTGAGAGATAGCTGTGTCTAGCCTGTCTTTAAAGACCGTGTCTTCTAGTTGCTGGGGCCACAATCTCCAATTGGGGACTGGGGTGGGGACCTTCCCCCATTCCAACGTCACCTCTAGCGGGTTGTGGTCTGACAGAGTCTTCCCCAAATACGTTGTGTGGTGGATTTGTGTAGAGATAGCAGCTGAGCAGAAGATCCTATCTAGTCTGGTGTGTAGCAAGTGCGGTGGGGAATAAAAGGAATACTCGCGGTGTGTGGGGTTACGTAGTCGCCACACATCCTCCAGTAGCCACCCCCGTGCCCACGATTTCAGGAATTCCGTTTGTTTAAGGGATACAGCCCCGCGGATTGGGGGGTGGGAGCGATCCAACTGGGTGTCTAGTATGGCATTATAATCGCCTCCCAGTACCCACGGAATATCAACCCAGTCTGCTAATTTGGTGTTTAAGCCTGTGAGGAAGACATCCTGATCATGATTCGGAGTGTACACACTCTCCAGTATTAGTTGTTCACCATCCAGCGTCCCCCTCACTATCGTATATCTGCCTTGTTGGTCAATACGCTGTTCTAATTGTCTAAATGGCACCCCATGCCGGACCCAGATTAGCGTCCCTCTGGCGAATGCGGAGTAGGAGGTGCTGTAGATTTGCCCCCTCCATTTCCTGCGCAGTTTAGAGATTTCGTCAGTGGTGAGATGGGTCTCCTGTAATAACGCTACATCTGTTTCCTCCTATTCAATTGGGCGTGTATCCGGTGTCGTTTCTGAACCGAACCCATGCCTCGGACATTACAGGTCACTATGTTATATTTACCTTGCGTATGCATGTCTGAGATTGGTCGTATACGCTACAACAGCCAGGGCCTGTACCACAGTATTGAGTTTACTAAGCAACGGCGAGCCTCCCTCCAGGTCCAGATCATTTCTCAGCTTATCGATCAGATTCACATTGTCTTCTAGTCGGTTGGTTTCCCAGTTGGTATTTAGGTGTATTGTCAAGAATCTAATCCAATCTTTTTCATTTAATGTAGATGATACAGCTGTTTCAGTAGGGCGTGAAAAACCATTTAGTGTTTTCCAAAAAACCCTTGTATTCGATTGTTTACTTGCATACAGTACTTTAGCCCACAGATCATGTTTTACTCGATTTCTTTCATCCCAAATAAACTTCTGCATATTATGATTAATACGCTTTAAGTTAGAACTTAAATCCATATTGTTTGGGCCTTTTTTTAATTGTCTCCGAAGGCTGTTACGTGTTCTTCTCATGATCCGCTTTGTATGGGTTAGAGTGATTTTGTTCCTTGATTCAATTTGGGTCTTTGCGTACCTCTTATAATGTGGTTTCGACACATAAGTTTTGACTAGTTTCTGTATGAAATGTGCCCATTGTTCCGTTACAGTTAAAGATTCCTCTTGAAAGCATTCTTTAATCAATTTTTGAGCCAGTTGGTTAGTAGCTTCTTTGGTATTCTCTTTCCAGATTAATCTCCTATAATTAATTGTTTCCATCTGCCCGGGTACTGTTGCATATGTTTTATGTATTATACAATATAGATTTATAGAAAGAATTTGCTGACTATGATTGCTGTCAGACACTTTCTCTATATAAAAGGAGGTTATCTTGTTAAATATATTCAAAGATGCTATTGTATAATCGATTCTTGATTTGTGACACTGTGAATGATATGTCCATGCTGGAGGTGAGTCTTGTGGTAGCCTCCCATTTAAAATTCTTAGTCCCATTGATTCTACATCTTTAACGAAGCTTACGCCTAACTTGCTTTGACTCGTATTAGTTACTGCAGGTATTATTTGCTGAGGGATTGCCCATAAATAATCCTGTTGTTGGGTTATGGCATCTCTTAAATAGGGCACAAGCAGATTTAGGTTAAAGTCCCCTGATATGATATATTCAGTGAATGGATCCTCAATTATTTGTTGCAATAAGAAACTAATGAGTATAGTGCTCATATTACTCCTTGTGCTTGCTGTGGGGTGTATATATAAATTTATTAATAATATAGATTTTAATTTATTGTCTTCCTTGTACCTTAGTTTTACTGTTAAGAAATTGTTGTTATTCGTAATAACTTGTTTGTGCTCCACTTTCAGATCTATGGCGATAAATATTGCCAGGCCCCCACTGGGGCGTCCATATTTGTTTTGCTTAATTGCCAGCTCAAAATATCCTTTATAACCTTCAAGCATTACGGGGTTTATAGACCAAGTTGCCTGTAGGAAAATAATCTGATAGTTGTTTGACATTGAGTTTAGGTGAGAATTTTTAATTTTTTTACGTACCCCATTTACATTCCACGAGCAAAGATTTAGGGATTCACTATATTTGTGTTTTTCCTCTATTGATCTTCTTGGTTTATTCTGTCATTGTGGGTTTTTCCCATGAAGGGCCATTGTAATCCATTTTTCGTTTAATCTGACCGGCTTTTCTATTTTAATTTGATTCATTGTCAACGCTACTGATTTATCTATTTTTCCAATGGGATTTTTCAATATAGAATAAACCTGATGACTGGGTTTTTTTGTTGGAGTTTAGAGCTCTCCATTGTAGTAAATGGGCTTGGATACACTGTTGGGTGATGTCTACTAATTTTTATTCCCCAACTTAAAAAGGTTTTGTGGAATTCATGAAATGAGGTAGACTTGGATGTAGTTTTAACCAAATGGTAGATGTATTCTTTGGTTCAGTCAGGACAGGAACATTAGAGGATATGTTGGTTGTAGTAGTATAGAAAGTAGTATCAGGAAAATCAGCCCCACCGGGAGCAGCATCCCTGCTGCTCAGCCCACATACAGCAACTGACAATTCCACTTAAACATACACACTGGGAACATTCTGTGACATCACTTAGACTGGCTGAGCAGCAGAGTACAGAACACAGAGAAAAGACTAGACAGAGAAGAGAGCAGGATACCACACAATTCTTTTTCGTTGATGACTAAATCCGTTACAATGGCAGAATTCAGGGTTATCAGCGTCATTTCTTGGCTACTTTACGGATTTTGAAGGAATTCAACAGCTTCAATGTTTTCACTGGTGACTTTTTCTAATGACGCCTGCTCTTAGCCCTGCCACTCCTGCTGCCCCAAGTCTTGTACGAAGTTTTGAAGAGGGCCCAACTTTAAGACATTTCAGGAAGGGCTCATTGTAAAAAAGTTTAAAGGCCTTAGTTGTAGATGGACCTTTTCTGTCCTCTTCCTGAAACTCTAACAGATTTCCTGAATCCACAACTTGCTGGTTCACTATTAAGTTCATAAAGGAACATTTTCTTTCTTCACCTTCTGCCCTCTCTTCATCAGTGCTTTTCTCTCACCTGTGCCTCTTTGAACAAGTGCCCTTAATGTTAAACTTATGAACCCTTTTAACCATAACCATATCATCGGGCGCACTTTATGAAATATTGGGATTGGAACATTTTAAAGGCAGCCCAGGCCTATCAACATCCGAAAATAGGGATTGTAACATGTTACTAATGTATGTTAATTTTGCAAGCCAGCACACAGAGTTGGGTTACAACACCAAAGCCATGGAGTCCGCCGAGGAAGGCACTCAAGCAGCAGAGCAAGCTATTGATAAAGGATGGAAGGGATGGCATTGCCCCGTGCTTGAAGAATCCAAAGCGGAAATGAAGGCTATTGCCACCTAGAAAGTATATTACCGCTGAACTGAGTTCCCTGTTCTGGTTGCTGCTACCGGCCCCTTGGCCCTACCACGCACTTTGCACTTTTTCGCTGGTCCCTGGAGGGGCTTTAAACTGCACACAGCGGTCCCGCAGCGCGGGAGACCGCTGAACTGAGTTCCCTGTTCTGGTTGCTGCTACCGGCCCCTTGGCCCTACCACGCACTTTGCACTTTTTCGCTGGTCCCTGGAGGGGCTTTAAACTGCACACAGCGGTCCCGCAGCGCGGGAGACCGCTGAACTGAGTTCCCTGTTCTGGTTGCTGCTACCGGCCCCTTGGCCCTACCACGCACTTTGCACTTTTTCGCTGGTCCCTGGAGGGGCTTTAAACTGCACACAGCGGTCCCGCAGCGCGGGAGACCGCTGAACTGAGTTCCCTGTTCTGGTTGCTGCTACCGGCCCCTTGGCCCTACCACGCACTTTGCACTTTTTCGCTGGTCCCTGGAGGGGCTTTAAACTGCACACAGCGGTCCCGCAACGCCGGACGCGCGCGGGCGTGCCCGGGCGAAGACCGGGCCAAGACGGGCCCGTCTACGCCCGTCAAAGACCGGAAGAGACTGGACTGGGCCACGTCCCTGAAATTTGGTTGCAAAAGGGTTTGTGGTTCATTCTGTGTTTAGGTGTTAGAGGATAGGGTTTTCTATTGGGGGTTACTGATAAAGTATTCATATTGTATAATGAATAGACGTGATGGGAGGGGGAAAGGGGCTCAGGTTGCCGGGGTTACTGGAAGTGGGTCTATTGCAGGAACATTGGATACATTTTTATTAAGAGCTACTTCTGTCCTTGAACACGAGATTGTCATGGCGGAGCGGCGTCTATCCCTGGAACCTATAAGTAAAGGGCCCACTACGGGGTTTTTAGATTTTGATATAGATGGTGTAGGATCCCTCGATTGTGGCCCTCTCCCGGTAACTGGGTCGCTAACTAATAGCTTATGTAACCCAAGTAGTGCTGTACTGGAGGTAAATCCGATATGTAATCTAGAATGCTCTCTTAATAAGGTATTGAAGCCACCTATAACAGTTGGTCCTGATATAGCTCCCGTGTCTGACCCAATTCCCATCTCTGTGGTGAAAAGGAAGAGGGGAGGGCCCACAAAGACCAAACCCTGCTAAAATTGCGAAACAGTCCAAAAAGGGAAGGGAAGGTTTAAGTAAAGGTAAAGGTGTAGTAGAACAGGCAAAAATTCGAAATGTCGATACCCCTCCTACTGTAAGCCTATCTCAGGATGAAGCCACATGGCAGAGGCTAGAAGCTTTGATACTAACTATATTAAATCCGCTTACTATGAGATTGGTTTATATTGAAGATAGGCTTAAGGGTCTTGAGTTGCAATCAAAAACTAATTTTCGGATTCTAGAAGCTCATATAACTAACAGTAAGCCTCCCTACCCCCTAATTAGTAATCTAGAGAGTATTGAAAGGATACTTGTTTCTAAACCTAATCCTAATCCTATATTGTCTGAAAAGATGAGCAACGGTGTCGAAGTGATACCTGTTGTTAATCCTATATTGTCTGAAAAGAGGTCCCAGGGGAGGGCCCTGGACCTGTTGTTATAAGTTGGGTACCAGCACATGATACCAATCGAGCTAAGAGCATGGAACCTACCTCCCTGGGGGTACCTCAGGAGAATTTGCACAAGACCTTATGAGCCCAACTGGGCCCAATAAAAACAATAATAGGGTAGAGGCAAATAATCATGTTTCATTGGTTGCTAATGTTGGAAATGACCTGACAGGGTTAGGTATATTACCATCTAGGATAGGCTCTACGGGCGTAATCAGGAAGACGGCTGCGGTATTTAGAGATGGGAAAGGTATGGAGAAATGGTGTAGGCCATTACAATTGCCTCCGGCAGCTGCCCCTCTGGTAGTGGTGCTGGGAAATGTGCCATCACTAAGGGAGGGCCAAGTTGAATCAACTGTCCAATTGATGCATAAAGCTATGTTTTGGCTGGATCAGAGTCTGAGGGGGGCTGGCGCTTGGGATAGGATAGACAAAAACCATCTTATTATGGCAAGGAGAGTTACCTGGATAGGGACAATGGGGAAAGAACTTGATGGGGATTGTGTGGTATTAAATTTTAATAATGAATTTATTGTCAAACACCTACTGGAGTCGTTGGGTAGTTTTTCTAACAACTTTGTAACTAAGATCATAGTTCTACCCTTGGCCTTTTTTTATAGGCCATTATTCCCTAAAGTGTTGGGACCATTACAGTTACGTTTGAGTCCAAGGGCACAGGCTTGGGGGGATTCTAGTTGTTTACCCAGGGTCTATAACCCTGGATGTGTGAATAGATTTGCCCCCTTTCCGGCTTGGACGCGTGCGACTGACAACCACAGCCCGTTCAAACTCTTATTGACAAGGTCTACCCTTTAATAAATCCCTCAAGAGTAGAATGGCTGCACCCAGAACCCATAAATCTAGGGGAGATAATAGAGAGTATGCCACAACCAGTTTATTTATCAAAGGATGACTTAGATCTCCTGGATAGGGCATCCAATGAACAGGACACGAATATGATGGGTAAGGATCAAACATTGTGCGGTAAACCCCAGGTTGTGGATTTGAAGGGAACATTACTATCCTGGAATATTGCAGGACTAGGATCCAAACTGGGTTGCCCAGATTGGCATAGTTTTATTGAAGCTTTCGATATCTGCCTCTTTCAGGAGACTTGGGCAGAAAGCCCTCTTTTTTGTTTAGGTTATTTAAATTCCTTTATCCCAGCATCAAAAGGACCAAAGGGGAGACCGTCTGGGGGTCTGATAATATGGGTAAAGCAGAACCTAGGACTGGATGTAAAAGATATACCGACAGTTAATAAGGATATCCAGTGGGTGCAACTGTCTAGAGGGAAAAAGGTAATATTGAATTTATTTAACATTTATATACGTGGTACCAGGGGGAAAAGGTCAGGTGTTCTTACCGCCCTAGATACCATTTTAGAGGATAGTAGAATGACTTCGAATATTGTGATAGGGGGAGACCTGAATGTGACGTTTGAGCCCCTTTTGTGGGAGGAAGGTAATTTCGTGGAAGAGGAAGATATTAAGTGGGATATACCGAGACTTGAGCTTGAACCAATAAAAAGATGGACTGAAGTAGTGATACAAATTAACACCATTTGTATAGAGAAGGGCCTACGGGCTGTAAATGGCCGTACGCCATCAGATAAAACAGGAACTAATACCTACGATAATGGATATAGCAGTAGCAGGATAGATTATGTGTTGGTAAGTTTGACGCTATGGGGTAGGATAAAGGATATGCGGGTTCAGGTTAGAATGGAAAGTGATCACAATCCGTTATGCTTGGACTGGGACCTATTAGAGTCAAAGACTGGGCACAAAACAAATGTGATGTATGCTACCGCAGAGGTTGTTCAGTCGAACGATATGAGGCGCCTTAAGTGGGCGAGTATATCAAAGCTACCTGATGTACTAGATAGCATTGGTAAAGAGCTGGCTTGTGCCCTCCAGAAGTTGAGGGTGTGTGCTGAGAACCAGGGGGCGCCCGATGATTCTACCAATATACATGCCATTTTTTTTAACCATCTACGATCTTATTTTATTAAGGGAGGTAATGCTAGTAAGGCACCTACCCAAAAAATTCATAAATGGTATAATAAAAACTGTAAAGAGGCACGTGTAGCAGTAGGTAGGGCCATAAAAGCGGGTGCTTTGTTGTCAGTTCAAGAAGCAAGAGCTAGTTATCGTATAGCAATAGCTAAGGCAAAAAGACCTGGGATAACAGTCGTTGGGAGGAACTCCGGGTCGCTTGTGCAGGGAGAAATACTAAACAGCTCTGGGATGTCTACAAATGGGGCAGTGGGGACGTGCTGCAGCACCCTCGAATTATGTTGCCCAGCAAGAGTGGGTTAACTATTTTAAGCCCCAGTATGCTGTTGAAGTGAGAGACTCAGATTGTAGTTTTACTAAATGTTTTTTTAAGGAGATATATTTTACTATGCAAGATGTAAAGCAAGTGCTCAAAGCTATCCAAATTGGTAAGGCATCGGGCCCAGACTGCATCCCGGGGGATGTATTCCATTATGATATTGAGAGCTGGGGTATGTATTTTTACCTGCTAACAAACTCTATAGCCCGGGGTGCTGCTGTTCCAACTTCCTGGGCCGAGGCTGAAATTATTCCCGTTTTTAAGAAAGGGGATAGAGCGCGTCCAGGTAATTACAGACCAATAAGTTTGATAGATGCTGCTCAAAAAATTATGGGTAGGTTGGTCCTAAACAAAATACAGTGCTGGATTGATGAATTTAGTATTTTATCCTCTTTTCAAGCTGGATTTAGATCCTCCACCAGCACAATTGATCAGGTATTTAGATTCACCTTACTTTTTTGGAAGACAGTTGTGCTGGGTAAAGGAAGTCTGTATGCGGTCTTTGTCGACCTCCGATCGGCATTTGACCTCGTACCGCGTGGAAAACTTTGGCAGGTGCTGCAGGAGATGGGCCTACCCCTAGACCTATTGACCTTAGTGGCCCGGTTACATGAGACTAATTCTGCCAAGATTAGGTGGGGTAAGCAGGGAGAGCTCACAGAACCCTTCCCAGTTGAAAGGGGGTGCGGCAGGGTTGTGTGATGGCCCCAACACTATTTAGTCTATATATTGACGGGATAGTGGATTTCATGCTGGCGACTCCAACTGATGCCCCCACTCTAGCAGGAGTAAAAGTGCCGATATTAATGTTTGCGGATGACACATTGATCATTTCCAAGACACCAAGCGGACTCAAAAGAGCACTTACCATCTTTGAGGAGTTCTGCTCAAGGCGTGGCTTGGAGGTCAATGTGTCAAAGACAAAGATGATGGTTTTTAATCCGCATAGGGTTTTTAGGGGTGGTATAAATATGAGTAATCTCCTACTAGAGCAAGTCAAGGAATTTACCTATTTGGGAGTGATCATTCAGGAAGGGTTAAAATGGGCGCACCAACTTGATATCTCAACCCTAAAACATCGGCAATTAACAGGAGCACTCCAAAGAGAATTCAATTCCTCCTTTCACAAGCCAATAAGTCCAGTGCTAGAAATATATAATATGAAGGTAATGGGCTCTGCATTGTATGGTGCTGAGCTCTGGGGATATGAGGACTTATCTAAACTCTCAATCTCCGAAAACAAGTTTTTAGGCACATTACTCGACTGCCGCAAAGTACACCTACATATCCACTGTTGTATGATCTGGGGAGGAAGCCTATAGCACATCTAGCAAAAATTCGCCCTCTTTGTATTGGCGCAGGCTGTGGTCCACCCCAGAACTAGCAGATTATGCAGCTGGATTTTTAGACGTAATTAAGGCAGACACGCAGCACCAGATAAAATGGCTCAGGGAGTTAAAACGATCTCTGGTGGAACTTGGCATGAGCCATTTATGGGAGGACCCGAAAAATAATGTTTTCCCACCCAAAAAGATTTTAAAGGCTAAATACTGGGAAAAGGTCCTTAACTGTACGGAAGCCAGGTTTGATTCCTCATCCCTAACGGGATTTTTTCTAGAGCATAAACCAATGCCGAAGTTTGAATATTATTGGGACTGCATTCTTAAACCCCTAGAGCGGAAACTGTATTTTCAGTTCAGGATAGGTACTTTACCTATAAGAGTTTTCACAAACAAGTGGTCTAATGCACATAGTGAGTTGTGCCCAGTTTGTATGATTAAAAAGGAAACAATGGGCCATTTTTTGTTTGAATGTGCAGGTTACCATGCCCCACGCCGGGCCTGGCTGCGCCCTATATGCAAGTTATTGGGAATAAGAGGTGCGAACCAAGCAGTCAGAATATTAAGAAGTGATACAAAGGAAGTAATAACCATAGCAATGGCTAAATTCCTGGGGTGGGCTTGGATAATCAGGGCTTGTTCGCAACGAAAATTTGATGTGTGATTTTAGAAGGCTTAGTAAAAGATACTGAATTGATAGGCAGGACGGGTGTATCGTATAGTTTTACTGTGGGGGGTAAACAAGATTACTATGAATTTAAAGCCGGTTGTTACTAAAGCTTGTATTTTGGTAAATATTTTAATAATGGTAGTTTTTAAAGTCAGGGAAATGTTTTGGGTCTCGAAACTTATAGTATGTTTAGCGTGAGGTTCTTTTCGACATATATTGACGAAATGTCAAGAACTAAAATTGTAATTAATGTTTTTATGGTATTTTATGCATTATCTAATGGTGTTTTATTGTTTCTAATGTTTTGTGTATAACTGTGTGCTTTTATGACTGAAAACGTCGAATAAAGCTATTTGATGATGATGGTTAATTTTTTTGGCAGAGTTTATGAAGTTTGTTTGCAAGGCCAATGGTTGGCCATCGCTGGACAACAGAGCTATGAGAAGGAAGCTGGCTATAAAGATTTGCAATGCTATAAGAGGACTAAAGAAAACTCTGAATCTAGAAACAAACAACGAAGTTGCTGGTTTTCATTAAGCCTTTTGTTCTCTTTTGTAGTATTCCAGCCTTTTTTTTTTGTTCTCTTGTACAGTGTCATGGACTTTCTTTTTGTTCTCTGTTTGGTAACCTGGCTCCTAATGGGGCCAAATGTGTGTTTAGAGCAATACAATTACATGTTGACACATGCCATTTGAACCTTTTTACTTTAACCACTGTTGTGTTCAGTCTTTTGCCACTGGTCACCATGTAAAACAGCTTCAGATAATGCTCTGTACCTCAAAGTAAGGCAAGCCCCAGTGAATCACCAGTATGGGAGTAGTGGCACAAGTTGTTAAGCTTTTCTGAATGCAAAGTATAACATTGTTGCAGATAACTACTTTTGTATGTATATGATATTTCTACAGCACAAACCTAGCCAAAAAGCATGTTTCTCAGATTTATTTTATACAGCAGCCCACCTCTCATGGTAGATTTTAAAAAGTAATCTTTCCAAAGCACAAGAATATTGATCTGATTATTAGGATCAGATTTATGGAAGTTTTGTGTTTGGTTTGCTTAAGTTTTATAACGCAGATTTGACAAACCAAAGCAAATTAGTATTTGGTACAACACATCCAAAATGGGAAAAGTTTTCAAGTTTGTCTAGGCATTGTATTTTGTACTGAAAGGGCACCCTTCCAGTACAAAACCTAAGCTAGACTCTTGCAGACACCTTTGCACTATAGTGTAAAGATGAGTGCTTGGCGCCCGGCTGCCTAATAGTGCACTGGTGCAAGGGAGAGGGGTAGACATGACACTTTCCTGTTCTCTCTCCGTGCCACGCAATGCAGCAAATTTGGGTGCTGCGCTGCGTTCAGTGACAGTTTTGTAAATCTGCGCCATAGTTCTTTAGAACTCATGGCATTGCAAATAATTCATTGTATTGTGAAAAGAAGGCATATTACATCCATGTGCCCTGTTTTCTGCAGGAAAGTACATTGAGGAGGTGGTCCTTAAAATATTTCTCTACAAGCAAATCCATACTACTTGTGGGACTCAGCAAGGGAATAGTGGCAGTCAGCTAATGTGCTGGTAACATGGATTGTCAAGGTGTAATCCAACCCTTAATGATTTATCAGTGATCCACAGCCATTCTAAATTATTCATTGAATCATCTAGGAGTAATCTACACCTGACCGGCAGTTGGCATAAAATCATCCAAGAGTATTTCACAATGATCTGAAAGTCCTTATGTAGTCGTTGTTTAGTAGTCCACAATCATTCTGTAGTTGTCCTAAAATAATCCAGAGTAATCCATGCTCATTATTGAGTTGTCATTAAATCATCCTAAAGCAATCCACACTCATCCTAAAATTGTCATGGGATCATTGCAGAGTAATCAACAGCCACCTTGAAGTGGTAATAGGATCATCAAGGAATAATCAACAGTCATCTTGAAATTGTTGTAGAATCCGCCTAGAGTAATCCACAGTCATCGTTAAATTTTCTTGACCCCATCCTAGAGAAATTAACACTCATCCTGAAGGTGTCCTTGTGTAATGTAACCAGTGCTCACGTAAAGCACTTCAATACCTTCGGGTCAAGTTTTTGCTATGTAAAACATCAAAAAATATTGAGACTCATGATAATTTTATGGGCAAAAATGCACCAATACTCAATGATTTCGTTTACACATAGATAACACTTTGAAAAGGCATTCTTAAGCACTTGTGTGTAATGTATTAAAGGTAAACAGACTCTAATAACAGGCTAACCATTGAGTTCAGAATGTGGGAAAAGTGGAAGCTCTGCGCTTGTTAGTTGGATGTGGCACTGCTCAAATATGGCTGCCCTGCAAAGGCCGTCTTCCATAGTCCTTTCTTCATTATGAACTTCTCGCTCGGCGTCCTCAGCAGCAGCTATGATCGTTCAACACTGGTTGTTGCTGTGGCATTTGCAGGTGAGAGAAGAGGGTCGTAGGTTATGGCAAGCATGGGATGCAGGTGGTGCCGGCCGGCTATTCATCTAGGATCATGTTGTCGATGGAGTGGTAGTGTTTGTGTCCAAAGAGTAGCTTCAGCTACTTGCCAACTGAATGTAAGAGACTCCACTAGACACTTGGAGTTCTTTGAGGGTTCTTTTGTTGACCCACGCCACCTCTGCTTCTTGCCTGGAAGCCCGCCTGACACTTGAGCCCGAACTGTGCAAATTTAAGTGACCTTAATGATGTTTGCTCAAAGCAGCTTCCTCTCGGTGTAGATGCTGGCTTTGTTGTCTATTGCATAGATCATAATCGGAGATTGCCTCTGCCTCCTTGGCTGAACACACACCTACCGAAACATGAGCAGAAAACAAAGGAAAAAAATAGTCCCCCAAACCACAGATAAAGAACCAAAGCATAATGATACAGTACTTGGTCCCTGCTCCGTGGGAGGAACAAAAGAGAAAAAAGGAGAGATAAAGAGGCAGGACTGACCACTAGCAAGCAAGGATTTTTAAAAGACACTGAAACACACAAATGAAAAGCAGGGAAGCCCACAGAAGAAGTATATACCAAAGTAAATACAAGAGGTCTCGAATGCTCGACCTAAAAAAATGAAGTACTTCTTACTTTCCTTTTTTCTTCTGAATTCATTAACACACTTTTGCTTCCCTCTCCTTACTAGTACACACTCACAACTCAACCAATGCACTCCCACAGCTGGCAAGTTTTCATTTTGCTTATGTGTGACATTTCCAAGTTTTCAGTATGTTTACGTGTGACATTTCAAATCTTACGTGTGTCAGTTTGCGTAACACCTTGAATAGATCAAAGCAGTTACATCCATGTACTGCGATAGATTTCACAAATGATACTGCTTTACGCAATAGAATTGCCCAGAGACAACCTGAAAACAGCTTCAATGCACTTTAAGCGTGTATGCAAGTGTAGCCTCCTCTCTGCACTAACGCTCTCATCCATCCAGCCCTATTTAAAACCTTCAGTGTGATGCAGTGTGTCTGTCACTGACTTCCAGATTGTTCCGAGTCCACACGCAGTGGGGAGCTACCCCATCTCATGAGTTGTGTGGCTCGGCACAGAATCTCTCCTTGACCCTGGGTAGAGAGAGAACTCTGGCAGCAGCTAACTGCTTCTGCTCGTTTCATTTTACAATAGGTTCACGTGTATAGGCACTTCACAAGAGAATGTGCTGCCGACCCCAAAGGACCATGAAATAGCGTGACAACAAGGTGTCAATGTGCTATTGCGGGGACAATTACTAATTTGGTTTAGTCTAACCCCATTTGTGTGATGCTTGACAGAGCTGCATTCAACCCTGACCTGCACCTGGATTAACACACAGCTCTTCCAAAACACCTGATGTATGCCAGTTCTGCCAAAGCACCTCAATCCCACTCTGCAGTCAGCCTTCCTATTCCATTACTTGGATCAATATAGTCCTTTCCAAAGTCTTCTGAGTACCAAGATTAGAACAATCTGTGCTTCCCCAGTAATGGGATAGACGTACAGCTTGTCTAATATCTTCATACATGAATAAACAATCATACAGCAGTGACAGACTAAGGAGGCTTCTGCACATGCGTAGCACAAAGAGACAGCAACATTTCCCTTTTGCTGCTGGCCACTAATAACTGAGTGCACAACCTGGTGCCTGCACTAATGGCAATTTTAAATCTGATGCTACTTTTGTCTTGTATTGTGTATACAGTGCTTACTACCCCTCTGTTGGGTGCTAATGCGCTTGCCCACATGGGTAGTACACTACACTGTATTTGGTGAGTAGTTGGAAGTATTCGGTCTTGGTTTTGATCCAGTGTGGAAAGTGTTTCTATTTTGTGCATTATGACCACAGGGGTGTGGTTATCATGTTATTGGACGCAGTGTTTAGCAGTGTGATGGATGAAGTGTGAGCGAGAGGGACGCAGTTTATGATTTTCAGTAAGCTGACAGCTTTGCACAGCTCTCCAGGTCCCTTTTTTGTATTTTTTATGATCATAGTCCACTTAGCTGGTTACTTTATTTTGTTTAAAATGACTCTCAAGCTTTTGCAGCCTGGGATGGCAAACAGTGGCAAAATAAGCAAAATTTGCAGTCCCAAACCCTAAACTTGTAGTATTTCTGCAGCAGAGAGAAAATGTGCTTGTCACAAAAATACCACTCGGTCCTTGGTCTGTCACTTATGGAGACTGCCAAGTCACAGTCTGTGACCTAGCAAAGTGTCCAGCAACACTGTGCCTCAGAACATGAGGGTGTCTGATGCAGAGAGTGCAGATTTAAATTTGAAAACTCTGTCTCTTTCTGGCATCTGACAACCTCCATTCCAAAGGTCCACAGGGCAGTAGGGAGTGAATGCAGGGTGGGGTGGCACAGGTGACTCGGGTGGGGGTTATGGAGGGGAAGAGAGACCTGATGTGTGTCCCAAGGGTGGAGTCAGGTGAAGTGGGGTTTCGACCACGAGTCACAAGGGAGAGGAGGCACAGGAGGCGGTGGGAATGTAGAGGAGTCAAGGGGCTGCAGGGGAGTATTGGGTCTCATGAGACAAGGGCAGCGGGAAGGCCTGTGAAAACAGGGAGGTAGGCAGGCAGCTGGGCAAGGGTGTGTGGTAGCACAGCAGGAGGGCCTGGTGTACTTGCAAGGTGTTAACAGGCAGGCTACAGTGGAAATAAACACCTCTGCTGCCAGCTGACCTGTTGCTCACTCTCCTTTTATTGTCTCAAAGGCAATGTGGAGCCGATAAAATGAGGATCAGACTTATTTTATTTAAAAGGACTACTTTTGTGGGCACTTTTGTAAAAATAGCAGGAATTTTTGTAAAAATGCATACTTTGCAAATTTTTTGCGAATCACAAAATTGTGATATCACTGGGGTCTGTTTAAACGTTATGGTTGTGAGCAGCCATAGGTTGGAGGGAGGACTGGTGGAGAGATCTGCTGGGACAGACTTTGTTACTATCATCCATTACTGATTGTGATTGTGAGAAGTCAGGTAGCTGTCATAATATGTATCTGCAGTGGTGGACTAAATTAAACTCTTCTGTTGGCCAGCAGCCCAGCGGCATGTGGCAGATCTGTTCAGTTATTCTGTGCCTGTTCAGTTGGTGATGGGCAAGGGACATGATCCATAGCAGTTTTTAGGTCTCAGCTCCAGACAGCGTGCATTTGCTGTCTCAAAAAGAGACCTGTTGTATGTACTTTGTGGGCTTCAGCCCGCCAATAGGCTTCCCATTTGCTGGCACCGTCGTCGCTCTTCAATTCTTTATCCCCATTTGTCCATTGCAGGCATGCGTTATGCCTCTTCGTCTGTTTAGCCATCTCTGAGAGCAGGGACCAATTACTACAATTCATCCACAGGTCCCATTAAAGCACGGCTCTTGGGACTAACTTTTAAATAATTTTGAGCACTTTACACGAGCGCGTGCTCCTGGCGCCATTTCTCTGTGCTTTTAAAAACCAGAGGTAAAATATCAGACGCTGTTTACTGAGGGCCGTTTACTTTTATTTCTCTTACTTCAAAACAAGCACTTGCTCCTAGTGCCATTTCTCTGTGCATTCGAAAACCGAGGTAAAATGTAAGACGCTGTTTACCGAGGGCCGTTTGCTTTTATTTCTCTAACTTTAAAGTGAGATGATTTGCGGGTTCTGGACATTATTTCTAATTATTTGTCCGATCCCGCCATCTTTCACCAGTTGCTCTGTTCATTTTAGTCCCTCTTTTGTTTCTGAAACCACTGAACCTTTTATTAAATGGCATGCCCGGAAGTGCTCCTGCAGAGGCTGACATGTTACTTTATTAATAGTCACACGTACAGAAAGTATAAAAATGCGTATCTTACATTTTACAAATTTCCTTACAGAAGTGTTCAATTTAGAAAATTATTTAAAACAGTTGTCGGACTCTACCGTACAACTGCTATTCCAAAATGGCTGAAATACTCTCATATGAACAAGAATGCACGTCTTTTATTTCAATGCAAAAAGTCATGATGCCGCTCTCTATGGTAATCTGGTGGCCCCGGCATGTCTTTCCTTTTTAATCACTTCCGTTGGATCAGACGTGAGGCTTGTTTATCTTCGTTCCCTGTGCAACTGGTCATTTAAGCATTCCATAAAATCAATTACACTTTGTGAATTGATGACATACGCTGAGCTAAGGGGCTGTAATGTAGCAAGGGGTATTTATATTGCCCTCCTTTTCTGTTGCAGTGTCATCTCCCCCAGCCTGTCCTATGATTAATGTCTGTGGCTTGAAGTTTTAAAAGTAATCAAGTTAACAGTTTAAAGAAGACGGCTCGCGCACATGTAATCTTCAATCATCCATCCTTTTTAATGATTTTCCGGTAAACAGGATAAATAGAAAAAACAACATGCTGAATAAATTAATGTTTATTTGAAGTTTAACTACCAGCATAGATTTGGTTACTCTGTTTAGAGGATAGGTTCCTGATACTGACGTCTGGCTAATCAGCACAGAATTGTGAATAAAGTTCGTTTTACATTTTATTATAGAAATGTAACACTTCCAGCAGTGAGAAACAGGCAATCAGTGCATTGTGGAATTTATATGTCATCTATTGAATACCCCACTACATTTTCTCTGTAGGACTCCTAGATGAATATGAGCTAATCATCCACTAGGTAGGCTAAACTCAGCATTATACATAAATTACATTAATAGTGCTTTTTAACATAACTTTCAGCCATGCTGAACAGCTCCTGTGCTGCTATTCAGCATGGCTAAAAGACACTGACATTAACAACCCCAATAACTCTTGCATTGCCGAGTTGAATGCATACCCCAAACCATCATTGAAGAAATAGAATCTAGTGGTATTAGCGAAACAGAAGAAGATCAACAGACACCGAGAAGATCCAAGAGAGCAAGAGTTCCTTATCATAGGTATTCTGCACCTGAATGGATCTACTATGCAGACAATGTGCCAAATGTGTCGGGTCAAAATCCTAATGAATGAGATCAGAGACATTTGAACCTCCATGATATGCAACACTGAAAAACAGCATTGATTAAATAAGTTTTCTGAAACAAATATTAATTACAATCAAAGAACTTGTAAAGCACTATTTAGTGAATTAAAAAACTGGATCAATTGAGATGACAAATAAAGAACTGTGCTTAAAACCGCAAAATAAAAGACTGAAGTAAATGAAACTGACAATAGATAATTAACAAAAGTGAATAAATGGAATTAAGAAGAATTACCTAGGGCCAAGAGTTGCAGTAGAGGAGTAGGGATAACACATTTAGAAAAAGATGGAGTAGTTCTAGGGATGTGTCACAAAGAGTATTGTATATAAGGTAAATGAAATAACTGCAATTGATCAATCAAGAACTTTTACACATTTGCACAAGTAGAAGTAAAAACAGAATATTGAATCTGCAGGCTGCTATATTCTACTAAGGTCTGATTGTAGACAAATGTGTATCCTTACCAAAGCTAAGTGTAGAGTATTGATTATTTTCACACTAATATTTGTTATATTAGCTATTATAATCCTTTTAGTTGGAATGAGTTTTACATCAGAAATAGAAAGGCTTAGGTCTACACCTGCATCTAGAACAACTGCACACACTATAGATGAAACTAAATTAAAGGCTTCATTTGTAGATTATTCAAAAGAAGAGTTTTCAACTAACATTTATTCTAGATTAGTTCAGGATTATACTCAAGCTTTAGATACTCAGAACTGCTACATCTGTACACACTTACCTTCTTCAGCTGCAAAAGAAGTGGTGTATCATTATATCCCATTGTCGTATGCAATTACATTCAGTATTTTGCTTAGTTTATTTTATAGACAGGAAAGTTTTTTATATTATTTTTCCAATTATGACATGACTCTTTCTAAACTTCCCCTTCCAGAAAAGAATGATCCTCACCCACAAGCAAAAGATATGAACATTGCATGGTATTTCTTTAGATCACCCACAGCCATTGACACTGTTAAGCCGTACGAAAAGAATCTACCCTGTTTAAGAGCTCGTTAGAAAAGATGTTCATTTTGATGTTAGAGGATAGAAGACCTCAATTTTGTTTTGCAAATATAAAGAAGATGTTTTAAAGAATGTCTGGAAGAAGGAAGAAGATGAATGTAAAAAGAAAATGGTTTACCCAAAATTAAAGTTAGATAGACGACAAAAGGGGAAATTATGTATTTACAAAAAGAGAAACCAGGTTAGAAAACAACGAATTGGGATTGTTGTAGGAGGCTGGCTTGGTATATGGTGTTCACTTATTCAAGTGTAGCACCCTGCACCAATCCAGACAACCATTATGGTGTTTTTAGTGGTTTAGACAACCTTAGAAAGGAATCACTGACAGAATATCGAGGACCTAAATATCGACCTACAAAAATATCGGTGACAAAATATCGACTACCAGAATATCGAATTCCTATCTACAAACAGGTAAGCACAAAAATATCGAATCCTAAATATCGTTGTAAATAATATAGTTTGTTAAAATATCGACTTTTTAAAATGTCTTAAAAGTAATGTAAAATTAATAAAATAATAAATATAATTAAGTAAAACATACTTAAAAATACTTAAATAACCTTAAAATTAATAAATAATTAATGTAAGTTAAGAAAACAAACAAACATGCATTTTTATTTTTTAATACATATATATTAACTTAATAATATTAAAAAATAATCAATATTTTTAGTGTTCGATAGCGGGAGGATAAAATATACTATTCCCACTCCAGTGAGTGCAACAGTAGGGAAAGAATTGGATAGCGGGAGGGTAAAAATTACTATTCCCACTCCAGTGAGTGCAACAGTAGGGAAAGTGTTGGATACCGGGAGGGTAAAAATTACTATTCCCACTCCAGTGAGTGCAACAGTAGGGAAAGCGTTGGATAGCGGGAGGGTAAAAATTACTATTCCCACTCCAGTGAGTGCAACAGTAAGGAAAGTGTTGGATAGCGTAGGGGAATTATTTAATATACCCACTCCTGTAATATAATTAACATTAATTAACAATTAATTATTTTGTAAAAAATAATTTACCTCCCACCATTTTCCCCTATAAACATCACCTACAATATTGTAACATATTAATAAATTAACATAATTAATTCATTAATTAACAAATTACAATTAACAATATAATTGATTAACATATTCACAAAATAATTGTTAATAATTAATATCTAATTAATTACTAATTAATAAAGAAATACACAATTAACATAATTACCAATTAATTATTAATCAATTAATAATGAATTAATAACAATTAATTAACGTAATTAACAATATAAATTATTAAATATTAATTCATTAAGTAATAAAATAATAAATTAATTAATTTCAATTAAATTACTTTCCACCCTATTCCCCTATAAACCCACAACCCGCTACAGAATTAAATTACAAAAAAATTAATTAACATAAAATTCATTACTTTTACAAAATTCAAACATACATTTCAAAAGTAATAAATACTTTTAACACATATACTAACACTTAAAACACTAAAAAGAAATTCGATATTACTAACTTCGATATTGTGGAACTCGATATTTCTTACCTGCATTTCGATATTCTGCACCACTATATTTTTGCGATTCGATATTCTGTCCTTTCGATATCAAAAACTCGATATTCTGTCCAGTCGATATATTTTTTTCGATATTGTGACTAGTTACTCTTAGAAAGTTCTCTAAGTGGTAGTTGTGGAGAGCAGCCTTCAGGCTTAGTCTAGGAGGAATGTAAAGCAGCTTGTTTCACCAGTATCTAACCTTATAGTGCAGATTAAGTGAAAAAGAACCACTCAGTGTAGTTATAAAAATAGTTATTTATTACAAACACTCACTAACCCAATGCAATATCTCCTACCCGGAGATATAATTACAATACACACAATACTTTGATAATACAACAGGTAAGTAGCATGAAAATACAGTGGGCTCCAGGGGGAGACCAAACCATATGCAAAAATAGTGGAAAGCGACTAACGGCCGAAGTTGAGAGTGGACCCAGAAGACTTAGAAGTGCTGGGGAACCAAGGAACCACCCGAGGTAAGGACCCAGGAACCCCACGGAGGCCGTGTGCTAAGTGAATACACAACCGTGTGCTCAAGGTAAGTCAATGGGGAGGTCGGAGTTACATTTCTTAGGAAAAAGGACCCTTCCCAGAGGATTTGGAAGACACCCCGCAGGAGATGAATGGTTCGAGAGTTACCCCACCCGTGGATACCCAGGAGACCAGGTTACCTGCCCCAGGGGAGCTGGGTGCATATGTATGAAGTGGCGTCGGGAACCGCAGTAGACTGCAATGGAGGACTTAAAGCAAGATGCTGCTGGCGAAGAAGCTGGAAGTGTCCGGTGGAATCCAAGGGTGGATCCACGAAGAGTAGTACCTGCAAGCAGAGGGGACAAAGTCTATGTCACTCAGGAGTGACCAGGAGGCACGGGAGTCGGGTGCCCACCAATGTCGGCTGTTGCAGGAGAGTTGACGGTGCCCTTGTCTCTGCAGCTATGTGGACCCGGTGATGCTGAGGCTGACCAGGACGGTGTACGAGCTGTCCCACGTCGGATGTCGATATCCAGGGGGTCGGTGTCCGGCGGGAGCACCAACAGGCCTTGGCAACGGCAACATGAGGAAGACGATGAACAGGTACGGTGTCGGGACCAGCAAGGTCTAAGGGACCCACCATGTTCAAGTAAGTCGGAGTAGGCCCCGAACAAGCAGGGGAACCTACTGGAATCAAAGAAGACCCTCGACAGGGCCCGAAGTCTCTGGAGACGAGAGTCGCCCAGCCTTAGCAATGGCCAGCCGACGCGGTGCACAGGGACTCTGTTCCGGCTGTGTTGAAGAGGGATCCTGGCCTCAGACTCGGTCTGAAGACAGTGCAAGCCTTGAAAGACTAGTAGAACCGCCAGCTGTGTTACTGAACCTGTTGGAGTCCGTAGGAGCCCAGGATCAGCAAATCGGTCAGCTACATTGCAGTGCCTGCGGATGCAGGGAAGTGACTCCTTCACTCCAAGTGAGATTCCTTCGGGTGTCTTTGGATGTCCACAGGTCCTCGATGGAGCCTGTTTGGAGCACGCACACTGACGGTGCAGCGGACTTGCAGAACAAAGAGATCAGGAGTAGACGGAGTCTTCCCGGTTGCAGTCTCGGTTCCCAAAAGCGAAATCAGATCCAGTCAGTCCTACGCGGTCAGTACGACTCGGTCAGAATGTCCAGACGGTTGAAGAAGACGTGGAGTTAGATCTGAATCGAATCCCACAACAAATCTGGGGACCCACCCTCAGGTAAGCCCTTAAGTACCCTAAGGATAGGGTTGGGATGATTCAGGGGCCCCTCCCATTGGAGGGGTTAAACAGTGGGGAGGATACTCCCATTTCCTTTGTCCAGTTTCACGCCAGAGCGAGAGCCAATGGCTCCCCAAACTGGTTTGAGCTGGAGTATGCAAGGAGGGCACCAAATGTGGCGCTCAAGCAGTGTGAGTGGTGCTGGCAAGCGCCCCCACCCTGTCCCAATACACTAAACCCAGTCTGGGAGGTGGTCACACCTCCCTGTGACAGGATACCTATTGTTCTGCCTTCACCTGCTCGAGCTTGGCTCAGCAGCAGGAGGGCAGAATCATGTCTCAGGTTGGCAGCAGCCCTAGCTTGCTGTCAGTTTCCGGAAGACTGGTACCGGGAGCACTGAGGGCCTCCTGAAGGAGATTTACAGTGCATGGAATCATACCTTCCACACCGTTTACGGTGTGGGGGTATGATTCCAACATGTTTGATACCAAACATGACAGGGTTCGTTACAGCCAGGTTAGAGATGGTCAGCGCGTAAACCCTCATGGCCACTCTATATCTAGTAATGGCTGATGCACTGACAACTCGGAGAATGGACTGCGAAGGTTGCAGGGGTGTCCTGCTCATGCAGGAGCACCCTCACACTTAGAACCGAGCACCCTGCCTTTAGGACTGAAAGGCCTACTAGAAGGGTGACTTAGGGGTTTTAAGTGCAGTGATGTTAGATATAAGGAACTTATATCTTTCATGAGAGGTGCAAGCACCAGCTCACACAGGCTGCAATGGCAGGCCTTTAGTCAGAGTTTGGAGGGTCCCTTATGGGTGGCATAACACATGCTGCAGCCCATAGGGGACCCCTGGTGTACCTAGGCCCTAGGTACCTTAGTACCATATACTAGGGACTTACTAGGGTACACCAGTAGCCAATTAGGAATGTACCAAGGTACTCACCATAGCCAATTTAGGGAGGAAGCACAGTGACTGGGGTCCTGATTAGCAGGATCCCAGTCAGGCTAGTCAGAAAAACAGTATGACACCAGCAAAAAGTGGGGGTAACCATGAAAGCAGATCCTACTTTCCTACAATTGTGAACACACATTCGAAGTTTTAGAATGACCAGTTTAAATTTTGACAGGGGAAGAGGCAGTTATTCCTGGAGTTTATTTTGTGTGTAGACAGGATGCCTATTTCCAGTTACCAGCTGATTGGGTTGGTGTTTCCTATTTAGCTTTGCTGTTTCACAAGATGTATCATATAAATAGCATAGATGCCTTAACGATGACACCACACTATAGACACCCACGTAGTACAAACAATGGGACACAATTAGTGAGAGAAATGTTTGGAGCAATCATAGCACCTGTAGTAGTAGTCTTAAACAATGAGAAAATTAGAAAGCTCTCAACAATAGTAGATAAGCTAGCTACTAGTGCATCTGGTGCCCTACAAGCAGTTAAGTCAGTCTTTGAGGAATTGTAGTTTGATTTGTATGTGTTGGATTTTTGTCGTTTTTGGTCTTGTTTGACTCAAATAAATATTGGCTATTTTTCTAAACTGGTGTGGAGTACTTTTGTGGTGTTTTCACTGTGTTACTCTGTGTGTGTACCAGTACTTTACATATTTCCTCTGAGGATAGGCCTGACTGCTCTTGCCAAGCTACCAAGGGGGTGGGCACGGATTATTCTGAGGATGTAACTTACTTACCCTGACTAGAGTGAGGGTCCCTGCTTGAACAGTGTGCAAACTACTACCAACCACAGACCTCATTTCTAACCAGAACCTTTAGAAACCACTAGTTTATTATGGAGATTAGGCAAAGGAGCTTCTGCCATTGCCAAAAGGTTTGCAACAGCAGGTGGAGGACTTTTTAGGGTCATACTGAGATCTATACTAATCATTGGTATTTGCATGATATGCTTATATATTTTATATAAAGGATTTAGATGCTATTTAACTAGGTAGAAAAATAAAGAAAGAAAAAGACAAATCGAAGGAGAGCTAGAAATGGAAGAAAGAAAGAATAGAGGAGATAAGAAGTTGAAGGAAATTGAAACCTTGAAAAATAAAAAGGATGACTCAACAGGAGATGAGAGTGCACTCCAAAGATTCATTTGCATAAAAAATTGTGATGGTATTTCAACCATCAGAGGGGGAAAACTGTTGCAGCGAATTTTATTCACTGACAAAATGCTTTCATTGATAATGGACAAAAGTCTTACGTTTAGGTTAGACCTGTTAAATACCAAAACTGTTATAGGTAATCATACTTAAATGTTATAGGCCTGCAAATGACTAAAAGTGCTGATTTAAGTTAGCCTAACCATAGATGCCATGTTAACTGAAGAAGAATGCAGTAACACTGAAAGGCCTGTTTTTCCACATTGAATAGTTATTTGTGCACTGCATTTTTCCTTTCATTATAAATGTTGTATTTTTCCAGGGGCCTTCTGTTAGCTAGTGAATAGGCGTTTGTTATCTATTAGACAACTGATAGTTAGTTCTTACCGAGAGAAGGAGAGATGACCGAATGAATGATTCATGGGAAGAACTGTCTTGACCGCAAAACATCAACACTGTAAGTTTTCAAGGTTAAATGTCTTAAAACCTATTGTGACCCTCTGAGAAAATGGGGAGTTTGCTTATTCCCAGGACTTTGCTGATAATTTATTGGAGGATAAAGACGATGAAAGAAAATAATGATGCAGTATAGAATTTGTGTGTTTACATTAGTGAATGTTCCTAGAACAGTGAGCCAGAACCAGAGAAAGAGCGAGATGCAGATTCCAGATTCCTTCACTGGTTCTCTGACTGGAGACTCACCTTTGAGTTTTTGATTGTCTCTCTTCATGAGAGATTTTATTAAATTGTCTGCCGATATCTTTGAGCTGAGAATAATTTCCATCTTATAATGTAAAGGCTTTATGCTCACGTATTGATTCTGTCATCAGAACTCTTTATTGGATATCTGGACTGACACCTTTTTCCCTCTTTATCCCAAAATAATTTAGATTAGGAAATTTCCTTTATGGTACACACGTGTTGTATTATTACTATTTTGACTGTGATGCTAATTAATATTTTGTTCTATTGTATAATCTAATCCGAATTGATGGATTATATTATCTTTTAATGCTGAAATCTAAAGATTAATACCTAATGAATAATAAAAGACTAAAATGTATTGTGATGATGATGATTGCTCCTCATTTCTCTTTGTCGATGAACAAAGGTCCATACAACCAGTGGCGGGGTGTGGGAGGGCAGGCTGGATAAACAAATGCAGAGGCTGAATGTACTTCTTAATGATTAAGTTTTTTTTTATATAATTGGAATAAACAGAAAGGTAATATCAGGCTGTTAAGGTCTCCTTTTCTACTTTTCTTCCTTCTCCTTCCAGGGTCGTCTTCACCCCAATAGCACCTCCCACAGGCTGCTCCGCCACAACTCTCCAGAGTTGGGGCTGCACTTCCGCATCCTCCGAGGTCTCCACAACTCCTCGCTCCACCTTTCTGGATACTACTCGGTCTCGTCGTCCACCCAGGGTTCCTAACTCTGTGTCGGGGTAGGTCCGTCAGCTCAAGGGATCCCTGCGATTTTCTACAGCTGCTCCAGGTAGGCCATGGGTGTGTCCTCTCCTCTTGTCGGGTCCTTCTTTTGTTTCTCTTTCTTTCCTCTTCTGGCGTCCGCTGGTCCTTCCCGGTTCCTGTTTGTTGAGTCCCTGTCCTCCTGCAGTAACACGTGATAGGTGGGTGTTACATATGGAAGGGTAATGTGCGTTCTGTTTTTTTCTTTACAGGAGGAATCTGTGTTTTGGTCCTCAGAAGGCGGACTCGACTTCGGGATTATCGGTAAGTACTGAGGGTCGAGTTTGGATTCCTTACATGGGGGTCATTTAATGATTATACCCAAAGATTGAGATACAGAAAACCCCACTGCCCCATCTCCGACGGATGCTTTCGCCTGCTCTTTTTACACTGTGTATAAAGCATCATCTACGTGCACAGTGAGCAGATACCCAAGCACAACAAGTGCTGCATCACTGAAACAAGTTGCTTGTGACAATCTTTGCTCTGCATGCTGTGAATGTAATCACCCTAATCAGAGGTTAGATTGGAGCAGGTGCCAATGACACGTCCCTGGTGTGAGAACTAGGATAAGCAGAGACTAATCTCACGCCCCAAGACGGCATCAGGCCTCAGAGGATGCGCGTATGTACCCAGCGGCTCCTCCTCTGGCCTGATAACACAGGGACGCACATCTGCGTGCCTGACATTCTGTATGTGTGCCAGCATAGCAGTTTATTAGACGGGTTTACACAACAGAAGAACAGTCTCTGGAGGTTACTAGACAGCCTTTTACCAAGGCTCATCTAAGATTGGATATCTTGCAAGTAAAGAATGGGTGAAATGCACTGGAGCTTTTGTGCCACTCCCCCATTATACCAAAGAAAGGGAAGATCAATGCAGAACACAATAAGATACGTGTTTGACTATTGTCACTTCGTTATCATTCCATTGCTTCCCTTCTAACGTTTTCTTATTGTTATACTATCAGCGGTTTAAGTGCATAAAGTAAAGTATGGAAACTGTGATCCTGAGCACAATGAGGGGGGGGAGGGTCAGAGAGTTTGGGGGTGGGATCAGTGATGTGGCTAAAAAGCACAAAGTATTCGTTAACTAGGTTGTTGGCCTTACACCTACCAGTAACTGTATATAAATTACAATGCACACAACTAAAGAAATAATGCAACTTAAATGTATTTGTGGGAAATGCATTTTTCTGGTAGGAAAGCTCTGTAGGTTAATGTGATCACTTCAGATGTCTGTGGATGCAACCAGATGGTCTCTGATATGAATCCTGGCCAGTGCACTGGGGTAATAGTGACATCCATTTACAATGCAGAGAGGCCCAAGCCTGTGACAGAAAGCACTGTGAATATGCAAGTCATTAGTTTAAAAAATGTATTTCACAAAATATAACAGAGGTTGCACACAGTATGTATGAGCTGTTGCAAAAAGATTGTGTTCAAATGTTTACAGCGCTTTCAAAAGTTATGTTTTTAGTAATACGCCTAGTGCAAATATTTTTTATGGGGTTTCCATTAGAAGGACAAATTCTAGAATCTATCAATTAAAGCCTGTACTGGCTCCCAAGCATACTTTAGCTTTGCTGATTTACCTTTGCACACCTTTACACTTCTTTCAGGAGCAGGGACCGGGACCCTTCTTCAACTGCCTCTCCCTTCAAAGCAGAGTATTATCCCCTTTTAATCTGCAGCAACCCAACTGTTCAGGGAGGATTGTTTTATAAATAAAAAGTATTGGAACTCTTTTAATCAAATTAATAAAGTTTGGGAGCGTCTTTACCCCATTCCCCTGCTCACTTCGCTGGCTGCATACTATCAACATTTACAATCAAGTACCAGATGCTTTATAGGAGTGTACCTCCTCTGTTCTGACGGCTTGAAACCTAAAAATGAGCATTTGTGGTGTCAAAAGCCAAAGCTTAAACCATCTTTCTAATGTTTTAAAGGTCCATAACAAGGTGTCACATAATACATAAATGTAAATGTATCTATGTAGTCGAGTAAAAGCATATAGCATATCCCTATCAGATTATGTTACTGATTACCTGTTGTGTTGTTTATTTATATATTTTTATCATTTTGTATAGCGCATACAATGCCCAGGAGCCACTAGGCGATTTATATAGATCAGTAGCATCTCAAACATTAGAAAGAGCAATTGTACAGGTATATATATATACATGTATAAATAAAAAGCAATAGGGAGAGGAGGAAATATCCCAGTATAGTGAGGAACAGTAGTTCAGTCATACATATCAGATAGATCCAAAACACACCAGATTCCTATACAAAGCAACAATACCATAATAGGTATTAAAAGTAACGTCTTATACAATTCAATAGTATCTAGGTCATAAACTTCCAAGAATCTAAACCGCGAGCCAGTGGCATAGCAAGGACCATGGTCCCTAATGCAAGCAACGAAATGGGGCCCCCCTCCCCAGATTGGTAGTGAAAAACGGCCGCTAACTGGGGCGAAAAGGCGGTCCCACACACACACAAATGCCCTGGCACACTGCACCTTCTGCACAGTTAATAGCTACGTCCCATGGTCATATTAGAAAAATCTAACATATAATCTCAGTTCACTGGAGCAATGCCTACTTTGAATCAGTGATATGCATATACCTCATTGAGCTCAAAATCAGAGGCCAATCACGAAAAGTCAATAACAATTGCTCTCTCTGAAGTGAATTGTGGGCAGTGGAATTGGTATTACCGTAACCAAAATCGTAACTAACTTTAGAGCTTCTTACAGACGGTGCAGAGACAGAATATCGAGTAAAAAATATTGAGTTGCACAAATATTGAGTCATTAATATCGTGGTTCAGAAATATCGACAGCAAGAATATCGTGGTCAAGAATATCGACTTAAGGTAAGTAACATCGATTTTAAAAATATTGAAGTGTTCAATATCGTTTGCAAAAATATAGTTGTTAAAAATAGTTTTTTATTAATGTTATGTATTTTAGTATATATTTTATGTATGTGATGTATGTTTTTTTGTATAAGAATCGTTAGTATTTTTTTTTTAAAGTCTTTTTATTTAACAAACAAGTTTACAAACATCCCATCATCATGGACAATATTTACATTTTATGCCAGCAGCAGCTTCAGGTCGGTGATACAGTATTACATGCCATGAGCAGGGATCACCGCTTCCTCAATTGCTTTAAAACTATTTCCCCCGCACTCCCCAGCAATCGTGTCTACGTGTGCCTAGCATCTGTACTTGTCCCACAGGCTCCATATTTTCTCCCATTTTTTGGGGCACCCCCTACTTTGGTAAACAGCTTTTTCTGCCAGGCAACACTAATCTAGGTCTTGCTTCCAGTTGGTGAGCTTTGCTGATTCACATACCCCCCACTGCCTGGCTATGTTGCGCTTTGCCACCCCGGATGCTAATGCTAGCCATGTTTTCATGTGAGGTGGCCATCTGGTCTCGCCCGTGATGCCCAATAGGTGCCAGCGAGCGTCCAGGGGTATTTGTGTTCCTAGTACTTCAGACATCACTCGAGTTCAGTACCGTTGTATTTTGGGGCATTCCCAGATAATGTGAAAAAAGGTACCTGTCTCACCACATCCCCTGATGCAGTGGTCCGCGTCTGACCAGCCCAATCTATGGTGAAGCGTCCGAGGGGTGTAGGATCTATGGAAGGCTCTCAGCTGAACCATTCTAAATCTTGCCCGTATGGCAATTTCTCTGGGGCTCTAAATTGCTTCCTGCCAGTCATCGTCCTCTATTAGTCCCAGATCAGATTCCCAGTTGGCTCTCAGGGAAACAAGGGGGTCTGGGAGATTGTTCATTATTTTCCGATAGGTTAAGGATGTTGCTTTGTCTAACATGGGGTTGAGTAATAGTTGGTCCTCTAGAGGAGAGTATTCAGGAATGGATTCTCCTTCTGGTATGTAGCGGTGTATGGCGTGTCTTAGTTGTAAATAGCGAAAATATTCTGTATCGGCCAGTTGATATTCGGTCTTGAGTTCCGCAAAAGTGAGCATTTTCCCACCCCACCATACGTCCCCAATGGTGTCTAACCCTATCAGGCTCCTTTTACAAAAGCCCTGTAGGCGCCCAGCGTCGCCCAACTCATCGCTCTCCCAAAGTGGTGTCTGCTGAGTCAGCCTCGAATCCCACCCCAATTGTCTAGTAGTGGATCGCCACGCTCTTATGACCTCTTGTGTGTGTGGTGGCAGTGTGTTCCCCCACTGTTTCCGATAGAGGGCTGCTAAATGCCCTCCGCTTCCCATCGCATGCCTGTCAATCCTGTATGCCGGTTCTCTCTGTGGCTCAAAGACCCAGCTATTGATATTGATCAGCTGAGAATCTAGATAGTAGCTCCAAGTGTCCGGGACTGCTAGTCCGCCGTCGTACACTCCACACTGTAGCTTGCGCAGAACTATTCGAGGTCTGCCTCCCTCCCACAGGAGATTACATTGTTCCCCCTCTATGGTTTTAAAGAAGGAATCTGGGACTCTGTATGGGGTATTTTGCAGGGCGTAGAGCAAGCGTGGTAGAGCCATCATCTTGAATAATGTCGCTCTGCCCATGAGGGAAATCGGTAGATTCTGCCAGTGCTTTATGTCTCCACGCAGCCTCGCCAATTGTGAATATATGTTAAGGCTTAGGAATTCCTCAGCTGTTATTGTGATCCATATGCCTAGGTATTTGAATTTGTCATGGTGTGCAAGGGCTGCACAGTGAGTCGTAAGTGGTGGGAGTGTGCCCGCAAGAGTAAAAATAAGAGATTTATCCCAGTTTAGCTGGTACCCAGAATAAGTGCCGAAGAGCCGAAGTATGTTTATTAGTCTATGGAACGTTTGTTTGGGTTCATGTGCGTAAAGCAGCACGTCATCTGGGTATAACAATATACGCTCCTCCCATCCCCCGCCGATGTCTATGCCCCAGATTAAGGGGTTCCTACTGATCCATGCCGCAAATTGCTCCAATGCTAGAGCGAATAGTATTGGGGATAGCGGGCACCCCTGTCGCATGCCTCGATGGAGTGTGAACGTTCTCGAGACCGGCCCGTTGACATGCACCAGGGCTTTTGGGCATTGGTACAGAAGATGAACCCAGGCGCAGAAGTGTGGTCCGAGTCCCAGCCTGAGCAGTACAGCGTTGAGATAGGGCCATTCTATGCTGTTGAACGCCATGCGGGCGTCTAATGACATAAGAGCAGCTGGTATGTGTGGACGTGCCGCCGTAGCATGGATGACACCGAATAGTTGTCTAAGTTTAAGTCGGGTGCTTCTGTGAGGTATAAACCCAGACTTATCGGGGTGTATTAAGGTGGAAATAATGGGTATAAGGCGGTTATAGCCAGTACTTTGGCAAGTACTTTGGTTTCATAATTAAGAAGGCATATGGGCCGGTATGAACTACATGAATCTGTGGGTTTGTCTTTTTTGGGGATGACTACGATCGTAGTCAGTCTTAGGTCCTCGGGTAGACACCCCACATTCAGCGCTGCCTGAAACATGTCTAGCATCGACTGTGCCACCTTTGTCGCTACGCATTTAAAGAGTTCCGCAGGCAGTCCGTTTGGTCCAGCCGCCTTCCCAGATTGTAGGTCTCGTATGGTCCCTTCCACCTCCTCTTTTGTGAAGTAGCTATCAAGCGCCTCCCTATCTTCGCCTGTGAGGGTTGGAAGGGTCTCTGAGGAGCTCTATACATTTGTCCTCCGACCTAACTGTCGCTGACTGATAGAGTGATTCATAATATGACGCAAATGCTTCTGCTATGTCCGCTCCCGATCCTCGCCTTGTACCATCTGCTGTGCGGATTTCGGCGACCCAGTTCCTCTCCCTAGCTCTCCGTTCAAGCCATGCAATAAGTTTATTGGCCTTGTCCCCTAGGTCATATAGTCGCCTCTGTGTAGCTACTGCGTGGTGACGGGCCGCCTCCTCCTCTAAGTCCCGGAGTTCCTTTTGTTTAAGACGTATTAAGTGATGTAGCTCTCGAGGGTTTACACAGCTACCTTTGGTGCGTTGTTCTAGTAACCCTGTCTCATGCTCCAGTGTGTTACACTTGGAGCGCCTCTCTTTCTTGATACTCCCTATAGTGGCTTACAGGTATCCCCTCGCCACTACTTTGTATGCTTCCCACAGGGTGGAGTGCGAGTCCACAGATCCTGAGTTTTTGTCAAAATATTGTTGCGTTCGCTCGCTAAATTTGTCTTGGAACGCTCTATTCTGAAAGTTCCAGGCTGCTATGCGTGGGGGCGTGGTATCGTTTTTGACTGGGCCCTGAATAAGGACCTCTACTGCTGAATGATCCGAAATGCCTCTGGCTTTATGGTTTGCCCCTCGGAAGTGTCCCACGTGTAAGCACTGTATGAAATTGTTTGTATTTTTAATATGTGTTAAATTTTTAGTAGTTCTTATTTTTATTTGAATTTTGCGTTTTTAGTTCCGTAGCGGTTTGTGGGTTTATAGGGGAATAGTGTGGGAAGTAATTTAATTATATTAAATGTATTGATTATTTTTTATTTATTAATATTTGTTTAATTGAGATGTTATAGTTTTAAATGTGTGAAGTAATTTATTATTAATTAATTAATAATTGGTTGTTGATTAATTTTAATTAATTAATTGGTAATTAATTATGGTAATTGTGTAATTAATTATAGGTGTGTGTTGTGGTGTTCATAGGAGTAAAGGGTGGAAAGTAATTTGTATTTAATTAATACATAGTTGTTAATTAATGTTAATTATTTGATATTTATTTTGGGTAATTGTTTATTTTTTTGTGTGTTGTTTTTACTTTTAAAGGGGTAAAGGGTGGGTATTAAATATATTTTAATTACTTTATTATTAGTTGTTAATAGTTTTTAATTTAAAAATAAGTTTTAATAGTGTTTTATTATGTTATAGTTTAATTTAGGTGTGTGTTGTGGATATTATAGTGTTAAAGTATGTGTTGTCAATTAATGTTTATTAGTTTTTTTTATTAATAGTATTTTTAATTGATTATTAATGTTAATTATGGAAGTAAATGTAATTAAAAATGTTGAAGTGTTTTGTTATTGGTGTGGTGTTATAGGGTAGGAAATAAAATTAATACATTTATGTATTAATTAATTTTTTTGTTTGTAAATATTTTCTAGTTCAAAAGAATTCTTTTTTATAAATGTATTTATTATTTTATTTTATATATTATTTGTAAGTTTTTATTATAAGTAATAAATGTTATAATATGTTTTCTTTTTATATATTTAATATATTTGATTTTTTTTAAAATATTGTTTATTTTTATGATTTTGTGAAATTTTTAATAATTTTTATTTTTGTTTTAGCTGAGTGTCAATAGTAATTTTTGTCTCTCTTCTATCCAACACTTTCCCTAATGTTGCACTCACTGGAGTGGGAATAGTAATTTTTACCCCTCCGCTATCCAACACTTATCCTACTGTTGCATTCAGTGGAGTGGGAATAGTAATTTTTGCCCCTCCGCTATCCAACACTTTTCCTACTGTTGCTCTCACTGGAGTGGAAATTGTAAATTTGACCCCTTTGCTATCCAACACTTTCCCTATGGTTGCACTCACTGGAGTTGGAATAGTAATTTTTACCCCTCCGCTATCGAACACTTTCCTTACTGTTGTACTCACTGGAGTGGGAATAGTAATTTTTACCCCTCCGCTATCCAGCACTTTCCCTACTGTTGCACTCACTGGAGTGGGAGTAGTAATTTTTACCCCTCCGCTATCCAACACTTATCCTACTGTTGCACTCACTGAAGTGGGTATAGTAATTTTTACCCCTCTGCTATCCAACACTTTCCCTACTGTTGCACTCTTTGGAGTGGGAATAGTAATTTTTACCTCTCCGCTATCCAACACTTTCCCTACTGTTTTGCACTCTTTGGAGTGGGAATAGTAATTTTTTCTCCTCTGCTATCCAACACTTTTCCTACTGTTGCTCTCACTGGAGTGGGAATAGTAATTTTGACCCCTCCGCTATCCAACACTTTCCCTACTGTTGCACTCACTTGAGTTGGAATAGTAAATGCAATTCCTCCGCTATCCAACACTTACACTACTTTTGCACTCACTGGAGTCAGAGTAGTTATTTTGACCCCTTTGCTATCCAACACTTTCCCTACTGTTGCACTGATTGTACTGTGAAATTTAAGTTTAAATATTTTTTAATAGTTTAATGTTTTAATTTATTATAGATTTTTGTTTTTATATTTTAAGTCATTAATAAATATTGTTATTTTTTACATTTTAAACTTTGAACATAAATTAAAAATAATAGTTTATTAATTGTTTTAAAGTAAATATATATTTAAAAATTATTATGTTTGTGTGTTTATTTTTAATTAAGTTTGTTATATTTTTATTAAAATGTATATTAAATGTATTTTATTTTGTTAAAATTATATTTAATATATTTAATATGTATTATTCTATATTTATATAAAAGTCGATATTTTATACATCTATATTTTTTACATCGATATTTTTTAGTCTATATTTTTGTACTCAGCTGTTTAAGTATAGGAGTCGATATTTTTGTTGTCTATATTTTTTACTCAATATTTTTACATCAATATTTTTACATCGATGTGTCAGTGAACCCTTACAGACATTATGGGGCCGATTACGATGGCGGGCGGAAAAGCACCCGGACCGCCAAGGTAGCAGGAATCAGCCGTCCGCATGTACCGCGGGAAAACCGGCGGTCCGATTAGGATCAACCGCCAGGAAAATCTGACCGCGGAGGAACGATGCCAGGAAAGACCGCCGGTAGCGAGCGGAGCAGGCGAAAATCCTTCCACAGCGGTCGGATTCGTGGCGGAAAAAGCCCAAATGCCGCATGGCCAGCGGATTGCCCGCACGTGGAATTAGGATACCATTGAGGTGACAGCGGAATGATCCGCTGTTTCCGACCGCCGCGACCGCAAACAGTGATGAATGGGAGAGCCATCGGAAAGGCGGTTGTATAGCCACTGACGCGGCCGCTCCGGAAAATCCATAGCGGCCGAACATAAAATACACACAACATGCCCACCAAGTGTACCCAGCAACTTGCTGCAGCCCCCAAAAAAAACTAATACACCCCAATGACACATCCCCATGGCAAGTTAAGAAACCACAAATCCCAGGACAACCCACACAACACACCTGACATCAATACACCATTTTGACACACCCACATGGCTGAGTATAAAACCAGCCCCTTCCCTGACCACAATCCTTTGCAATACTCCACCACTGAAGGAACTAAGCCTACAGCACAAAGGAGAGGTAAACCACCACACAACTCACCAGCACAACAACACACACACACACACCACTTACATCACCACCACCACTCTCATACCTGCACTTACAACCCCTTTGCACACCACACACCATGGCACAGAAGAAAATGCCCAAATTCACTGACAATGTGTTGTCAGTCATGGTAGACGAGGTAATCAGAGTAGAACCACAATTGTTTGGAAGCATGGTCCAACAGACACCATTAGCCACCAAAACACTAACGTGGGAAAGGATAGTCCGCAAGGTCAATGCAGTAGGGACTGTCCCACGCAACAAGAATGAGATCGTGAAGCAGTGGCATGACCTCAAGAAAAAGGTGAAAGAGAGGAACAACAAGAACCGTGAGCTGGCTCAGAGAACTGGCGGTGGCCCTCCCATTCCACCAAGAACATTCACCACATGGGAGGAGAAGGTGCTTGCCATACTGCATCCAGAGAGTCTCACAGGAATACCCGGGGAGTGGAGGCTGGTAAGTAACAACAAATGTCCACCATCATTCTGCTATGTACTGTCTTGCACAACCACAAAGCTACACCTCCTAGACCCAAATGCATCCCTGTGCACCACACACTCTCCAACACATGTCTCACAGATCTAACATTCACTCCCTCTTAATCACCCCAAAGGTAGCTAGCAACATTCCCAGGGTTGCATGTGTACAGGCAGCAGCACTACAACTCCCACCAGGCCCCCTTGTCCCACAGCTCAGAAATATGGAGCACTCCCCCACACCCAGAAGCATGTGGCAGCCATTGCATTGATCACCTCATCACACTAACAGGTAGGTAGCCATCTTAACAGGGAGGGGGTGGTTGTGTTTGTGAAGCCTGCACTATAACTCCCACCACGCCCCCTGGCCCAAAGCACACCAGGATGGAGCACCCACCCCACCCCACCCAGAAGCAAGTGGCAGCCATTGCATTGATCACCTCCACCTAACAGGTAGGTAGCCATCTTAACAGGGAGGGGGTGGTTGTGTTTGTGAAGCCTGCACTATAACTCCCACCACGCCCCCTGGCCCAAAGCACACCAGGATGGAGCACTCCCCCAACCCACCCAGAAGCAAGTGGCAGACATTGCATTCCCCTCATCAAACCAACAGGCAGGTAGCCATCTTAACAGGGAGGGGGTGGTTGTGTTTGTGAAGCCTGCACTACAACTCCCACCAGGCCCCCTGTCCCAAAGCACACCAGGATGAAGCGCCCACCCCACCCCACACAGAAGCAAATGGCAGCCATTGCATTGATCACCTACAACTCCCACCAGGCCACCTGTCCCAAAGCACACAAGGATGGAGCACTCCCCCACACCCAGAAACATGTGTCAGCAATACCCCTCAACTGTGTCACAGAACAGTTAGGTAGACAGTGCATGCACCCTGCCATTCCTCTCAAAAAGCATGGAGCCATATGACCACATCAGCCCTCACATCCCACCCAACTTGGGATAGATCCAATAGCCACTTCCAGTGTGCAGACAGCTTAGCGTATGTAACTGTCACAGAAATTAAAGTTTGACACACAATATCACATGTTGTAGTAACTCAGGACACAATCATGCACAGCAGTGAATGCTATGTGTAATTGCCATGGTGGCAGAGCATCAAGGCCCATATGAAAACAAAACAAGCATGCTAATTATCACAAATAAAGCAAAGAACATGATATGACAGAGGGAAGCATGAGACAACAATGGCTAGTACATACCCAGAATGAAGATCTTCCAAGCAGAGCAAACAACAAAGATGCCTCACAAAAAGTTGTTGTGCTGCTAGTCATTAGATGACGACATGTCCTTGTAATCACACAATCTGTACGTGGAGCATGGTATTTATTGATATGTCACACCATGGACAAGTAATGTAGGTACCTACACATCATGTCCTGATGCTCAGTACCGTGCAGCCATACAAAGTGATCCCAATCTAAACTGTGTGGTGTATAACATGTAACATCCAAACAACCAACACCAAGCTTGTGGGGTACACTTCAATGACCATTTCTCCTCTGTTCGACAGGTGACCAAGAATTGACAGCTGCAGATGACAACACCAACCTGCAGAGCCAGTCTCCCCCCCGGAACATGGAGGCCCATCTGGCGTGCCAGGGCGCAGCAGGTCCCAGGCCCCCACTGTCCTCACCACCACCACCTCAGCAACAACAACTGCGCTGACCACTGCTGTAACGACTTGTGCGCCCGCCACCACCACCACCACCAGTTCTGCCTGCAACACTGTCCCTGCCTCAGAGGATACCCACCCCACCCCACAATCTAAGGAGGGCTGGGAGAGTCAGCGGGTGCATCGAGTGGTGATGCCACAGGTCCAGGACAGCAGGGCAGGTGGGAGGTCAACTGGGCAACCAAATCAACAGGACACTGGGACCGAAGCCCTGGCCAACATCGCCAGAGTCCTTGGGGTGCACAAACAAGCCCAGGGACACACGGGCCAGGCTCTGGAAGAATCGCGTGAGCTCCGCCTGCTGCTGAGGTCCATAGACACACGCATGGGCCAAATCGTGGACCTCTTGGGTCAGCTTGTGGGTGTCCTGAGGGACAGGCCTGCGGCCCAAAGGACAGCTCAACCTCCCTCCAGTGGCCCGCAGGATGACAGTCCCACCTCCTCACCTGCGGCCACAGGGACATGTGAGCTGGAACAGGATGTGTCCTCAGACACCTCTGATCCTGCAGCAGAGGCCCCCCTGCCAAACGCTCAAGGGGCCGTCCGAGGAAAAACAAGGGAGGATCACGTGGCAAAGCACCAGCCAAACGCCACTCAAAGAGCCAGCCATGATGGCACCTCTCTTCACCTTCCCATTGACTTTGTTGACTATCCTTACCCACACTGCCATGTTGATGGCAGGCGTCTGTTGGACTGTGTCACCTCATCAATGTGGTGACTACTCTATTGTCTCGTCTACCATCACTGACAACTCATTGATTCACTTACCACCTATTTGCAAATAATCACTTCCCTCTCACATGTACTTATTGTAAATAAACACTCTTTGCACACCTATGTTCTCCTGTCAGCTCCATGTTTATCACAGGATGTACAATCTTGACTCAGATTACAATGTACCAGGTGCACTGATTGTTGCGAGGCATTGAGAGGCAGAAGGGACCTAGGAAAACACAAGAGAACAACATTCACCTGTCAGTTGATGGCATCACACCCATTACACAACACTTGTCATCAAGGTACTCAAACCTGCACACATTACAATGAGCAACGATATCGACATAGACATCATGTAGCTGTGCATAACTACCCTGTCCCAGAAACATCAGCCCTCAGCACAGAGCCAACAACAGGAGGCTGTCACATAGCTCCCCTAGGCATTTCCTACAACTACAAAAACACCATACAATGGCACCGTTGTACAAAGTCACTCACCTTCAAGGGAAGTAGCAGGCGATGAGCTGGTGACGCAGGTCGACACCTTCCTCCTCTCCACTATCCTCGTCACTGGACATGTGTGGGTTTGCAGGCGGGGGCATCTGCTGCTCATCATCATCCAGGATCAGGGGGATCTCTTTGCGCAGGGCAAGGTTGTGGAGCATGCAGCATGCTACCACGATCTGACACACCTTTTGGGGAGAGTACATCAGTGCACCTCCGGTCCTGTCCAGGCACCGAAATCAAGACTTGAGAAGCCCAAACGTCTGCTCCACCACATGACGTGTCCTCCCATGGGCCTCATTGTAGAGGAATTCACTGGGGGTCCTGGGATTCCGCAGTGGGCTCAGTAGCCAGGGCCTGTTGGGATATGCAGAGTCACCTAGGTGCCAGACACACAGAACAATTTAGTATGACTGTAGCTGCAGACAGCATGTCACACATACAGCACAATACTTGACTCAGCTAACTCACCTACAAGCCACGCACGGTCAGGATGCAGATTTGCCATCATCTGTGGTACGATGCTGTTACGCAGGATGTAGGAGTCGTGGGCTGAGCCAGGGAATCTGGCACAGACATGTGAGATGATCATATCTGCCTGGCATACAACCTGCACATTAATGGAATGGGTATGCTTCCTATTCCTGTATATGTGCTCCCGTGCCTGTGGCGGAACCAGTCCAACATGGGTGCAGTCAATGGCACCAACTACATTAGGGATGTGGGCAACGTCACAGAAATCAGCCTTCACAGCTGGCAATTCCTGTCTCCATGGAAAATGGATGTAAGTGTCCTTGTACACCATCATAGCGGACAGGACATCCCGTAGCACCATACTGAACATTGCCTGCGACATCCCACCTGCTCTGGCCACCGTGTACTGGAACAAACCAGTTGCGAAGAAATGCACGGCCGCCATCACCTTGCATGTTGGTGACACAGCAGTTGGATATGTCCTGCAAGGCCTCAGATGGGGCTCCAACTGAGCACATAGGTCTTGGAGGTTTTGCCCATCCAACCGGAACTTACGGATGATGTCCACATCCTCCATGTCCGCCAGCAAGGTAAATGGCCGGTGCACATTTGGTCGCCTCCTACATGAGATAAAAGGGGACACTTGTCAATTCAATTCACCCATGAGATGTGTCCAACATCTGACATTTTGACTGACACAGCGCCAACGATGACTGGCATGACACACCAGCTTACAAAACAAGTCACATGCAGAGACATCTTGACCCCAAGCAGTTGTACACGTGATCAGTATGTACGAACTGAGTGCACCCGAGACATATTCAGACTATGTAAATGTGAAATGGGACATTCCGACATCTTGTGTCACCAGCCCTGAGAGTACTTGACACAGCACATATTTGAAACACCAACACCACTGTCTCCTACATAGCTGCTGTACCTGCCACACCTTCTTGCGTGAGTCGGACAGGGCACACATTAACGACACAATGAGTACAGTGTGTGCTTGAAGATCAAGTATCAACATGATTTCAGCAATCTACACAGTGAAGTAGGCACATTGAGTAGTCAGTCCGTCATCACTGTGTGTTGCTTAGCCATCTCACACATTGACATGTCGCCATATTTGGGAGTCCATCACACAACAGATCTGTGTACATGCACAACAACATCATCAGTGACATGTGAGGGACTACATGCCAATGCATGTACTCCAGTGCAATGGCATGGCATGTGTAGACATCAGTGAGTAGACTGTCACACTAGCATACAATTTAACAATCTGGTGCCATGACTCATTGTAAGTGTGGAGTGTTCAATAATGAGAACTGCCCATTGCCATTGCTACAGCATGATGTGTTCATAGGTGCCCTAAGCGTGCACCGCCACCGCAATCATGGTCATTGGCACCAATGTAAAGATGCCAAATCGCGGTAGCGACCGCCTGGGCCCCGCGGTGTGACACCGCCATTGCCCATGCTGATACAGCCAATGGGAACCGCAATCGCGCTAGTGGAATGCAATTTTGATACTCGCGGTTGGCATGCTCCACTACTGCGGGCCGGTCATTGGATACAATTGTAAGATGCACGATTGCGGTAGCGACCGCCTGGGCCCCGCGGTGTGACACCGCCATTGCCCATGCCCATTCAGCCAATGGGAACCGCAATCGCGCTAGTGGAATGCACTTTTGAAAATCGCAGGAGGCGTGCTCCGCTACCGCAGGGCCAGTAATTAGATACAATTGTAAGATGCACGATTGCGGTAGCAACCGCCTGGGCCCGCGGTGTAACACCGCCATTGCCCATGCCCATACAGCCAATGGGAACCGCAATCGCGCTAGTGGAATGCACTTTTGAAACTCGTGGTAGGCGTGCTCCGCTACCGCGGGTCCGGTCATTGGATACAATTGTAAGATGAATGATTGCGGTAGCGACTGCCTGGGCCCCGCGGTGTGACACCGCCATTGCCCATGCTCATTCAGCCAATGGGAACCGTAATCGCGCTAGTGGAATGCATTTTTGAAAATCGCAGTAGGCGTGCTCCGCTACCGCGGGCCGGTCATTGGTTGCAATTGAAAAATAGCTGACCTGGACCACCAATTGCAGCAGCTGAGTACCATTGAAACAACCCCAGGGGGCTATATATGTGTGTGAGAGAGCCACACATTTCCACTGCATCCAGACACTGCTGCCTGCCATTCTTCATCCCCAACTGCTGATGTTCCTGTCTCCTGGACCCAATGATGGCGAGAACTGAGAAGATCAGGGCCCATCCCTTCACCACAGAGGAGCTGGAGGTCCTGGTGGACGAGGTGCTTACACACTATGGGAGGCTATATGGTGCTCCTGATGTAATGGTAAGTGTCTCAGAGTGAAATTTGGAGAGTGCAAAGAGTGCTCACATGATGTTGCTCTGCAGTAGTATGTGCCTGTGAGTGCAAGTTTGTGTGATACACTGCCTGGCATGCTGACTTCATGGCAATGGGGTGTGTAACCTTATTACCACAGATCCATGGCTGCATTGGAAGATGGGAGGGACGTGCAGTGTCTTTGCAGCCATACAGTGACACTGCTGGCTTGGAAAGTAGAAGTCAGAACAAACATTGCATGTGCTAATGGATGTCAGAGTCCATTCGCTATTCACATGCTCATTTGGGACATCACAAATGTGTTTCGTCCAGAGGGTACTGAAGGATGTGTGTACACTTTTCATGTCATCACCATGGATATATGAGCATTATGCACAAGATTGAAATGCCTGAGGCTGACACTCTTGGTGGAAAATCGCATATGACACATCAGAGTGATGTACTTCTGAGACATCCTCCTTCCATTAATTTAATAATGTGAACTGACTTGCATGTGTAGGCACTGTCTGATCTCTCATATTGTACATGCATGTGATTGTTCAGATGGGCTAGGTTTAACCTCAGTGTGAGTCAGCCTGGCCTGCACAGAAACTGCCCAATTTGACACGGACCCATCAGTAAATGGACAGTGTGAGAAATATGTGTTTTCTGCCACCCTGTTTCTCAGTGAGCTATCTTAGGCCTGATTATTGCACAAGACAGACCTTGTGAGAGGGTGTGAGAATGTAAGATCATGTCCCTAGATGTGACATCCACGACACAGTGAGCCACTCACAGGCCAAGGACATTGAGGGGTGTCTAGTGTTGAACACAGTGAGTCTTCCCCAAAACATCATTTGTGACATGATGCATGTCTTGCTCCCTCACATGCTGCATCACAGATGAGGGCCTTCTTCACATTGCTTTGTGTGCTGCCATTCTGCATGTGTGTGAGATGGCCAGGTCCTGTGTCCACCCTCATACCTAAATGCATTTCAATCCGGTTATCTGATGCAAATGTACTACGTGTCATGTTGTATGGCCTCTGATCAAGCTTTCTGTACAGCTGTGCTAAGTGTTTGCATGCACCTGTCCTGAGACACAGTGGAACATGGCCCAGTGTCCCTGAAACTGCCTCTTCTTGTCTCCCATGCCTGCAGCTCAAAGTCCGCCAGCGTAAGGCCTTATGGAGGGCCATTGCACGCAAGGTGCGGGCTCTGGGTGTCTGCAACCGACGACACACACACTGTCACAAGAGGTGGGATGACATCTGCCGGTTGAGCAAAAACGTAGCAGAGATGACACTGGGGCTGCTCCCACTGACTGGAAGGTTGTCGCGCAGGAGCATGACACCACTAATGGCCCGCATCTTGGCTGTGACACAGCCAGAGCTGGATGGACGTTTGAGGGCCCATCAGCAGCAAGTTGGGGGTGAGTATTCTGCAAAGGGTGACTTTGGGTGTGAGTGACTGCATGTATCCCAACCCTGCGCCAGTGTTGAGCTCTGTGCTGTTTCCAGAGTGATGCAATGGCTTGTAAGTGGCCTCTGTGTTGAGTGCAGCTGACATGCATTTTTGCTACATGTACTTTCTCATGTGTTCAACCTAATGGCCCATGACATTGCAAGATAAGATGTGGCCTCATGCCATCTGCTGCACCGGGGAGTGAACAGCTGTGTTCCTCATCTGAGTGTGCTTACGTCGATGTGTGCAGTGTCTGACTTTGGAATTGTGAGAACTACACATCTGCCGACAGCAAGGGTCGTTGCGCTTCAAAGCACAACATGGTAGACATCAGTAGCTCATGGCCATGGTATGAGGACATCCTGGAGTCAGTATCTGTGTTGTCCCCTTGAAGTGATTCCATATGTGACTGTGACAACATGTTGCGATGTACATCCATCTCACCTACAGGCACGTAGGTATGCTTACAGGAATCAGGATGTCAGGCAACTGGGAGGCACAGGCCAGCTATTTGGCAGTGTGAACGTCACATGGGTCATTGATGCCAACTATGCTTGTATCCATGCATCTTCTGACTTTTGCATGAGGCTTGCACATGCAGACCGCACAGGGTGGTGTGCTACATGGGGGTATCATGTTCGAGTTGTTTGCTTTGGTTGCATATGATGTTTGTGAGTATGGGACTAAACTGAACCTACGTCTCTGTCTCTTGCAGCATCTACAGAGGGCGCAGAAGGACAGGGTACGGACACCGGGGATGAGGCATCATGCTCGACGGCAACACATGGGCTCACTGACACTGATGTGACCAGCGCCTTTGAGGGGGACCGGAGTGCCCTTGATGAATCAGGCCCGGAAACACCAACCTCAACGTCATCTGACGCCAGCGGTGACTCATCGATGTTGGCGGACACAGGGAGTGGGAAATCAGCCTCTTCTTCCACCACACATTATCCAGTGCCCACCCTCCCAGCTAGTTCCACTACTGCTGCCCATGCCCACAGCAGTCAGAAGGGTAGAGTGTCCTTCACCCCAGGCACCGCTGCCCCTGCCCCTGTCTCCCCTGCTGCCCTCAGTGTTGAGGCGGTGGAGCTTTTGCGTCAGCTGTGTGTGGGTCAGACTACTTTACTGAATGCCTTCCTTGACCATGACAAGAAGTTGGCACAGGTAGTTGCCTTCATGGAGGGTATTCATTCTGACGTGGGTGGGCTACACAGGACTGTCCAGTCTTTGTCCTCCACAGTGACAGCAGCCATTCAGCTGGCACAGGCTCAGGGTCCAGCTCCTGTCCCTTCGGCAACCACCCTGCCAGTGGCCACATCTGACGAGAGTGACCACACACCACAGCCCTCAGGCTCAAGGTACTCCACACGAAGCACAACACTGCAGCACTCCAAGCGGGCCAGGGCGCAGACACCATCCCCCCCCCAAAAAAGAAGTCACACAGGAACGCAAAGCCAAAAGCCCTTCGGGTGACACTCAGGGGCATCAAGCCAAGAAGCAGGCCTCAGGCTCACATGCATCCAAATCAGTCCAATCCAAGAACACTTCCGTCCCAAAACCTGCTCCTACAGACAGGCAAAAAGTTGCTGTGCCTGCTGTGAAGCTGGTGCCTGCAAAGAGTCCGCAGAAACGGATCTCTGAGGCAGGTTCACCCACAACCTCAACTCCCACCCACACCCCTGTGGGTGGTTCACCTGGTCAACAGGGGATGGAGGGGAAAAGGCAAGGCCAGGCCAAGCATACCACCATACCCAGCAGTTCACCAGAGGGAGGGCCAGCACCTGCACCTGAAGCACCTTTGGTGGGGAGTGAGGCTGTTGTGCCCGCCCCACTTCACATTCCTACCAAGACAATTTATCAGTATCGAATCCCCAAGAAGTGGAGAGGCAGCCCTCCACATTCTCCCTCACACACTGTGTCTCACAGCAGCATTTCTCCGCCTCCCCGTGCCACGCTGCCACCCGGTCCAAGCAGCCCTCCGGCTCACAAAGCCACTGATCCTTCTACCTCAGCTGCTCCTCCCTCTCCCAGGTCTGGTCCGCCAATGGTCCCCGACAATCAGCCACCTCCCAGTCCTACTGACAGCCAAGTCTGAGGCAAAGTCCCACTCCCAAAGCCGTCTCTCCCACAGCCGTGCCTGGACTTCCCATCTGTATCCACTGAGTTGTGGTGATTCCCATGCCAGTGTATGTGGTGTCACACATTCCCTGTGCTGCTGTTTGTAACTTTGGATGCCCATTCCCTGTGCAGGTTCTCATGGTCACATGTCCCTCCTTTGAACTATGGGACTGGCCACTGGCCTTGCTGTTTGTAACTTTGGATGCCCATTCCCTGTGCAGGTTCTCATGTTCACATGTCCCTCCTTTGAACTATGGACTGGCCACTGGCCTTGCTGTTTGTAACTTTGGATGCCCATTCCCTGTGCAGGTGCTCATGTTCACATGTCCCTCCTTTGAACTATGGACTGGCCAGTGGCCTTGCTGTTTGTAACTTTGGATGCCCATTCCCTGTGCAGGTTCTCATGTTCACATGTCCCTCCTTTGAACTATGGACTGGCCACTGGCCTTGCTGTTGTCAACTTTTGATCCCTATCCTAGGTGATATGTAATAAAGACAGTTACTCCTGTTGTCTGCTTTGTCAGTGTCCTTGCTAAATGTAAGTGTTTTCGGTATGTGCATGGTTGCATGTGACAAATGCTCTGTATGCCACCTTCACATTGCCAATTGCTTCTTTTACTTTTTCTGGGTTTGGCAGTGGTGAGGGGCACTTTAGTTCTTCTTTCTTCTGAGGTTTGTGGGTGCAATGATGGGTGTTTGTGATGATCTACGATTATCATACTCATCATATGGTCAGGTTTACTAAATTGTCCACATGTCATGTTATGATGCAATTCCAGAACAGAGGTGTTCTCTATCCACAGGATTACTTGCGGGCTGGCCAGGGTCCTTCATATCTGTGTGATCTTTCTTGATGTGTGAGCAGCAGTGTTGATGTATGGTCATCTTGTGATGGCCTGTCTTCCTAGTCACATGGGTACATTTGGATGTGTTCACTTGTGTGGTCATGAAGTGTGTAGGGGTGGTTTGGTTGTCAGTGTTGATGTGTGTGTGCCCCTGCAATGCCAACTGCACACATGTATGACACAGAAGCTGAGTGCCTGTTTGTCTCAATACTCTGCCATGTGTTTCTAATTGTGGGCACATGTGGGAATTGTAGGTTGGGCAGTGTGTTGTTGTGTCCTTGCGCTCCTGGGGGACATCTACTTGTTGTTGCTGCCAGTTGTGAGTATGCAGGGTGTGTGACAGGCAAGTCTGTGTTGTGTTTTGTTGATCAGCCATGTGTCTGGTTACTGTTTGTGTACACTGTACAGGACTGCTCAGCCACACTGACAATATTTGTGAGTTTTCTCATGCATTGCTATCACTTGACCCATTTTTGGCTCCAGTATGGTATGTGGTATGTGGAATCATGCCATCCCCCATATGTGCCTCTGATGCCTACACATTGTGAGATTGACTCCTCTATTTGTTTGTGTACTGTACACTGCTCACCTGTCCACTACTGCAGTACACAACACTTCAGTCTCATGTCTTCCACCCCATGGCTTGCCAGTTTGTGGGCCTCCCCACCACTTCATGGTGTGACACTATGCTGTGTGAGGCTGAACTGTGTCCAGGACCAATGTGCTACTCAGGACAGAATTCAAATTAGTTATGTGTTATTTCCTTGTACTTGTTTGCTGTCATGGTTGCTCATGTGCAGTGCAGATGTTTGGGCAGCACAGTCCTCTGGTCATGTTGTTTGCACCTGGATGTCCCCGAGTTGTGCATCTGTGGGTGATGGCTAAGCTGTATGTGTGTTTGCTGAGGTAGAGCTACGCTTCCTGAGTGTGATGTTATGTTTGTGCTGTGGGAGTTCATGGTGTGGCACTCAGATGTGTGTGCTACTGTTTTTGTTGTTGTGCACACACTGCTTGGTGTGCATGCAGTGTTGTCAGTGTATGTTGCCGTGTACTTGCTTGTTGTGCATCCCCCTGATGTGCAGCTGAGTTTGCATTGTGATGGATTGGTCTGTGCATCTGTTGTGTTTTTGTTGTGGATGTATGCAGTGTTTGGCCTGTGTTGGCTCTTTGTACTAACTGATGCTATGTGTGTGATGTTCTATTTGCAAGACGTTGTGTGTGTGTGGTTGTTTTAGCTGTGTGATACATTCAGATGTGTGTTGCAGGTGTGGTGTGCATCACTTGTGTGTCTGTCACATGCAGCAAGGGGATTCTTGTTGCTGGGCTTGTTTTCAGTGCACATTGGTGGTTAGTCCTCCTATTTTTGGCCTGTCACTTTTCAGGTTTGTGCATGTGCATGCTTCTGGTACAATATGGCACCTTGTCCACTTCATGGGTGTTGAGGTGTCTGTGTTAGCTGATTGTCCCATTGATCCCAGTTGGTGTTCATGGTAGATTTTTGATGATACACCTCTTGTTTGTGTTGAGGTATGGTGTCTGTGCATTAGTCCTGAGTGACAATGTTGTGTATTCCTGTTCTGTCTAGGGTCACATTGCCTTTCCACTGTTTTCCTGCACATGTGTGGGCTTGTTGTACCTCTGTGTATGTTGTTTGTGAGCTTTCTGTTTGGCTATTGTTTTGGTGTCTGCATTGGTTCAGGCATCCCTGTGTGTTGGTGTGATGTTTGTGGGTGCACCACAGGGAGTGTGTTTGGTTGTCATTGCACTCACAGGACACAATTTTGGCCTTTATGTGTGCTTCTCACAGGTGTTGAGTGCTGGAGGTATGAGGTGGGTAGAGAATGGGTATGTGTGAAGGTCCTAGTTGTGTTTGACAGTCAAGGAGTGTGACAATGGGCCATGTGTGTTGTACTGATGATGTGCACGTCAAGTCAGTTGTGACAGATGTGTGGCTGCTCACTGTCTGACTTCAGACACTTCCTATCATTCCTGTGACTAGGCATGGCTTGCCTTGATGTGTCCCTGAGTTGTTGCACAGAGGTCAGTTTGGTTTAATTTCACTCACTGTGCCACCCATGTCTGATTTGATGACCTAAGGTTGTTGTGATATGTTCCTTCTCTTGCATGTGATGTACAGATGCTATGTGTCTTGCTCCATGGTTTTCCAGCACTGTCCACTTCACTTTTGGCTGGCCCATTGATTGTCCTATATTGCTGCTGGCCTATGGTGTGTGTATGTGGCTGTGTGTCAGTGTGGGGTGTTTGTGAGTGACTTGACAGGCAGTGTGGACAGTTCAGTGGATGTTCTTATGCAGTGTGAGTCTTCATTTTATAGTTGGGCTCAGTTTGCTTCACATTAGTGGGAGATAGGTGTGAGGAGGAGGGTTGTCCAGCCCCTGAGCTTCTGTGCAGGGTGTTCCTCTTCACCCCCACCTTCCAAGACAGGCGCCCTGGTCCTTTGGTGTGTGAGGTGCAAGGTCTGGCTACACCTGGGAGATGCATTGTGCAGGGGGGGGCACATGGGGTGCACACAGCATGTGCCCCAAATGGGTGTGGGAAGTGTAATGTGGGAAGGGTGGAGGTGGAGTCCTGTGTATCTTTGTGGACTGCCCATGCCTGGTGACGGCCCTGCCTACTACATTTTGCGCATGTTTTCCCGCATCTTCACCGCTGGGGTGACGTGGCCGGGACATTGCAGAGATTTCGCAGTTGATTGGTGACCCGGATGCGGAGGGGTGATTTTCTGACAGGTGGGACATGTGTGGGTACACTTGGGGAGGTGTTCCTGTCCCCACCAGAGTGTCTGATGTGGACAGGGACCGTGTATCAGCACAGGAGTTGTGTGTTGTGCTTGTGTGCGGAGTTGTGTCATTGCGTACCTGCGGCATTGTCCGCTCGGTCCATTATTTGCTGGTAGTGGAGGAGGTACAGCACCGGAATGGCTTGAAGGGCTGGATCCATTGCAGTCCGGACCGGGTAGAGGGGACCGTGAGTCTGGTTTCGCGCTCCGCTGTCGTGTTTCCGCTGTCTCTGGGTTGGTGGATTCTCCGCTGCGGTATGATGGGCTGTTTGCGGCAAAGTGATTTGTACAGCAGACGGAACGTCATTCCGCACGGCGGTGAGTCCCTATTGGCTCACTCTGCCGCGGTGGCGGGTGCAAAAATCTGGCGGTTCTCCTGGCTACGCAGCGGACGGGAAATGGGCTATGTTTGCCCATTGTAATATGGCGGGCGGGAGGACCGCTGCAGGAGTGCGGAAAAGGGCATTTTCCAGCACCGCAGATGTGCTTCCACCCGCCATCCTAATGACCCCTTTGTTAGTAGACGGGCTCCAATTTTTTTTTTTTTTTTTAAACTTTATTGACTTTTATACACAAAAATCTGAAGGAATTAACATCAACACACAATGCTAACAACAACACAGCAGTGTGCAGATCAGACACACACATCCCTTTGTTATCTGTGTTTCATTTCGAGTGTAGCTATCAACAACTGGATTCAATATTTAGAAAACATACACCCAGGAATGAGAGCGAACAGAGGTGTGTACAGTGGTCTGCTATGTCGACATTTCACGGAAATTGTTATATGGCAATGTAGAAGGTTGTCAGAAGGGTGGTCCATTATGCTGAGTGCAATGTCCTATAGATCCACTCCCTATCCCTACTCATGGTCCAAGCTCTGCGACCTAAGGTCTTCCTCTGCCAGTATCCCTCCCAGAATGGGTCCACCGCCTGCTTTCCAGCACATTGCCAATACTGTACCCAGTGATATAAATTTGGTAAACAACTCACTAGATTGGACCAGACCCAATAAACAAATTTTAAGCGGACATACTAGCATCCATCCTGGATAACGACGACAGCTTTTGTGCAACTTCTGTCCAGAAGTCCCCAACCACTCTGTAGGACTCGGACTTATGAAAAAGGGCCCTCAACGAAGTTGACACCTGAGACATCTCTAATTTACTCTAGGTACATCCAATGTAGGAGTAGAAGTGACACACACATTTATAGTGCATCGCTTTGAGAAGTGCCGTCTTAGAAATATTCCTGCACATATTTAGTGACCTCTGACTTTGCTTGTCTACTATGGACTTACCTAGGTGTGATTCCCACACATTGCTCAGTTTCACCATTGCCCTATTGGCAATTGGGACTTAGGCTTTTTAATGCAGACTACAAAACTTCCGCCTATCCTAATTGCAATAGCACTTTGTTGATCTAATATAGTTGTTTGTAGAAGGTCAGCCCGTGCTTTATGCAACCTTTCAGCGATATCTATGTACATCAAAAAGTGCCAATATCCCCATGCAGTACAAAGCCGGCCAATGCCAGAAACCGGAAATCATTTTTATGAATGTCATAGAACAGCAGGATGTCAGGTCTCTCTCAGCAAAAAGGGGCTACAAGTTTCTGTAGATTGCAAATGTATGTATGTATGTATATATATATGTATTTCGGCCACTGGAAATCTTGCTTGCATTTTGCCATATTCTGCATATTGACTGAGCTCCTGGGGGTGAGAGATTCAACTGTGCTTTCTCCATTAGCAGCAGTGTTTGTAGCGAGTAGTTTGCTTTCAATTCTTTGATCAGTCTGAATACCCTTTTTTAACAGAGAACACTGTCACTGGGATACATCATAGTGTCCTTAGACATGTGAGCAGGCATGGCCCTACCTTACAATAATAACCAGTGAGTTGCCAGTGCACATTTGCAGTACCTTCCCACAGAAACGGCAAGTCCACTGTTTTACAGAACGCTTGTGGATCTGTAAATTCATGCAGTTCAGCCCATATGATAATCTAAGGACCATCAATATTATGGCCAGCGCAATATTTCCCATTGGGGAATTCGGGAACTTTAACCAATAATGGGCAGATCTCTCCAACTAAAATCGATACGTTTTCATCATGCTCTACTTCCATGTAATGAATTGCTTGGATACTTGGAAATCTGAAAGGATATCTATCAACTCTTATTGGGAAGTCCATCAGGATTTGTATCATCCACTTCAGACAGAGGGTACAGTACTGCCTTGGTCCAGCTGACTTGGAAACTAGATGCTACACAATTTTATTCAGTGACCCCAACATATGCAGAAATAATGCAACATGGCATTTAATGTACAGGAGCATACACGCGCATATAAGATGATGACATGGGACTGGCTCCCTACCCATGAGCATTCCTTTGCAAATCCATGTCACAGCAATTGCTCCAGGGGTTCAATCACAATTCTGAATATCAAGGGTGACAGCGGTCGGTCTTGCTGCAACCCTCTACGTATGAACCATTTTGGAAAGCAAACCAATGGTCTTCAACCTTGCACAGACTGTCACGCTCAAGAATTAACCTATGTTCTGGAACAGGCATGTCAGACTTAACCTCACCCTAATCCTGGTTGTATGTTACTAAATCAGCAGTTGCAACATTGGGAGTCACTACATCACAAGAGTCACGACATTGCAGGTATTAAAACAAATATATATATATATATATCACGCTCTCCGTCGGCGCTCGGATTCTCCTCCAAACCACGGACACGGACCACAGAGTAAGTTCCTTAAAGATTTATTGGGATGCCGCCATAGTGCGTTTCAACTCACAAGGAGCCTTGATCACATGACATCATTACGGTGATTTTTTTCATTTTTTAAAGTGACATAGTGCTTACGTGTGCAGAACAGAAAGGAAATCCGTTGTAGCAAGGGAAGAAATACTTAATTTGTAGTTCGCATGGTACAATCATAGTTACTTGGCTACAATCGATCAACCTTATACTCGTTGCCTGTTATTAATAAACGTCAACATTTGCAGTAAGTGAATACAGATAAATATGTGATTAAATAAATAAATAAATACATAAATGTATAAATAATCTATTTTCCGTAATGACACTAGAAGCTGTTGACTTAAAATCATGTTACCATATAACATATATATATATTTATCGTTTTCTAGCTATTGACATCAACATGATAATCTGTTTAATACATTAATTAAATTACTGATGTGCAAAACTAGGCAATGTGCAAAAATATTTGTGTACCATGGTATTAATAATTGATTAAATCTACCTACCCTGTTTTAATACCAGAATTAAAGTGCCATTAGTGCAAGTGAATATAAGTGCTAAGTGCTGTGCTAGTAATTAAAAACAAGAAGAAGAGATATTGTCTCTCTTATAATACAATCTGCATATTGTTTGTGTCTGCTCGTATTGTCAAATCATAATATGTTGTTGATTTATATCTTGATACATTCTGGGTTAACTACCCATTCTAGCTGCCTTAAATGTTGGTTTAAATACCATAAGCTCCCTCTTTCTATATTTCTCATTGTACAGATATCATAATTTACCTTGATGAAACCTCGTAGTTCTGAGTAATGTTTTTAGCTCACGTGAAGTGAAATATAATGTTGGCATCTATTCAAAGTATGCACTAGAAACGTCACATATGTATATATATTAAATATTAAATTATAAATATATAAATACATAAATATATAAATATCATAAAACATCCAATATAAAACTTAAAACCCTGTTGCATTCGTGATTACTGGTGCTAGTTGTTACATGTATCTTCCTAGAGGCAGGTGTATAAATCCTCAGTAATGTTAAGCCCCCTGGATGTTTTGAATCCATTTCCAGGATATATCTAGTTTCTAACTTGCGTAACTTTGCTTCTATGTTGCCACCTCTTCTGCTTGAAGGAACTGAGTCTATGAGGAAGTATTTTAGTTCCTGACTCTTTGAGTTGTGATGTTCCTTTAAATGTCTGTCCACAGGGTATTTGTTGTCCTGGTTGTTGATAGCTCTGATATGTTGCAATACTCGCTTGTGGGCTTGGAGTTTGGTACTCCCAACGTATTGTAAGCCGCAAGGACAGACTAGGACATAAATCACATATTTGGTTTTGCAAGTTTGTTGATCTTATATTTTTTGGGGGTGAAAGGGGTTGTGTAAGTTGTTGTGTTGATCCCCTGTTGGCAGGCTTTACATGTTTTGCATTTAAAACAACCCATATGTGTTTTTGCCAGCTGCAGCTTTCTATTACCTCTGGGCTTGTTTTGACAAGTTTGTCTCGCATAGAAGGTGCCCTATTATAGGTAATCGAGACATTCTTGGGCAAAGTGGTTCCGATTATTGGGTCATCTAACACCAGGGGCCAAATGCGTGTTATGATATTGCGTATTTCCTTATCTTGTCTGCTAAATTCCATGTTTATCCTAAACTCTTGTTGTTTGGATAGTTTGGAGGTATCACATTGTTCTTGCTTATTTGTTACTTTTTTATATTTATCTTCAATCAACTCTAGTCTATTGGGAATCATGGATTTTGATATGGCTCCCTCAATGGTCCTAAGTGAGTAACCCCTCTCTCGGAACCTACCTTTGCTTTCTTCTTGTGCCTGTTTGAGAGTTATTTGATCACTATTAACTCTTCTGAGTCTTAGCATTTCCCCATAGGGGATGCTATTTATCAGGTGTCTCGGATGGGCGCTGCTGGCATGTAGGGTCGCATTGCCTGCTGTCTTTTTTCGGTAAAGCTTAGTTTCTATCTTGTTGTTTTGAATGTACACCTGCATGTCTAGGAAATTAACTGTGTCTGCGGTGATTGTAGCCGTGAAGTGTAGATTCAATGTGTTCTCATTGATTGAGTTTAGGAACTCTTGCGCTTCTTGATGTGTGCCTTTCCATACTACAAAGAGGTCGTCGATATAACGAATCCATACTTTAATATTGTTTCGCATGTAGTCTGTGTGTTTGACTTTGAGTACCAGCTCCTCCCACCAGCCCATGTGTAAGCATGCCTAGCTGGGGGAGAAGCTGGCACCCATGGCTACACCTCTAGTTTGTTTAAATAGCATGTTATTGAACATGAAGACATTGTAATCTAGGCAGTATGCAACCATTTCAATTAACATTTGACTGTGCTGTGTTAGATGCTCAGATCTTCTAGACAAATAGTGTTTCAGTGCATTTATACCATCACTATGCTTAATACTTGTATAGAGTGATGTAACATCTAGCGCAATCAATAAATAGTCCCTTTGCCATATACAGTCTTTCAATTTGTTTAAAAGTATATATATATATGAATAAATATATAAATTACCAACTGGCGATAGCTAGTAGGTAGTTAGAGTTAGGACCTAGTTTCCATAGGAAAAGCATTTTTTGTTTTGCTATTAACTTTGGCGCTATTTGATGAGTCTTTCGGGGTGATTTAACAGGCAGGGGCCGAGAAAAAGGGGGGACCCCAAACACTTTTTCCCCAGGCAATTTCCTATAGGGATTTTAGACACGACTACAGCCCGAACCGCTGAACAGAATTACACCAAATTTTGCAGAAAGCTAGGTCCAGAAAGAGTGCTATTGGAAATTTGATGTTAATCTGTTCAGTAGTTTTGAAGTTATTAAAGAAAAAAGATTTATGTATATCTAGAGATGCGGATCCACTGTGGTGGATCCGCAAATCCACGCTCCAACAGAAATGCTGTGTTTGGCTGACAGCAACCGGAAAGAAAAGTTGCACCCGCCGTTTTGTGAATCGGGACACGGTTCCTGGGTGGGTGGGAATAAAGTAGAAATAGTATATGAGGGATCAGGATAGAGGTATCCTGACCCCATGGGACTGATGGAGGGGTCTGTGAGAGACCCCCGGTGGGGAAGAAATCGTGGACAAATGTTTTTTTTGTGCACGGGAGGAACCGCGGATCCACTGCTGCACTCAGTGTGGCCCCTGTGTGAATCGCGGTGGATCTTCGGATCCTGACCCAATTAAAAAAACACATACACCCACTCACAGAACCACTAATGCACTCTCTCACACACCCACACAACCACTCACACATCCATACACCCACTCACAGACCCAGAGAACCACTCATACTTCCAGTCACAGACCCACACAGACACTCACACACCCACTTAGTCACTCACATATCCACATACACACTCATACAGCTAGTGTCACACCAACTCACAGACCCACACAACCACTCACACACCCAGGGGCCCACAGGTTAGCTGCCTTTGTGGGGGTGGCAAAGGGCTGGGTTGCAGGCAAAGCCCTTGTGTCCAACCCTGCCCTGTGCGGGGTCAGGGGTTGGTTGCATGCAGGGAGTTGGCCGCAGGACAGGCCCTGTGGCCAGCCCGCTGCCGCGCATGGCCAACAGCCGTGTTATGCAGCGGGTGGATTAACATATAGTAATTAAATATTACTTTTAGTTGAACAAAACCTAGAAATTAATTGAAAAAACAAAGGTTACAGAGATTTTATAGTTAGGAAATAGCATTAAAAAACCATACACATTCACTGAAAAAAACGAAATTTACAGGGGCTTTATAGCTAAAAAAAAAATAGAATTAAAACAAACTTACATTTCGTAAAAAAACAAAGGTTACAGGGACGTTATAATTAGGTTCAGATTTTACACACATAGAACCATAGAAATTCAGCAGTTCTAGTTATCTCAAGAAACTGTAACTCGTGCCCTCAGGCAACTATAACTTGCGTCCTCTCAATGTACTGCTAATTACCCCACATATTCCATCAGTCATGACATCATTGATAATAATATCACTACAACATATTTGTAATAAATTTATTGATGAGAAAACTGTGCATGGCGGGGGCGCAAGTTATAGTAACTTTGTGAATACCGAAAAGTAGTGAAGTGAGACTTTTGGTCTAAGTTAGACTTTTAGATGTGTGTAAAATCTGTGAGTCAGGCCCGTAATCTGGTCTCAAAAATTGCCCTTATGGTGCTTCACTGTACCTCTTTAGCTTTCTCATTCCACGCTCTTCTCTTCAAGACACTCTCTTAGTTTTTTCTAATCTTGGCACAGTAATGACACCAGGATAAACAGAGTGTTGTTTTCGGTGATGTGTTTGGTGCACTCCAGAATGAGTTATTTTAAGTCCAGATTGGAGGGCATTACAAATTCAACTGCCTTGGAGTTACTGGCTTGTGAACTGTCCTCTGCCATGTAACCCATCTTTGTTAGAATGTCCTTCATAATGTTGTTACACTACAATGATACCAAGGCATGCTCCTACATTACTGGAACCACGGCATCATAATCAACACATGACAAACAAATGTGACCCAGGATCAATCACGTATCAACAGTTTCAATGTAAAACAAGTTAGTAGTAACTGATTTTCACTGCAATGGTAACTTTCAATGCAGCAATCAGGCACTGGCCACTCTAACTCTAGGTCCACCGTCAATTTGATGAGGGGATTAAACGCCTAAAATGGAGTACTCAAATATTCTTCCAATATATTATCACCAAAGATCAAATTCATGGAGTTTTCATCAACTGCGGCTAGGCACAGTGTTCATTCCAAATGACAACATTCAATATTGAATTGAGTCAGAACCTCATCACATACACCCAAAAGAAATCAAGGGCAGGCAATTGACAAATAACTATTGTTCCCATCAGAAGTAGAATGCTCAACTACCGTTGCACATGGAAAAGGCTCATGAACACAGCAGCTGGAAATAAAAAAAATGAATAAATAAGACATTGGATATGTAACAATAATCAATAAATCAGGCATGCTTTCCCATCACTGAAACAATTGATACCAAAGACTCAAGTCCAGCAGCAGACTAATAGCAACATCTTTTGTTCCTATCTCAATTCTAGCTGAGGCATGTTCTTTAGACCATCTCAAGAGGCAGATAGTCCACCCAGCAACCGCATGTGACCCAAAGAACTGGGAAATCTTGCACACTTCCCTTCACTGCCCTATCCCGTCCCCATGATGTAAAGTTCCTAAACCACTAGAGACAAGATGCACAAATGGATTTTGCAGTTGAAAACTCTGCAATACGCAAAATCACAAGTTTGTAACTACAAAATTCCTTTTTCTTATGCACTAACACAATTTAGGGATTTGAAAAAAACATTTCTGAATCGCAAAATGGGTTTAGCATCCAATACCGAATGCAATTTGTAAGTGGGGTGATAGGGGAGTTCCTTCCAAATTTTGAGCAAGTATGGTATATATCAATGGTTTGCGACTGCAATTCTGTTCACAAACCATTGATCAGCTCCCAACTCACAATTTGGGGTGGTAACTGATTCACAAAGGAGAAGGGGTCCTCTTTGGACTCTTCTCCCTTTGTGAATTGAGGAAAGTAGGTAGCTGGCTAGAGGATTAATACCTGCTCTCCCTGAAGTTTGTCAAAATGGAAAAACATTTTTTTAAAGCAAACCCTGTTTTCTTAAGGAACATGGTAAGCTTTAAAATCCATTTTGAAATGCCATCACAGGGATGGTGGTTTGTTCTCCCTTGCAGTCCACCATTCTTGTGATTGCAGCCAATCACAGAAGGTCGAAAATTGCGACCTGCCTAATGAATATAAAGAAGACAGGTCAATCTGTCACCTCCTGCGAGTTCCTCCTTTGTGACATGACCTATTAGTACATACCCAAAAAACACATGGCAAAACTAAAAAAACACAACAATTAAATCAAACCTAGAAACCATTATAGCTAATGTCTGTACTATTTTATGGACAAAAATCAACAAGACTAGTCTCCTTCTCATTTCAATTAACAAGAAGGAAAGGTGAGATATCTTCCAGTCTAAACTTACTACAAGCAAGCTCTGAGAATTTCAAGGTGGCCACAGACTTGTTGTCATCCCTCGCTACACTACATTAACTATAACTTGCACCTTCTCCATGCACTGCTTATACCGTTTTATATTATCTCACTTATTCCATGTAAAATAATAGTATTTACAAGAACAGTTATGACATTGCAAATCAAATGTTTTGTGAGAACACAGCACATCGTAGAGTTGTGAGTTATAGTTAATGTATGTGGCTACCGAGTTGAATACACTGTGTATGGAGGTGCGTGACTTATAATAATTTGAAGTTGTTGAATAAATTAAAGTTTAGAATTTCTTTTTTTCTAGTTTAACATTTGTACTAAAGAATAAATAAAGTTACATTAATTTAAAGTTGGTGTGTAGATTATAAATGTAAGTTATAACTTAAGAATTTCTAATGTTTGTGTATTTTAAGTTTGGTTTGTACAGAAAGAATAAATACATTTTTCCTAACTAAAACAAAGTTTTTTTCATTGAATGTCAATGTTTTTTATTTTTAATCTTTTGAAATCCTATAGATTACTGTCATGGAGTGTAGTGTCATGAATTGGAGTGTGGGACAGAACAGTGGAGTAGAGTGTTGTAAAGTGTACTGTCGCAGATTGTAGTGTTGTAGAGAGGAGTAGAGTGGAATGTGGTACAGTGGAGTGGCATACAATGAAATAGCATAGAGTGTGGTGGTGTAAAGTGGAGTGTTGTACAGTGGAGTGGCGTATAGGGGAGTGGTGTAGAGTGGAATAGCGAAGAGTGGAGTGTTGTAGAGTGGAGTGATGTGGAGTGGTGTCCAGTAGAATAGCGTACAGTGGAGTGATGAAGAGTGAAGTGGCATAGAGTGTAGTGTAGCAGAGTATAATAGTGTACAGTGGAGTAGAGTAGAATAGTATATAGTGGAGTGTTGTACAGCGGAGTGTAATAGAGTGTAGTGGTGTAAAGTAGAGTGGAAAAGCGTATAGTGGAGAGTCGTGGAGAGGAGTAGTGTGGAATAGCGCATGGTGGAGTGTAATACAGTGGAGTATCTTGGAGCGCACTGGTGTAGAGTGGAGTGGAATACACTGGATTGGCGTAGAGTGGAATGGCGTAGAGCGGAATATTGTATAGAGTAGTGGGGAGAGTGGAGTTGCATACAGTGACATAACATAGTGTGGGGTAGCATAGAGGGGACTAGAGTAGAGTGCAGTGGTGTAGACTGGAGCGGCATAGCGTGGAGTGCCATACAGTGGAGTTGCATACAGTGGAATAGTGTCGAGTGGATTGGCGTACAGTGTAGTGGTGTACAGTGCAGCAGTGTACAGTTGAGTGTGTAAGGTGGAGTGGCGCACAGTGGAGTAGAGTAGAGTGGTGCACACTGGAGTGGCATAGAATGAAGTGGCATACAGTGGAGTGTTCTAGAGTGGACTGGTGTAGAGTGGAGTGAGGTACAGTGTAGAGGCATACAGTGGAATTGGAAGAGTGGAGTGGCAGTGAGTGGAATTCCATACACTGGAGTGGCATGTAGTGGAATAGTGTGCTCTGGAGCGGAGTAGAATGAAGTGGTGTAGAGTGCAATGGCATAGTGTGAAATAGTATAGAGTTGAGTGGTGTACAGTGGTGTAGCCTACAGTAGAGTGGAGGGAGGTACAGTGTAGTGGGGTACAGTGGAATAGCGCAGACTGGAGTCGCGTACAATATAGTGGCGTAGAGTGGAGTGTTGTACAGTAGAATACCATAAAGTGGAGTATTGTAGTGTGCAGCAGGGTAGACTGTAGTGGCGTACAGTGTAATAGCATACTGGGGAGTGCCGTAAAGTGGAGTGTTGTAAAGTGCAGTGGTGTTCAGTGGAACAGAATAGAGTGGAGTGGCATAGAGTGGAGTGGCATAAGGTGGAGTGGTGTAGAGTGCAATAATGTTGAGTGCTACTGGCGTACAGTGTAGTGACAGAGTGGAGTGGTATATAATGGAATAGCGTACAGTACAGTAGCATAGAATGGAGTTTCATACAGTGGAATAGGGTAGAATGTAATAGCATACAGTGGACTGTCATAGGGTGGAGTGGGTAGAGTGGAGCTCTGTAGAGTGAGGAGGCGTAGAGTGTGGAGGCGTAGAGTGTAATAGCGTAGAGAGGAGTAGGGTACAGTGGAGTAGCGTAGAGTGGAGTGAGGTACAGTGTAGTGAGGTACAGTGCAGTACCTTAGACTGGAGTGGCGTACAGTGGAATAGCATATATTAGAGTGGCGTAGAGTGGAGTGGCGTAGAGTGGAATAGCGTGGAGTGTTGTACAGTGGAGTTGCGTACAGTGGAATAGTGTATAGTGTATTGGAGTACAGTGTAGTAGTGTACAGTGGAGTGGTGTAGATTGGAGTGTCGTACAGTTGAGCAGCCAACAGTGGAATAATGTACAGTGGAGTGGTGTACAGTGTAGTGGCATACAGTGGAGTGCGTTACAGTGGAGTGGAGTGGCATACAATGGCATAATATAGAGTAGAGTGGCGTAGAGTGTAGTGGCACAGAATGGAGTAGCATAGAGTGAAGTCTTGTAGAATGGACTGGTGTACAGTGGAGTGAGGTACAGGTTAGTGGCGTACATTGGAATAACAGAGTGGAGTGGCATATACTGGAGTGGCATACAGGGGAATAGCGCACACAGAAGTGGGGTAGAGTGGACGGGCACAAAGCGGAGAGGCGTAGAATGTAATAGTACACAGTGGAGTAGAGTGGCATAGAGTGGAGTGGCAAACAGTGTAGTGTGGCAGAGTGGAGTGTTGTAAAGTGGAATACGATAAAGTGGAGTGTTGTAGAGTGGAGCAGGGTAGAGTGTAGTGGGGTAGACTGTAGTAGCATACAGTGTAATAGCGTACTCTGGAGTGGCATAGAGTGAATTGGCATAGAGTGGAGTGGTGTACAGTGGAATACTGTAGAGTATAGTGGAGTGGAGTGGCATACAGGGGAGTAGGTAGAGTTGCGTGGCATACAGTGTTGTAGTGTATAGTGAAGTGGTGTAGAGTGGAATAATGTTCAGTGTTCGGGTGCACAGTGTAGTTACGTAAGTTGAGAGTCATACAGTGGAATAGCGTAGATTTTAGTAAGGTAGACTGGAATAGAGTGGATTGACGTAGAGTGAAGTGGCATAGAATTGAGTGATGTACAGTGAAATACTATATACAGTTGAGCGGCATAAAGAGCAGTAGTGTACAAAGGAACAGCGCACAGTGCAGTAGTGTACACTGATGTGGCGTACAGTGGAATGGCATAGAGTGGACTAGCATAGAGTGTAGTGTTGTAGAGTGAAGTTGCATACAGTTGTATAATGTACAGTGTAGTAGCAAAGAATGGAAGGGCATAAAGTGTATTGTTGTACACTGGAGTGTCATACAACGAAGAGGCGTACAGTGTAATAGGATACAGTGGAATGGTGTAGAGTGGAGAGGGGTAGAATGGAGTGGTGTACACTGGATTAGCGCAGAGTGAAGTGGCATATAATGGAGTGACGTAGAGTGGAGTGAGCGTATAGTGTAATAGCATAGAGTGAAGTGGCGTGGAGTGGCATAGAGTGGAGTGGGAATTGAAACAGACGTAGTGTGAAAGTGTGTTAATGGCTGTAGATGTAATGTGGCAGGAAAACTGATTATTTGGTGTAAAAGGTAATTTTTGGTAGTATATGTGAATAGTGTAAGTAGTGTTAAAGTTATAATTTTTAAAATAGTTATATATTGTGCTGCGGTATACCGTGGTAAGTTCGCATTATACCGAAGTACATGGGCATGATTAGGCAGTATGTGATTGGCTAATGGCTGTGTTTACCAAATGTAAAAGGCAGGCATGTCTTTTTTAGCACATTCTTTCTGCATTCTGCTTCTCACTGCTTTCTGGGTTGGGGTCTTAGGGGCTGATTACGATGGCGGGCGGACTTGATCCGTCCGCCATCGTAGCGGTGTTTGGAACCGACCGCCATGCATGCGACGGTCCCGCCTACCCGATTAGCATGGGACCGCCACCGCTGCGGTCTGATTCCGCACCGTTAACATTGCAGTGGTGGCTGCTGACAGCAGCACCGCCGCGATGTCTAAAAGAGCATGTTGTGCATTTCACTGCACTACGTGGCAGGCACTACACTGTGCCAGCCACATGGTGCAGTGAAATGCAGAGCAGCCATGGGTGCCCCCAGTGCACCCACACCTCCCCCAACACAAGGGGGGCCCGCAACGGGCCCCCAAACCCAATCCCCGCCAGCCTTTCCATGGCGACAACGCTGCCATGGAAAGACCTCCTAAAACCCACATCCTAATATGGCGGACGGGGCCTGCTAGACACCGCCACCATATTAGTGGCCCTGCTCCGCCCGCCAGGCAATCGGTGCGATTGCCACCGGCAGAAAAGCGGAGGACGGACTTTCCGTCCGCCGCAATACCCACCGCCATCCTAATATGGCGGTGGGTAAATCTCAGTTTGATGGCGGAACGATCGCCACCGCCGGCCCGGCGGTGGCGATCGTTCCGCCATCGTAATGAGCCCCTTAGTTATTGTTGTTCGCTACCTATTGCCATTGAAACTGTTAATAGGTAGAGACATTTATTTATAATTTTCTATATATTTTACAGCAGTTTAGGAAGAACTGCACATTTTTTGAGCAGCGCACTAATTTGTAGGTATTCCTGTGGTACTCCGTAGACTTTTTAGTGAAGATTTAAATATAAGAAAAATAGAAAATACACTGTAGTACACTATATTTGTAAAATATAGGTTACTATAGAGTATTTATAATCTTTTAACATATTTTCTAATTTATTTATGTTAGGCACTACAGTACTTCTGAGGTAGTGCTGCGGTACTCCATCCATTTTTATAAAAATATATAGAAACGTATGAATATTTTTCCCTGTCTATTATCACTTTAGTAAAGTGGTAATAGGTAGGAAAAAATATTAGTTCTAATGCGTACCTACATCTAAGGGCAAACTGCAGAACACAGGCAAAGCGTACCTAAAAACAACATAGCTGTCTTTAAGTTTTGTGAAAGGCAGGCATTAGCTAATCACATAATGAATTGTTAACACTTTGTACCACAGTACTTCCATGAAATACCTCGAAATACCACCAAATGTCATTAAAATATCACTACAACAGATATAATTTCGTTAAAATGCCTTATAACTTAAAAAATGCTTACCCTTCTTACATGTAGTACCCAAAATGATTATCTGGTACCATAATGTCTAATCTTGCCAATTTCATGTAAATCCGTTCCATTGTTTTCACGCGTTTCCAATACAAAAGTCTATGGAAAATGCATTGGTGGAAAAAAGTGTTTTTGGACCCTCCCCCTTTCTCTAATCACCCCCTTCACCAATCACCATTAAACTTTGCATCATCCGCCAATGTAGAAAGAAGACTAGGTCTACAAAGTTTCGTGGAGATGCGTCAAACGGGGGCAAAGTTATTAATGGTGAAAATCTGAGGAATTCCTTTCTCTGTTAACCCTAATCTTAACTACAGAGTGGGTACCTCCACTCTGTAATATAAAACTAATGCAGTACAAGATAAAATCTATGCTGCAAACATAATACAGTCATCTATAACATTTACATTATAGTGTATTGCTTCTCCTACATTGTCTTATAGTTTATTTAATCAATAATAAACACTCATTACAATTTTCACTTCTCCATGCACTGTTTGTGCATTGTATTGATACTTATTGTTTTAAAGTTTTTACAAAGTTTCCAAAAATCACCCAAAAAAACAAGAGAGTAGTAAAGAGAAAACAGAAAAGAAATAAAACAAAAAGAAATAAAAGGAAACTGCAAATAAAGAAGAAAAAAGGAGAAAGAGGGGAAAAATAAAAGGGAAAGAGACAAAGGGAGAAAGAAAGAGAGAGGGAAGAGAGAGAAAGAGAAGGAGAGAGACAGAAAGAGGGGGAGAGGAACAAATAGAAGAAAAGAAATTAAAAAAAGAAGAAAAAGAAAAAGGTGAAAACTGTATAAAGAATAAACAAAAAGTGAACCAAGCAAAAACAAGAGTAAGAAACAAAAGCTTAACACGGAAAAAGACATAGGAAAAAGAGAAGGGAAAGAGGAGAGAAAAGAGAGTCCAAGCAGAAGAGAGAAGAAAAACAAAAATGAAAGAATAGAAAAGAATAGTAGATAAAGACAGAGAAAAATGAAAATGTTGTTTGTGATGGTGGATAGTTATTAAATATATTTCATTTTGTGTGTATCAATAGCTCTCACTACTTTACAGTATATTTCATTCTATTCAATTTAAATGTCTATTATTCACAAGTTTTGCTCCCGTTTTTCAAGTGTACCACAATTTCCTTCATTTTGTGTGTTTATTACTTGCACTGTTAGTACATATTTCTCTTAAACATACAAATTTATGTATGGATTTTTACGCCCACTTATTGCAGTGATTTTATATATTTCACATCATTTATATTACTGCATTGAATGACAGTTTCACGCTACACTCTGTTTTCTTTGTAAGTCACTTATATGGCCTTTACTAGAGATGTAATAGTATATAACCATGCAGTTCTTCGATAGGGTTCCGCATATCAATTTCACATTTTACACTTTGTTATATTTGATTTACTTATTGGATTTATTTGATATCTTCCACCCCTTCCCCAATATTCCAGTTATTTACATCATTTTTTATACCAAGTCTATCCCCGAGACCTTATATCTAAAGTTCATAATCAATATAATTATCATAATTTCTTTTTCGTGTCAGTCCCTTTCATTAATTTCACATACTTTTTTTAATTTATTTTTTTATTCATTTTCAAATATAGGGGCAAAGAAACAGGTACAGGCATATTAGCATATCACTGATTAATACATCCTTAGCAGTTACAGATCTAAACATCCACCACGCGCCCTGAAGATTTAACAGATTATGGTACATAAGTGGGCGTGGATGTCCCGAGTAATACATTTATGACACAAGTCAGTCCCGAACGACTGGGAGCACATGTACATTGGGCAAGTTGGTACATTGAGGGAGAATTGTGACCGGGGAGGTCCGTAAGAAATCCTGTGTCACCACACAGTCTGTGGGGTTTACGCATCAGCCAGAGGGTGAGTCAGTAAGTACTCCGTAAGGGGCCCCCAGTAATCGCGGGGGCGGGAGGAAAGAGGGAGCAACTCAGCATAAGTATAAATTTGTTCCTGCCAGAAAACCATATCCCGCAACCACTCCTTAAATTTGGGCGCTCTACCCCGCCCCCATTTGCAAGCCACTCGTCTCTTGGCCAAGAGGAGGCTAAAGGAGATGAATTTTCGGTAAGGTGCGGCAATTGTTTTTGTGTAGCCTAATAGGGCAAGGAGGGGGGTGCGTGGAATATTCATCATGGACATATGATCCAGGGCTGTAAGCACTTGGTCCCAGTATTCTTGGACAACAGCACAGCCCCAGGCCAAATGGAGGAAGTCTGCGTTAGCTGCACCACACCGGTCACAGCTATCGTTGTCTCGGAGCTTGTATCGGCACAGCCGAACCGGGGTATAATATGTGCGACGAAGAAATTTATAGTGCAACATACGGAGGCGACTACTAGAAGTGCTTTCTTCAGTCTGCATACAACAGTAGAGCCACTGCTCATCAGTTAAGGGAGTACCTATTTCAGCCGACCATTTGTCTCGGGCAGCGTCCTGTGCAAGAGTCCGAGTAGTGGAGAGGGTGTGATAAAGTGAGGACACAAGGTGTGAGGCCCCGTTGTCGTGGAGTGTAAGGCGCAGCGCGACAGTCTCCTGCGGTTCCTGGGGAAAATCAGGTGTGTGTTCTTTAATGCCTTGGCGAAGGCGAACGTATAAGAAAAAATCCATTGGAGATGGCGAAGACCTAGAGAAGAGCTGCTGTGATGTGCGGAAACGGCCATTAAGGTAAAGGTCTCCCCACGTTGCAATCCCATATTTAAGCAGAGTTTTTTTTTTTAATTCCCTCTTGTAGGAGGGGCAATTTTGGATGATACACTAATGGCAGGTGAGGCGAATAGAGCATGGCAGCTCGGGTGCGCTTAGAGATGGCCTGCCACGCCCGTATAGTGTTGGTGACTGGCGATGAATCATCAGTGCGCGGTGGGACAACAGCAAAGATTGCGCCGGCAAGCGGAATAGGATCAGATAACCACTGCTCTGTCGCTATTTGTGGCATGTATCTGGGAGGGTGGAACCAATAATGGGCGTAATGGGCCTGCGCGCAGTGATAATAGAGCTCAAAGTCCGGGACGTCGAACCCCCCTTGTGAATATGGCCGAGTGAGCGTATCCCACTGGACTCTAGGCTGCTTGCCGCCCCAGGTAAGACGGATTAATTCAGAGCGGAGGAGAGTGAACAAATGTTGCCCCGGATGTACCGGTATATTTAAAAACAGATAAAGGAGTTTGGGAAGGAGGACCATTTTTATGAGGGAGATACGCCCTGCGACAGACAGCGGCAGGGCTATCCATCTCGTGACACTCTCTCGAATGTTCTCCACAGTACGCCCATAATTCAGGCGCAGCAGTTCTTCGCGGTCAGCAGTGACCTGTATCCCCAAATATCTCACCTCCTCCTCACACCACTCGATGGGGAAGTCTGGAACAAATCTGGCCACGGATGGAGTGAGAGGGAAGATCTGAGACTTGGACCAATTGATATTCACTCCCGAAAGCCCCCCGAATCGGACGAACTCTCGGAGCAGCGGGCTAAGATTGATTTGGGGCTCTCTCACAAAGCGTCACATCGTCCGCGTATAAAGAGATGAGAATAGGGCGGAACGGGCATTGAAGTCCCTTATCATTATGGTGTTGCCGGAGTCTCGCCGCGAGCGGTTCCACCGCAAGGGCGAAAAGGAGGGGGGAGAGTGGACATCCCTGGCGCGTGCCTCGAGTGATGGGGAATGGAGAAGAGGAGTGGCCATTAATGAGGACTTGAGCCTCAGGATCAGTGTATAGGAGACGGACCCAAGAAAGAAATCCCACTGGCATTCCCATGTTTTGAAGAGTGACGAAGAGGTAGTCCCATTCCACCGAATCGAACGCCTTGGCAGCATCGAGAAAGATGGCGGCCATGGGCAGTGCTGGATCTACCGATCGTAATATGGAGAAGAGGGTGCGTAAGTTGTGTGTTGTTGCGCGACCAGGGATGAATCCCGCTTGGTCCGGCAGGACTAGTTTCTCCATAAGGAGACTGAGGCGGTTAGCTAAAAGTTTCGCTAGTATTTTGGCATCCGTATTTATAAGGGAGAGGGGCCGATATGAGTCACAACAATCAGCGGCCTTGCCGGGCTTCAAGAGAGAGGAGATCAAAGCCAGCCTCATAGAAGAGGGGAGACGACCCAATTCCCGAGCTTCATTGAAAACTTGTTTGAGGACTGGTAGAAGTTGAATAATATAGGTTTTGTAAAAGTCGATGGGTAGGCCGTCCGACCCAGGGGCCTTCCCCGATTTCATTTGCATAATGGCGGCATGCAATTCATCGTTCTCAAAGGGTGCCGCCAGAAATTCCCTTTGGGAGTCGCCCAGCCAGCCAAGGGTTATGTCCTGTAAGAAAGAGGTCAAATCCGGAGACTCCCGGCGACCGCTACTGTATAAGTCAGCGTAAAAGGCGGTGAAGGTGCGGAGAATGTCCCGGCTGTCTCGGTGTCGCACACCAGAGGAGTCTTTAATTTCTAGGACATAATTTGAAAAGCGCGGCCGACGAATGTCCTGCGCAAGAGCCCTGCCTGGGCGCCCGCCCTCACCATATCTACGCGCTGTGTGGTATTTTCCACGGAATTTCGCCTCTGACTCAGCAGTATGATTGTATTCAGATAGCTTATCTCGAAATGTCGCCAGGCGCTGTCCGGAATTGTTCCCCCAGAGCTCACTCTCAAGTTGTCTAAGCTCTGTTTCAAGCGACTGAAGAGTGCGACGGAGATCGCGCAAAACGCCGAAGCTTTTGGCCATACAAGAGCCTCGAATGGTGACCTTAAAAGCCTCCCAGACTGTACCCAGCGTGGAGACAGAGCCTATGTTGGCACGGAAGAACTCAGTGATTTCAGTACCGATCTCATCCCTAAACACGGCATCTAGCAGGGCCTCCGGCCTAAGGCGCCACATTACAGGAGAAGCCGAGTGTGTCGGGAGGGGTCAGCGAAATGAGTACTGGAGAATGGTCGGAAAGAGTTCGGGCCAGGTGTGATGCATGTGTGACCCATGAGATCGCCCCGCGCGAGATCACCCAATAGTCAAGTCGGGCCCAAGAGGCATGTAGCGCAGTGTAGTGAGTGCCTTCCCGCCCATCCGGGTGCATATGTCGCCATACATCCGTAAGGCCATGTGCTTCAAGTATGCCCGACAATGCCTCGCGTTTCCGCGTGTAATGTTGGGGTAGCATGTTGGATCTGTCCACAGAAGGGCAGAGGGCTGTATTAAAATCTCCCCCCCAGATAACGTGAGTAGAGCCTACTTGGATGATGTGCCCCCAGAGCGCAGTATAAAAGTCAGGGTCATCTATATTGGGCCCGTAGCAGCACACCAGCGTCACCGACTGAGAGCTCAGCATCCCCCACAGAATGCAACTGCGACCTGACGCGTCTTGCTGCGCACCTCCCAGGATGAAGGGGACCCCCCGTTTTATGAGGATTAGTGTGCCCCTAGAATAAGTGGAGTAGGAGGAGAACGCCCGAATCGCCGCCCACCTGTTGGCAAAGGTGGGGTCGTGGGTGGGGTCCAGGTGTGTCTCTTGTAACACTGCGATGTGGACATGGTGACGGTCTAAGTATGATAAAAACTGCCTACGTTTCCGGGGGTACCCAAGGCCTCTAACATTCCAGGAAACTAGATTAAGTGTCAATGGTCTATCGTGAGTGGACATTCAGCCGTGTAGCGTTTGCAAACATCGTGTGATCTGCCGTGCAAGGACGAGGAGATATCTTCAAGTGTTGAGCCCGCAATTGCCCGTGTACAGTACATTTTATACATAACAGTAAAACAAAATCCCGGTACCACCCCCACCCACATCGGCACCCCAATCGTACCGGTATTATGGATCCCACCCATCCCAAAGGCTGTCAGTTGCAACCGTGCAAAAGAGCGGGAAGTGGACATGGAATACAAGGGGAACACCCGCGTGGGGGTGCGCTAGTGGGCAACGAGAACCTCCCTCACCCCACAAGAATGAGAAGGAAAACAGAGTCCCGATGACTATGGAGTCAATCAACAGGGACGTGGGGGGTAGGGGAGGGTGCCTGGCAGCATATTAATCAGCAGTTAAGAGTGCAACTAGTAACAATAAAGGGTAACGTGGGCCCTTAGGTAGTACTGAACAGTTACATAAAAAAATTGACAGCACTTATCTGACCAGAGCGGCGAAGCTGGAGAATCCGCCATTCCCTTATGAGGGTACAGAGTCCTTGCCCTCGACACTTAAATGTGGTCACTGCAACATGACTGGGCGGCAAACACCCAGTAACCAACTAGGAAACCATTCACAATAACATTTCTATCACGCAAGGTGTCAAAGTCATCTGGGATAGTGAAGACAGTCTCTCAGCCGCAACCCAGCTGGGGGGATTGGGACAGTCGTTCTTGCGAGTGTTGCGAGGGAGTATTCTTCTTGAGGTCACGAATAAAGTCATCCACTTGCCGCTCTGTCATGAAGAAGTAGTGTTTACCATCTTGTAGGATGCGCAGGCGGGCCGGGTACAGTAGGGCATACTCAATTTGCAGCTTACGTAGCTTTTGCTTGGCCGGTAGTAACTTGCGGCGGGCCTCCTGCACTATCATGGTAAAGTCAGGGTATAAGGAAATATTGGCTCCATCAAACTGCAGTTGTTGTTTCTCCCTGGCGAGTTTCAATGCTGTGTCCCGGTCTCTATAATTAAGGAGCCGGGCAATTATCGGTCGAGGGTTCGCACCAGGGGGAGGTCTAGGGCCCAGGGATCTGTGCGCCCGCTCCACTATGAATTGTGAGGAGAAGGCATCTCTGCCAAATGTGGTGCACAGCAGGCGTTCGATAAAGTCTTCCATCCGTCCCGTGTTTGCACTTTCAGGGACTCCTGTGACGCGTATATTATTGCGGCGACTGCGGGCCTCCAAATCCTCATTTTTCGCCGCAATAACCTTTAACAGCTTGTCCATTTGGGTCACCTGCTGAGTGACCGCGGTAGTAGCGTCTTCGTTGTCCGAAATCCGTTGCTCAACCTCCTTAAGCTGTTCGCCGTGTTTGTCAACTGTTAAGACAATGTAGTCCATGCGGGCATTCATGGAGTCCATTTTGGTGGAGAGTTCAGTGAGGCTATGCTGCATGGCGAATAGGAGAGTTTTTACTTCGTCAGCTGGGGAGGGCAATGGGCCCGGAGCCTGCCCATCTGGATTCTGGTCAAGCTCTTCAACAGCCGAGCGTGTGACCGCCTTCTTCGTCTCAAAGGGGAGCTTGGATTGCTTGCCATCAAGTTTCCCCATGATGGAGTGTATCGTTGGATAGTTCACGTGAGGAAAAGGCGATGTTTGGGGGGGCAGCTATAGCCGTAGTCATCAGCCAATGAGATCAGACAGTGATCCCAATCTCAGCAAATACAAGTAGGCACCAAGTCCTCCAAGGTGCTATGGATGTGGAGTTGCAGCACCTTCCACTCCTTTCACTAGGCCCTAGGCTCGCTGGCCATGCAGTGCGCACCCAGCGCAAAGGACAATGAGGGACGGCAACGCGCTAGAGGAAGTATCATACAACCGTCGAGCCTCAATCAGCCTCCGCGTCGCAGGGCAAAGTACGGGCGGGACAAGAAATGGGAGCTCCAAGTACAACCACCGCTCAAGTGCAGGAGGGCGCCGTCATCACAGCACCGCCGCGGTGGGGAGTATGTTCATGAGCATGCCGAGGTAATCTCTGTCAGCTGCGCCACGTCTCAGGGGGGGGACAGCCGCCACAGTTCCGCGCGGTCCCCCATCACTCAGGTAGATCAGGGGAAGGAAGTCCAGCAATGGCCCGGCCCCCCAGGACCCCCAAGCCACGGAGCGTGAAGAGGGCAGCCTCGCAGCAACAGCACCTCCCAGACCTCCGAGAGCACCCGGGTACCCGAGACCAGGCCGGGCACCGCCGGGTCGGGCAAAGCTATCGCCGCGCTCCTCCCAGGATTAAGGGTCCGCACACTCACCACCTGCTAGCGTCCATGCACGCGGCCCGCCTGGCATCGGAGTTCCCTCTCAGCAGCGCGGTAGGGGGCGGCCGTCATGGATCCCGGCCCGCGACCAGCGGCCCAGATGCCACGTGGAATCCCCGGCGCTCTCCTGGTACACTAGCCGCCGGCAGAGTCCAGTGCATACTTCCGACCTCCCCGGCGCGCTTTCCCAGCCCAGCACTCTGCTTCCCGAGGGTTCCCAGAGGCGCCACAGGTATCGGAGTGATGCTGCCTATCTCAGGAAAGTCATTGGGCCAACAAAATAGCTGTGTTGTGACTCCAACTGAGGATAATTAACGGATATTTCTGCCGGGTGTCCAGAGCCTCACTGGTGCGCGGCCATCTTGGTCGTGCACCACCTAGCGCCCCCCATTAATTTCACATACTTGTCATCTTTAACACACTCATCATGTATAACCATCAATATTTTTAGTATTTCCCAATAATTTAAATCATAATCCATACTTGATATCAATTCATATCTTGCAAAATGATTAGTTGTAATTCATTTTCAGCTCTCGGGTGTGAAAATAGATAATTTCTAAATTTTGTTCCGTCAACCATGATATCTAGATATAATCATTTTTAATAATTATAATTCAGTTACATTTGTTGCAATCTCAATGCTCTGTATTATAATATCGGTGGTGTTTTATTTTAAAGTTACATTCATTTAAATTATATCTGATTTCACAATTAACTCACTCACCAAAAAGTGTTAGCTTTTGTTATTTATTTCAACTCAAACTTTATTTATTGCCCCAATAGTGGTATTTAGAATAAACCATTCACGAGACCTTTATTATATTCTCAATATTATCTGTCTTAAATTAGAATGAAAGCATAATCTAGCCTTAAACCATTTTTATTGTACTCTACTATAAATTTACCAGCAACCTGGTCTCACTGTGGCCTGACCTCATGAGGGGCTTTCCATACTAGTCTGTGTGCCACACTGAGTCATCTTATATAGTATTTTTGCAAAACCCACCAAACACAAAAACCATGCAGTGGTACCTGGAAGAGATTAACGGGTATGTCAATAGAACTGGAAAACAGACTTATTATAAATAGCATCCTTGATTATTTCCAACAGTATCATGGTTTCACCTCTTATTATGAATTCCACTAGTGTATGTGGAAATTATCATTAACTCCCTGTACTAGACCTCAGAACCGGCTATTGCTGAAAGTTTTATAATCACTTCATAGAAGAGTAGTGCAATGTGATCTCTCCTCGTGAGTTCTTGTAATAAACTTAATCAAATAATTTCACAGACGCACGTCAGAAGTTTTTTTTACATATAGTCTTTAAAGATTTCTACTTAAACATTTTTACTTGTGTATGTGTCTTAAGTATATATGGGGACTCTAATCCAGATTGTACAAATAATGGTTACAATATGATGGCTTTACCTCATACAAGAAGGGATTTTTTTATAAATTGTTGATAAATATCTATTCAAGTTCTCTTATTTGTGTATGTTCTAAGTACATAGGGGGAATCAAACTCATATTGTGCAAATAATGATCAAAATTTGAGGGCTTTACGCCATAAAATCTAAAGATGATGGCTGTCAGTCAACTTGGCTTAACGTCTAACCAACAGTAGTGCCCATTTGTCTATTCTTGCAATTTGCCCATTGATGTGTGAAGAAAATATCTCTCTCATTATAAAAGACCTGCCAACAGACTGTTGCTGAAGATATTATATTTGCTTCACAGAACAGTACTTTAAAATAGCTTTCATCTTGTTTTTTTATTAGATATATATATATATATATATATACATTTATTTCTAAGATTCCTTCGCTGCTTTCCACGGTGAGAGAGTTCACGGCACAATGACAGAAGGTACTCTTTAAAAAGTGTTTATTTTCCACACCATAGTGCAATTTCAAACAATAGAGGATGGTCGACGCGTTTCGGCTCCCAGCCTTCTACTGGACCATAGAGTCCTCTTGTCTAGAACGTCTCTTAAAGTGCTCAAGTGTTAAATCCCTCATTACTTTCTACTACTATTCAGTAACTAGACTGCTAATCCTCATGTAAACAGTTGCGATTTTTGTCCACCATTTTTACATTTCATTTGTAAAGTACATTTTTTTACTTTTTAATTTTTTACATTTTTAAAAACAAAAAGTGCAGGTGCATAATATCTCTTATTCAAACCAGGATTGATTCATTAAAATTCATGCAATGGGGTAATTTTTCTCTCCTTTTCGGAGTCATTCTCATGAGATGTAAAATACAAAGTCCCCTCAATTCTTTATTAATTCCTACATGACATTCTATTGCCTAAGATATGTCTACACATAGGACACTATGTAGACTCACAGTTGAATAAAGTGACTGGTGCAACATGAGCATTGTAAACAAGTTTGGAAAAATAGTGGGTTTTCGTTCCAATCAATGTAAAGTACATTTTGATTTAAATCCAAGGAACGTATGTTTCATCATCACAACTGTGTTTCACACAAAGTACCTCATGTATTTCCACATATTGGTCCATTGTGAAACCCATGAAGGTGCCTAATTCATAACTATGCATGATATTGCTGGAAAAATTACAAATATGTAAAGTGACTAGCGCGTTTGTGCAATATTGGTTAAAAATTCTTAGTCTATTCACTGTAAAGTACAAATTAAACTAATGTTGCTATTAGGTTAAAAAATGTAAGGGCAAGAAAAGGGGAAAGTCATGAGAATATTTTTAAGTACTACAAAGTCATATTAAAAAACAGTTTCCCAGTCCATTGCATAAAAATTAATTCATAAAAAATTCCTGTTGAGTTGATAAGAGCTAGTCAAAATTAATGAAAAATTAGATGAAAAACAGCACATCATATTTCAATTTACTAGTATGTCCCATTTGGAGAGTCTTGTTCATTCTCCGTATTCCACCTTCTGTGTTTTAAAACTGGGGTCAGCAAAGATAGAGCCTCAAACGCCAGCCAATGTTCTTTGTTCTTCAAGTTTCAGATATCACATTTTATAGATGGATGTGCAATTCAGCGTCCAGATTGTGACCATGTGGATTCTCAGTGCCAATTGCTAAAATAAGTCATGACTCTGTTCGTCTTAGATTTAATGTTCTGTCACCTCCTCGTTCTTTCGATTTCACAGTCTTTATACCAAAATATTTTAGCTGTTGGCTATCACCTGAGCGGACATCATGAAAGTGTTGGCTATGGGATAAGTAAAATCTTTATTGTTAATGGCCCGCAGATGTTGTAAGATTCTCAGTTTTAGTTTGTGAATTGTGCTTCCCACATATTGTTTCTTACAGGGACATTCTAGTATATACACCACATATTTTGATTCACGTGTTGTGATCTTGTATATATTCAATTTTCCCATTCTGAAGTCTGCAAGTTGTTGAATTTTGACCATGCTCGCAAGCTCTATATTTAGAGCATTTCCAGAAACCAGGGGTGGTTAGCCAGGAGGATATTTTTGGTTTCTTTGATTCCAAATGGCTTTGCGTTAAAATATCTCCCAGAGAGGCTGTTTTTCGATACATTATACTTGGACGACAAGACAACGTTCTTTTTAGGGTTTCATCTAAAATCAATATTTTCCGGTTCTTTTGGATAATCCGTCTTGACTCTTTACTTTGATTGTTGAAATCAATAATCAGTCGAGATATTGTATCTTCTTTATTACCCCTGGAATTCTCACAATTTGGTTTCAAGAGATCTTTTCTTGTTTTCAATTTTACTTTGGCTCTTGCATTTTCAACAACTTCCAACGGATAGCCTCTTTCAAGGAAACGATTACTCATTTCATCTAATTGGAAGTTCAGATCGTGAATTTCAGAGCAGTTTCTTTTTGCTCTTAACATCTCTCCGTAGGGTATGTCCCATTTTAGATTTTGTGGATGTCCGCTGTTGGCTTGCAAAATAATGTTGCACAAGGTGGGTTTTCTATGCATCCTGGAGCATAACTTTTGGTCTTTGATAAAGACTTCCACATCCAAGAAGATGACACTTGATTCACTGATCGTGGGCGTGAAAGATAAGTTGTATTTATTATTATTCAGTGATTTTATGAAGTTCTGAAGATCAATACGATCCCTCTCCCATATTACGAAGAGATCATCAATAAATCTTGTCCAGATTTTGATGTTTGATTGGTTTTGAGTCTTCAGAACTTCTGCTTCCCATACTGCCATTAGCAGGTTGGCATAGGTAGGCACACTAGATGTCCCCATTGTGGTTCCCTGTCTCTGTTAACATTTCTATTAGCATCTCAGAGTGTTCCAGGTAACTTATGGATCTCGTTTGTAAAAAGTGTCTGACAGCAGCTATTCCATCGGTGTGAAGAATTGATGTATATAGAGATGTTACGTCTATCGTTGCCATGATGAAGCCGTCTTTCCATAGAATTTGCTGAATTCTACTGAGGAAGTCCATCGTGTCTCTTAAATAAGATGGTAGAGATGTTACATAATTCATTAGAAAGATGTCAATGAAGCGAGATGTTGTTTCAAGCAGAGATCCGATGGAACTTACTATTGATCTTCCCGGTGGATTAATAATTGACTTGTGTACTTTCGGTAGGAAGTAGATTGTTGCAATGATGGAGTGGTCAACCTTTAGATATATGTATTCTTCGAAATCAATTAAACCATGATCCTTCCAATCCTGTAACTTTAGATGGTATTCTTTGGTCCAAACTTCCATTGGGTTCTCAACTAATTTTTCATAGTGATCTTCATTTCCCAGTTGTCTATTGGCTTCATTTATATAATCATCGAGATTTTGGACCACGATGTTACCGCCTTTGTCTGAGGCTTTGATGATATTCTGAGGGTCATCTCTTAGTTCTTTGAGGACTTTGTATTCTCCTGTTGTTAAATTCCGTGATTTTTGATTTTTATTTTTTTGATTGATTATGGAGTTATTCAACGCTATTTTGTTGATGTCCTCTACCATGATTTCCTGGAATAGGTCGATCTTATTACCCGGTGGGAGTTGTGGGCAGAACGTTGATTGTGCTTTCAGCCCACTGTCTCCACCTATGCAGGTTTCAATTCCTATTCTCTGCCAAAATTCTTTGTTTGATTCCAGAGATTGTTCCATTTCTCCTGATGTAGATTCACCCCCATCCCTCAAGGATATTAGTGCCCTTAGGGTAGGTATGTCATTCTGGTTCAGAGGTGATATGTTCAAGCTAGCCATTGTTGATCGCATTGGGATTTGTGGTTTGTCTTCAAAATATTTTTTAAGTTTGTTTTTTCAGCAGAATTTGTAGAAGTCAATGCGGAAGTTCAGTATATCAATGTCTTTGTTGGGGCAAAAGGAAAGTCCTTTGTTCAGCAGTTGTATTTGATCCGGGCTCAGAATTTTATCGGAGATGTTAATCACTAAGTCCGTCTTGGTTAGATTTTTCTTTAACTTTGCTTTTTGTTTCCTCTTCCTTTTTTAGTTTTTACTTTGTTTCCTGCTTCTTCTAGTTGTGCTTTGGTCTGTCCTCTTCCCCATGTTGTTCCTCTTCCTCTTTGTCGCGTTATCATCTGGACTAATCGCATTGCCCCGAAAAGATCCAGATTCGAGATATATATATATATATATATATATATATATATATATATTACCTAAAGGCGGTTGCCAGTAGGTAGTTATAGTTAGGACCTAGTTTCCATAGGAAAAGCGTTTTTTGATTTGCCAATATCATTGGCACCGTTTGACGAATCTTCACGAAATTTTCAAAACGAATGGTTCGCTCAGGTCAGCTCCTTTCTTGAAAGTTTCGGGGTGGTGTCAGGGTGGTTCATCGAGCGGGGGCCGAGAAAAAATGGGGGTCCCAAAATGCGTTTTCTCCATGTTATTTTCCATAGGAAACTTTAGACAAAGCTACAGCCCGAACTGCTGAACGGAATTACACCAAATTTGGCAAAAAGGTAGCTCTTGGTTCAGAAAGCGACCTTTTTTTTTAAATGGTGTAAATCCGTTCAGTAGTTCCTGAGAAATTCAAAAATAGAAAATATCGATATCTGGTGACCGCGGTGGATTCGCGAACCCTCCCGAACACGAGCTTCATTCTGATTGGCTGCCAATACTCCAAACCAAAAAGTGTTGGCAGCCATTTTGTGACTCGGTTGAACCGAGTCACAAGAAAAAGGTTAAAAAAAAGGTTAAAAATGAAGGAAAGGGGGCAGGGTAGAAACACCCTGACCCCCTAGGTCTGGACAGGGGGTCCCACAAGGACCCCCAGGGCCAAAAAAAGCATATTTTATAATTTTTTCAGCAGGAGTCGCACTGGGTGCGCGAATCCCGCTGGAAAAAAAAAAATGATGCGTGGTGTCCCGCGTTTGTTTTGAGCCCCCGGGTGGGCCAGGCCCGGGAACCGCCACCTCCCCATGGCTTTTTATATAATATGCGGGGGCAGGCGGCCCCCCGCAGCCCCGGGGACAGCCACCTCCCCGGGGCTTATTCGTAAAATGCGTGGGGGGGCTGCTGCCCCCCCACACTGCCCTGGGGATTGCCACCTCCCCGGGGCATTATTGATTATGGGCAGGGGGGGCCTCACGGGCCCCCCTAAGCCCCGGGGATCGCCACTTCCCTGGGGCTTAAATTTAAATAAGAAAGTGTGGGGGGGGCTTCTGCCCATCCCCACACTGCCCCGAGGACCACCACCTCCACGGGGCAATTTTAAATTAAGGGTGGGTATTCATTGTGGCCCCCCCGGCCCCGGGGACTACCACCTCCCCAGGGCTTCATATCAGTTGGGAGGGGGGCTGTGCGGACCCCTCCTGGAGCCCTCCTTGGCCCTGGGGACCGCCACCCCCCAGGGCCGGCTCCAGCAATGTCCCAGGGTGCCTACCTCTGGGACATTGCAGTTAGCAATGACAGGGCAGAAGCACGGCTCCCACCCTGTCATTGCAGACACTGCTTTGCTTCATGGAAGCGAGAGCAGGAAACCTGCTCTCGCTTCCACGAAGCAAAGCAGATTGCTTTTGGACAAGGGGAGCTGCATGTTTGAAGCTCCCCGTGTCCAATAGCAGTGCCGGCTCCCGCATGAGGTGGGGAGCCGGCTGGGACCGCGAGGGCATTGGGGCTCCCCCCGCGGTCCCCAACGTTAGGCCAGGCCCCAGGGTCAATAGTGGCCCAGGGAAGGGGGGCCGCACGGTCCCCCTCCTTTAAAATAAATAAAAAAAATAGGTGGCCATGCCCCGGGGATGGGGTCCCCGGGGCGGATACCGAATAATTGAAGTGGGGCGTTGTTTTTTTCTATTTTGGAGTCTTGACCCCAACGTGGCCCCCCGTGTATTAGTCGCGTTGGATTTGCGGATCCACCTCAAATAAATAATTTAGTAGTATATAATTTAGAAGGTAGTTTTGCATTTGTGAAGTTGCTTTATAGAGGTAGTGTGATTGAAGTCAATGATAAGATTAAAATTGATAGAGTTAGTAAAAATATATAAAATTAAAAGTTAAACCTGAAAAGTGTATTGTGTTGTAGTACATTGCATTCATGCTTTTGCAGATGTGACGGGTGCGCCAATCCGCAAAAAATTAAAAAAGAGTATGTATGTGTAAAAAAAACATAGATTCACTATTGTGTTATAGGGTGGCTCTAAAAAGAGCCCTTGTTTTCATTATGAGTTTTTTGTAGCTACATGTAAGTGCGGATGCACAGCTTTAGGTAGTTGAGAAAGACTCTGTTTCCTTGATCTGTGAAGTGTACTGTATCACTTCTGTAGATGTCATCCATATCAAAAAGTAGATTGTTGTTATAGATGGAGCCCATCCTCTGGTCTCTGAGGTAAGCAGAAACAGCTTTATTGACATTCTTTCTAGCTTTCTCAATCTGTGGACAGAATTGATTTGACCACTTCCATTTCTGTCTTTGGCATATATTAGAGTATACAAAGACAGTTTGAGGCAAAAGCAACATCAATTGTGCAAAGGCGTCCTTCATTAGCATTTCCAGACCTACCCCAGTCAATGTGCCTAGGTCATTGCCACCACAGTGCACAATCATGAGGTCAGGGGTTGGAGATGCAAAAGGTTTTAACCAAAGGCATCAATTGGTGCCACTTTAATCCTCTCTGTGCAAGCCATTTAATATCCACATTTTGCAAAGCTAGGTCTTTGTCAATACCTCTGCGTTCAGCATACCTTTTGCACCAGAAAACGTAGCTGTGCCCAACAATCCATACTGTAAGCATCTTGAAGGGATGTCTGGAAGTAATGAAAATATGTCTGTAGATGAGGTAGTCAGTTGGTAGAATGAGAGGTATCTAAAATGGTGAACAAGATGCTGTTTTTTAAAAAGCAGATCATTGATTGGATGTTTATGAACATTGTACACTCAAATTAGGGTGCATGTTACTTTCTTTAAAAAGCATGTTTCTTATTGGTTATTAAAAAATGTTTGAAAGGTACAGTAGATAGGATAAGGTACTATTTTGCAAAAGTTAACCACACCTACTGTTTGCATTTGTAACCTTGTGTGCTGAACTTGAAAATATGGTGAACTTGTGACCTGCCTGTTCAGTTCAATGTTGCAGAAACTGTTACTATGGAAACTGGGATTAAGCAGAATGGGGGAAGGGTTGAATCTTAACTGTGGTTTTAAAATAAGGAATTATAATTTATATATAAGTGATATGTTATTAAAGTAAGATTTCCCAAATCAGTATTATGTTTAGAAGTGGTGTGTTCTTAAAAAATAATGCTAGTATTATTAGTAATAGGTTTTTGAACTCTCGTATGAATTTGCAGTTCCATCGCGGCGGTACAAGGTGGAGTCGCGACTACAGAAAATTCCAGAACCAGTTTGGGCACTTTTAGAAGTCAGTTGGTAAGGGTTGATATGTCTAACCAATAGAAATGTGTTTTACAATTTGAAATAATGTAGGAAGCAATGTGATTTGTTACTTACATTTATTTGTGCGGAGAAAGCGAGGGAAAGTTTGCCTTTACTGGTTTTACCTTGTTGAGAGTGGTGCATTACATTGATTGTGTGCATAAGAAAATCTTTTATGAGTTTCCGATATTTCATATTCTACAAAACTATTTGGAAGGTGAGTTATAAATATGTGAGGTGTATTATGTATTAGCTTTATTTTCAAACTTTAAAAATTATTCAAGAACTGTGATGTTTGAAATATATTATGAAATGTAGAGATGTGTATTGTAGTTTGTTTTATTGTACTTAAATGTTATTTGAAATGGATTGTGTATAGTAATATGTGTATATTGGAAGATGGATTAGCGATTATGGTAGTTTGTGTTAGTGTGTGGAAATGAACAATTGAAGTATACCGCATAATTTTAGGTGTCGCTTTCAAATTGGAAGTGCACTCTGTCAAGTTTTAAGGTGTTCATGGACTTGTGACTGGAGTATGTCTCTATTTGTATATGTATTCTCATATGTCTTATACATTTGAAGATGCATGATGTATAACAAAGAGGTGTTGTTGCTTTGTATGGGGCTAGGTTCAAGACTGTGAGTAGGAGTAGAATGGTGAAGTTGCAGCACAAAAGTGTGGTTTAAAACATGTTGACATAAGGTATTAGTGATTAGGCTACTTTGTATAAGTCTCTAGAGAGGTACAGTTGAAATATGCCACATAAGTTTTGGTGTTTGCCTGAAATGGGAAGTGTGTGTCCTGTGAATTTTTCAGGTGTTCATAGTGTTGTGATTGAAGAAAGTCTCTACTAGAGATATATTCTGATGTGTTATGCATCTGAAGATGCTAGATGTATAAAACACAGGTGTACATTTATTTGTATGTTTCTCTGATATGTAATGGTACTAGCAAAAGACAGACACATGCATGCATGCTTTCAGGAAGATGGTGAGACTTACAGCAGAGAGATGTGAAGGGTTGCTGGTTTATATTTGTCTAGGCCCAACACCCTAAGTAGTTGCAGAATGGTGAAGCTGCAGCTCAAAAGTGAGGTTTAAGACATGTTGGCAGAGGAATTCGGGATTAGGCTACTTTGCATGAGTCTATGGAAAGGTATGCTTGAAATACATCACATGATTTTAGGTCTCTACTTGAAATGAGAAGTGCAGCTTCTTTAAGTTTTAGATTCTGCATGGTGTTGTCAATGAGGTATGTCTGTACTCGCAGTTGTATTTTCATAAGTGTTATGCATCTGAAGATGCTAGATTTATAAAATACAGGTATACATCTATTTGTATGTTTCTTTTACATATGATGGCACTAGGAAAAGGTACAGACACATGCATCTATGCTTTTAGAAATATGTGAAGGGTTGCTGCTTTGCTCTTAGCTATGCCCAATACCTGATTAGTAGTAGAATAGTGAAGCTGCAGCAGTAGAAAAGTGATGTTTAAGGTATATTGGGTGAGGAATTAGTGATTATGGTGCTTTATAGGAGTCTGTGTAAAATTTCACTTGAAGTATGCTGCATAAATCTAGGTGTGTGTTTGAAATGTTAATTGTAGTTTGTCAAGTTTTAAGGCCTTTATGGTCTTGTGAGTGAGGTATGTCTCTACTTGCACATGTATTCTGATATGTGTTATGCTTTTGGCAATAGGTACAGATACAAGCATGCATGCTTTTAGGAATATGGTGAGACTTATGGCAGAGACATGAGATAGGTTGCTGCTTTATATTTGCCTAGGCCCAACATTCTGAGTATTCATAGAATGGTGAAACTGCAGCACAAAAGTGAGTTTTAAGACATGCTGGCAGAGGTAATTAGTGATTAGGCTACTTTCTATGAGTCTGGGGAAATGTACACTTGAAGTACACCGCAGAAATGTAGGTGTCTCTTTCAAATGTAAAGTGCAGTCTGTCAAGTTTTAAGTTTAACGTCTACATGGTGTTGTGATTGATGTATGTCTGTACTTGCACATGTATTCTCATATGTACTATGCATCTGAAGATGCTAGATGTATAAAATACAGGTATACATCTATTTGTATATTTCTTTTATATATGATGATGATTTCAAAAGGTAGAGACATATGCATGCATGCTTTCAGGAATATGGTGAGACTTACAGCTGAGTCATGTAATAGACTGCTGCTTTATATTTTGCTAGGCCCAACACCCTAAGTAGTTGCAGAATGGTGAAGCTGCAGCACAAAAGTGAGCTTTAAGACATGTTAGGAAACGGATTAGTGATTAGGCTAGTTTGTACGAGTGTGTGAAAAGGTACATTTAAAGTACGACGCATACATGTAGGTGTCTGAAATGTGAAGTGCAGTCTCTCAAGTTTTAAGGTCTGCATGGTCTTGTGATTGGTGTATGTCTCTACTTGCATATGTATTCTCATATGTGTTATGCATCTGAAGATGCTAGACGTATAAAACACAGATATATCTCTATTTGTATGTTTGTTTTATATATGGTAGTACTAGTAAAAGGTACAGACACATGCATACATGCTTTCAGGAATATGGTGAGATTTATAACAGGCTCATGTGTAGGTGTGATGCTTTATATTTGGGTAGGCCCATCACCCTGAGTAGTGACAGAATGGTGAAGGTGTAGTACAAAAGTGTACACCATGTCATAATTCTCACTTTTGTGCTGCAATTTCACTATTCTGCGACTACTCAGTATCTTCCTGAAACCATGCATGCATGTGTCTGTACCTTTTGCTAGTGCCACCATATATAAAAGAAGCATACAAATAGATGTATACTTGTGTTTTACACATGTAGCATCTTCAGATGGATAACATACCAGAATACATTAGTAAGTAGAGACATATCTACATAGACACCTACATTTATGCGATGTACAAACATATGCATGCATGCTTTCAGGAAGATGGATAACACACATCAGACTACATGTGCAAGTAGCGACATACCATAGTAACAAAACCATAAAGACCTTAAAACTTGACAGACTACACTTCACATTTCAAACAGATACTGAAAATTATACAGTATATTTGAAGTGTAGCTTTCCACAGACTCATACAAAATAGCGTAATAACTAATCTATGTCCTAACATGCCTTAAACTTCACTTTTGTTCTGCAGCTTCACCATTCTACGACTACTTAGCGAAATATAAAGCAGCAATCCTTCACATGTCTCTGCTGTAAGTCTCAGTATTTTCCTGAAAGCATGTATGTATATGTCTGTACCGTTTGCTAGTAGCATCATATATGAAAGAAACATACAAATAAATGTATACCTGTGTTTTATATGTCTAGCATCTTCAGTTACATAACAGATATCACAATACATGTGCAAGTAGACACATACCTCAATCACAAGACCATTAAGACCTTAAAACTTGACAGACTGCACTTCACATTTCAATCAGACACCTAGATTTATGCGGCATACTTCAAATGAACCTTACCTCAAACTCATACAAAGTAGTCTAATCACTTATTCCTCACCTGCCATACCTTAAACATCACTTTTCTGCTGTTTTTGCTTCACCATTCTACTACTACTCAGGTATTGAGCATAGCCAAATATAAATCAGCAAACCTTCGCATGTCTCTGTTGCAAGTCTCCCCATATTTCTAAAAGCACGAATGCATGTGTCTGTACCTTTTGCTAGTGCCATCATATATAAAACAAGCATACAAAATGGATGTATACTTGTGTTTTACACATGTAGCATCTTCAGATGGATAACATATATCAGAATTCATGAGTAAGTAGAGACATATATACATAGAGACCTACTTTTATGCGGTGTAGAAATGTATGCATGCATGCTTTCAGGAAGATGGTGATACTTACAGCATAGACATGTGATGAGTTGCTGATTTATATTTGACTAGGCCCAACATCTGGAGTAGTTGTAGAATGGTGAAGCAGCAGCACAAAAGAGAGGTTTAAGAGATATTGGCAGACAGATTAGTAATTAGGCTACTTTCTAAGAATCTGGGGAAATTTACACTTGAAGTACATCACATAAATGTAGGTGTCTCTTTCAAATGTAATGTGCAGTCTGTCAAGTTTTAAGTTTAAGGTCTGCATGGTCTTGTGATTGATGTATGTCTCTACTTGCACATGAATTCTCATATGTGCTATGCATCTGACGATACTAGATGTATAAAACATAGGTATACCTCTATTTGTATGTTTCTTTTATATATGATAGTACTAGTAAAGGGTACAGACATCTGCATACATACTTTCAGGAATATTGTGAGATTTACAACAGATTCAGGTGAAGGTTTGCTGCTTTATATTTGGGTAGGCCCAACACTTTGAGTAGTTGCAAAATGGTGAAGCTGCAGCACAAAAGTAAGGTTAAAGACATGTTGACAGATGGTTTAGTGATTAGGGTACTTTGTATGAGTCTATGAAAAAATACAGGTATAGAACTATTTGTATATTTGTTTTATATATAGTGTCACTAGGAAAAGGTACAGACACGTATGGATGCTTTCAGGAATATGGTGAGACTTACAATAGAGATATGTGAAGGGTTGCTGCTTTATATTTGGGTAAGCTCAACACTTTAGGTGTTATTTTGAATTGGGAACACCAGTCTGTGAAGTTTAAGGGACTTTATGGTGTTGTGAATGACATATGTGTCTATTTATACATCTATTGTCTGATGTATTATACATGTGAACCTCATTGTTTTGGGTAGTAGTAGAGAAATCCTTTAGTTGTGCAGTCTCATTCTGTTGCAGAAGTTGTGATGTCTTCTAAATGAAGGAATTGTGCAGTGTCTAACATAGCTTTGCAATTGAATTGAAAGTATTTCTTTATTTATAGATGAGAATATTTGTATATAATTATTTTAATAATATAAAATAATTTTTAGAAACTTTTTAACTTTTCTTTTTTTCAGATATTCACCATTATTAGTAGGAAAGATTGAGTATGACAAGAAAAGTTCAAAAGAAAAGACAAGAAAAAAAAACAGTACTATCTAAAGGAGAGAGAAAAGCAGAAATTAGATGAAGTTCAAAATGTGACATTGAAGAAAAAGACTTCTGGTAAGAGAACTAAAGAACTTGTTAAAAGACTTTTAAATAATGTAATGAATTTTCAAAAATGTGGAAAAGAGAAAAAAAAGTTGTACAACCAATCAGAAGGAAACGAAAAAAGGACATATTAATGAAAAATCAAGTTATGGGAAAACAATCTCTGTTGAAAGAAGGATGAAAGAATATAAAGACATTAGGAAGAGAATGTATAAAAGTAGAGTACTACAAAATGTACTGACAGATTGTAAAAAATATAAAAAAAGATCAGCAGCTTACAAGAAAAAACAACAGATTGAAAGTGTAGTAGAAAAAGCTTTTGAATTGAAAAGAAAACTATTTATATTGGTATTGAAGAGAATGAAAACATTGAATAAAACAATGCACTTTATGAAGGAGAAAAGCAAAAGAAAAAGACTGGTTAATAGAACTAAGTTTTGCAAAACTTTTTCGGGTGAATGGAAGCACACTTCTAGTACTGAGCCTTTTTTAATGAAGAAAACTATTTTCAACAAAATACATTAGTTCATGCAGTTGATACCAGTGGTCATTGTTATGAGATAAAAGATGGTTGTCCAATTGAAAAAGAAAAGATGGTTCCTAGAAATGTGGAAGAAGTAATAGCTGAAGAAGTTCAAGGGAGACCTACACAAGCTCCAGTGTATAAGTGGGATTGTAGTAGTATTTGTAGTATACGACAGGAATCTATTGATATATTACGAATTTTCTTAAGAGATTATGCAAAATAAAGTGTTAAACAGAAGATTAAGATGTTGCAAGGACTGGAGCATTGTAAAGTGAGAAAATATACTAAGTTGCAGGGTCATTCTCTGGTTTGTCTTTCTAGAAAAGTGTGTCGAAGTACTTTTCATCATTTAAGAATGTTAGCAGTACATCATTCAGAAATGCGGGCGTTAATAACAAGATTGTACTATGTAAAAAGTCCTGCATTATCTTTAAGTGAAATAAACACAGCTCTTTTGCATGGTTCAGTATCGGATGTAAAAAAAGTTTCTGATGATATACAGTTTCGTTCCTTTGGTTCACAAGAGGAGTGTAGAGAAAGTTAGAGCTTGATAAGTGTAGGTGTTGAAGAACAGGAGGAAGATATTAGTACTGAGAAGTTTGCAGAAGAAATTACAAAGTTTAAGATACTTTCATGTGAAAAACCAAACTATGTTTGTATTTGTTGTCGACGTACTCACAAAAAGTCAAACTAGGAAAGTTGATGTGTATTTAAAAAGTGAAAAGGAAAACAATGATAAGTGGGAGCAATTTGGTGCCTATTTGTTGGTGGCAGGTCGTTTTGAGTTGGGTACTGATCAACGTATTTGTAAATATTGTTACAACAAATTAGAAGAGAACAAAATGCCAGCTAGAGCAGTACATAACTTAGAGTTAGCAGCTATTCCTCCGGGAACTGGCAGATTTAAATACATATGAGTCCATTCTTATTCAATACGTGCACCCTTTTCAGGCTATAGTTCGTATGGAGCCTAAAACAGGTAAGCTGCCTCCAACAGATTTACAAAGAGGTCTGAAAGAAAGAGTTGTGTATTTACCTTTAGATTTTAAGAAAATATTGAAACTGTTGGTATACAGAGAGAGGAAAGTGAACCTGTAGTTATTCTAGTTAATGGTGTACAAACAAAGAGTCGGAAAATATGGCAAGAGTTATTAGATGTCACCAAACTTCAAAAGACTACATTATATCTTGTACAAAATAATATTTATTATAAAACTGTAAATGTGGAAGAACAGGAAATATGTTTAGAAGATGAAAGAGAGATTTCAACTGGCCAAACAGAAAAAGTGGACAAGTCCAGGAGTGAAGAAATTTATGAACATTACAGTATACATTCAAAAGAAGTGATAGGGAACACTATTGAATTATTTCAAATGAAGAAAGCGAAGGGAACTCCCATGAGTGTATGGGAAAAATGTTTAGAAGCTCATTGTTTTCCACAGCTCTACCCCACTGGAAAAGGTGGACGATATGATGAACGACCAGTACAGATTCCAGCTTCAGAATACCGTTCGACAAGATTGTACTCAGAAGATCCAAGATTTTGACAGTGTATTCCATATATATTTCATCTTCTGTTTGAAAGTGATTTGTCTAGACTTTCATATGCAGTGAACCACATATTAAAAACAGTAGTCCATCTTACACATGTTTCTGCAAAGGAATTCTTGGACAAAGTTCAACAAAGAGACGATCATTTAGAATCTCAGTTAATTAATTTGATGGCGTGTCAACGTGGTACTAATGAGTATTGGTATCGTTGTCACGGAGAAATTAAATGTATGTTAAGAAACTTAGGTACCCCTACGTGGTTTGTTACGCTTAGCTGTGCTGAATATGCGTGGGACGATTTACTTGAATTTCTACGACAAGCAAATTCAAATGTAAAAAACACTGAATTGAAGACAGCTGGAGAACTGTGTTCCTTGGATCCTGTAAATGTGTGCAGATATTTTAATCATAGGTTTCAAGCTATGATGTCTTGTATCTGCAATAAAAATAATCCACCTCTTGGAGAAGTTACTGATTTCTTTTGGAGAAAGGAGTACCAAGCCATAGGTGCTCCTCATAAACACATGCTATTATGGATCAAGAATGCACCTAAATTTGGAACCGATACTGATGAAACTGTTTTGCCTTTCATTGAAGAGTATGTTACCTGTGCCATTCCAAAAAAGGAGGAGAAAACAGCTTGAGACAACAAGTTTTACGGTTTCAAAGTCATCAATGTGGAAAATATTGTCGACGAAAATACAAGTTAAAGGGAAAATTTTATACAAAATATCGTTTTGGATTCCCACGTCCAATAATTTCTAAAGGAAGAGTCAATAGTTTTATGTCAGCAGTAAGGCATACTATAACTCGAAATTCTCTGAAGAATACATACAACATAAAAAGAACTGAAGATCCAAAGTATGTTAATGACTACAATCCAGTGATTTTGACAATGTGGAATGCAAACATGGATATCCAGTATGTTGCAGATAATTCAATTGCTGTTGCTCGCTATGTTACGTCATATATAACCAAATCTGAAAAGACAGAGTTGAAAGAAATGTGGGAAGAAATTTCACAAGAGAAGAGTCTTAGTAACAAATTGTACAGCTTTAGCTTGAAAATGCTTTCCCATCGAGAGATTGGATCCTATGAATGTTCGGATCGGTTGAGCTCTGCCACTTTACATTCAAAGTCAAGAGGAATCATTTGGGTAAGTCTAGGTCTTGCCGCCACACGAAATAGAGTATTGAAATCTCTACAAGAAATGGAATACTTAGCATTGAATGAACCAGAAAGTACAGATATTGTTAAAACTAATATGGTGGATACGTACTATCCCAAAAGGAGTCCACATCTGAAAAACCTATGTCTCTATGAAGTACTGCAACATTACAGCTTTAAGAGAAATGTTACAGAGAATATAAATGAAGAAAAATATGCAGTAATTGGATGTGATGGATGTTTGGTAAAACATGCCAAAGGAAATCTTATCAACCACAGAAAACTCCGTTGCGAAACTCCAGATAAAAGGGAATTTTTCTATTTAGCACTTCTGCAACTCTTCAAGCCTTGGCGTAGTGAAATGGAATTACTTGGAGATTTTGACTGCTATGAAGATTCTTTTAATGCATATAAAGATAACATTCAATGCAAAAATGTCCCTATTTATCTACAAATGTTAAATGAAGAGATGGAACAAGAAACTACTATTGCAGCTGAAATAGCTAGAGACAGTTCTCAAGATAGTCAAAGTTCTTCTCCAGTAAGTCAAGATCCACTAGGACAACCAATTATTGAAAATGAAGCAGCAATAGCCATGAATGAAGTAGAAACAGCAATGCAACAAGCACAACAGGATATTATTGAGTTGGGAAACTTGGAAGAAGAACTAAATATTGAACAAAAAGAAATATATCAGCAAGTGACAGGACAGATACAGCATGGTTTGCTGCATGAAAAAAAAGAATGTGAATGCACATCATTTAAACCTATTCAAATGTTCATCAGTGGTCAAGCTGGAACAGGAAAATGTTTCTTAATTAAAGTTTTGACCAGTTATCTACACAAAACTACTGAATCACATTTATCTTGTGTTGTAACAGCTCCAACTGGATTAGCAGTGTAGGAAAGTAGGAACTGCTTCTTATGGTTACCCCCACTTTTTGCTTGATGTTACACTGTTTTGACTAGTCTGACTGGGATCCTGCTAATCAGGACCCCAGTCTATCTGCTTTTTCCTTAAAATGTTATACCATGTACTTTGGTACACTCCAGATTGGATACTGGAGTACCCTTATAATTCCCTAGTATATGGTACCCATGTACCCAGGGCATAGGTACCCCAGAGGCCTCCCATGGGCTGAAGCATGAGAGGCCATGCAAAATGGAACTACAGGTCTGCCATTGCAGCCTGTGTAAGCTGGTGCTTGCACCACTTACTTTAGATATAGGTTCACTATATCTATAGGTCACTACACTTAAAATTTATAAGTCACCCCTATAGCAGGCCTTAACAATCCTGAAGGCAGGGTGCTGGGTTTTACGTGAGAAGGTGCCCCTGCATGAGCAGAGCCCCTCTGCAGCCTCTGGAGACCATTCTCCCAGGTTGTCTGTGACTCAGCCAGACATATAGGTAGAGGTGCATTATAACCTCGCAGTAAATGCTATCTCGAAAACGGCTGAAACAAAACATGTCGTGTTTGGTATAAAACACCTTGGAATCATACCTCCACACCGGTAACCGGTGTGGGAGGTAGGATTCCACCCTTCTGAAGCGAGCTTCGTGGGGTCACTGGTCTTTCCGGTGCCAGCCTTCTTGACCCGGACAGCACAAAATGGATGCTGCCGACCAGAGACACATTTCTGCCCTCCTGCTGCTGAGCCAAGCTCGAGCAGAGGAAGGCAGCACAAAAGGCATCCTGTCACAGGGAGGTGTGACCACCTCCCAGACAGGATTTAGTGTATTAGGGCTGGGTGGGTGCACTTCCAAAGTGCCTGAAAGTCTGCATCTGGGGCACACTTGGTGTCCCTGTGCATAGTCCAGCTCAAACCAGTTCTGGGAGCCATTGGCTCCTGCTTTGGCGCAAAACTGGACAAAGGACATGGGAGTAACCTCCTCTCTGTCCTTACCCTCCCCTAGGAGGGTCCCCTGAATCTGTCCAACCCTCTCTCGTGGGTACAAAAGGGCTTACCTGGCTGTAAGACTTTAGATTTGACGTGGGCAAGATTCTGAACAAGAAACCACTGACCTTCGACTGTCTGGACTTTGCTGGACTTCGACTGGCTCCGACTTTGTCTCCCTCTCAGTCCAAAGCATCGTCTGTGCCCTTGCACCATACAGGCACCTGTGGGGCATTAAGGACATCTGAAGAATCTCCCTTGGGGTGATGGAGTCACTCCCCTGCATTCGCACGCACCGTAACGCAACTGACCGGTCTGCTGATCCTGAGCTCCTGCGGACTCCGAAGGCTCCAGCAACACAGGAGGTGGGTTCTGACGTTCCTTGAGGTCAAGCTGCCCTCTCACTGAGTTTGAGACCAGTGTCCCTCGTGGAGACCGCATAACCCTAACCCCTGTGCACCGCATACTTTTGCAAGTGCATATGCTTGTAGGCAATTCCCGAGCTCGTGCATTGGACTCCGTGTAGTCCTAACCTCGAGCAGTGTTTCCACCAAAGAACTCTGGCCTCCTCACACCGAGTGCTCCGTGGGCTGGTTCTTTGTGATCTTGCTCGAGGTCCCTTTGCGACTCCTGGTCTTTCGGCCTGTGGGTCCTCTTGAGGGTCATCTTGAATTCTGTTGGGCTTCCCTGGTTGCTCCAGACGTGCCCCGACTCCCTATTGCTTGGTGAGTCCCCTGGACCTTGCTGGTCTACACCGTAACCTGCTTGACCTTCCTGCGTGGGTTGCTGTTGCCAAGGCTTGCTGGTGCTTCAGCCGTACACTGACCCCTCAGCACTCGACATCCTTCGTGGGACAGCTCACCTCCGGCTCCTGGTCATCTTCGACATTCCCTGGACCTCGTGGCTGCAGAGTCAAGCATCCCTTCTTCGCACCTGAAGCACCCGACATCGGTGGACATTCGTCTACCGAGCCACTGGTCACCCTGAAGTGACCCAGACTCTGTCCCCTCTCCTTTCAGGTTCCTTCCATCACAAATCCACCCTTGGATTCCTACGGACACTTTCTTCCTTCCCGGCAGCAGCTCCTCTTTGAAGCCCTCCATTGAAAACGACTGCAGTTTCCTACACCACTCCAGACCTATGCACCCGGCTCCTCTGGGATAGGTAACTTGGGTACTCTGGTACTCACGGGTGGGGTGGCTCTCCAACCTCCTAAGTTCCAAAGGGTTTCCTCGAAGTCCACCGAGAAGGGTCCTTAAACTTTAAAATTGTAACCGCGACTTCCCCATAGAATTGTACGGAGCCCGCGGTCGTGTTAGCACACTGCACCCGTCCTCTGTGGGGTCCCGATCTACTCACCTTGGGTGGTTCCTTGGGGTCCCAGCGATTCTAGGTGTTCTAGACACTGTCTCGACTCCAGTCGTGGTTCTTATACCACTATTTTAGTATATGGTTTGGTCTCCCCCTGGAGCCCACTGTGTATTGTGCTACTTACAACTGTTTCTTTGCTAAAGTATTGTGTGCTTTGAGTGGTATCCTCGTGTAGAGGATACTAGGGAGTGTTATATAAATAAATACATATTTTTATAACTACTGTGTGGTTCTCCTTTCAATTAATTAATACTAAAGGTGATATTCTGGTAAACCAAGCTGCTTTACATTCCTTCAAGATTAAGCCTGAAGGCTGCTCTTCACAGCTACCACTAGGATAGCTTTCTAAAGGTTATCTTTGACCTCATACATCATAAGGGTCGTTTGGACTGGTGCAAGGTGCCCACTTTAATTAGTGGACAGCATATACCAGGCCAACTTCTCACAAACAGCACACATTAAAGGGATTACTTTACATCGATTACTCATGCTACCAGTTGAACATGAAAATAAATTGGAATGTCAGAAGCTATCTGGAGAAGCTTGTTATGAAGTTTCAAGAGTACTGTAGAAAATGAAACTTCTGATCATTGATGAGTTGAGCATGGTCTCAAACTTAATGCTTGCCTTTGTACATTTAAGAGTGCAACAGATTTTAAAAACAGATTATGATGTTCTGTTTGGAGGAAAACATGTAATTGTATTCGGCGATCTACTACAACTTACTCCTGTAAAAGGGCCACCTGTTTTTAAAACACTTCTTCATGAAGTCTTTGGGAAGTATTGGAAATGTGAATATTTCGTTACATTTTGAATATAAAGTACTTATTAAGAATATGAGACAAGCAAGTGATGAAGATTATGGAAATATTCTTAAAGATATAAGAACTGGTGTTTTGACAAAACACGGTAAACAAGCTTTATATAGTCGGCTACTAAGGAACTTGTTTACAAACGAAAACATAGCACCTGAAATAATGTACAAAAAAATTGGAGAAAAGAAGTCTATAGTTTGCCTAATGCCTACACTGCAAGAGTGTTCTACATTCAATCAAGAACTTGAAATTGGAAAAACGACCAATAGTGAAAATGGAAGCTATTGATAAAATGGAACACGAAGGAGTTACTATTCTTCTCTCAGAGAATTTACAGTCAAAATTGGATTCTTTGGAAAAGTCTGTATCTAAGACTGCAGGTTTAGAAAAGACTTTATATGTATGTGTAAACTGTCGGGTAATTTTGCAGCGTAATTTGAATGTAGAAGAAGGTTTAGTAAATGGAGCAATGGAAAAAGTTGTTGATTTTGTAAATTTTCAGAACAGAGATGGAATTGAATTTTTGAAGATTAAATTTGATCAGATTCAAGAGGTAAAACTGATTGGACGTTGTGCTGTCCGTTTTTTGCTTGTAAAAGACTTGTATGTTCGTAGAAAACAGTTTCCTCTTCCTTTAGCATATGCAGTAACCATTCATAAATCTCAAGGTTTAAGTGTAGACAGTGCTTTGGTAAATATTGGAAGTACAGTGTTTAAAGAGGGCAAGGCATACGTTGCATTGTCTCGAGTAAGAAGATTATCTGCTTTGTATTTGATTGATTTTGATGAGAAAAAGATTAGTGCTGATGTAAATTGTGTAAGAGAGTACAGTCGGTTAAGAAGACTTTATGCTCATAACTTAGGTGAATATCCCGTATATGAGAAACGTGTAGAGTGTCCAAAACGGAAATATGCCAAACATTCTACTGAGATTCAAAAAAAGAAAACAATTCAAGAGAATCATGAAGGTGCAAAGAAAATTAAAATGGACACTGTTGATGATATTGTAGGATACCAGTTAGAAAATAGTTCAGGTATCAACTGCTATGCTAATGTAATTGTGAATGTTGTGTTTTATCTAGAAGATCTTCATCATGAAATAATGGAAATTCGAGAAAAAGATTCTGTTCTTTACTACATTATATTTTTCAAAAGTTGGTAACTGACAGAAGTAAAATCCATACTGCTTCTGGCATTCAGCATCTTTTGGATATATGTACTGGTTCTTTGAAATTTACACTCAACATACAACAAGATGCACAAGAATTTCTAATCCTTATGCTTGGTGTATTGGAAGATGAAGGAATAGAAATTGAGCCCGTTTTTTGAAGTCCGGAGGAGGGTGCAGTCAATCGGCCAGGCCCAGGACCAGGACCACAAGCCCCAGCAGCCCTCGCGGCCGTTGCCGGGTCATCCCTGCGCCCGGAGGCGCATAAAGGCAGCGGCTGGGCCCCACAGCGCAGGAGCCCTTTTTTTGAAGTCCGGAGGAGGGGGCAGTCAATCGGCCAGGACCAGGACCACAATCCCCAGCAGCCCTTGCGGCCGTTGCCGCGTCATCCCTGCGCCCGGAGGCGCATAAAGGCAGCGGCTGGGCCCGCCAGCGTGGGACGCGCCCGGGCAAAGCCCGGGCAAAGGGCAGGCCCGTCTGCCCCCTTCAGCAACAGGAAGAGGCGGGGCGGGGCCATCCCTCTTGGCCGTTTTTAGATGCTGCCGCCAAATTTGTAAGTGTCTGCTTTGAACTTCTTTTTGGCATATCCTTTATACTGACTGTAATAGCGGCCATGTGTCTTTAAAAACCATCTTGTGCCTTCTCCGACCTGTACCTGTGACCTAACAGTACCTCTTCAGGAACTCTGTGGAGGGAGGTGCTCCACATGGATTTTGAACTAACGTCTCTGGTACCCCTGTTGACATTGAAAGCTATTAGATACACGTCTAGAGATGGGTAAAAGAAATGCCCAGGGCCCGGTATCGCACAACAAGAGGCCCTCTACTGTGGTCTGTCACGAGACAATGGATAAGATTGAGACTATCCTATCCGAATGCCACGACATAGCCTGTTCTGGTCCTTTATGCTCCACCTCTCCGTTTGGCAGTCCCACTAGCCCTACGAATGCCTCAGGCAATATGATAGGCACCTCTCCTGAACCACCCCCAGCAAAAAAAATTGCCAAACAGATACCTTTAATGTTCAAAAAGCACAACAAGAGACGCAGCAAGGCTCCAGCTATTCGGCCCTCTGAAGCAGAGCCTAGTGTATCTATTATCCCACCCTGTAAGGTCTCAAAAAGAGCGTCTAGTATAATACCGTCTGTACATATTGAGTGCCACAATAGATTTGATGTACTTGCAACTGAGGAAACTGGGCTGGGGGTGTGGTTGGTAGTGACCCCGAAGAGTCATGTACAATCTCTGCTGGTGAAATCCGGACACTAAAGGATCAAATTGAGTCATTGAAAGATGAAGTAATTACTCTAAGAATGAAGGTAGCTAGCTTACTCGAGATGGTAAATGGTGAGAATCTGGCCCGATCAGAAATCACAATATCACCAACTAGCTTTGCCACTAGTAGGGTCGGAAAAAGTAGCCTGGCCAATGCAAACCCAACCCAAGATTCTATGCAAACTAGGTGTACTCATCCATTGACACATATTACTGAGTACGGTAGCTCAAAAGATATACTCAGCTCAATAACGAGGAATACACTAGGATTTGTCCAAGGCAGCGGGATAGACAGAGGAGAGGTAGTTCTAGATGAAAGGGACTTGTCTTAGCAAGACTATGAAAGGGCACTAGATAAGGGGATAGTAAGGGATGGTGTCTACGCAAGATCCCGGGAATGGGACAATCGAGCAGTGATCTATCTCACAGAAGTCCCAAACCTCCCGTTGGGAAGACGTGAAGACCAAGACTCACTCAAGAACAAGATCATCTTCTGGTTCAGGTCTACTCGACACTGCTACTCAATCATCAGAGATGACATACAATTGGTAAAAAGAGTCCCCATGCAGAAATCAATTTGGGACATGATTGAGGTTAGCTTCATGACGGGGGTATAATCTATGGATTGTTGTCAATCGATTCACGTGTAATTTCCCAAGCATCCACCCGTATCTCTATTAGATACAGATCCCCAGCTGGTATCCCCCTCAGGCCCCTGCTGTCCTCTTGTTCTGGAACATCCACTAGGCCACCATTGACATCTCTTGGGTTAGTCCCACTAGGACTGACTTTTCTTTACAGGGGCGAATGGAGAGGGCAGAGTTGACCACTCTTAGAGGAGCAGACAAAACCAGAAAATAAGGAAGGGCTCTTAGGTGCCATAGTGACATCACCTCCTAGCCCTTCACTTACAAATTCCCTTGCACCACCACTTGACCCAGAGACATTTTGCGAGACTGTCTCTGCAGACGAAAGCAGGGGCGTGATTGCCCCAATTCTTGGGGATGTGGAAGGGGGTGATTCTCTTAACCCCCCATTAAGGGTTCTTGTATGGAATGTGGCTGGGATCTCAAAGCTACTGGCTGATCCGGAAAGGTGTTCTTTTGTAGACTCCTTTGATGTAATTCTATATCAGAAAACTTGGAGTCTGCACTGTCCACACAGAAGTGGCTTCTCTGCTTACGCTACTAATGCCACGAGAAAAGAGCTGGGAAGACCCTCGGGAGGGCTAGCGGAATGGGTAAAAAACGAACTAGGGGTCAAAGTCAAACACTTAAATGTTGATTCCCAAGAAATCTTAGCGCTGGAGCTTACCTTTATAGTGGACAGAAAATAAGGATATTTAATGTATATAATAGAGTGCTGCGGGGTCAGGAGGAAACCAATACATTGTATACCCTTGATCTCGCTTTGTCTCACTATGCAGATAACACCCCTACACTAGTTGTGGGTGATTTTAACTGCACGTTTGAACCGCTTGCCCCGATCCCCTGAGATTTGACTGATGACTGGGATAGAGAGTGCCAAATACCACAACTAGATCTCTCCTTAGTTAGGTGGTCTAAGAGAGGTGCCCATTTGTTGGCTCTTACTATGCAGGATGATTTGAGAGCCACAAATGGGAGGACTAACTCTGATCCCAATGGGGACCCTACTTTCAATAGACCAGGCTACGAAAGTAGAATAGATTATTGCCTGGTATCTCTCAATCTTTGGCACTCAGTTCAAGACATGACAGTGGCCAAGAGGGTCGATAGTGACCACAACGCATTAGTACTTATACTCACTAAGCAGGGCACTTTCGAGCCAGACTGTGATAGATCCCCAGAGGCGCTGCGCTCGTACGACCGGGATTACAGCGATATTTCCAACATGGCCGCCGAGGTGCCCCACACAGGAAGCAGCGGTAGCGGTGCGGACACTCACAATAGAGGCGAGGAAGCCACGCCCACCAAGGAGGGTCAAAATCCAGGAAGGGAGAAGCACGGGGCGTTCGATGGGATGGTGGAAGAAGATGTGGAGAGAGAGCGCACGGAGACTTACACGACCGGCGAGGAGGAAAGAAGGCGTTCCAGGGAAGAAGACGACCTTAGACTCCAGGACGAAGGCAGAGGGAAGCAGAACAACGGGAAAACGCTCCCAGAGTACCACGAACGAGACCGGCACTCCGAGAGGAAACAAGGAGGCGGGATCTCACCTTACCACGGCCCCGGAGGGTCGTGGGCTCAGGCAATTGCCAGCTGCGCGTGCCTTTACTTTAAAGGGCTGGTGGGCAGGGTTATGGGCCACACCGACAGCACCACAGTAAATCCCTCACTTAGGCACTGCACTGGTAGGGTCACTGGTGAAGGTGCACTAACCCCTCCCCATGATATGTTTAAGAAGGCAGTAGCCTTCCTTTCTTTTTGTTTTCCTCTCCCGAGTGCTGCGACCACCCCAGACCGGGAAAAGCACCAGAAAAGAGGAAGAAAACAGAAGTCCCCAAAGTCGACCAAGAGACTATAAGAAGGCCACCTGTACTGCGGAGAGAAGAGCCTTATTTACTTTAGTTTCTATAATAAAATTCCTCAAACCCTACAAACGTCTGTGCTTCATACCCTCCAGGAGGGAAGGACCAAGGTAGCCCACGGGGTCACGCGTCCACAGTGGTGTCAGAAGTGGGAGCCAGGTCTAGCCACGATGACCCAACCCATCACGATGGAAGCCATAATTACACAGTTGGCCGAGGGACAATGCCACCTACAACTTGTCCTGGAACAACAGACTAAAAAGGCCCAAAAGGAAAGGGAGGCACTACATACTGTGATTAAGGATCAGGCTTCCCTGTTAACCAATAACCAACAAGTACAGGACACAGCCATTTTGCGTCTTACCGATGCTATCTCAAGTGCCCGAGTGCACCCCAACGTACCTGGGTCTGTCCTACAGAAGTTCCAAACCGGAGATGATCCGAACTATTTTTTTGTTAACTTCGAACACGTCGCAACCTCAGCATCCTGGCCCCCGGAAAGATGGGGTCAATATATAGCACCATTACTATCCGGAGAGTTACAAGCCGCCTACCAGGCAGCCAACCCAGCGGGAGTAACCAGTTACACTGATATAAAGAAAGCCATTTTGGAACGTCTGGGCTGCGACCAAGAATACTACCGCAGCCGGTTCAGAAAGGAAAAATGGACAGTAGGAGACAACCCGCGTGCGCTGTACTACCGCATAAGGGACCTGGGGAACCGTTGGTTACAACTCTCTGTGTCATCCCTAGATGAACTCACCGAAAAGATCTATCTAGAACAATACTTGGATGCCCTTCCCTTTACCACCCGATCATGGATCAAACAACACCCCAACCTCTCAGTAACACTAGCGGTAGACCTGGCTTGTGCGTACCACCGCTCGCCAGACTTCAAGGCTCCCTCTCAGCGTGCTCCTTTGGCCCAATCCAAAACCCCGAATAGGGCACCCCTAACCCAGACGGAAACCAAGGGTTCCCTCTTCCCGAAACTTCCACCAAAGTCATCGCCCTTAACAAATCCAGTGCAGGGACCACAATGCTTCCACTGTGCAGAGTGGGGACACATAGCCTGACATTGTCCTACACGCACGCCACCCCCAGAACCCATGGAAGTAGGGTACACACGTGGACGGGTACTAGTCAAAGGAGATGCTCCTGTACAGTACAAGAAACGAATAAACGTGAATGGAAAACCAGTGATCGCACTACTTGATACTGGTTGTCATCATACCGTTGTCTCTAGAGAGCTTGTACCCGATTCCCAAATAGTAGCAGGCGAATACATCCAGGTTACTTGTGTCCATGGAGAGAAGAAGCTATATCCCTTGGCCGAAGTCATGTTAGAAGTCGATAGGGAACCCCAGTTGAGGAAAGTCGGGGTTGTCCCATCCTTACCTGAAACTGTTCTTTTAGGAACTGATCTTCCTAGATTCCATGAATACTTACAGTCCCTTGGTTCTCCATCGCCCCTAATAGAATGGTTAGAAAGCGCCCCCTTTTCTGGTGATAACATAAAAGAACCTATAGGGAAAAGAGCAAAAACACGTAGGGAGAAAAGAGTAGAGAGAGCGTTGTATAGCCAAACTTATCGTACTCTACCTATTCCTGTCCTTGCTTCCTCAGATATACCACAGGTACCAACCCGAGATTTCCGTACGGCCCAGAAGGACGATACAACTTTACAGCATGCCTGGGGACAAGCCCAAGAAGAGCAACCAGAAAAGGTAGGCCCTTGGGGGCGCTAGAGGGCGCACTGCGGAATGGCTGCCATCTAAGACAGCTCCGCCGGTCAGGTCAATTATGGGATGAAAAAGAACATTTCGCAGACACCAAATCGACCGCAAACAAAAGAATTGCAGATCGGAAGCTATCGGCTTTGCAGCGTGCGGAACGGGAAAACGGCGGCACGCTTTAAACGCGGCTAAATTGCAAAAGTAAACTGGGCGCGCGACGAGATCTGCGGTGTACAAGATGGCGGCGCCCTGAAGTACAAGCGATTCCAGGGAAGAGCAGAGCGGCGTACGGAGAAGGGACCCATTAAAGTGAGTGTACGTACTGTGCATTATCCGAATGGGAGACAAGGATCGCAATGAGCTGCCGGAGCACATTGGAGGCTCTACATAAAGACAGTGGTGTACTTGTTGTGCGGGACCACACGAATGAACCTAAAATGGCGGACAGCGTTAGTGCCAAAGGCCGATGGTGTATGGAGGGCACACAACACCAGTAAAAGCGGAGGTAAAATATAGCGTACCACCAGGGTTGTAGATCTACAGGCGCCCTGCTTCAAAGAGGTGACACGAGATGCATATTTACTGTGGATGGGGCCTTTATTCCCAGCGTCTGTGTTGATGCCCGGACCCTCACGCCCACTGCAGCGTGCTGGTAATTGGGGGAAGTGTGATGGTAACAAGCGGCGAACGTCAACTGCAGCTTGCCATACACTGTGTGCGCCCCAGACACATTTGAGAAAGCCTATATGGGAGCCTTCTGTGTCGGCGTGAGAAACGAGTGCTGCTGTTGTCCAGTCACGAGGTGGGGAAGAGAGAGTACTGGACTATCTGCGCTAGCTGGGTACTGACGACCCCTGCTCTACGCGGCATGTCACATATGGAAGATGGGAGTGTAGTGGATCGCCAATTACATCAAGGGACTCATAGGTAGGGGTCACGTTGTTGAAGCGACCACATATCTAACCGTCTCGCCAGCTGCTTCATATCTGGGGCGAGGAGTGCCGGGCCTGAGGCGACGTGCCGCTGACTGCTGGGCTCCGCATCCACTGACGATTGGTTGTGTATTCCGCTGTGGTGGGACAGTGCAGGTACAACAGAAGGGCCCAAACAGCAAGAAGAACACTCTTTGCGGAGCGGTGTGCTACACATCACCACGAGCGCACCAAGGCGTTCAACGATACCTCCCATCTAAGACGGCACGGCTTAAAAACGTGGCAATGGGGAAACAGGACAAGCAACAACCCAAACTATCTTTCGACACAAGAAGGCACACCAAAGGCGCGACGGCGCACTAAGACACTGAGCTTGAAAATGACAATGCAACACGGGCTGGCATGGATGGTGTGTTGCAGGCAATACAGCAAAGTTTGCAGGACATTAATGGGAAATTAGACAACATCACCCAACGGGTCAACAATATGGCGACTAAGCTGGACAAACACGGAGAGCGCCTGGTTGAGGCTGAAAATCGCATCACTGCAGTGGAGGATGAGTCACATGTCGCGACTCAAAAATGCACAGAGATGGAGAAGCTACTGGAAGTCATCAAAAACAAAGCGGAGGATTTAGAAGCGAGATCTCGACGCAATAACATTCGAATAGCGGGAGTTCCGGAGTCCACAAACACAGGACGGCTGGAAACGTACGTGGAGGAAATGCTCCGTGGTGTGTTTGGCGCGGAACACCTCTCAGCGGTATTCCTGATAGAATGTGCACATAGATCCTTGGCCCTGCGACCGAAACCTGGCGCTACTCCGAGACCTATTATTGCCCGTGTCCTCAATTATAGGGACTGTGATGTCATTTTGAGGCTAGCCCGAGAGAAGCAGCAGATCAACTACCAGGGTAATGCATTGGAGTTCTACCCAGACTTCACTCTAACGGTCCAACTTGCGCGAAAAGACTTCAATCCAGCGAAAAAGAAACTGCGAGAACTAGGAATAGAGTACGCTATGCTCTATCCAGCCCGGCTGAGAGTAACATATGAGGGCCACACTACGCTCCTCCTGACACCAAGAGCAGCACAAGACTTCCTAAAAAAAATCAATAACAAACGTAAAGACACCAAACGAGCGGAGCGGAACCAGGACTCGGAGTGAATGCTCCGGGTAGAGAAGTAAACACTTGGAGATCGATCATTGTGAACTGGAGAGACAGGTATGAAAATTAAGATGGCAGATGGTACTGCTGACACACATGCGCAGCTGCGCAGACTCAGGATATCTCTGTCATCCGGGAACAATTGCAGATGGCTAAGGACAGAATGCTGTGCTGCCCAGCCTCCGTTTGACTAGGGTCCTAAAAGGGATGTTGAGGCCTATAACCCACCAATGCACTTGGGTTCAAAGATAGGGGCACTGACTGCCTCTCCTGGGAGTAGCAGTACGCTACATGTGTGTCCTGCTCTTGTCAGGTAAAATGGTTGCTGAATGCCAAGGTGTATAAAATGCCTGACTGATCCTGGAGAGCTACAATCGATAGACAGTAGTGTGCCTAAGGATAAGGAGCAGAGGGAAAATAATGCAGATAAAGGTGCTGTAACTGAACTATACACACAAAAGCAGAAACTATAGCACTGTGGCTGGGCTGAGCCTCTGGAAAGTGCCTCATTGACAAAAATTTCGTGTGCATGGGAAATGGTGGGCATTTTATCATAGCGTATTGTACAAACCAGGTATAGCCATGTAGCGGTCAATATGGTAACCTATATGTTGTGGGAAATGCTATAGTCTGCATCACTAATGTATACCTGACCACATCCACTATGTTGGATGGAGTTGTGTGCACTTGGCGGACCCCCCAAGCGGGAGTTCCCCAACCTAAGTTAGGTTATGTTATTTCTTTCTTTAAGGGAATGTCTTTGGCATGGTTGGGATGCTGAAGTGGGTGGGGGGTCGGAGGGTCGGAGTTGGGAACGGTTATACAGGCCAATGTACTTGACAAACGTCATTGTAATCCAAAGTAACATCCAGTTGAGAAACACCATAGGTTTATTTCTAGGAAATGGGAGTGGTGCACGCTGCAAAAATTACACTTTAATACAATGCACATAAGAGACTAGCGACGACCACTGAGAGATTACACCCTAAGCGCTTAAACTTGTTAACTTGGAATGTTAGAGGGCTTAATAACCCGAAAAAGATCCGGCAAATATTTGCATACTTGGACAGGCTACAAATTGACATTGCTTTCCTGCAGGAAACGCATCTTGCACCTAACTCTAACACCCGCATCGGGCACCGGTGGGCGGAGACAATACACAGCTCCTCATACTCCTCCTACTCTAGAGGGGTTATTATATTGATGAAAAAAGGATTGCAATTTAATATAGATGCTACCACCACGGATGAACTGGGGCGCTATGTTATTATTAGGGGAACACTAAGGGGGCAGAAACTCGCTTTAATCAATGTATATGGCCCAAATATAGACGATCCTGAATTTTATCATACACTACGGCGCAAAATTAACGACTTACCGGACATCCCTTTACTTTGGGGGGGTGATTTTAATATTGCACTACATGACGATCTTGACAGGTCTGGAGCCTCTGTAGAACCACATAAAAGGGCGAAGGGCAAATTAAGAGATATAATGACTGATATACGTCTTACTGATATTTGGAGAACCCGAAACCCAGAACGTATGGAAGCCACACATACCTCGGCTGCACACAACAGTTGGTCCCGCATCGATTATTGGTTGGGCTCGTGCGATATATCATTATGGACACGAAATGTGAAGCATCTGGCCAAAACAATATCCGATCATAACCCAGTGCTGATCTCCCTGTTAATGCCACACTATGCTCCGCCCCCTTATAGTTGGAGGTTTAATGCGAAAGCATTACTAGATTCAGTGTATACCGACACCATTAATCAAGCTATTACAGAGTACTTTGAAATCAATAAACCCACTACTGAGGACCCTGGCCTGCTATGGGAGGCTTTTAAAGCTACTATTCAGGGAGTCTGCATAAGTACCAATGCTGGCATTCTCAAAGATATACGGCGGCAGCTCGCTATGCGTGAGGACCAGCTACGCACATTGGAACATGAATACGAGTGTACACAAAACACGAAGATATTGGGTGACATTAGGGGTGTACTGTCAGAATACCAAACATATGCAGAAGATGAACTCAAATATGTAGCAAGGAGACAGACAGCAAGATCTTACGGTGAGGGTGGTAGACCTGGTAGGACCCTGGCGGTTAAAATATGTTCAGGTCATGCTCCACAGATTGTCCGGGCGGTCAGGGATACAAATGGGAAACTACAACATGATGCACAGGGAATATTGAAGGAATTCATGTATACATATGGGCAGTTATATGCCTCGCAGCCCACAGCCTCCCCAGACACAATAATGGACTACCTCGCGGATGTGGCGATAGCGTGGTTGTCTGATGCTCAAAGAGAATATCTGTCAGCACCGATCACGGTGGAAGAAGTAACAGAAGTTATCAGATCGCTGCCAAATGGTAAGGCGCCAGGCCCAGATGGGTTCACAGGTGAATTTTATAAATCTTTTGCTGATCAGCTGGCGCCACATTTGGTAGAGATGTACGGGGATGCTCATGACAAGCAGCTGTTGCCACCAACACTGAGAGAAGCCATGTTATTTACCCTTTTAAAGCCTAACAAAGACCCGGAATATTGTGACTCGTATAGACCACTGTCACTAATTAATGTAGATACCAAAATCTTGGCCAAACTCCTTGCCACTCGACTGCAACCACTGATGACCAATTTAATACTGCCGGACCAATCAGGGTTTATTCCCTCCAGGTCAACAGCCCATAACACTAGAACACTGTTTGCACTGTCGCACTACCTGACTCCCACTACTAAAGCTGCCGCGATTCTTCTTGATGCGGCTAAAGCATTTGACTCCATTGAATGGTCATACCTGCACACGATTTTACGGCGAATGGGATTCCCCCCTATTTTCCTGCAATGGATTCAAATACTATATACAGTGCCGACGGTGCGTATCAAAGTTAACAAATACATATCTGACGCCATACCTATAGCTAGGGGGACACGGCAAGATTGCCCACTATCCCCGCTATTATTTGCAATAGCGATTGAACCTCTGGCATGTAAGATTAGACAGGGGCATCACTACTCAGCGCTTCAGTTCCCACAAAGGCCCTTGCATGTATCATTATATGCAGATGACATGACGCTATATGTACGAGACCCTGAGAAACATCTGAACCCTTTACTAAGGGAATATATCAAGTTCGGGCAGCAGTCTGGACTCAAAATAAATTGGTCAAAATCAATAATTATACCTTTAACTGACACCACGCACCCACACCCAACCGAATACCCATTGGAATGGCAAACAGAACCAGTAAGATATCTTGGTGTTTGGTATCACCGTGACCCAGGGGTTGTAATCCGCGCCAATTATGGCAGGGCGATAGATGGGCTGGAAGACAAAATAGAGCGATGGATTCAACTACCATTATCGCTGGCTGACCGACTAGCTATTGTAAAGATGGTTATTTTACCGAAACTGTTGTACCTTTTTAATAACGTTCCGATTAAGCCCCGGCAGAAGTATTTCGTAGGATATCCACCATGGTACTCCGCCTGATATGGGCGGGTAAACAGGCCCGGATCGAACTACGGGCTCTCACACTGCCCTTTTCAAAAGGGGGGTTCAAGGTCCCGGATTTTTTACTTTATTATCAATGCGCACAAGCGCAATACGCACATTTTTGGTATCATCAGATCCCTTACCTCCCACATGTCGCTATTGAAGAAGGTGATGCCCTGCCAACTCCGTTGGGTGCTATTATAACGCACCGTAGGCCTCCACTACATAAGAGAGACATAAACACTATAGATACGACAAATAATGCTTGGCGGGTAATGGGTCAAAAAGCACATAAACTGCCACTATACGCCCCAGCACTGCCGTTGCATCATCATCCAGAACTATCGGTTACCCAGGAAAAAGTGGGCATGGGGCTGCTGAGACAAGTGGGCATTGATACCATGGGGGATTTATACCACAATGGTGTTTTTAAATCGCTAGATGAGCTTTCATTCATAAGCAACCAGACTTTATTGTTTAGATTTACGTATTACAGATTACAGGAAGCGATAAAGATATTATATCCCTCCTACCCTGAGGAGCCACCACAGCTGTCTACGTTACAGCTACTGATCACAACTCCCGCTGCTAACCACATGGTGTCTAGACTATATGCTAAACTACAGGAAGACATAGCGGATACCACGCACAGGGCACTGGAGAAGTGGAACGGTGGGTTGGACGTACCGTTGACGGAGGAGGAGTGGGCCATAACCTGCTCACTGACCGGTTTGTTAACGCCCAATGGGAACCTACGTATATTGCACTATAAGTACCTGCATCAGACCTATTATACACCTGCAAGGCTTTGTAGGTATGGATTACGAATAGATTCTAAATGTCAACGCTGTAATGCTGAAATAGCAGATTTCATACACCTTGCATGGTCTTGTGCAGAAGTGACCGAGTATTGGATAAAGGTAACACAGTTGTTGGGCACTATGGTGGGCATTGATGTTGAATGCACTGTTCGTACATGTCTGCTGGGTCTAGTCCCGGAAGTACGGGCCACTAGGCGCAAGTTTTGTGTAATTGCGTTGCTCTTGGCTAAACGCAGAGTATCGTTGTGTTGGGGCAGTAGAAGTGCGCCAAAGATTAGGCAATGGATTCAGGACTTGGCGTATTGTAGAGACACCTTGCAAACATATGAGGAGGAGCTACCCATGGGGTCAAAGCCTAGAGATTACTGGAAATATTTGACTGAATATTTGCAAAAGTACCAAGTTGACTAGTTGTGTCTAATAACTGCACGGGAGAAAAGATATTCACAGGTAATAATGTTAAACTACAAAAACTGGATGATGGATGTTGATGTACAACGGACTGTATGTTTAGTTACATGTTGGACATTGTATGTCTTTGAAAATGTCAATAAAAAAAAAAAAGGTAGGCCCTTACTTTTGTGTGAAAAGGGGTCTTCTGTATAGAATCACTCAAGAAAGTAACAGGGTCAAGGAACAATTGTTGGTCCCCAAAGCCTTCCGCGAACAGGCTCTCTGTCTGGCTCACAGTCAAACCGGGGGTGGTCATTATGGGAAAGAACACACCCTTAATGATTTACTCGAGAGGTTCTATTGGCCAGGCGTGTATCAGGAGGTAGCTAGGTTCTGTGCCTCCTGTGTCAGGTGCCAGTTGGTCAATACACCCACCCTACCGCGTGCTCCACTCCAACCCCTCCCAATCATTGATGTTCCCTTTCGTAGGGTAGGGATGGATCTCGTTGGACCCCTCCTCCCTTCTGCTAGGGGACACCAATATATACTGGTTCTAGTAGATTACGCCACCCGATACCCGGAAGCGTTTCCCTTGACCACTACCACTATGACAGCTGTAGCCCAAGCTATGATCACTTTCTTCTCTCGCGTCGGGTTCCCCCCATGAACTCTTAACCGACCAGGGCACTCCCTTCATGTCCCGCTTAATGAAACAGGTGTGCGAGGTGTTAAAAATAAAACAAATCAGGACAGCCGTCTATCACCCTCAAACAGATGGCTTAGTGGAGAGATACAATAAGACCATCAAAACAATGCTGAGGAAATGCGTAGACAAGGCCGGGAGAGATTGGGATCGACAATTACCCCTAGTCTTATTTGCCATCAGGTCACACGAGCAGAAATCTATGGGATTCTCACCATTCGAGCTATTGTCCGGAAGGAAGCCCCGTACACTCTTAGATATGGCAGCGGAGCAATGGACAGAGGATGAGGACGAGGGAAAACCTTTGCTGCAATACAGCACGTCCCTCAAAAATACTTTGACGAATTTGTGGGAAGAAGTTGTAAGGAGGGGCTATGAACGGAGGAGACAGTAGGACGTTTTAATGCCGGTTTTATTTTGCCTTATGTCTTTTTCGTGCAAAAGTCCAGTCTGTTTAGGTGGGGATAATGCCTCTTATCCTCCTCCGTGTTCGGAACCGGGTTTGTGCTCGCCGGACTATGGAAGAATGCTTCTTCCTCTTTTCTTGATATGCCGATGATATTGCCTCCTGGCACGTCCTCTCTCCCCCTTGGGTCAGGTCCTCTTGGAGGGGCTCGGGTTTCGGGAAAAGAGAGAAGGAAAGAAAAATATGGCGTCCGTGAGGTTCTGGGAATAACAATCAGTGAAGGGAAAAAGGAGTGAAGGATCACCGGTGCAGTGGCACACAAAACTAGGTGAGTGATAGTGCAGGGAGTCCGGGGTTGATGCGGGATGTCGGGAAGAGCATTAAACGACAGGCTTCCTCCACACCCACCCTGTAACACGCTCCCGTACCTGTTGAAGCCACGCTCCTCCTGGAGCGTGGCTCGGCGCAGCACCGTCTCGGAGGCCTCCTGGCTCTCTCGTCGGTACTACCTTCACGGTGGATGAGTACGGTAAGGTCCGGTCTCTCCCTCTCGTGCTTCTCGGCTCCTTCGGCTCCTCGACTCTCCAACACGCCCCGATGCTTCCGGATTTCTCCTCTTCCTCAGGCAAGTCTCCCTCTAAAGGCCAGCTCCTGTCGACGTCATCCTGACGTCTCTCTTCTCTGAGCTCCCGCTTCCACTTAAAGGGGCCATGTTCGATATACTGCAGGTCCCCGTTCTGCAAGTTGGTCCCAGACTGGTGGTGTTCTTCTGGCTGAGGAGACAGAAAGGGACTCATTTGGTGAGTTTCCTCCCACCCTGCCCCTTGTTCTCTCGGAGGGTCCCGTGCGGCGGTGACACCGCGACACACCCTCTCCCCAGGCTTCTCCCGTTCGAGGAGAGGCAATACTCTTGACAAGAAGTCCGCATTCCCGTTGGCAGAACCCCGTCTATGTCTTACATCAAATGTATATGGTTGAAGGGACAGAAACCAACGCAGAATGCGGGGGTTATGCCCCCTGTTTCTGCTCATCCACTGGAGCGGGGCATGGTCCGTATACAATGTGAAGGGGCTGCCGTCCAGGTAATATTTGAGTTTATCGATCGCCCATTTTACTGCCAAACACTTTTTCTATGGTGGGATATTTTTCTTCCCGGGGAAACAGCCTACTTATGAAGAGTATGGGATGTTCTATACCAGAGGACGAGACTTGTGACAAAACGGCACCTATCCCAGCCTCGGAAGCATCGGTATGTAAGAGGAAGGGTTCAGAAAAGTCAGGGGAGAGATGGACGCATATACGACCAAGGAGACAAAGCAGGCAAGCTAATCGCTTGGCTGGACAAAAAAGAGAGGGCGAAAAGGCTGGTACCAGAGCTCAAGAGTAGCTCTGGCACTATATTAACGGAACCCCACGACATTGTGCTTGAATTTGCCAATCACTTCAGACAGGTGTACCAGAGCAGGTCGGAACGACCGGAGGAGGACTCCTCCGCACTTCTTGTAGACATCCAACTGCCCACCCTCACTGACTCTGACAGGGAATCACTGGACAGTGCACTGACAAATGATGAGCTTGCTACAGCGATAAGAAGTCTCAGGCCTGGGAAAGCCCTGGGCCCCAACGGACTGCCCATTGAACTTTACAAACTCAAACCCGACAAGCTAGCCCCATACCTCAAGAACATGTTTGAGGACAATAAAGAGCTTGGCCTACTCCCACGCGACCAACGTATCGCCACGCTGGTTACCATACACAAGGAAGGGAAGCCAAAGGATGAATGCTCTTCCTATAGACCTATCTCCCTGTTAAATGCGGAGCCCAAAATCCTGGCCAAATTGCTGGCGAACCGACTAAGACAGGTAATAAATAAACTGGTCCACCCGGATCAATCGGGCTTCATGCCACACCGTAACACCGCGCTCAACCTGCGAAGACTACACGGAGTACTGGGGCGTCAGGCCACCATTCAGGAAGACGCAGTGGTGGTCTCGCTAGACGCCACTATGGCGTTTGATACACTCGAATGGGCGTATCTAATGGCGGTTCTCAAGAAGTTGGGCTTCGGCCCCAACTTCATTGGGTGGGTGCGGCTCCTATACACGGAACCAATGGCCCAAGTTGTCGTAAACAATAAAATCTCTGAGGTATTTACCCTTGGCAGGGGAACGCGGCAGGGATGTCCCCTCTCGCCCCTGCTTTTCGCCCTGTCCCTCGAGCCATTAGCGGCCTGGATACGACAAGATCCCTCCATCAGGGGACTCAAGTGGGCGGAGGGGTGGGAGGATCGAATCTCCCTCTATGCAGATGACGTACTCCTATATCTTGCCTCCCCCCGGAAGTCGCTGCGAGTTGTCCTTGACATCTTCACAAATTTCGGGAGAAACTCTGGCTATAGTATTAATTGGAGCAAGTCGCAGTTATATGTGCTGCACGGAGATTCCCCCCCATGCCAAGGGACTGCCCCATCCTTACAGCAACAGACGGATTTAAATACCTGGGTGTTTTCATCACCACAGATGTTAAACTCCGTTATGAACGTAACCTCCTCCCCCCTCTACAGAGGTTCAAGCGAGATACCACGACCTGGAAGACGCTGCCCCTGTCGCTACTGGGACGAGCAGCGCTTTTTAAAATGATGACATTACCGCGCTTCCTCTATGCCCTCCAGAACTTTCCAGACCTAGTACCGCCTAGGTTCTTCAAAGACATCGAAAACACCCAGAGAGATCTACTATGGGATGGCAAACCGCGCATAGCGCTTCATAAGCTCACACACGGTTGGTATGACGGAGGCATAGGACTCCCCGACATTAAAAAGTATTACTGGGCGGCACACCTCGCAGCCGTAAATCACTGCACATACCGCGTTGGGGAGGACCCCAGTTACAAGATGGACAAATGGATACTCCCAGGGGGCAGTTTCACTAGGGCACTCTATTCTAAGCCCAACAAATTCTCCCTAACAGGCCCTACACAGCACTCAGTCCAAGTCTGGCATACGGTCAATCGTAGCCTAGGCTGGGACAAAAAGCTCACGCTAGCCACACCACTGTGGGAGTCTGAGTGTTTGGGTACACTTGGGCGGACTAAGGGCTTTGATAAATGGGATCTAATTGGGCTCTCCCGCATCCGGGATCTCTGGGGTCCGAACGGGGTAGTCACATTCGCCTCACTCCAAAAGACACACGAGCTAGCGGACTCGGAATATTTTAGATACATTCAAATCAGACACTCCCTCCTGACTAACGTCCTCACCGGGTCCTCCCCTCCAGAGTCCTCTCCGCTTGAGGACAGATTGCTGGATGGGTACTTACCGGACAAGGCCATCTCCCTCACGTACAAAAAGCTCATACACAACACTCCGGACCCCTTAATATTGCTGAGGGAAAGATGGGGGCGGACGGCCTCGAGTTGGATGACGAAGAATGGCAGGAAGCACTGTCCTCTCCTAGGGAGGTTGCGATCTCATCCAGACTGAGGCTTGTCCATGTTGAAAATTCTACACCGAATCTACCTCTCCGGCCCTAGGTTGGTGTTGATGGGTAGGGGTGAAGAAGGATTGTGTAGGAGACAATGTGGCTTAGAGGGCTTCTTTATACATATTATTTGGGAGTGTGCACTGATTCAGGATTACTGGGGAAAAGTACATGAATGTATGAGTGCAGTCTGGGGAGTGGTAATTCGGCCTAAAGCCAAGAGATGCCTCCTAAATGTGTGGGAGCCCACGGCCCTTAACACCAAGGGCAAACTTTGGGCGACTCTTGGCCAAATGGTGGCCAAACGGAACATTGCTCGTCTGTGGGGAGCGGCGTCACCACCAACGCTGAGTGCCTGGAAGGCAGATATGGACTGGTGTATGGTGAGGGAAAGAACTGTATATGTAGCACGTGGCTGCCCCCGAAAATGGATAGCAATTTGGACTAATTGGAATGTGTATCGTGGCAATATCTGTGAACCCCCATCTGTCCCCGCCCTAGACGAACAGTTATCGCCTTAAAATGCATGTTCAATGCCTGTTATCCCGCCATGTATTTCATCAACTGCTATGTAATTACTTGACCTCAAATATGTGATACTGCTGCAACCACTGATTGACTGTAAGCAACGACCGATCCTTTTTTTTTTTTTTAATAAACACAGTTTATAAAAAAAAGAAAAGTCAGGGGAGGCTAGTACCGGGCTGGTGGTGATGGAGTCTTTTAACAGGTTAAAGGCTTTCATAATTTCTTCAGAGGGTTGTGTTAAAGTCTGGGATTTCACATTTTTTCGGAGTACATCTGTGAGTGGGGCTGCTATTGCTGAGTATTGGGGAATGAACCACCGGTAATACCCTAGCAGTCCCAAGAAAGCCCTGACTTCTCTCTTTGTAGTGGGAAACGGGGTGTCCCTAATTGCCTTCACTTTTTCCTTTTGTGGTGCTATTACCCTCTTGCCCAGGACATACCCGAGGTAGTTAACAGAATGATACCCCACCCGGGATTTTTTTTTAGTTGATGTGGAGTCCGGCGTCTTGGAGGGACTGCAGAACCAATTTGAGGTGTCTTATATACTCTTCCCATGTCGGACTGAACACCACTATATCATCCAGATAAGCAGATGAAAAAGCCTGGTGTTCCCGGAGCACCGCGTTCATCAGATGCTGGAAAGTCGCCGGTGCCCCATGAAGACCGAAGGGAAGAACATTGAATTCATACAGTCCGTCCGGTGTTACAAAAGCGGTCTTCTCTTTGTCACTTTCTTGGAGGGGGACTTGCCAATAACCTTTAGTTAGGTCAAACGTGGTGATGTAACGTGAGGTTCCTATTTTCTCTACCAGTTCATCGATTCTAGGAATAGGGTATGAATCGAATTTTGAGATTGCATTGAGCTGTCTGAAATCCATGCAAAAGCGGATGGAACCATCCGTTTTAGGAACTAACACGATAGGGGAAGACCACTCGCTTTTGGAGGGGCGTATGACACCCATTTCCAGCATGTTTCTGACCTCTTGCCGTACCGCTTGCCGCCTTGCGGCCGGGATACGATAGGGCCGTTGTTTCACTTTTTGCCCTGGGAGTGTGGTTATGGTGTGGTTTAGTAGAGAGGTTCGCCCTGGACTGTCTGAAAAGAGGGTAGAGAAGGAGCGTAACAACCCGTCTAGCGTTGGTCTCTCTGCGGGACTCAGGTCACTGTTTATGTTCAATCGGTCTAGGGTACAAGAGGTGTCTTTGTTGGGGAGAGGCACGACAACATTGGCTGATCTGGGGGGAGGGCCCAGCCATTTCTTTAGCATGTTGATATGATATGTCTGCACCCGTGACGGTCGTACTTGTACCCTGTAGCTAGTCTTTCCCACCGTAGCTACTACTTTATATGGGCCCATCCACTGAGCCTTAAACTTACTCGAGCTGGAGGGCAACAGTACCAGGACCCAGTCACCCTCAGACAATCGCCTCCATTTCTTGCCTTTGTCATAGTGGTATTTCTGCTTTTGTTGTTTCTGTTCTAGGTGGGAATAGGCGAGGTCCCTGAGTTTCCCTATTCTGGTTTTCAGGTTGGAGGTATACTCCAGAAAACCCCTTGCCTCGTCTGCTTCCTCCTTCTCCCACGCCTCCTTTGTCATCTCCAGGAGAGACCTGGGTTGTCTCCCGTAGAGCATTTCAAATGAGGAGCACCCCAAGCTGCTCTGTACTTGACCCCGGATCACATACAATGCTAATGGTAATAACCGATCCCATTCGGGCCCTTCGCTGCTCAACATTTTCTTCAGTGTTTGTTTCAGAGTTCTATTATACCGCTCCACCAGACCGTCAGTCTGGGGATGGTACACTGATGTTCTTATATGTTTTATATTAAGGGTTTTGCAGACTTCCTTGATGAGGCGTGAAACAAACGGAGTACCCTGGTCCGTCAGTATCTCGCGTGGGAACCCGACTCTGGAGAAAAATTCAACTAGTTTCTCCGCAATATTAGTGGTGGTAGGAGCTCTCAGGGGAAAAGCCTCAGGGTATCTCGTTGTGTAATCCACAATAACCAGTGCGTATAGAGGGCCTTTTCGGGTTTTTGGAAGCGGGCCGATGAAATCCATGCCCACACGTTCGAATGGGGTCCCCAGAATGGGTAAGGGTTGAAGGGGTACCGGGGGAGGGCGATAGAGGTTGCGTTTTTGGCAAGTTTCACACTCTTGACAATAACGTTTTATTTCTGCGTAGACCCCAGGCCAGTAGAAGTACTGTAGCACATTCTGAGTCACTTTTTCCACCCCTATATATCCTGCAGTGAGGTGTGCGTGTGAAAAGAATAGGATTTGTTCTCTAAAGTCACGGGGGACTAGAAGTTGAGGCTCTTTCTCTGCTTTGCGATAAAGTAAACCGTTCAGTACCAGGAACTGGGGATAGTTTCTGGATGTCCCTCCGTCAGTGCTCTGGGTGATTTGCCATGCCTGCTGAAGTGTAGGATCGTTCATTTGAGCTTCCTGTCCAGGAGCCAGGGTTCAGAGGTTATAAGGGCTGGAGATTGGGCCTCTGGGTGCCTACCTATCTCTTTTGTGTCGTTCGCTCGTTGTACTATCGATAAAAACAGTCCAAGAAAGTCGGGGTTGTCAGTACTGATTATAAGTTCTTCTGGTAGGTCTGGTAAAACCCCAACCCTGACTTGGTGTGGTGTACCCCCTTGTGGAGTGATGGTGACTATGGCTATAGGGTAGGGTTTTACGTCCCAGTGGACGCATCGTATGTATACTAAGTTATCAGCCTTTACTTGCGTGTGGTTTATTAGGTCTTTCTGGACAACGGATTGTCTACAGCCCGAATCTAGTAACGCCTTTACGACCTTCCCCTCCATCTCTACACTTACATAGAAGGCTGTTCCCATTTCAGCAGTAAAGAGGACCGATTGTGGTATGTATCCGACCTCCATGGGCTCTTCCTGTGATCTTTTCTGTAGACATACCCTAGCTATATGGCCCCACTCGCCACATTCAAAGGACTGGGGACCCTTGTGTGGCGGGGCCTCAGGCTTTGGAACTCGTGATCTTGTGAGGTCGGTTGGAGTCTTGTAGTTGTTTCTCTCGGTTTTGCCTCCTGAAGGACGTTGAAACTTTTCAGGTTCCCAAAGAACAAAGAAGTGCACGGGGTTGTGCACGAGAAAAGGTGGTTGCCATTTCTACTGCCTGGGTGGTGGTCAGGTGTGACTGTTGTCTAAGCCACTGTTGCGTATTGTAAGGGAGGGCTTCTAAGAATTGCTCCAAATAAACGCGGTCCATGATTTCCTCTTTAGTGCTCTCATGAGGCTTGAGCCATTTGTCTGCTGCTGCTTTCAGTCTAAAGAAGAGAGTCTTTGGGTTTTCGCCCGGGTGGCCCTTCTCCTTCCGGAAGCAAACCCGGAATGCCTCCGCATCTAGGCCCAGGTGGTCGAGAATTATAGCCTTGATTTCATCGTAGGGCGTATTCCCACCGCTGTTGGCGACTTGGTAGGCCGCCTGGGCCTCCCCGGTCAATAGTGGCGCAAAAAAAAAAGGCCACTTCTCCATAGGCCATGCACAGGCCCTGGCTGCCCTTTCAAAATTAAGGAGGAACGCGTCCGGGTCTTCCCCCGGCATGTATTTCTGTAGGGCTACTCCCGATGGACCAGTAGGGGTTGGATGTCTCCCCTCCTGGGTCCTCAGTGAGGTTTGCTCGGCTGCTACCTTCCGTAGCTTCTCCAGTTGTGCAGCCATGTTCTCTAAAAACGTCCCGGTCGGCCTGTGCCGACTTCATCTGCCGTTCCACGGCCCCTCCCAACTTCTCTTGTCCTGTTATTATATGTTGGATTAGATTCTCCATTATGCCCGTCTCAATGGAGGGGTTCCCTGCATTCTCCACCACGTGTAAGGAGGGGCTATGAGCGGAGGAGACAGTAGGACATTTTAATGCCGGTTTTATTTTGCCATATGTCTTTTTCGTGCAAAAGTCCAGTCTGTTTAGGTGGGGATAATGCCTCTTATCCTCGTCCGTGTTCGGAACCGGGTTTGTGTTCGCCGGACTATGGAAGAATGCTTCTTCCTCTTTTCTTGATATGCCGATGATATTGCCTCCTGGCGCGTCCTCTCTCCCCCTCGGGTCAGGTCCTCTTGGAGGGGCTCGGGTTTTGGGAAAAGAGAGAAGGAAAGAAAAATATGGCGTCCGTGAGGTTCCGGGAATAACAATCAGTGAAGGGAAAAAGGAGTGAGGGATCACCGGTGCAGTGGCACACAAAACTAGGCGAGTGATAGTGCAGGGAGTCCGGGGTTGATGCGGGATGTCGGGAACAGCATTAAACGACAGGCTTCCTCCCCACCCACCCTGTAACGCGCTCCCGTACCTGTTGAAGCCACGCTCCTCCTGGAGCGTGGCTCGGCGCAGCACCGTCTCGGAGGCCTCCTGGCTCTCTCGTCGGTACTACCTTCGAGGTGGATGAGTACGGTAAGGTCCGGTCTCTCCCTCTCGTGCTTCTCGGCTCCTCGACTCTCCAACACGCCCGATGCTTCCGGATTCCTCCTCTTCCTCAGGCAAGTCTCCCTCTAAAGGCCAGCTCCTGTCGACGTCATCCTGACGTCTCTCTTCTCTGAGCTCCCGCTTCCACTTAAAGGGGCCATGTTCGATATACTGCGGGTCCCCGTCCTGCAAGTTGTTCCCGGACTGGTGGTGTTCTTCTGGCTGAGGAGACAGAAAGGGACTCATTTGGTGAGTTTCCTCCCACCATGCCCCTTGTTCTCTCGGAGGGTCCCGTGCGGCGGTGACACCGCGACCCAAGTCCATGGGAATATGGAAAAAGCCCAAGCCCAACAAAAACGATGGTATATAGAAATACCAAACTAAGAGAATTTGCAGTGGGAGACCAAGTGTTAATCCTACTACCCACCTCAGATAAAAAACTACTGGCCACTTGGAAGGGTCCCTATCCTATACTAAACAAAGTAACTCTGGTTACATATCGTGTAGCCGTTCCACATAAAAACAAGACAAGCCAGATATATCATGTCAATCTATTGAAGGCATGGGACAGACCCGCTCCGGTGTCCACATGCAAGGACACACATATACAACATGTCACCCTGAACAAACCATTGGAGATATCCCTAACCCCACAAAACCCTATGGAGGAACCACAACCCAATTGGGGCCCCCAAACCACAGAAGAACAGAAAAACCAGCTAAAGACCCTGTGTGCTTCTTTCCCCTCCGTTTTGTCTGGGGTACCCGGAAGGACATCTCTGGTGGAGCACGAAATCATCACCAACACATCCCGTCCAATTAAATTAAGGCCTTCTCGTATCCCAGCCGCCAGAAGACAGGCTGTGGAAAACGAAGTAAAAGCCATGCTAGAGGCGGATATAATTGAACCCTCACATAGCGCCTGGTCGTCCCCAATCGTTTTAGTTTCCAAATCGGATGGGAGCATAAGATTTTGTATTGATTTCCGCCAACTGAATGCAGTGTCCAAATTTGATGCATATCCTATGCCACGGGTGGACGAACTTATTGAGAGACTCGGGGACGCCAAGGTTATGTCCACCATAGACCTCACAAGAGGATATTGGCAGATACCACTAGCACCTGACGCCCAAGATAAAACCGCCTTTTCTACACCCTTTGGTTTATTTCAGTTTAAGGTACTCCCCTTTGGTCTCCATGGCGCCCCAGCCACGTTTCAGAGGCTTATGGACGTTGTCTTGTCTTCCCACCAATCCTATGCCGTGGCGTATCTAGATGATATAGTAGTACATAGTCCGGATTGGAAAACCCACCTGATACACCTAGAAAATATCTTAAACACCCTAAAACAGGCAGGCCTTACCATCAACCCTAAGAAGACAACCTTTGGGGCTGACCATATTGAGTACTTAGGGCAGTGGTTCCCAAACTTTTTTGACCCGTGGCTCCCTTGACCTAATCGGCAGTTGGCCGTGGCTCCCCACCATTTTTTTACCGGTGGGCGGGATTTAAGCCCGACCTCGGGAGTACTTCCTGTTGTCTTCCTTAAAGTAATTGGGACGCAATGAAGGTATTATAATCATATTTGTAACAAAATAAGAAGATAGCTGTTGTTTAATAAAAACTCGTTATGTGAGAAACGATACAAGATTAATAGCCAAATATGTTTCCATGCAATTTTTTTAACCACACAATAGTTTAAATACTTCTGTATAATAAAATATATTTTTCAATGAACAGGAAAAACAACGGAGTCCGAATTTACCTTAAAAATCCTAGTGAGATGGATGTGCTTGTTTTTCCTTACATAACTCCTGAAATCTTGGAGTTATTTTTGAGATCGCAACACGCATTTCTTTTTCAAGGTTAATTTTGGCCCTAAATTTAGACTTTATTACTGCAACTGCTGAGAAACCAGCTTCACAAAGGTACGAAGTAGCAAACGGGATCAAAACATGCAGGGCTCTCTTGCTTATCATTGGGTATTCATCTCCAATTTGGCACCAGAACTCAAGCAGTGACTGAGACTGGAACCTTACTTTCAATGCTGAGTCACTTGCAACATCAATAAGCTGTTCTGCTTCCTCATTGTTGAAATGCTGAGGTATCTCAGCATTGAAGGGGTCACTCACCTATTTTATTGGCTCAACCTCATCCTCTGGAAAATATTTGTCAAGGTAAAAACGCAGTTGAGACAAATACAGAACAAAAACTGTCCGCAGTTCCTCCTTTAACACCATCTCATTCTCCTGCAGAAACTGGTCCAATGAAGGAAAACATTTATAGTCACCTTTGCTTACACTGCTTTTCCAAAGGATCACTTTCTTCTTAAAGCCTGAAACTTTGTCTGACAGTTGCAAGATGTTAGTATTATTGCCTTGCAAGGACTTGTTCAGTGCATTCAGTTTTTCAAATAGATCAGAAAGAAAAGCCATTTGTATTATAAAGTCTGCATCAATAAATTTGTCAGCAAAACAATACTCATCATCATGTAGATATGAGTATATTTCATTCCTCAGCTCATACACTCTAAGCAGGGAGTTACCAAGAGACAGCCACCGAGAACTGCTGTAGAACAAGAGGCATGAGTGTTCGGCACCCATGTCCTCACACAGTTTCGCAAAAAATCTTGCTTTCATTGGTCTTGTTTTAATATGATTTACCACTTTGATGACTATTTTCAGAATACCATGTAGTTCTTCACTGAGGTTTCCTGCTGCCAGTGCTTCTCGGTGTATTATACAGTGTGTCCAAACAGCATTAGGCGCTTTAGATCGTATGCGAGCTTGAAGTCCTTGGTAGCATCCTGCCATTGAACGACCCTCATCTGTGCAAACTCCAACACATCTCTCCCAGTCAATGTGATTCTGTTGCATAAAATCATCCACAACCGCATACAAGTCTTGACCTGTAGTTCCACCTTTGATTTCTTTACAGAACAACAAATCCTCAACAATTTGGTTTTCGTATAGAAACCTGACATAGCAAATAAGATGGGTGTCTTTGTGGTTGTCTGTTGCCTCATCCAACTGGAGTGCAAAGTCTTTGCCTCTTAGATTACAGATGAGCTGATCGTTAATATCTTCAGCCATATCATTTATCCTCCGGCTGATAGTATTATTAGAAAGAGGCACTTTCAGCAGCTGTTTACCCGCATCTTCACCGAGCATGATTGTTACCATATCAACAGCAGCAGGCAAAATCAGCTCTTCTGCAATTGTGTGGGGTTTTTACTCTGTGCAACTAGATAGGCCACTTTATATGAAGACAGGAGGGCGTTACTGTTAATTTTGGTTTGGTTTGAGAAAGTGGACTTTTGTAGTTTGGCTTCTGCAACTTTCCTTACAAAAAATTCCCTTGGCTTTCCGACCACATTTGCGTGAAGACTTTCAAGATGCCGCTTAAGTTTACTTGGAAGCATGGATTCCACAGCCAAAACTTTTAAACAGATTGCACATTGAGGACGCTCCTCATTATTAACCTGAACACACGTGAAGCCATAATCCAGATACCTGTCATCGTACTTTCTGTACTTGGCTTTTCGTTTCCCGTCCTCTTTTTTGTCAGAACAACCTGCAACTTCACTTTGCTCAGACAAACTTGAACTTGGCATTAGAAATCTCTTCATTGTCAATCAGAAAGATGGAAACCAGTTTCACTCGTCTGAATTATTCAGATGGAGAAGAGAAGAATTAACAAAAATATCTAAGAAAGGTCTTTCTATCTGTAAAGTTCCTGGTCTTCTTTTCTTTTCCTTTGCTCAAGTATTTCCAAGTTTCTTGCGGGTCTCATCCACAGTCTCCACGGAATAATAAGCCTGAAGTACAAAACATCCAGGTAAGACAAGTATAAGAAGAACTAAAGTTATTCTCTTTCTAATGATAGATCTATTATTTCTGTTATTTCCCAATAGTTGCCCATGATGATGGTGACCATTTGGACTTATTATTCTTATTGGTACCCCGCACAGACAGAAAGAGCATTCAGTGTTTTAATGAAATCTAAGATCGCACATTTTTGCAAACAATGAAGAAAGCCAAATTGCAGCTAATGTGTACATCAGACTGTGATTTGTAACAGCAAATAGCACACTTCAACAATTCCTGGGTCCATCCAAGGACATATCACAGTAGTACAGAGTATGCTACAGCACGGACATATGGTTTTTCATCAAAATCATGGCAGTTTTACAAGTCCCTGGCCCACAAGAGTAAGAATAGCAATATATACAGAATAATAAAATGGCAAATGGAAAGTTTGCTGCAATTGAGTGCAGCGGTTGCAACCAACAATAGAAAACATGAGTAACTCTGACTTAGTTCATATAAGCTGGGTAGAAACCACTTTACGTACCTGCTCGTACTTCAACAATGGCTGTTCTGCCTGGAGGAACTGGTTCAGTGGGTTCAGCTGGTGAGATCGGCTTTTCCTCCGCAGCGTGCTTCTTCCCTACAACCAGGATTTAAAAGCAACAAGATAAATTATTTGCATTATTACTCTAGTTTTCTTTTACCAACCAAAGCTATCAATTTTTTAAATGCAGCATGCCATCTAAATAAATAATGATCTGTACATGCTTAAAATGGCAAATATAACAAAAAATTACTTTGACATTTATCAGAGCCTCATTAATTATTATCCATTCCTAAAGTGAAGTACAAAGAACAACGTGATGGTTGGAATGCTTGAATTATTCATCTCATCCACTGGCAATCACTAACCCATTTTGTTTTTTACCCCATTACCGGAGGTGGGACCCAGAGAACGTGGTGCAACATGAAAATTAAATAATGCATCAGAAATTGTAAAAAAGAAATAATTGAAGACATGGCCTAAATTGTGCAAAATTGCAGATTTTAAGGTGGTTCATCTTTTGTTTTAAATGTAGTGCTTCGTTTCACATTTTTACTATTTCTTTTTGCTGTAAATAACGTGAATGAAATGAAATTTGTACTTGTAAAGCGCACCCATACCCCCAAAGGGGTGTCCAGGCGCTGTACGCATACCGCTGTGGAACCCTTCCTGGCTTTTTCCCTGTGAAATGTCCACTCCTGGGCACCCCCAGGGTGAAGCCAGGCATCCCAGCGCTGTTGGGGCCGTTGTGGAGATTAAGCAAGCTATTGCCCAGAGTTGCAGAGTGGGACCCATGATTAGAATAGGCACCGAGGCGAGAATTATCAGGTCCGAGGAAATTGAGCCCAAGACCCGCCGAGGCGGGAATTGAACCCTGGTCCCGGGCCAGATCTCTGCATCAGGGTCTGCCGCTCTAACCATTGAGCCACACTTCTCGTGCTGTCCTATATTATTACAAGGCTGCACTTTATGGACAAAAACTACCATTATCAGTTGTGATATCAATTTCCAGGTTCTGTGGGTGACCTCCCACTTGGCTGGTCGTAAGCACAATTATTCTTATCTTCGGGTCTGCTCCAACCTGCTTCTACAAAACAGATACCGCAGGTCAGCAGCAGTGTAAGCCTTCCCTCCAAAAATAACTAATACAGGAGAAGTTGCAGAATTCCAGCTGCTCTACTAGCCTACCCCGGCCCAGCCACTGATTCCCACGTTATGCACCCACATCAAAAGCACAAGCATTAAAGTCCGCACTTCACTTGTTCGAAATGCTTCCAGCGCCCTGAAAATCTACCACGTGACTAAGCTTTGGAAAGTAGACTTGTGTAATCTTTTAAAGCAGTGTGGCATAATTAACTGGCGTGATTTGTATCAGGCAGGAGAATCCTACTTATTGTGGGCAATTGAGAGGGGTGTTTCCCTGAAAACTTTAAAAAGGAAAATGTGCCGAATGGTGCACTTCACAGTACAATGTTCACATTAATTGACAACGAAGCCATTGACTCTGAAGACTCGCTGGTGACCTTTAAAATGGAACTTAAGGCCCTCCTCCTTCAACACTACTTTAGCTAAGACATTGCAGCCAATCCCCTCCATTGAGAACATGTTCACTCGCCTCCTGGCGCAGAACTACATTACCTCCACTTCATCAGGTGCTTACAATGTTTTCACTGCTGGACATACCTACTGTATAACGTGTTTCCTTTATCTATAATGATTTACCATTTTGTAATTCTAGAGTTTGTGTAATTGGTAACATTTGGTAATTCTTGAACTCTCTGTAACTATTTATGTAACGACATATGTGTACTGAAAATCGCTCTGGCAACTTTGGGTAATGTTGGCCCTATATAAAAATTCATAAATGCCGATACTGCGTGGAAAAAAATGGCCAGTTAAGCTGGAAGCATGGACGACGGTTCATGCACGATTTTGGCGCACATGAAAAGCCCACCAGCTTTGCAACCTATCTGGACTTCCTCACTCAAGAGCACTGCATGCTTGGCTACCCCACCCGTTTGAGCCCTTTAGAAACAAACTACAGTAAACCAAACCAAATTAAAGCGTGATAGAAGATTTGGCGTCACACTCGAATACACTTCACTCGAAGTCTGCCAAGCTCTTTACTTCACTACCAGCCTTTCTTTCAGCTAAGCCTCGGCATGACACACTGTACACTTTGTTAAGCCATGCTACCTATCAGAGGATTTATTTTATTTTGACACCCAATAATGCTTTCAATTCCCTGTCTTTTGATTCTCAGTTTTAAACTGGTGGGTGGTGTTGGAATGACGAGGTTGTCAGTGTTTGATACTCAGATGTTAATGTTTCCTGCCCTGTCACCACACACATTCTTTACATCCTCTCGTGAGTGAAGTGCGCCATTTACCGAGCAGTAAATAGCAACGTCGAGATGACAAGAACCGGGCAGCTTTTCGAGCCCCTGTATCAATAGCTTGCTTCATACCCCTTGTCCTTCCGAACAACAGAATCTGAGGCATTTTAACCTCAAGTGAAGTTGTATAAATATTATGGACTTGAAATTGTTTCACTCACTTCCTACAAATCCCTGCGGGCTTCACTTCTACATTCCTCTTTCTTTGACTGTTCCATCCTAATGTGTGCAGGAGTTTCCCAGTCACAGAACTGAGGGTCGTTTGGAAGAAAAACAGCTCTGCGCTCTGAAAATCTACAACGAGCTCCGTGGAGCCCGCCTTTTACAGTAAAATTATTAATCAAATACCATGCCGATCTTCGGCCCAACCTCCGTTTTACACCCGTATCACCAGCATTCTTTTTACTGTAAAATTTACAGTAAAAATAATGCGTGTGATACGGGTGTAAAACGGAGGTTGGGCCGAAGATCGGCATGCCATTTGATTAATTATTTTACTGTAAAAAGGCAGCCTCCACGGAGTGAGTTAAAGAACTCAAAGGCAAACATAAAACGGACCACACAGGAATCCCTCCCATGCCAGTTTCAACACCAACGGCCCTAGTACTAACCTTACATGTGAAGGAGAGGCTCCCACGAGGCACGGCGGACAGAGCTCCGTATAAAATGGAGACTACGACTGTGAAATGAAAACACGTACGTCCGACGCGTATACGTACGCACGTATCGCGCCAGTACTCTCTTGGGCCAAACCATGTTGCTAGATTATGCAGGGGACACGTAATTTCACGTAATTTGCACTACAGCTGACACAAGCTTCACTTTCCCACTTTGTGAGCGCGGCGCCCCTGGCACCTCATAACGGCGCACCGGGGTGCCGCGGCGCACAGTTTGGGAACCACTGACTTAGGGTATGACATTCAGGCTGGGGAAATCAGACCCCAAGTGAGTAAGGTAAAAGCCATCTCCCACATACCCCGACCCAACACACGAAATGAAGTCTGCTCCTTCCTAGGCCTAGTCGGGTATTACAGAAGGTTCATTCCACACTTCTCGGAAATAGCCAGCCCCCTTACAGACCTACTCACCAAAGCATGTTCAACTAGCAAATTCCATTGGTCGGAAGCCCAGGAACAAAGCTTCTCTAAACTCAAGAACTCCCTTTGTCATGACCCCGTACTTACATGTCCTGATTTCAAAAACACCTTCGTCCTCCAGACAGATGCGTCAGGGAGAGGTATAGGTGCCATTCTTTCCCAACCTGATCATAATGGGGATCTCCACCCTGTCCTTTACCTCAGTAGAAAACTATTCCCAAGGGAATTAAGTTACGCTACCATTGAAAAGGAATGTTTAGCGATTAAGTGGGCTGTGGAAGCCCTACAATATTATCTCTTTGGCCGCCACTTTCTCCTACTTACTGACCACGCACCTCTCATCTGGATTTCTCTTCACAAGGATTCTAATCCTAAAGTCCTCCGCTGGTTTCTTGCGTTACAGCCTTTTTCCTTCAGCGCTCTACACGTTCCTGGGAAGCTGCAAACCAACGTGGATTTCCTGTCACGATGTCCTGTTTCAGAATGGCCCACACGTCCATTCCCAGGGGGAAGGCAATGTGATAAATCCCCCGAGGCTCTGCCCTCGTACGACCGGGATTACAGTGATATTTCCAACATGGTCGCCGAGGTGCCCCACACAGGAAGCAGCGGTAGGGACGCTCGCAATAGACGCGAGGAAGCCACGCCCACCAAGGAGGGTCAAAATCCAGGAAGGGAGAAGCACGGGACGCTCAATGGGATGGTAGAAGAAGACGCGGAGAGAGAGCGGACGGAGACTTACACGACCGGCGAGGAGGAAAGAAGGCGTTCCAGGGAAGAAGATGACCTTAGACTCCAGGACGAAAGTGGAGGGAAGCAGAACAACGGGAAAGCGCTCCCAGAGTACCACGAGCGAGACCGGCACTCCGAGAGGAAACGAGGAGGCGGGATCTCACCTTACCACAGCCCCGGAGGGTCGTGGGCTCAGGCAAGTGCCAGCTGCGCGTGCCTTTACTTTAAAGGGCTGGTGGGCAGGGTTAAGGGCCACACCGACAGCACCACAGGAAATCCCTCACTTAGGCACTGCACTGGTAGGGTCACTGGTGAAGGTGCACTAATCCCTCCCCATGATATGTTTAAGAAGGCAGTAGCCTGAAGTTTTTCCTTTCTTTTTGCTTTCCTCTCCAGAGTGCTGCAACCACCCCAGACCGGGAAAAGCACCAGAAAAGAGGAAGATAACAGAAGACCCCAAAGTCGACCAAGAGACTATAAGAAGGCCACCTGTACTGCGGAGAGAAGAGCCTTATTTGCTTTAGTTTCTATAATAAAATTCCTCAAACCCTACAAACGTCTGTGGCTCATACCCTCCAGGGGGGAAGGACCAAGGTAGCCCACGGGGTCACGCAACCACACAGACATAAGGGGTAGTCCAGATCTAGGTGTTCTGTCAATTACAAATAACCAGAGAGCAATTAGATGGGATTTGGTGGAGGGACACCCGGGGAAATTAGACGCGGCTAAGAGTCAAGTCCGTCTTTTATTGGAGGAGCTAGCAAATTATCCCATTAACAAAATTGTGGAGACACTGGGCCCTAGCCACGAGAGACTATATACTGAGATAAGGGAACTGTTAACCCAACCGTGTAAACCACAGAAAAAGGAAGGGAACTGTACACACCGGAAGTCATCTCGCCAAGGCACTTGGTATAACAAGGACTGTAGGCTTTCAAAGGAGGTGCTCATACGGGCCATAAAGCAGAAATCCCGTCCTGAGGTTGTGGCCTGCAGAGTTAAGTATAGGTGAGCAATCGAATCTGCAAAGAAAGAGTGGGAAGGTTCATTGTGGTCCTCTTTAAGGAATGCACTGTTAGTCAAAGATTCCAAGAGTTTTTGGAGCATAGCGGCATATTGGCTTAAGGGGAGTGGGAGAGCCCTAGAATTCACTGTTCAGCCCGAGGAGTGGGTAGCGCACTTTGGCTCTCTTTACGAATCCAGGGATATAATAGCTGAGGGAGTTTCCCAGGGAAGCGGGATGATGTCTGTCGTTGAGGGTGGAGATCTCTCCTTTTCTATAGAAGAAACGCAAGCAGCAATCCGCTCCTGCGTCTCAGCCCGTGCCCCTGGACCAGATATAATCCCCAATGATTTATATAAAGAGGACATAATACTCTGGGGATCTTACATAAATCTTTTGACTAACGCAATCTTAGCGGGTACTCCTATACCTATCTCTTGGAAAATTGCAGAAGATGTCCCTATCTACAAAAAGGGGGACAGAGCGAAGCCAGCCAGCTATAGGCCAATAATCCTTATCGACTCCATACAGAAGATTTTCTGTAAGCAAATACCTAGGACGAATACAGGATTGGATCCTTGGGTCCCGTATTTTAAGCGATTTTCAAGCGGGCTTTCGAGCAAAGATAAGTACCTTGGATCAAGCTTTCCACCTTCTCTGCATATATTGGAAGGAAGTGGCAGTTAAGGGAGGAACGTTTTTGTGGCCTTTGTCGACCTATGGTCTGCTTTGACCTAGTCCCGTGTGCAAGGCTTTGGAGTATTTTAAAGGAACAGGGTATCCCGATGAATCTTTTAGATGTTTTAATCAGATTACATTCATCCAACACAGCACAGGTGAGGTGGGGGGAGAACAATAAAGTCACAGATCCCTTCCCAGTTCGTTGTGGAGTAAGGCAAGTTCTAGCCCCCACACTTTTTACCCTTTTTATTAATGGTGTTGTCGGCTTTCTTGATAGAGATGGGTGCAATGCTCCAAAAATTGGTGTAAAAAGAGTTCCTGCCCTTCTTTTTGCCGACGACACGCTTTTAATTTCCAAATCGCCGCAGGGACTACAGCAGCTTTTAAATGATTTTATAAAGTTCTGTGATGACCGAGGGCTGGTGCTAAACAAGTCCAAAACCAAATATATGATTTTTAAAAAAGGAGCGGCCAACCCCACCAAAAGATAGGTGTCAATTGGAAACAGTAAGCTGGAGCGAGTTGATGCCTTTTATTATCTTGGCATCCGTTTGACACCAACAATTAACTGGGCTGCACATATTGAGAAAGTCAAAATGCAATTAATACACCGGACTGCTAACATCACCAAAATACATAGGAAGCACTGTCTAGGCAGCTCGCCCCAGCCCTGGAAATTTATAACATTAGGTTTTAGTGGGGGCACTTTAGGGAGCTGAGCTGTGGGGCACTGGCACTACCGATTGCTTGTCTGTAATTGAGAATCGTTTCCTTAGATCTTTGGTGGACTTACCTTCCAGCACCCTGCTGGTGCCCCTTTATTTGGATCTTGCACATAGACAGCTAGTACACAAATTAAACTACAAACTTCTAATGTTCTGGCACAGGTTATGGTCAGTGGATGAGCTTGCCTCTTACAGGGAGCCATTAATTGAGCTCCTGAGGTTACCATCGATATCCTCGATCCCCTGGTTCAGATCACTAAGAGAGTTACTGGGGAGGCTTGGGATGGAGGGGTTTTGGACAAACCCAGAAAGTCTGGCCATCATACCAAGAGTAAGGCTGAAAGATAGGTTTTGGGAAGCTATATCAAGGAAAGCACTGGCAAAAACCGAGGGACGCTTGACTTCTGAATTTTTAAATTTCAAATCTGTTTACTGTTTTGAGGACACAATAGAAGAAATTGTCCCCCCAATGGCACAAACATTATTTCTCCAGTTCTGCTACAAGACCCTCCCTACAAAGCAGTTCTGTTTAAAGTGGTGTAATGACGTTCTTAACGACGAACTTTGTCCAGTGTGTAATGTCAGTTCAGAAACTATTGTACATCTGTTATTTTTTTGCCCATGCTACAAATATTCAAGGAAAAATAGATAATCCCACTGTGTAAACTAGTCGGTCCGGGCCACTACCTTGAGGTGCTAAGAATCTTGATGACGGATACTCGCAGAGTAGTGGTTTTCGGACTGTCTCGATACTGGCATGCACTTTGGATTAGGCGCACTAAATGCACTTTATGACATATCAAATTTTTAGCCCCTGTGATTTTAGATATACTTTTATGGTAACAATGTTATTTAAGATCATCTTTTTACATTCTGTATTTTATATATAATGTGCTGTGTACTTTTATGATCTTCTATGATCAAAATAAAGTTGATGAAGAAGAAATTGAAAATTTATTTAGACTAAGTTACAGATGGGATCATAAATGTGAAGAGTTTTTATTTTCTTCTACCACTGAAATAGACACTGAACGATTCATATACTTGATACCAGATTGCAAATCAGTATCTTTTAACAAATTAGTAAAAACAGCTAATCAAGATATGAAATGTTCTCATTGTAAATCAGAAATGTTGTCCACATTGTATATAGAAAGATTGGGAAAATATGTCATTTTAATGCTACAATGTTGTAGAGCAAATGGAAGAAAATTGGAAAACAAAATTAACAATTTTGTGGCAAGTCAAGTATCAATTTCAGGAAGAACTTTTAAAGCAGTGGCTATTATTTTCCATGATGGACCTACTACAACATCTGGACACTATACTGTGTATTTAAAGTGCAATAAAGGATTGACACATTGCAATGATGCCCATTTAGAATTCAAATGTAGGTTGCCTTACGAATTACCAAATTCATATCTGATATTTTTGATGTCAAAGTTTTGAAAACATCATTCGGCCTATTGGGAAGATGTGAACACGAATTAACGAGTTTATTTTGGATATTTTCAATGCAAACGTTTCGGAAACATTATTCGGCCCATTGGGAAGATGTGAACAATTAGTGTATGGATTATTGTTTGTGCTAATTCATATTGCATTTGGAAAATTGTGTTTAGAAACAAGTAGTTTATATATTTGTTGTCTATATTATACGAGATGTAAATGAGAGTGTACATATTACAAAATGTACTTGAGAGAAATAAGACTTAATGTAGTTGAAGAATGTAATTAAGAAACTGTAGATAGGTAAACACATAGTTACACATGTTCTAAATAATGCTCAATGCTGATTTTTTTTTTTTTACAATCTCGTTGATTGTTTTCTTTCCCCGCTGTTGTATGATGATACTACATTGAAATCACTGTGTATGGTGAAATTCAGTAGAATCTGAGAACAGCAAAAAAGGGAAACTGAAAATGTTATGTAATTCTAAATTGATGTTGTGTTCTTAAAAGTATATTATATTCAATAACAGTTTTCTTCTTTTTACAGAAGGTAATGGTGAAGTTTGAAAAGATTTTAGATTCAGTTTACAACAAAACTACTGTAAAATAGTTCCACTGAGTTTTGTATCTACATTAGTAAAAAGGTAAGAAGAAATAATGTAATATGCATGATAATGTGAAATAATGTTTTGAGCCACTTTTATTGCACTCATCCATTCCCTCAAATACTACCCATGCACTCATCTATGCACCCAGGCACTATTCCCACACTCATTCAATTTACCCAGGCACTACCTATGTACTGATACAATCACCCAGACACTACCCATGCACTCCTCCAATCATCAAGCACTACCCATGCCTTCATGAAATCACTTAGGCACTACCCATACACTCATCCGTGCACTCAGGCACTATCCCTGCACTCATGCAATCATCCAAGCAGTACTCATGCACTCCTCCAATCACCCAGACACTACCCATGCAATCACTCAGGCAGTACTCATGCACTCATCCATGCACTAAGGCAGTACTCATGCACTCATGCAATCTCACAGGCACTACCCATGCACTTGTCCAATCACTCAGGCAGTACACATGCAGTCCTCCAATGACCAAAGTTCTACCCATGCACTGATAAAATCATTCAGGCACTTCTCAGGCACCTATCCATGCAGTCAGGCATTACTCCTGCACTCTTGTAATCACTCAGACAGTACGCATGCACTCCTCCAAACACCCAGGCAGTAGCCATTCACTCATGCAATCACCCAGGCCCTACCCATGCACTCATCCATTCTCTCAAATACTACCCATGCACTCATCCATGCCGAGGTGCTTCCCCTGCACTCATCCAATCACACTGGCACTACCCATGCACTCCTTCAATCGCCCAGACACTACCCATGCACTCCTTCAATCACCCAAGCACTACCCATGCACTCCTCCAATCAACCGGGCACTACCCATGCACTCATGCAAACAGCCAGACACTACCTATGCACTCATCCATGAACTCAGGCACTACCCCTGCACTCTTGCAATCACTCAGGCAGTACACATGCACTCCTCCAATTACCCAGGCAGTAGCCATGCACTCCTCCAATCACCCAGGCACTACCCCTGCACTCATGCAATCACCCAGGCACTACCCCTGTACTCATGCAATCACCCAGGCACTACCTATGCACTTCTCCAATCAACCAGGCACTACTCCTACACTCATGCAATCACCCAGGCACTACCCTTGCACTCCTCCAATCCAATCACTCAAGCAGTTCTATTGCAGTAATGCAATCACTCAAGCAGTACTGTTACACTCATCCATTCACCCAGGCAGTACCTATGCACTCCTCCAATTACCCTGCCACTACCCTTCCACTCATGCAATCACCTAGGCTCTACCTATGCACTCCTCCAATCACCCAGGTACTACCCATGTACTCATGCAATAACCCAGGCACTACCCTTGCACTCCTCCAATCACCGAGGGACTACCCATGCACTCATTCATGCACTGAGGCAGTATGTATGCACTCCTTCAATCACCCAGGCACTACCTCTGCACTCATGCAATCACTCAAACACTACCCATGCACTCCTTTAATAACCCAGGCACTACCCATGCACACATGTAATCACCCAGGCACTACCCATGCACTCATCTAAACACACAGGCACTATCCATGTACTCATAAAATCACCCAGACACTACCCATGCACTCCTATAATCACACAGGCACTACCCCTGCACTCATGCAATCACTCAGGCACAATCTATGCACTCCTACAATCACCCAGGCACTACTCCTACACTCATGCAATCACCCAGGCACTACCCTTGCACTCCTCTAATCACTCAAGCAGTTCTATTGCAGTCATGCAATCACTCAAGCAGTACTGTCACACTCATCCATTCACCCAGGCAGTACCTATGTACTCCTCCAATTACCTAGCCACTACCCTTCCACTCATGAAATCACCAAGGCACTACCTATGCACTCCTCCAATCACCCAGGTACTACCCATGCACTAACCCAGGCACTACCCTTGTACTCCTCCAATCACCCAGAGACTAGCCATGCACTCATTCATGCATTGAGGCAGTATGTATGCACTCCTTCAATCAGCCAGGCACTACCTCTGCACTCATGCAATCACTCAGACACTACACATGCACTCCTTCAATAACCCAGGCACTACCCATGCTCTCATGTAATCACACAGGCACTACCCATGCACTCCTCTAAACACACAGGCACTACCCATGTACTCATAAAATCACCCAGACACTACCCACCCACTCCTCTAATCACCCAGGCACTACCCCTGCACTCATGCAATCACTCAGGCACAATCTATGCACTCCTACAATCACCCAGGCACTACTCCTACACTCATGCAATCACCCAGGCACTACCCTTGCACTCCTCCAATCCCTCAAGCAGTTCTATTGCAGTCATGCAATCACTCAAGCAGTACTGTTACACTCATCCATTCACCCAGGCAGTACCTATTCACTCCTCCAATTACCCAGCCACTACCCTTCCACTCATGCAATCACCTAGGCACTACCTATGCACTCCTCTAATCACCCAGGTACTATCCATGCACTCATGCAATAACCCAGGCACTACCCTTGCAGTCCTCCAATCACCCAGGGACTACCCATGCACTCATTAATGCACTGAGACAGTATGTATGCACTCCTTCAATCAGCCAGGCACTACCTCTGCACTCATGCAATCCCTCAGAAACTACCCATGCACTCCTTCGATAACCCAGGCACTACCCATGCACTCATCTAATCACCCAGGCACTACCCATGCACTCCTCCAATCACCCAGGCACTACTTCTGCACTCATGCAATCACACAGGCACTACCCTTGCACTCCTCCAATCAATCAAGCAGTTCTACTACAGTCATGCAATCACTCAAGCAGTACTGTTACACTCATCCATTCACCCAGGCAGTACCTATGCACTCCTCCAATTACCCAGCCACTACCCTTCCACTCATGCAATCCCCCAGGCACTACCCATGCACTCATCCATTCACCCAGGTACTACTCCTGCACTCATGCAATCACCCCGGTAGGCACTACCCATGCACTCTTCCATGCACCCAGCCACTACTCATGTACTCTTCCAATCAGTCAGACACTGTCCATGCACTCCTGCAATCACCCAGGTACTACTCCTGCACTCATGCAATCACCCAGGCACTATGCATGCACTCATCCAATAACCCAGGCACTACCCCTGCACTCATGCAATCACCGAGGCACTACCCATGAACTCCTTAAATCACTCAGGCACTACTGTTGCACTCATTTATTCACTCAGACACTACTCATGCACTCAACCATTCAGCCAGGCATTATCCATGCACTCCTACAATCACTGAGGCACTACCCCTGCACTCAAGCAATAACCCAGGCACTACTCATGCATTCATTCAATTACTCAGGCACTACTGTTGCACTCATCCATTCACCCAGGCCCTAGTGATGCACTCATCTATGCACTCAGGCACTACCTATGCACTCATCCATTCCCTAAACACTATCCATGCAGTCATCTATGCACTCGGGTACTACTCATGCAGTGCTACAATCAGCCACTACCCCTACACTCATTCAATCAGGCATGTACTACCCATGCACACATGCATTCACTCGGGCACTACCTGTACACTCCTCCATTCACCCAGGCACTACCCATTCACTCATCTATGCACACAGGCACTACCCATGCATTCCTCCAATCACCCAGGCACTACCCCTGCACTCATTCAATCACTGAGGCACTACCCATTCACTCATGCAATCATTCAGGCACTACCCATGCACTCAGCCACTACCCCTACACTCATTCAATCAGGCATGTACTACCCATGCACACATGCATTCACTCGGGCACTACCTGTACACTCCTCCATTCACCCAGGCACTACCCATTCACTCATCTATGCACACAGGCACTACCCATGCATTCCTCCAATCACCCAGGCACTACCCCTGCACTCATTCAATCACTGAGGCACTACCCATTCACTCATGCAATCATTCAGGCACTACCCATGCACTCAGCCACTACCCCTGCACTCATGCATTCACTTGGGCAGTACACATGCACTCCAATCATCCAGGCACTACCCATGCACTCATACAATCATCCAGGCACTACCCATGCACTCATCCATGCACTCGGGCACTACCCCTGCACTCATGCAATCACCCAGGCACGACCCCTGCACTCATTGAATCACCCAGGCACTACCTATGCACTCCTCCAATCACCCAGGCACTACCCATGCACTCATGCAATAACCCAGGCACTACCTTTGCACTCCTCCAATCACCCAAGCACTACCCATGCACTCATTCATGCACTGAGGCACTGTGTATGCACTCCTTCAATCACCCAGGCACTACCCATGTTTTCCTTCAATAACCCAGGCACTACCCATGCACTCCTCCAAACACACAGGAACTACCCATGCACTCATAAAATCACCAAGGCACTTCCCATGCACTCATAAAATCACCCAGGCACTAGCCCTGCACTCATGCAATCACCCAGGCACTACCTATGCACTCCTGCAATCACCCAGGCACTACTCATGCACTCCTCAAATCTCCCAGGTACTAGCCATGCACTCCTTAAATCACTCAGGCACTACAGTGCCACTCGTTTATTCACCAGACACTACTCATGCAGTCATCTATGCTCTCAGGCACTACTGTTGCACTCAATCATTCAGCCAGGCATTATCCATGCACTCCTCCAATCACTGAGGCACTCCCCTGCACTCATGCAATCACCCAGGCACTACCTATGCTTTCATTCAATAACTCAGGCACTAGCCCTGCCCTCATGCACTCACGGAGGTACTTCCCATGCACGCCTCATATTACCCGGGCCCTACCCATGCACTGCTCCATGCACCTAGCCACTACCCATACACTCATGCAATAACTCAGGCACTACCCATGCACTAATCGATGCACCCAGGCAGTACCCCTGCAGCCATGCAATCACTTGGGCAGTACACATGCACTCCTTCAATCAACCAGGCACTACCCATGGACTCATCCATGCACTCAGGCAGTACCCCTGCACTCTTGGAATCACCCAGTTACTACCCATGCACTCATCCATATACTCAGGCACTACCCATGCACTCCTCCATGCATCCAGGCACTACCCATGCACTCCTCCAATCACCCAGGCATTACCCATGCACTCAAGCAATTACTTAGGTACTACCCATGCACTCCTCCAATCACCCAGGCAATACCCATGCACTCATGAAATAACTCAGGCACTACCCATGCACTCATTCATACACTCAGGCACTACTCCTGCACTCATGCAATCACTCAGGCAGTACACGTGCACTCCTCCAATCACCCAAGCACTACACATGCACTCATATAATCACCCAGGCACTAACCATGCACTCCTCCAAACACACAGGCACTACCCCTGTATTCATGCAATCACCTAAGCACTACCCAGGCAGTCCTCCAATCATGCAGGACTACCCCTGCACTCATGCAATCACCCATGTACTACCCATGCACTCCTCCAATCACTCAAGGACTACCCATGCACTCTTCCAATCACCCAGGCACTACCCATGCACTCATGCAATCACTCAGGCACTACCCATGCACTCAGCCGCTACCCCTGCACTCATGCAATCATTTGGGCAGTACACATGCACTCCTCCAATCACCCAGGTACTACCCATGCACTCATACAATCACCCATGCACTCCTCTAATCACCCAGGCACTACCCATGCACTCCTCCAATCACGCAGGCACTTTCCATGCCCTCATACAATCACTCAGGCACTACCCATGCACTTATCCATGCATTCAGGCATAACCCATGCACTCATCCATGCACTCAGGCACTACCCCTGCACTCATGCAATCACTTTGGCAGTACACATGCACTCCTCCAATCACCCAGGCACTACCCATGCACTCATGCAATCACCCATGCACTCATCCATGCACTCCGGCACTACCATTGCACTCTTGCAATCACCCAAGCACTACCCATGCACTCCTCCAATCACCCAGACACTACCCATGCACTCATCCAATCACCCAGGCACTACCCATGCACTCATGCAATCACACATGCACTACCCATGCACTTCTCCATATATTACACTTGCCGCAATTCATACAACACATAGAAGTTTGTCTATTTTTAACCAAATAGGCAGTTCTAACAAGAACCATTTTTTTTCTTAAATTTTTTTTGTGTTTTTTTAACTCTTTTTTGTACTTTCTTGGTGTTTAAAAAAAAAAAATGAAAACCAACAGAATGAACTGAGAAAACTTTTGAAACATTTTGCAGTTAAGAAGTCATTGCAAAAACAAACAAAAATAAAATTATCAACGGTGGTTTTTTGCAGCAACCCCGATAGCATCCACTGATTGCTCTCCCTAACAAATAACTTTTTTGCATTTAATGCACTGCTGCTCAAGTCCAGCAAACTCGGGTATGATTTGGGTTCTTTGAGTTGTTGTTGAAGAACCTGACAAGGTGCTAGGCCGTGCAACTTGATCGTCTTGTGAAGTTTGTTTTTGAAGCTCACGACGATGTTGCTCTCGTGCAAGACGAAGTGGATGCATTGTCCGCAGGTGTTTAAGCATAGATGATGTGCCACACGAGTATTTTTTTTCAGATCCACATGAGAGGACCATTTCACAGATATTGCACGTCACCCTGCGTGCGTTGACCTTCTTTTCACCTACTGGTATTGAAAAAAAAAAGCCCATACGACGCTTTCGTATCTCTGATTCACTGGTTCTTTCAAATCTTCTTCTTCTTCTCCAGGAATCTGTTGAGGTGGAATGGAAGAAGCCATTTTTTAGTGAAGTAAAAAAAACACCCAAAAATGCTAAAAAGAAGAGCAGAAAATACAAGAGCTGTGTCTCTGAAGATGTTCTTGGAAGAATGAACAATTTGGGTGGGCTCCTGCAAGTTCTAGAATAAAAAGCTTCTTAACCAATGAAATGCTTTCTTTTGAAGTCACATGGGATTCGCGCACCCGACATGCAACCGGCGCGCACCAGATGCGATTCCCGGAAAATATATTTAACAATAATATATCTTTATTCTAGTTACAAATATACGATATATATAATTGTGTATATTAATCTCTTGGTATAATTTATATAATAAAGTTATATACAAATACTATTAAAACTAAATAACTTGCAGTGGATTCGCGTACCTGACGCGACCCCGGAAATACGTACATGATGTTACGCAGGACCGTCGCAGCTCCCGTAACTTCATTATAAGACGTTTAACATCCATAATATTTATGTAAATATTACTTTTATAACTTATACAATAAAGCATATACGATTGATTGAATACATTTATAGTATATATCATGTATTTAAAATTATTAAAAAAAGAAAAATGAGAACCGCGCACCCTTCACATACCATACGCGTATCGTGCACAACTTAACCAATATGGTGGCAAAAATCTTGAATTCGCGCACCCACCGTGACCGGTAAACAATTGGTACGCGAATCTCACTTTAAAAAAAAATAAAAAAATAATGTAAATGCATATTTTAAAAAGGATAAAACATCACATTATTTTTATAAAAGCTTAAACATTTAGAAAAAGCAGTTTTTGGTCATTATAGTTAAAAACTTTTGAAATTCACTGAAAAAACCATAGGTTTCAGGGACGTTATAGTTGGACATTAGCATTTAAAAAAACCTTTGAAATTCCCTGAAAAAACCATAGGTTTCAGAGACGTTATAGTTAGAAATTAGCATTTAAAAAACCTTAGAAATTCACTGAAAAAAACCACAGGTTTCAGGGACGTTATAGTTAGTTGGACATTTACTCGTACAAAACCAGAGAAATTAGACCGTTATAATTAGTTGAGCTAGCTATAACTCGCGCCCCGCAATGCACTGCTCATGACGTCACATATTACATCACTCATGACATGGTCAATGACATCACTGATGACATCATCCAGTGACTGTGTGTTTCTGTAAAGTTTAAATATGTTTTATATATATATATATGTATATATATATATATATCTCAAGGTGTATTGAAGAATGAGTGGGTGTATGAGTGTCTGTATGCTGATATATAATTAGGATACATCCAGAGTGACAAGGAACTGCGTTGATGTATCAAACGGCTGTTTTTCCAAGATCTGGACTTATCTTCAACGCACCAGGTATGACAAGGAGTCTCCAGACTTGGTACTACAGCCGCTTGATCGCGCCTGTCCTCTTCCTCATAATGTTAAATCACAGTTGCATGAGCTCGCCTTTCCTCTCCTTTTCTTCAAAAACGCCACTGCGCTTCTCGTTCACCAAAGGGCTGACTGTCTAATTCACCTTTAGATTCTTCTCTGTAAGGCACCATGGCGGTCCCATGACACCCTAGACCCCACTTTTGCCACTACTTCTTTGCAGAATGATAGGATCCACTGTGGCCCTTTTGTTGCATGCGAGGGTGCAGCTGTTCTAGGCACCCCACGAGGATGTTTTGCAACACGGTTAGAATGTTTTACTCAGCTGATGTTTAGCCATTTTCACTCTAGTTCTCAACCATGCCGCTTCTGGAAGTGATTGTTAACTACCTCAGACTCATTCATTCAAACCAGGATCTCGCATGATTCATTGCATTTATTAATCCAACCACACGGTGGATCATACCTTGAAGACGGTCAAGTTTCAAATCGCCATCATTCGGGTAGGTCATTGTCCACCTACCTGTTTGGTCCTTTCTCATTCAATTAATGGTCTTTCACACCAATCTAACACTTACCTTTAAATTGTACAGGCTGTCCCTGTGTTCCCTCTGTCCTGAGGAAGACCCGCCGTGACTACTGACAATTTGCACACATCTGGGTCGAAACGTCGATGCGCTTGTTATAATCCTGACCCTATTCTCCCTGCTCCAAGTCATAAGGAAATTCTAATCCCAAGTGGCTCAGAGATTTATGTATCTAGGGATGGATGTCATCTGAAATTATCATTTTTAACCAGCAATGCATCACTGTATATATCCTGTTCACAACCAGCACTTTTTTGCCCCTTGTCACCTCAGCACTTGCACTGTTTTGTTCTTTTACTTGTGACAGCCTATTAGTGTCATCTATACACTATAAAATGTAAAAAGAAAAAATTAATCCTTTCAATATACTCCTTTGATTGACTCATGATTGGTGTGTTCTACTTTTTACATACACTGCACCCAGTCAATGGCCTGTCCAGGGCATACCTTAGGGGTGACCTATATATAATAAAAAGGAAGGTTTGGGCATGGCAAGTAGGTTAACTTGCCAGGTCGAAATGGCAGTTTACAATTGCACATACAGGCTCTGCAGTGGCAGGCCTAAGACATGTTTAAAGGGTTACTTAAGTGGGCGGCACAATCTGTGCTGCAAGCTCACTAGTAGCATTTGATCTACAGGCCCTGGGCACATGTAGTGCATTTCACTAGGGACTTGTAAGTAAATCAAATATGCCAATTGTGGATAAAACCAATGTTACCAATGTTTAAAGTAAAGAGCACACACATTTTAGCACTGGTTAGCAGTGGTAAAGTGCCCATATTCCTAAAGCTAGCAAAAATGAAGTCAGCAAAAACAGGAAGTCAGACAGCAAAAAGTCATGGGTAACCACGTCAAGGATGCCAGGTCTAACAAAAGGTTTTTATTTGGCATTCAACTCTTAGCTAAGCAAGGTAAAACAGGTAAGAAATAAAATATATTTAGACAAATTCATTTTAAAAAGTAGAAGTATGTTGGTGAAAGATAGTGATGGGAATTTGTGAAAACATTCATTCAAATTCATTAAGAGGAAACACTGAGTTAGGTGTAGGGACTGGGATTGGTGGTCATGAGGCACTATATAAAACACATTATTACTATCACATATGATTTAAACAATTTCAAGTAAAGCACTACGATGCTGAATAGTTAATGCTGCCAGAGGCTGAAGAGCACGTCAAGATCCAGAGTCCTCCATGCTGACATAACCCTCCCTACCACCAGTGAGAACAGAGAGTGAAAGGACAGACAGTGCTCTCAGAGTCTTGAGGGAACAATGAGCGGACAGGCTGAATGTGGGAGTTCAAGGTTCGGAGTCCCCCATGAGGACATAACCCCCTCTACCAATAGTGAGAGTGCGCCAAAAGACAGACAACCCTCCAGCAGCAGAGGACAGACAATGCAGCTAGAGTCTTAGGCAGGCAAGGAGCAGACAGGCTCAATGCAGAGTCCAAGGTCCAGAGGCCCCCATGCAGACATATCTCTGCCAACCACCAGCAAGTGCATGCCAAAAGGCTAAAGGCAAACGCAGCAGTGCAGGCCAGAAATCGCTGTCAGAGTCTTGGGTACAGGAGAGGAGCAGACGAAATTAAAGAGGACTCCAAGGTCCAGTCCTGACATAGCCCCACCCAACACCACATGGAAAGGCAGACATGTTATGTTCTGAATTGGAATGCTCACATGAGATTCCATTTGAATGTTCCAGATCACAGCAGTTGAGACGGGATCTGGAACAGTCAAGAGAATCACAGTGAGCTATCCGTGTTTTAACAAAAATAAAACTAAACAACCCAGTATTGGACTTCAGTCTTGTGTTATAATCATTTTTGCAATGACAATGGGATCTGAACCCACGTGTGCGAAGCACAATGGATTCAGAAGGGAATAAATTCCCCAAGTGTTGGTAACAGACAACGGGGTGCAATTCAAATCGAGCACTATGCAGACTTTCCTTAGTTCAAATGGTATCAAGCATTTATCCATTGTCTTATATAGTCAACAAGGAAATTGAATGGTGGAGAGAGTAAACAGAATGTTAAAAGAAAGTATTCAGGTGGCTTTGTCCTCTGGTGAGGAGGTGCTGAAATCAGTGCAGAATAGATTGTGGAGTTACCTTAACACCCCACACTCATCCACCAGAGTTTCTCCATTTGTGTTGTTGAGGGGAAGACACTCCTTGTTCGAACTGTCACTGGGTGGGTGTTGGACAGGACTAAGGCTGATAAGAGAATGCCGGACTGGAAAGATGTGCGCCACAAAATAGAGGAGGTTCAAAGGAAAAGTAAAGTGAGATATGATGCACTGAACAGTGTGAAAGATGTACAGTTTGCAGTGGGAGATGAAGTGAAAATCAAAAGACTGCAAGGTCGAAAGAGAGGGAAGTCAAAGTTCTTCCCTGCTACACGGGTGGTGAAAGTGTCCAAACATGCATTATTGGTGGAGAATTGGAAGTGGTGGAATAAGAGGAGTGCAGCCTTGTTCAAAAAGAGTGGTAACAAGGTCAGTGAAGCTTCTGCTGCAAGTACAAGTGTTGTGGGAGATTGGTGGCTTGGGAATGAGTGTAAAGTGGAAGACTCAGACTTGAGGCAGGTGACCATGGCAAGGTAACAGATTCGTGGTTGAGGAGACGCCAGTGCGCAAGTTGTCCATTCTAGTACTAGTGCGCATGTTGATTCTCACAGGAATGCTTCCACTGCTATGCAAGACAATGGTGTGGATAATAATATTCCCTCTGTTTCCACTAGGAGGGTGGGCAGGAGAGTCACAAGCTGCCCTGGGTATCTACATGATTATATTTTGGATTAATGATTAGGGTGTTCATGATGTAAATTATTTTGCTGACTTTATGCATTTGCTTTTCATGTTCTGTCACAACAGTTGCTGCATGTAGTATCCTGTTATCCTTCTTCAGATGGTATGTTCATTTTATTTTCAATTGTATTATCCTTTACTGTGCATCCCCTTGTTCAGTTTTGGGCTGTGTTATTGTAATTGTTTTATTAAGTGGGAAGATGTGTGTTATGTTCTGAACTGGAATGCTCACATGAGATTCCATTTGAATGTTCCAGATCACGGCAGTTGAGACACGATCTGGAACAGTTAAGAGAATCGCCGTGCACGGTCCGTGTTTTACTAAGAATAAATCTACAAAGCCCAGTATTGGACATCAGTTTTGTATTATTTTTTATAACACGTAGCCACCACCACAACGTGGGACGCAAGGAGGCTTGCCAGTGCAAAACCCAAGCCTGTCTAAGGACCGTAGCAGGCTAGAAGAGGTTAGGTTGGGCCTGGTCTAATTTGGCTTCTGTAGTTCCCCTGTAGGTCTTACCTGTAGTCCATCTTAAGGCTCTTTTGGAACTTCACCAGAGGAATATGGGGTAACTCAAAGTCGTATATTCCTTCAAGGAGGACAGCACGAGAAAGAAGAAGCAATCCACCCTGACGTTCAAGTGTCTGTTGGAGAAGGCATTGAGTGTTTTAAATGATGAAATTGTCAACACCGTCTCCCACATCAACGATGCATGGACTGCTGTTTTTACCAATAGTATTACTTTAATTAATGACGCTGTTCCTGTTTCGAGTGAAGTAAAGATAGACACCCAAGGCACTAAGAAGAATTATATAGGGAACTTGCATATTGTGCCCATTAAATGACATAAGTCACGAGTCAGCGTACATGTCTGAGTCCAGCGACAACCAAGGAATACCTTTGGCAAAAATATATTTTACACTTCTCCAAGCACTAGGTTTCTGCACTTATTTCACTTTATATTGCACATGTACATTTGGTTATATGAATAATAACCCTTATGTAAGAGTGTACGAGGCCTTGACTATTCATTCAATCGATTTGTGTATGATTGTCACTTTAGCAACACTAAGGGAATTATCACGATGTTGGGCGGACTTGCGTCTGCTCGACACCGTTGCGGGAAAGGAACCGCCCGACCTTAGGTCGGCGGTTCTGACATCCCAATTTGGATGCGACCGCCCATAGTGTGGTTGAAAACATCGATTATTCAATGGAAGTTTGTGCGGCGGGCAGAAAAGGCCTGCAGCACAAGCTTCCATTGAAAAATGGATGTTTTCAAACATCCCTGTACCGTATAGCAGGCATCTCACGGTGCCTGCCACACAGTACGGGGATGTTTAGGAGGGCACCATAGGTGCCCGCCAGGCCCAAATGCGTGGGCCAGGAGGGAAGGGGGCCCTGCTAGGGGCCCCCAATGTCACTTTCCGACAGCATTTCCATGTTGGAAAGGCCAACATGGAATGGCTGTCGGAAACCGACATCATAATCCCGACGGCGGAACCACTGTCTTTAAGGGATTATAAACTAATTCCAACACAAGGAGCCTGCGGGAAAGCGTCAGACGGTCCCTCCGACTGCTGCCTCCGACTGCACGCATTGTAATGCGTCGGTCGGACCGCAGCAGCAGATGGCGGTCAGACTGCAATTGAAGAGCCGTCTGTTGCGGTCGTACCGCCATTGTAATCAGGCCCCAAGTCATTTCTTCACTAGGCTGATTACCTGTGATTAAATAAACATGATAATGCTACAAAAGTGACCTATGGGAGCTATATTATATATTTCTTATGAATACCACAGTCCTGGGGGCATAGAGGGTTTAGTCCTTGTACTCAACATAAATGTAGAAAGGAGACACAACTTGTGGTTTGAATCCGCAATCTGTCTGGAAAAAGGTGGTGTAGGGCAGTTGTACTGATAATGCCTGAAGTTCACACATGCGACAAACTGAAGGGATCGCAAGGAGGAAGACAATCTTTAAGGTCAGAAGATGCAACAATGTCACGGGGCGGGTATGTGTCAGGACGGCCCGGATCAACGGAAAGACTGGTGGGAGGCGCAGGACGTCACTGCACCTTTTGTTTTGTCACCGCAGGAAGACTGGACTGGTTCATCCTCTTCCGACACCACAGAAAGAAGATACGGTCCCTTTAACTGGGATCCGACATGGGACAACCCCGCCCCTTTTGATGACGACATCGCCCTCCGTCCAACAAGAGAGGGCTGGAACAGGAAGACGGTGTGCGCTGACACCGGAGGTGAAACAGGAGGAAGCGGAGTAGCGGAGAGTCAGGACGGACACAGAGAGCGACGGACCTCGAGAGGAACAGCAAACCCAGGAGGAGTGGAGGAAGACCCAGAGACCACAAGAGAGCCAGGAGGCCATCGGATTCACGCTTCGCCCAGCCACGCTCCAGGAGGAGCGTGGCTAAAACAGGTTCGGGATCGTTTCACGGGTTGGGTAGGGAGGCGGGGGACGCCAGAGGCTTAGAGGCGCGAGCGCCGTGTCGTGCATTCAAGAGAGCCGATCCCCATCCACCACACCTACACTCCCCTCCACCGAGCGTGTGGCACGGTTGAATTTGGTTGTGGGCTGGTGTTTCCTCACTCCCTTTCCCCGACAACGCACCGCACCACGATTACCCTGACCCCCTGTTGTCCTCTTCCTTCCATTTGGGGCATCCAGAGTTTCTGACGGTGGCCACCCGGCACAGAACCCGAGGAGGTGAAGGAAGCGATAGACGACTGGGACCTGTCAGGAAGAAGACGACAGCACACACCCCGGGAACTGAGGACTATTCGTATAGCATTAACCCCTGTACACTGGACACCCTTAAGAGACCTTCCGTCTCAAGAATAAAGCCTGCACTATCACGACCAGGTCTCCCGCTCCTTATTCCCGATAGTTCACAAACAAACATTTGTGCATCAGCTCGAAGGGCATATACAGGAGAAACTTCAAATACAAGTTAAGGTCCTACTATGGCATCACAAACAGTTTGGGAGGGAACATGTGTGTCAAACCTTTAATGACCCTCATCAAGACTGGTGATATAAACAAGGACAGCTGGTCCAGCAAATGCAAAAAGGTCCAAAGTGTCTAAAAATAACCATTAATAGTACCCAATGCAAGGACTTGCAAACAGTTTGGCTTGTAAAAGGTCTGTCTTCCAGACACCACACAAGGTCGCAAATTTGTCCCAGTGCCCTGTGTAATGGACTTCGTGGACCGGCGCCTGGCAGCAAGGAGGACATCCACAACTTTGAACATTAGATTGAATGCAGTCAACTGCTGCCACTCAATACATGGAGATGTAGATTGCACAGGTTGAGGTGAAGACCTCTGCCCTGCTGTTGCGAATGAAGAGCCTCCTGAAGTGAGAGCCTGATCGGGGCAGATGTTTAAAGCCTGAAGTTCTGGGTACCACACTCTCCTGGTCCAATCCAGAGCTTCTAAGATGAATTGGGCTCAGTCGTTCCTGATATTTTTCAGAATTACGGGCAGAAGAGGCAGGCATCCGGGAGGCCTACAAAAGTACCTTGTTACATTCCAGCCAGGATGCATCCCCTAGCAGCGTCTTTGCAGAAACTCCAACATACAAAACCTTTGATACTGCATGTTCAAGACAGTGGTGAAAATATCGAGCTGGGGTTCTCACTAGTGCCAGAAGATGCCCAGCATTACTTCGGGATGTAGACGCCATTCATGGTCCACCAGACACCACTGGCTGAGTTTGTGCACCCTGGCATTCAAATATCTCATTAGGTGGTTCTTGATGAGGGAAGTACCCTGACACTCCAGCCAACTCCAGACGCACAGTGCTTCTTGGCAAAGAACTCAGAACCCCACTCTGCCATGCTTGTTACCACATGGCGGTGATGTTCTCCATTAGAACCTGCACCAGCTTTCCCTTAATGGATATCAGAAAGGCCTTCAGAACAAAGTTGAATGGCGTGCAACTCCAACAGACTGATATGGGGCTGGGTTTCCGCAGGAGATGAGAGTCCCCTGATTTCCTCCTCTCTGAACTCCATTTCCCTCAGATGACCGCCCCAACCCAGCAGTGACTCATCCCTCACCATCGTCAGCTCTGAGTGGGAAAAGGAGAGAGCCCTGCTGGTGTTCCAACTACGGTCAAACAGCCACCACTGCATATTGTGTGCCATCTCCTCTGAAGTTTGAAAGGCATCTGACAGGTTTCCTTAGAATTCAACCCATTATAACTTCAGATTCCAGGCAGATCCCCCGCCTATGCAACCTAGCCTAGTCGACAAGGAGGGTGCAGGAGGTTAAAAGGCAAAGAAGTCTCAAAATTGCTGTCACCGAGGTATAGGACCGTGGCTAAAACATCAGAATATTCTGAATGTTCTGGACTCGTTGCAACAGAATGAAGGCTCTGAACTGAACAGTATTCAGGACAGCTCCAATAAAAGGAAGCCTCTGTGAAGAAGTCAGGTGCAACTTTGGCTTATAGATCGGGAAAACCCACTGATGTCAGGAGGTTCGCCGTCATCTGTAGGTTGTCCACGACTGACTGTGGTATGCCTGCCTTTAACAGCCAGTCATCGAGGTTGGGGAAAGTGGTATTCTAGACCTTTGTAGGTGGGCAGCGACCACTACCATCACTTTTGTGAACAACCGAGGGGCACTGGTGAGGTCAAAGGGGAGCACGTAAACTGAAAATGCTCCTAGCCTACTGTGAACCACAGGAAACGTCAGTGGGACTAGATGATGGGTATGAAAAAATATGCATCTTCTAGGTTTAAGGACCTCATCCAGTTGTTCAGGTCCAGGACAGACAGAATTGGGATCAGTGTGAGCATTTTAAATTTGTCCTTCCCTAGGATTCCATTCATAGGACGCTCATCATTTTTCGGCACAAGGAAATAGCAAGAGTAGCAACCTTTCCCTATTAACTTGAAACCCTACAACTTGCATCTCTCGCAACATAATGCACAGATGTTCCTGTGAGATTCACTCTGATGTAAGGGGTAGATTCAGTGGAGTGGAAAGAACAGGTGGGGCATAGCTATGCTGAACGAATTGAAGGACTCATCTGTCAGACATGATAAATCGCCACCCCGGGAGAAAGTGCTAGATCTTGCCTCCCACAGGGTGGTTGTGTGTCACTAATAGCAAGCGCAGAAGATGTTGCTGCAAGGGAAGGGGAGTTGGAGGACTGGTGACTTGATGATCTGGACAATTTCTGCCCGATACACCTCATATTATTATTCTTTTTAAATTTTATTTATAAAGTTTTGTATAGTGTGAACATGACCCAAGTGGGTATCAGAGCGCTTTACATGACAAGAAGTAGCATAACAATTGGACTGGTAAACAAAATATGCACGAGAGTCAAACATATAAGAAAGTAAATATGATTTTTAAAAAAAAGGCTTGGTCTAGGTTAAGGTCAGCAATAGGGTGGTCGTTCATCCCAAGAGGGTTGATATGCATAAATTTTCGTTGTCACCGATATATTGTCTTAGGGTAAAAACTTAGGGGCTCATTATGATGGCGGAAGGACCGCCACCGCCGGGCCGGCGGTGGCGGTCCTTCCGCCATCACATAGTGATTTACCCACCGCCAAATTAGGATGGCGGTGGCTACCGCGGCGGACGAAAAGTCCATCCGCCGCTTTTCCGCCAGAGGCAATCGCACCGATTGCCTGGCGGACGGAGCAGGGCCGCTAATATGGTGGCGGTGCCTAGCAGGCACCGTCCGCCATATTAGAATGTGGGTTTGAAGAGGCCTTTCCATGGCGGTGATGCCGCCATGGAAAGGCTGGCGGGGATTGGGTTTGGGGGCCAGTTGCGGGCCCCCCTTGTGTGGGGGAGGGGTGTTGGGGAGGGGAGGGGTGTTGCTGCACTGAGGGGTACCCATGGTACCCCCCTCATTTCCTTGCACCAAGTGGCAGGCACCGCGTGCTGCCTGCCACCTAGTGCAGGGAAATGCTGTGCACGCACTTTTGACATTGCGTGCGGTGCGGCAGCCAGCAGCACCGTCCGCAATGTCAAAAGCCCAGGATGCGCCTGCCAGTATGGCGGGCGCATCCTAATATGTGTGGTGGGACCGCCGCACGTCTGGCGGGTGGTGCCAGCACCTCTACGATAGCGGGCGGACTAATGTCCGCCCGCCATCGTAATGAGCCCCTTAGTTAGCAGAAAAGATTTTGCTTCTTTTTTGAAGGAGGCTTTAAAAGGATTGGATATGATTGCTGCAGAGACTGAGGAGACTGATGTTGGTTATACGTCAGCTCCTCTGAGTAGCCTAGAAATTTCTGAAACTGCTGAGGGAACTATTTGGCAGTGATCAACAAACTCAGAGAACGTGCTGTGGCAAAAACCGATTTTTTGTTGAATAAGCCATTGAAAGGCATATCCATGAGAGCCTGTCCATCTTCAGGGAATCCCTGTGGAGCGCATCCACTCGTGGCATTGGAGCACCACCCTAGTGCCAGTTTCCCTTCCCAGGCAATCAATAGTATCGAGGCCAGCACAATCGCATATTTGCACACAACTTGGCTATTCTGAATGATTTGACCCAGTGAGACCTTAAAATCTTTTGGGAACGCTGGAAAGATCTTGCTGGCCATGTCCCAGAAGGTGTACGTTTATCTGCTGAACAAACAAATGTATTGACTGACTTCAGTGCTAGACTAGCCAAAGAAAACATTTGTTTTCTGAATGCTTCAATCCCCTTAGACTCCCTATACTGGGGCTGGTTGAAGCCTGAACAGAAAGACTGAGGAGTAAAATGTTTAGTGAGGAAATCAGGGTTGCCAGGCACTGGTTTGGCATTTTTAGCTACCTGCCTATTCACGGTGGTCAGGAACAGGACTTCAACCAGGTGCCCATTAAGGTGTCGGTGAGGGCCTCATTGAACCGGAGCAACAAGCTCAGATGTGGCTGGCCCAGACTGTAATATTTCCATATGGATATCTATCTCAATCTCAATAGAGGGTAGTTGTAGTTCCAAGATCTCAGCTTTATTTTGCGTTACCACTGCAAAAGAAGCACTCTCCTCCACCGGAGGTCCAAATGGCAATTTCAACCCTGTATCAGGAAAGTTTCAAGCCCACTGGTCTCTTGTAATTCCATGTAAAAATGGTCATCATCATAATGAGAGGCAATCATCTCCATTCCCACCATCATCATCTCTGGGTGGTGGCAAACTTTGGTCAGAATCAGAGCCAAAAAGATAATGGCACCTCTGATGTCACATCCGCTTAGGAGCAGGGATACTATAAGAATCAGGCTGTGCGATGATTGGTTGTGCTTTAGTAATTTCATAGCGTGACGTCAGTTGGGATCGCGCTGAAGTTGGTTTAAGTTCAGACACCGGAACCAGCGCATGATCCTCCCCTGGCGTCTTTGTGAAACCGACCAATGCAGTTCACTGAACCAGGGCGGAAGCCTGTTCCAGTGCCGATATGGAGCCTTTGATGGGTCCAAGGAGGTCAGATGGTGCAGATGAAAGACCTGTCCACAATAACTTGACTAAGATCCCCTGCGACTCCTTTGGGCCCAAAGGCACCCAGGAGGGAGCCTGAAGAGTGCCAGATATATGCAACATGGCCTCTTTAAAGTCTTCGATCTGCTGATGATCCAGGAAATTTGGGGCGCACTCAGAATAACTGTAGAATAGGCTCCACAACGGAGATCTGGAGGAAACCTGACTGTTATCCTGAAGCCTTCACGCCTTCTCATTAGATAGAAAGTGGCAGGATGGTGTTGTGTCCCACTTCACTTTCTTGTGTTTTTGTTTGGCCTCCGACTTTGACTTACTAGAGTACTTCGACCGCAAAGTAGACCTCTTGCAGGAACAACCTCAGCACCCTCGACTTGGAGCAGGATTTATGCAAGGCTGTGAAATCTTCTAGTGTTTGGCAACGTACAGCATTGCTTCTGAGTCCCAGATCAAGTTTTGGTGCACGAGGGTGAACTTGTTGCACGACTTCGAGTTGTGCTCCGAGCCCAAATACCAGAGAAGCATCTCGTGCGGGTCCATGACAACATCTGTCTAGAAGAGTTGTGGCACGGTTTGAAAATTACAGTCTTAAGAGGGGACCTTTTTCCCTAGCACACTGGATTGTGTTTTAGGAGTCGGAGGGCTGATGAAATTGGGAGCTGAGCTCCGTATCTGCACCAGAAGGTGCGGAAAGAAAGGAACTGGCGTCAGCCAACGGTGGTGGTGCTGATACACAGTTCTACTCCATCATTTCTGGGGTAGTATGGAGCCAGGGACATGTGGCAGTTTTGCTGGAAGAGCTTCAAGATCCAGTATGGTGCCTGGGAAACATCCTAAAAGTGAGGAATCTGTGGTTAATAGTATCCATCAGAATAAATATTTAATAAGAACATATAACATAACAAATAGAAATAAACACGGGCTAATCTTAGAACAGCTGTTGATAATAACAACTTGCCAGTCTTCTGGAAAGTATTTTACTCCTCAAAGTTCTAGAGGAACTCTGATGACACAAAGCTTAACGTTCACATCTCAGAAGCTCATTCAGTTAATCACTTCAAATTAATATATGGAACAGATGATGCATTCGTCCCCTCTAGAGAAATCTACTCTGCCAGCAGTAGAAGTCATATTCATTTATTTAAGTAATGCGTGATATAAAGGTTAGCCCTTCAGGCAAGTCACCAGGGGCCAGATGTACGACCCTTTTTAGCAGTCGTAAACGGAAAATTGGCCCATTTGCGACTGCTAAAAAAGGTTGTGGTATGTACAAACCCTATTTTGTGAGTTGGTAACCTATTACCGACTCACAAAATAGGGTTTACGACTCGTTATTAGGAAGGGGCGTGTCAAGGGCGTCCCTTCCTAATAGCAAGTCGCATCAGTATGTACAATTGTTTTGCGACCGCAAATGTGGTCGTAAAACAATCACAGTTACCACCTACTTCAAGTAGGTAGTAAGCAAACAGGAAGGGGTCCCCAAGAGACCCCTCCCGCATTTGTGAATGTATGCGAAAGTAGTTTTTTAAGAGCAGGCGGTGGTCCCACGGACCGCTGCCTGCCCTTAAAAGATTAAAAGACAACTTTTCATTTTTTTCTTTTAAACGCATCCCGTTTTCCTTTAAGAAAAACGGCTGCATTTGAAAAAAAAAGTTGCTTTATTTAAAAAGCAAACACAGACATGGTGGTCTGCTGTCCCCAGCAGGCCACCATCCCTGTGTTCTTGCCCATTCCCAATGGGTCACAAATTGCGACCTGCCTCAAGAATACTGATGAGCCAGGCCATTTGCGACCCCATTGGGGATCGCTAAATGTGTCTAAGACACATTAGTATACTCCATTTTGCGAGTCGCAAATTGTGCGTCGCAAGAAATCGCAATATGTGACCCGCAAAACGGAATTGTTGTACATCTTGCCCCAGGTCCTGGGGGGGAACCAATGGATTTATTTAGGCACAATGTAGATCTTTGGGCCCTACTGATCACTAATATGCCCAGTGCAACCTGTGTGGATGATTTCCCTTCTTGGTCAGTGTCTATTATTGTCCCGGTATTTAAGATGGGCAATAGAGGAGACCCTAAGTACCTCCAACCAATTTTTTTTTACTAAATTCTACAGTTAAGGTGGTCAGGTGCATTTTGATGAAAAAGATTCAGGAATGGGCTCCATGTAAAGAAATTTTGGAAGATACACAGGGCCATATTTATACCGATACTCACGAAGGCGCAGTTGTTGGAGAATTTCCCTCCTCTGAGCAGCGAGGACGTGGAATTATTACTACGTATTGTAAAATCAGGCTCCCCCTTGACATCATTCCAGCCAAAATCTCCTCCTCACTCCCTAAACAACTTTCCGCGCCCATCTGCTCACCTCTCAATCTTTCTATAAGAGAGGGTTATCTCCCCATTGAATGGAAGGCAGCACAGGTTATTCCTATCCGCAAGAACAATAAGGCCCCTATGGAAGACCTTTCTAACTTCCGGCCCATTTCCTTACTACCCCTCCTGAGCAAGTTATTGGAAAAGTACATCAATAAACATCTGTCTGACCATGTCGAATCCACTGGTGGCCTCGATCCTTCTCAATCTGGATTTAGGCCCAGGCATAGCATGGAGTCAGCGCTGGTGGCTGTCACAGATAACATCAGGCTGTCCCTGGACAGCGGACAATCCACTCTACTCGTGCTACTTGACCTCTCGGCCGCATTCAACATGGTCTCCCACCAGATCCTGCTCAGGAGACTGGAAGAAATTGGTCTCAGAGGTCTAGCCCTTCAGTGGATGGCGAGCTTCCTCTCCTCACGCTCTCAGACCGTTAACCTAGGCCCATTCTGGTCAAAGACTATGGAGCTGACTAAAGGTGTGCCTCAGGGCTCATGTTTGAGCCCCACCTTGTTCAACATATATGTCGCTCCCTTGGCCGACCTCCTTAGGACGCTTGGTTTTACTCCAATTTCATACGCTGACGATACTCAGCTTCTTTTTTCATTCAACAAATCCACTCCTGTAGCCCAGTCCACTTTCTCCACAGGTATGATAGCCATCTCCAACTAGATGAGGAGCAATTTCCTCCAACTTAACGCAGGGAAAAAGGAGATCATGCTCTTCGGAGACGCACCTCTGCTGTGGTCACTGGATTGGTGGCCGGTGTAGCTTGGCGATTCCCCTGTACCTAAGAAAGTTGCCAAGAATCTTGGCATACGCCTAGACCTGGCACTGACCATGAAAGAACATGTGGCCTTTACTGCCGGCTCTTGTTTTCACATGCTTGGTCTGTTACGGCGAGTCTTTCCGTTTCTTCCAGAATCCTCACGGAAAACTTTCATTCAGACATTGGTATTAAGCCGATTAGACTATTGTAATGCTCTCCTGGTCTCAACTAATGAGTCCTCGCTGTGCAGACTGCAGGTAGTCCAGAACACTGCGGCGCGCCTTGTCTCGAATGCTCCACCCAGAACGGCTTCTCTTCCCCTTCTTCAACAGCTTCACTGGCTTCCGGTGCGCAAGCGACTTAAGTTTAAAATCTGCTGCATCGTCCATAAGGCCGTGTATGGCAAGGGTCCCATTTACCTTGCTAAGAAGCTTAATCAGTATATCCCTACCAGGGCTCTTCTCTCAGGAACCAAATCCCTTCTCCTGGTTCCCCGATTTAAGAAATCTAGGATGGGTGGGAAAGCTTTCTCTCACCTTGCTCCGCTTTACTGGAACCAGCTCCCTACCCATCTGAGACAATGCCCTGACCATCTCCAATTTAGACGGCTTCTCAAAACTGTTTTGTTCTAATCTTTGCCCTCCGTCAGTGATTCAGGCTCTTTACAAAACACATAAATAAATAAATAAATACGTCACGCAGTGCAGCAAAGCAAGTTACCTTGCTGTGCTGCACTGCATGACAGGGAAATAGCAGGAATGTGCTGTATTTAATGCAATAGGGCTCATTTGTCCCTTTTCCCCTGCTTTGGTGCCCTTTTGGCTGCCTAGCGCCAATGCAGACACTCTGCACCATGGGGCAAGGGTGTGGATTGTTTTTGTGTAGGAAAGGGCACCTTCCTGCACAAAATCAGTACCCTGAGGCTTTTTCCTCTTTCTATGTGTGCTGTAGAATGCAGCACACTTAGAAAGAGGGAAAAAACGAGGAGAAATTAACATATTTCTCCTCGTTACTCCTCAACTAGGGAAGCAAAGGTTTCTGGTGCATTCCCAGGGCTACCATGTTTGGTAAATCTCGGAATGCGTCAAAATCCATGGATGTGGCTTTGGAACACCGACGCAATGCCCATGGAAATGCCTCCCTGGTGCAGAGTAATGCAACGCAGCGATTTGCGCTACGTTGCATTACTCGAGATTTTTGAAGCCCCTCAGGCTAAGCAAGGTGACCTTGTGCGGCTTCATAAATCTCATTTTTAATTTGCGGTGCTCTTGCACTATGTTGCGTGGTGCAAGAGCGATGCAAAGAGGCTTGTAAATATGCCCCACTGTATGATTTTAGAGCTGTCTTGGGCACAGTTGAACAGTGCCTAAACTTGCATCTGTTAAAACGGTCTTTAGCTTAGATTCTTGCAGCTAATAGGGGCTACTTTCAGCTTTACATCACAAACAAGGAACATGCTGTAGAGGGTGGCACCCTCTGATGGTGGCAGTAACTGTTGGACCTACCATACAGGAGCACACTAATAACGATACTGCACACTTAGCATAGTAGTATGTGCACTAACCCCGCGCGGCATGCACACCTTTATTTATGACCTCGGGCGGAACCCGGCCCCTCGGGTGCAAGTTGCAACATAATGATATAGTGGCCGGATGGCTCACTACATCCCTCATAACCTTTAATCAAAAATATTAAAATATCAAAACAGAATGAAACACAGTTATGTTCTCAGTGAATGAATCTTCCATATTCCTTGGACTCTTCAACATGCAAAGTCCCTCCGTCTTTGGCTGGGTCGAGGATTGGCTCTCAGGTGGTAAGGATGCCCTTGTTGTGTGGCTGGCCCATCACTCCTGGCCAGCATGCTAGCTGTAGGAGTTGGCGTTACCCCCTCGGATACATTCTGAGGACATATATCCCTCCTGTCCATTCCCGGACTGTACGGCATGGGTTCATCTTCCATGGTACTCCGATCTGTCAGGGATGCATCGTTCTCCTATGCCTCACCCGAACTGTGTATTCCAGAAGCCTTCTTGAACCATGATACATTTCTTGAGACCACCATGTCTCCTCTCCTAGCGGTGATCATGGTCCCTCGCACCTTGACAACCTCCCAGGTTCCCTTTTCGAAGGAGGCCTGAAATTTCCATCCCGGATGTCGATCTTTAATGATGACCTGGTCTCCTACTCTGATCTCTGGCTCTTGCGCCTTCATCTTCCAACTGGATCTGTCGTTGTTCCTCCTTCTGTTGCCTTGGGAGGCTATCACATCCAACGTTCCTGGTTCCCACTTTGAACTCACTGGAACCAGATCCCTTACCGGCCTTCACATGAGTAGCTCACTTGGCGCTCAACCAGTGGTGCTATGAGGCATTTGTCTATAGGCTCTTAGGAACTGGCGGAGACATCTTTCCAGTTCCACTCCTTGGTCTACTCCTATCAGGAGTGCCTTATTGAGGGTCCTCATGAACCTCTCCACTTCCCCATTGGCTTGGGGCCACTGGGGAGTTATCCGCCTGTGCTTGATGTGGAGGTGGTGGAGGTAATCTCTAAATTCTTGGCCTTAAAAAAGAAGATCTTTATCAGTCTTTATTTCATCAGGCAGTCCTAGCATTGCAAAAATCTTTTCTAAAGCTGGTTTAACACACTCAAATGCAGTTGAGCGGATGAGTTCTACAGCCGGAAACTTGGTATTACTGTCCACTACAACCAGCGTGATGTGACTGTCTGGAAAACTGCCAAAATCCATGCTCACCGAGGACCACGGTTTGGTACAAGGACATTCAGTTATCACGGGTGTCGTCGGGGGCTCACCACTAGTGATCAGGCAGGAATGGCACCCTCTCACGACCTCTTCCACCAACCGATCCATTCCAGGAAACCACACCTTGGTTCGCAAATGCGCTTTTGTCTTCGCCAACCCTTGGTGGCCTTGATGAGCCAACACGAAGGTGCGCCTCCAGAGGCTCCGAGGGATGACAATTTGCTGGCTTCTCAACAGGAGCCCCTCTGAACCTTCACTCAGCTCATGTCGACATCTCCACATGCACATTCTAGCCTCTCGCTCCTCATCTGTGAGATTGCCAACACCCACCAGAAAGTTCTTCCACCGATGCTCCTTCAGCGCATCTTTGGCTTTTGGATACATCAGTCCACCTTTGTGGCCTCAACAATTTCCTCTATATACAGTGTTCTGGGGCTTGCCAGCTCAGTGACCAGTTTAATGAAAACTTCCGCCCGTTGTTCGTCTCCTGCTTTGTTCTTGGATCAGCAGCAATGGGGTAGCGCGACAAATAGTCTGCAGGGTTATTAACCCCCGGACGGTACGCCACGTCAAAGTTATACTGTTGCAACTACACTGCCCACCACTCTATGCGGGGTGGTCCATTTTGGGCCGTCCCTCCAAACAAAGGTACCAGCAGCTTGTGATCGGTAATGACTTGCAATTTGTGACCAAACAAATGAATATGAAAGTGCTGACATGCCCACCTGGTGTCGAGAGCCTCCCTCCCAGTTTGGGCGTATCTTGTTTCCACTGTAGAAAGTGCACGACTGGCATATGCGATGGGTACCCACTCCCCACAGGTATTTTGTTGTAGTAGAACTGCCCCAAGGGGCTGGCATCCACAATGAGTTCAGTCTATCAGGGTTAACGCACCCCATTGTGGCCCATTGCAACAGAGCTCTATTGACGTCCCTGAATGCCTGCGAAGCTGCGCCTGACCATTCCCAAGGTTTGTCTTTCTTTGTGAGCGCCCTCAAAGGCTCAGAAATGGTCACCAGCTGGGGGATAAATCTCCCACAATAGTTGGCCATCCCCAGGAAACTGCGCATCTCAGTAGGGTTCTGGGGAATGGCAGCCTCTCTGGTGGCATTGACCTTCACAGGATCCACCTGAAGGCCATTTTTTGTAGAACTGGTAACCGAAGAACTCCACTTCGTTGTTATAAAACGTGCATTTACTTTTGTGTAGCGTCAGTCCTTGTGCCACTAGGCATTGCATGGTTGCCCTTAATCTCACATCATGCTCCTCCAGGGTGTGTGAGAAAATGAGGACGTCATCGCTGACATTGATGACGCCCATCAGCGGTGATAAGGCCTTCCTTATAGCATCCTGGAAAACCTCCGCTGCGGAGGACACTCCAAAGCTGAGTCTCTTAAATCGTCTCAGTACCACATGTGTCGAGAATGTTGTTATATATTGACTTAATTCATCCAACATCAACTGGTGGTATCCTGAGTTGAGATCAACTTTAGAGAACCATTTCGCTCCATTTATGTCTGTCACGATTTTGTCGATGGTTGGGGTGATGTGACTTTCTCTTTGTAACGCCTTATTCAGCAGTTGCATGCCTACACACAGTCTTATAGCCTCCAGCTGTTTTGGTTTGGGGGTGATGACCAAAAGTGACACCCCCAGTGTGGGACCACACACTTTTTCTATCACTCCTGCTTTCTCCAGCTTCTCTAGCTCTTCTTCCATTAATGGGCGAAGATTAAACAGAACACGCCTGTGGCGCAAAACCACAGGCTTGACAGTCTGGTCAATGTGTAGTTTCGCCTTTAAATTTTTCAAACACCCTAGTCCCTTGAAGAGCTCAGAAAATTCTGCCATTATTGCCTCTGCATGCGACTGGTGGACTTGCCTGGCAAACAGAACGAGAACCAAGTCCTCCGCTGTGTGGAAGCCTAACAGGGTACCCGAACTGTCTTGAGTGTCATGGAACCTTGTCTGTGATACCATCTTCCAATGCTTGACCTTTACCTCGACGACTTCTTGCAGGGGAATGGGTGTCGTACCCCCGTAGGTATATATCTTTGCTTTGGTAGCCATGAGTTCCGGGCGTGGCTCTAACTGAAGGTATTGTTCAGCATCGAGGATATTCACCGACGCCTGTGTGTCAATGAGGACTGTTATCGGTATTCTGCCAATGTCCACGTGGCACATAGGCTGGGGCCTTCTCTTCTGTTTATTGCAGCCTGTGAACGAGATGGTGAACACCCCCTCTTCATCTTCGTCGTCCTCTTTTAACAACTGCAAGTGATGACACATTACTTGTGTTGGGTCCCGCTCCTCCTCTTCCTCCGATAGGAGCTTAACTCTGCCATATTTTTGGACAGACCTTTGCAAAATGGCACGGCCTCCCACACTTTAAACATGGTTTCCCCTTGGCCGGGCAGCATCTTGGAGGATGCCTGGTGAGTCCACAGTTTCCACAAAGCTTCTCCCCTTGATGGGCACTGACACCCTGCATCCCTTTCCTGGCCATCTCCTGATGGTTTCTACGTGTTCCTCTTTGACCTTCGCCAGGCCTGCCTATGAGGAGTTTGCAGTAGTAAGGGCCAACGCAGACTCCCTTTCACCCGCTCTCGCAACAGCCAGCTCATGCGATCGGCCCAATATAAGGATGTCGTCCAACGAGATTCCAGGCTGCCTAAGAATCAGCTTTCTCAGATTAGCAGAGCGACAACCCTGTATCAACTGCACTCTAAGTCGGAAAAGGAAGGAGAAACGAAAGCATTTCTTCTTCATAGAGCCTATTTGAAATGGGCGCTATTTTCTCACGCTAAACCCCCGTCTACTTTTTTTGAGTAAATAGAGTTTAGCGTCAGAAACTTTGCGTGGTTGCATGGGAACGCCCATGCATCTCCCATGGTATGCCCCCTTGGCGCTAAGTAATGTAAAGCAGCACTATGCAATGCTTTGCGCTACTTTCGAGTGTTTTCCAGCTCAACACTATTTTAGCGCTCGAAAGTAAATTAGTAAAAAAAAAAATTAGGTTCATTTTGTGTCACTTTTGTGACGCAAACACGGCGTTAAACCTTAGTAAATAGACACCTTCATGTTTTTTGCTAACTTGGAAAATATTTGGTCTCATTATTGTCTCAAGAGCAATATCCCGACTATACTGTGGCTTTTTTAAGCTTACATTTGTTGTCGTTCTACACTGATTTATTTCGCCGTAGTACGTTTTTTAATGTTGTCTGTGAAATTGACATCTGTATTAAAAGACTAAGAAGGATTTTAAGAATGTGTGAACTGTACTTTTGTAATGTTTTGTGGTTATTTTAACCTAAAAAGAATATTGATTGGTCATTTGTTTTGAGGAGGCTAACATAGGTCTAACAATTTTCCATTTTTAGGGGGGAAAACGTAGTGTATGTTTCTCCTCTGTGAATTCCTGTGAGGTTTGCTCACAAAGGTGTTGTAACGCTTGCCAACACTAGCCTGTCCGAGGCTGCATTTCAGTCTTGGAAGAGTGTAGCGGTCTACACATCCTGAAGCGACTTTGTGAGATAAACAAACGTCGGTAGTTTAAGGCCACTGCGCTCCTCTGGGTTGGAGAAATGTACATGGGCAGCTCTAACGTATCTGAGTCATTTTAATTTGGCGTGGAATTCAATATCTTAAAATACCCTTCTTTGCCCTGGATGCACTTTCATGCTGTTCATCTGTGAATCGTCCAGACTGCTAGAATCGTCTTGCACAGCACGTCTGTGCGGTATGTGTACTAACTATGACATCAGCATTTTACGTGATTGTGTTGACTTGAAACATCTGCGTTGTCATTCTGTAATTCCGCCCGAGCCTTTCAACCTCTGCGTGTTGAATTCGTGTTCTAATAAAAGATGTGATCTGGTGACTAAGCCAGGCAGCCCATTCGCAGTTACGTTTGCTATTACCATATTGGGACAAAGGCATCTAAACAAAGGGGAAACGCTCCTTGCAAAGAATCCCATTGTGTCAGCCTAGCTTCTTACAGCTCGCCCTGTGCTCCACGGAACCTCAGAAGCCTTCCGTAATTGGGGCACTGGGGTGTAATTGCACACTGCAGCTAATTGGCACCTGGTCAATAGTTGCAGACACATGGGGCTTTGTCAGAGTGGGAGGCGATGCTTTTGTGCTGGTAAGCCCACTTAGGTCTCTAGCAGCACCACCTGCAAAGCATTTTCAGAAGGCAAAGTCTTTAATATTTCTACAGAACTCAACATGTATTACAGCAATAAGGTCGGTTGCAGCCCAAGCACTGCTCTCCAATCAGCTCTCTTTTAATAGATATGATATCAAACAAGCCTTTTTCAGGCCGCTGTGATATCGGACCCCTAAAGCATCTGTTCTCCATTGAACAGAGTAACATTCAAATATAAAACATGGTAAAAATACCTTCCCAGGATTACCAGGTGACTCTATGACTTCAGGTCAAATCTTTGGTTTCAGGTTTGTTTGTCTAACCTAATTGGTTTAGTTGAATTAAGTTCAGGCCATTAGATGGTCCACCCATGAGATGATTGTATATTTAGAGCGGATGCAGTGTGACTCAACCCCTCAATCACACACCTCCACTTTAGTGATACCGCTGGTTACATGAAATACACTTTCTAGAATGCAATATGCTGTTTAAGGAAAACTAAGAGTAGAAAACTGTCCCTGGTGACATTGAGTCATCTAGCGATATTTTACGTCCTCTTTAGTAGGGCAATCAGAGGGAACGCGGTATAAAGCGTTCCTGGAACTCGATGGCACAGTTAGACAGTCACAACAAACAAAAATATTCATTCACTTGACAAATTTACTGGATGCCAGGGGCACAAACAACTTATTGGTCAAAATAGATAAACCAACAACGAGTTCCTGAACTGGAAAAAGTATCTAGTTTGTGGAATTCAAGAAAAAGAGTCAAAGTCAGTGGCTGGGGGGGAGGAGTAGAGGAACTGTGGGCAGAGAATCAGAGGGTGGGAATAACCTGAGCATTGAGTCAGTGGGTGGAGTTAGAGGTGTGACCAGAAAGAGCAAAACATCCTAATTTTTAGTACTGGTGTGGCATTTCACTGACCAGTTACAGCTTATTACTTTATTTAATTCAACCAATGGATACACTTGATTATTTAAGGTTTAATATTTGTTATTGACATTAAAGTACATTCACAAAGTGGGATACATTTCTAATCACAGAATGTCCCAAATATGCTTAAAAGTGGAATCACAAGCCATTTGTCTCTGAGCCATGCAGTTTCTGTCATCAGCACTTCTCCTCCACTTTTCCACAGGAGCAGTTAAAAAACAAGCATTTGCAATGCAATAGGTCTCGCATTTGCAAGGGTTTCAGCTATTGGCATTGTAAATGATAATGCCTTTTTTTATGTGTTGTTTTTTTAAAAACAGATAAACTAAAGGCATTGTCATTTACAATGCCAATAGCTTACAACTCTCGCAATTGCGAGACCTATTGCTTTGCAAATGCTGGATCTGTGCCAAATGCAGCCTGCAGGTTGCGATGTTGTCACGACCATGGGCTATAATTTTATTTCCCTGGTTATTCAAGTGTTTCTCCTGTTTCCGATGTATAGAACTTTTATTTTAAATTGTTATTTGTTTACCCTTTTCACTTCATGGACGATTTTGATCATTCTTTTCTGTATTTTTGTTAATAAAGTTTTCTATTTATAAATAACCCTTGTTTGGACCAAAAGTTTCCAGGGTGGCCGCTGGAAACTAAAATACCTATGTGAATACTCTACTCCCAGGTTGTAGCCCACCCACAGGGCTCTACGTTTCTGCAAACGACAGGATGAGCTATGGGAGAGAGGGACAGACAGGCAGACGGGCTGATATAGAAAATATTTGAACCAACAGACACGCTGAGCTATGCGAGAGCGCGACCGTCACCGACAGGCTGACTGTAGGAGACAGGAGCAGGCAGACATGCTGGGATTATGGGACAGAGGGACGGACAGACAGACTGGTATTTGAAAGAGGAACAGGCAGGTGGACTTAGATACTGAACGTAGAAGAAACAGACAGGGTGAACTATATTAAAGAGGGACAGACAGACTGACTGACACATGAGAGGGGTAGGAGCTAACAGAATGGCCGAGGTATGGGAGAGAGAGGTACAGACACACAGACTGATGTATGAGAGAGAGATAGGAGCCAACAGACAAGATGAGCTATGGGAGAGAGGGACAGACAGACAGACCGACTGATTTAAGAAACAGGTTGGTACAGACATACACCCCCGCCGAGATAATGTGTGTGTGTGGGGGGCAGATAGACAGACAGCTCTGGGGGAGAGGCACATACATACTGACTGGATTAAGAAACTGAGAGCGGCTGCATCAACTATAGAGGAGAGGGAATCTGGAATCTAAGAACAATATGTAGACCGGCCGGCGGATTGTACATGGGCCATGTTGGCGGATTAACCTTCCCTGAGAAGACAACAGAGTAAGATCTGTCCGATGTAGACGTGGCTGAATCCGCCAGAGTGGATGAACCCGCCGTCGGAACAGCCGTTCTGCGAGGGACCCATCCTCGCAAAATCCTGTATCCGTCCTATGTGGCTTTTCACAGAGGTGACTCCGCAGGTTAGTTTGGACCAGCCACTAAAGGTCCGGAGGGAGATGAGGCAGCCTCAGAAGTGAAACAGAGCGGACGGTGGAGCCGGCGGCCCTTCCATCAGCGGGCTGTCCGCCTCACTCACAATAAAGAGGATATCCTGATATACACGTGCAATCCGCATCCTGCACTACCCCCCTCGTTAAATCACGACCCAAATATCCAATTGGGACACAGGTTACAATTGTAGCCAATGACGCTCACTGATAAATCAAAGGCACAAAGTTTCAAAATCAACCCACGGTAAAGTCAGCCCTTGGTGCTGAAATGGTATCCTATGGCTGTTCGTTACAATTTACAATCCGTACTCCGTCACAGCGCCTTTGGAGTCCCCGCCTATGCCGCTGCATGTTTCATTGCGATTTTTAACAAAGACCACAAAAACAGCACAACCGCGAACGTGCCTATGCTTGCTGCATGACGCTGACGCTGTGCTGACGCAGCTTGAGGCCAGCCACCCCCGCGCCCTAAGGAGTGTGCCCAGGACTCGGCAGAATGCAATGCAACAAAAAACAAATAGCGCCTTTCCTCGAGCCCATGGATTCTCAGCACCATCGTTCAAGCCTCGTCGAGTTAAAGGTGCCTCGTTTTGACTCGGGACTTCACAGCACATCCCCATAGCTGCCAAGGTTTCAGATTGCTATGTGGGACATTTTCAGATTTTTTATGTAATTATGCGAGCGCGGACAGGAGATGTGGATACGCGTGCACAACTCCTGTCCTCTGCACGTGCGCGTGCACATGTCCTGTCCCCCTTCCACTGACAAACCGACAACAATAGGTCTCGCTAAGGCGAGCAGCGCATGCGCTGCGTCGCAAGGCGAGACCTAATGAATGGCAAAATATCCTAGTTTGCAAATGTTTTCAACATAAATATGGCTTGAGCCATATTTGCCACATAATACATCATCTGCTGCATAATCTTACAATTTTAACAAAAAATTGTATTTCAAACGGATCAAAAGTTACTAAAAAATGTGACTTGTGTTGCTGTGAAGTGGGGGGCCCTTTGCAAATGTTGACTGGTCACCTTTCTCATTGCTGCATTTGTAGGTTACACTGGTACTAACAAGGCAAAATCTTTGCCGAGACTGTTAGCATGTGTAAAAATGTCAAAATAATAAACTGAGGCGTGGCCAGGATGGTGCTGAGGTAGGACGTGCCTCGTCGTCTCTCCTGCTCGCCGCCGGCCTAAACCGTGTCCCGGGCCCTAGATAGCGGTCCGGAGCTGCCGAAATATTCTGTGCAACTTTGTCCAGCCTGGGAGCACCAAGAGCCTGGGCGAGAAGCTTTGTAGCGGTGCCGGAGAGTGGCGATCTGGACCTCCAGACAGTAGCAGCGCTGAGGACGCAAGACAGAACTTGGCTGGCGAGGCGGGGTCCACGGGCCGGGCCTTGCTCGGCAGCGACGCAGTGCCTGGCGGAGGAGTAGCCGGAGAGCGGGGCTGAGTGGGAGCCAGACGACTCCAGCTGACATCGCGGCCGACCCGCGAGAGCGACCCAAGCCATGCACCCAGGTGAGGAGCAACCCAAGCGCGAGGCCCCGGGAAGTGCGGCGCCTCCTGTGGGAGCAACGGCGGCCACAAGCAGCAGCAGGGGGGGCCCGTAGATGATCAGAGTCGGGCCCCCCTTCCTTGATTTCGCCGGGCTGATCGGCTTGGATCTGCGACAAGGCCAGAAAGTGGAGCGAGCGGAGCGCTCGAGCGGCTAGGCCAAGGCCTATAAGAAGCAGGCCGATCAAGTAGTGCGGCGCCGCTGCCGAAGAAAGAGTCAAAGAGTGGGGTCGAGTGGGACTTGGACGGCCCCAATTAACAAAGCAGATGACCCGCGAGCGCGATAAAGGCAGAGCACCCAAGAGTGGAGTAACCCCAGCGCAAGGTGGGGGGCCCCGGGGAGAGTGGCCCTTGCAGTGGCAGCACAGGACAGACAGAAGCGGCAGCAGCGGGGGCCCTTGAGTGAGTGGAGGTGGGCCCCCTTTTCTCGACTTCACTGGGCTGATCGGCCCGGGCCCGCGACAAGGAAGACACAAGGGAGAGGGTGGAGCGCTCGAGGGGCCGGGCCGGGATCTACACACAAAAGGCAGAACGGCAGCGGGTGGCCTCGGGAGGTGATGAGGCGTCCCGAATACTGAAGCGACGCGCTGGAGCAGGCCAGTGCACAGAGCCATAGGGATTGTAGGCAATCCCAGTGGATGACAAGCGGCCTGCACGAGGCTCCTGAATCAGGCCCCCCGGGCAAGGAAAGCCCTCAAGCGAGACAGGAGGCCCAGAAGGAGTGGGTAGTTTTCAGCGAGCACAGCAAACCACCAACGCAGCAGCAGCCAGGGCCTGCAGGATCGTCAAGGCGGACCCCATCTTCCCTGGTATCGACGGGCAGATCGGCCCGGGCCTCGCAGCAGCTGAACAATAACAGGGTCCCTGGGCCGCGCTCACAGCGCCTAGAAGGGGGGAGCTTGGTACTACACACCTCCTGAAGCATGAACTCAGCCGCACCAAGACCCTGCGTGTGAAGGGAAGACACCAGGTCCCACGATCTAACCTGTAGCAGCACAAATTGGGACGGTCCTCTTGCCCGGAACACTGCGACCGCTGGCGCGAGAGCTCCCTACGGGACACACTTCAAATGGCAACTGGCCACCCCAAGAAAGACAGCACCCTCAAAGAAATGCTCTCCAGCCCAGCAACAGGTCCCGCAGGGGACCCAGACCCGCAACTAGAACAAACGGAGCACCCGGTCGACCAGACAATTGAAGAGCCTGTAACCCGCACATTACTGGAGGCGCTCTTTACGACCCTCTAGGAAGACCTCCAATCACTAAAACGTGAACTCTCACAAGACATCAAAGAGGTCCGGAAAGAGGTCGATGCGCTGGGAGATCGCGTTGCGGAACTGGAAGACAAGGAGGGGGATCGGGAAGAGGAGACCGAGGCACTTAACAGGAGGTCCTCTGCCTCCTGGAGCAACACATAGACTTACAGCCTCACCTGGAGGACTTAGAAAATAGTTCCCGATGGAACAACATACGAATAAGGGGTGTGACGTCTAAGACAGAGGGAGACAACATCTTTGGATTTGTCAGGGACCTCTTCCGCCATATCCTCGGCGGCCCCTCGGAAACCAGCATCCAACTTGACCGGGCCCACCGAGTGGATCTACCCAGACCGAACTCAACCAGCCCTCCGGATATCCTGGTCTGCGTGCATGATTTCCAAGTCAAGGAGGAGATCCTGCCTAAAGCGCGCAACATGCATCCCATCACCTTCCAGGGTCAATCACTGACCCCTTTTCAGGATCTGGCAGCCCTCACGCTACAGAAGCGAAGAACATTCTGCCCTGCTACCAAACATCTTCGTAGTCATAGGATATCCTACTCGTAGGGTCATCCTTTTCGCCTGGTCTTCTGCTGGGAGGGGAGGCTTTATCAACTACGATCATTAACTGAGACCTGTCGAGTGCCGGGACTTGAACCTCCAAGACAGCAACAAGTGGGGGGCCCTCCCCTCCCCTCAGAGGGAGCGACTAACAGGCTGGAGCAGACTGGGGCAGTGACATACAACAAACAGACCAGATCCGGAGGAGATTGCCAAAGGCCAGAAAGCAGCTTTGGAGGCAGTGCCATCGGCTCTGGCGAGACCTGAGGGGTCTTGAAACCCGGGACAATTTACAGCACCACACAGAATATCAGGGACATGCGGCGGGCGGGGGGAGATGGGACCACTGGCCACACTTTGAACCCCACTGGATTGACCATGCAGGCCCACCCAGCTGCAGGACTGAAAGTAAGACAATGTTCCAAGATGTATATTATTTTTGTTTATTTGCATTGTTTAGATTACGTTCGGGGTACACACTCACCTTCACATAGGGTACACTACTGACCATCCGACCGGGTGGCGACAGTCTTACCACGATCCATTACCACTTCCGAGGGAGAGGGGCGGCGATAACGTCGGGAGCACACAGCACCCCCTTAAAATCCATGACAGGCACTCCTCTTAGAATCCTCACACACAACGTGCGAGGCCTTAATAATCCAATAAAGCGTATGGCAGTGCTCACCTATCTAGAGACCACACAAGCAGATATCTGCCTCCTGCAGGAGACTCACCTCCTCGCGGGAGACTGCCATCGGCTTGAGTCTAGGGCCTTCCCCCAGCAATTTTTCAAATCCTCCTCATCCAAAACAGCTGGAGTGGCCATATAGGTGGCGAACTCCTTTCGGGAAAGGTGGAACAGAAAGTTGACAAGATCAGAGACAGACTTCTCATATACCGCTTCACCCTTACGGGCAGATTCCTGGTGGTGGGTTCAGCGTATGCTCCTAATGGGAGACAGGTGTTCCTACATAACGCACTTGAGAGGGCACTGAGGACCGAAGATAACCTGGTGTTGTTGGGAGGGAACCTCAGCCTGGTGTTTGATAACTCTTTGGATAAATCAGCCCAGAGTCATGGACAGGCAGGAGCCTTATCTAGCGAGGTACACAAAAGATAGTCACAGTGGAAAATATTCACAATGTATCTGCAACCAATACATGGTCTATATACAAAGAATATGACAACACCAAATGGCTCATTCAATAAATGATTATGATTTAATAAATATCACAAAAATTGTCATCATAGATCATAGGCTCAAAAATTGTGAACTGAATATCACATTTAACATTTAGTAAAAACAGGTGCATACAGCGTGAAGTGATAGGTGCGTAGTTAGGATAAGTGAAAGTGATGTGCAGGGGGAAAGGTGGTGCATATATATACATCAATATACAATAATGATAACCTAACCTGCCAAATTACTGGCAAAACATACAAATGCAAAATCATAAACAAAAGATGCAGATATAGATCCTCGGTCATCCAGGTTTGATAAGTGAAGGGAAGGAGATGTCGACGTTTCGACCCCTATAAAAACCAGCAGATTTGACGTCTTGGAGGTGGGGTCTTCATCAGGACCAACGGGGAAGGGGGAAGGGAAGCGAAGGGTATATGTTGCACCTAAGAGTAATATTATGCAATTAGTAAGGTGTGTCTAATGGAAAGGGCATCCAAACAGAGAATAAATAGGAATAAATTACCAGTGACACGCATGGCTAAGAGACCTGGGGATGGTAGATCTTTGGAGGACTAATCACCCACAGGCTAGGGAATATTTCTTTTACTCCAATGCACACAAGACGTATGCAAGGCTAGACTACTTTTTAGGCACGCAGGGAATTCAGACGCTTACAAAAGACATAGAAATACACAGAGCTGCGTTATCAGATCATGGAGCTGTTACGATCTCGATGTCCCTCCCCCAATGACCCACTCACCAGACACTGGTGCTTGCGCGACACCATGCTCTACCGTCAAGAGGTTATAAAGCAGATCCAGCCAACAATCAACGACTACCTCATACATAACGACACCCCCGACATCTCGCCGGCGGTGTTATGGGAAACGCTTAAGTCAGTTATAAGGGTGGAATTCATAGCAATCGCAGCGGCGGACAATAAAACCCACAGGCAAAAAGAGAAGACCTCACCAAACAAATCAAAGAGTTAGAGCGTATCCACCAACGCACAGGCGCTCCAAGAGTGTGGTGACAACTTTCTAACACCCGTTCTCAACTGGCGGCTAAAGATATGGACAGGGCGAATACTCCGCTCTCCGCCTGCGACACTCCTATTATGTCGGGGGGGATTAGTGCGTCCGATGCCTACCTAATAAACTGGGAACCAAGAGACAGGAACAGGGTGTCCATTCGATCCGCACAACAGGGGGGGGGATCTGGTCCTAGATGATAAGGATATAGCGAACGTTTTCAAAGACTTTTACACACACCTCTACTCAAACCAATCCCTTGACCCCGAGGCCGGTGCCCGATACCTCCAATCGGCGCGTACAACATCCCTCACCCCAGATCAAGCGGCGTCCCTAGACGGGGACATCCACATAGAGGAGGTCATATCAGCCATTGCCCGACTAAAGCTTGCAAAGTCACCAGGACCAGATGGGTACGCCGCTGCTTTTTACAAGACATTGTGCCCTGTTTTAGCACCAATACTGACAAGACTATTCAACTCCTTTTCGGAGCCTGGGGCAATTCCTGCCTCGATGCTAACAGCCTCCATAATAGTCCTCTCCAAACCGGGCAAAGATAAATCGCAATGTAGCTCGCATAGACCCATCTCCCTGCTGAATGTTGATCTGAAACTATTCACAAGTATCATTGCCCACAGGCTCAACGTGCATATACCCTCATTAGTGGACCCAGATCAAGCAAGCTTTATTCCCCGGAGACAAATTAGTGATAACACTAAGCACATCCTCCATATCATTGAAAAGGCCACCCGCGCGCAAGGGGAATATATGTTACTAGCGATCGACGCAGAAAAGGCCTCTGACCGGGTTCATTGGCCTTACCTGGAACAAGTCCTTAAGCATTTTGGGTTTGGGGAAAAATGCAGGACACAAATCCTTAATTGCGATCATGCGCCAACGGCGACAGTTTGACTCAATGGCTACAAATCCATGCCCTTTCCGATACACAGGGGCACTTGCCAGGGTTGTCCTCTGTCTCCCCTACTCTTCACTCTATACATGGAGCCAATGGCCCAGAGATCTCGCAACCACCCAGAAATTACTGGGGTGCCGTTTAGAGGCGATCGACACGCCATCACTCTGTATGCAGATGACGTGTTGGCGACCCTGGAGAGGCCGGCTAAGACCCTGTCGGTCTTTTTGGGGGAACTAGTGTCTTTTGGGGCAGCCTCTGGTTTTTCAGGACAATGTAGGGAAGTCACAGGCACTTAATCTTCCCTTACCGTCTCAGTCAATGTAACAGCTTGCGAACCACTACTCCATTCAATGGGACACGGAGACGATCCCTTATTTAGGGATCAACCTCGCCACAATCACCCAGGCAACAGCTGACAACAACTATAAGACGTTGCTCAGGCAAATCCATCACGATTTCGGAAGGTGGACACGCCTCCAGATTTCCTCGCTAGGGAGGATAGCGGCAGCCAAAATGACCATCCTCCCTAAGATACTATATCTCTTTCAAACCCTCCCCCTGCCGCCGCCACCAGGCATAATTGCTAAACTCCAGATGGAACTATCACAGTTCATCTGGCAAGGCAAGAAACCGCGTATGAAGAAAACCTTGAGCTACCTCCCCCCGGAAGCTGGGGGCCTGGGTATACCAGACCTTCATTTCTACTATCAGGCTGCGCAGTTATGCTATTTAGTTGAATGGGGGCGGTCTGAGTCCGAGAAGCACTGGCTCTTTCAGGACAGGGCCGTGGCTGGCACATCTCTCTGGAAGGTTTCCTTCCTGCGGAAGGCACACAGACCACCAAACCTATACTGCTAGCCGGTAACAAGGGCGACTATGATAGCCTGGGACCAGACTAGCACCAGACATGGACTGACCACCTTCCCGTCCCCGGTGACCCGCTGCTTGATAATCCAGACTTCTCCCCTGGGGTAGGGGCGGAGAGATTTGCGGAATGGAGACAATCGGCTTGTCGCTCCATGGGTCACTTCTTCGACGCTGAGGGCGTACTCTCTATCCCCCAGATGCGCGAATATGGGCCCGGGAGTCCGAAAGACTCCATTACCTACAACTGAGACACTGGATCACACATCCCCAAAACAGACCTAACGCACAACGACACCTCACTCAGTACGAGAGATGGCTCCTTGCCAAAATATCGGATAAAAGCCTTATATTTAAACTGTACGCACGCCTAATTAAAACTAAAAAGCATACACAACGCTGGGCAGGCTAGGTGGGAGGAGGAATTAGGGAGGACACTGAGGGAGAAGGAATGGGGAGAAATCTCATATAGGGCTCACCATACAGCCAGAAGCAACGCCCTCACCGAAACCCTCACAAAAGTTACCACATACTGGTGTTACACCCCGGTAAGACTCCATAGTATCAAGTCCACACAAAGAGCGGACTGTTGGCAAGGATGTGGGGGGCGCGAGACCCTGACGCACATATTGTGGGAATGCCCTCAGCTTCAACAGTATTGGTAGCAGGTAATAGACGACATAGACACTCGAACACCCAACTGCCGCGTTTCCCTGCATACATACTGCTGGGTCTCCCAAATTCGCTCACATACCCTTTGAAATCCAGACGCGGTCGACACATAGGCATGGCACTGGAGGCCGCCACCCAAAACATTCTCAGCCACTGGGGCTCCTTGCAAACTCCCACTCACATGACTTGGCTGCATAGGCTATGGCACTTTTTGGGAATGGAAAAGATGTCAATGTCCTTAGCCGGGAAGGGAACCGCATTTGGGGACTTGTGGAGCCCATATATTTCACTACTCTCGCAGGAATTCCGGGAATTGACCTGCCCAAGATATCTCTGACTATTGCATCTATCAGAGGCGACCCTGCTACCGGTAATCCCAGAACATGGAACGAATTCAAAGATTGTACAACTTTAATGTCCCTATGTGCGGGTGAGGGAGGGAGGGCGGGGGGTGTTTCGGGATGTTGGGGAATGTTCAGCCAGCACGAAATTAGCATCTTTATGTCATGCTTCACCTGAGGTTGCGTACCCACGGTGGTTGTGAATCTGCAGTTGGCACTGTTTGTTTTCTTAAAATTGCTAATAAAAGAACTGAACCATAAAATAATAAACTATCAGACAATGTACCGCATTACGCAGCAGCCTTTTTTTTGCTGCATAATTTAGTCAACACTGAGACATAATTTTGGCCTCCATTGCTGCATAATTCCAGTGGCCCCAAAGCAGGCAGCACACGTTAAAAGTGCTTGTGCATGAAGCAGAGAGACTGTGAAGTTAGCGAACTTAGGTTGGTGTGCGTGCAAATCCTGCATTGCCGATCCCTGATGAGTTGCACTACCACTGGTGAAACAAGACAAATGGAGGTACCAATGGGTGAGGCAGGCTGGCCTTTAGGGTCCTGTGACCTCAGTGAAAGAGTCACTGTTGCTCTAGTGTGTGCTGCTTCGGAGGCCTGCCCAGAAGGCTGGAGGTGAACTTCAGTATGGACTGTGGTGGACAGGCCTTCAATGTTAACTCACACTTGCCACTGCTAGGGTCCACCTACTGGTTAAGACACCAGGGCTTCTAAGGTCTAGGGGGGCCTTTTAAGGTCTAGTATGGGAATGTGCTCCCTCAGGAGAGTGGTCTGGTCATGAAGGCTGAACCTGGTTCCCCAGTCCAAATTCGACAGCTCTGGCTATAGTGCCACATCCTCCCCCCCACTGAACACCATACTGCCCTCTGAAAGAAGTCTGCACTGCCTTCAGCTACAACCCAGTTGTGCCCGCTATAAACACCTGAATGCGACTCAATTCAAATTATGCACTAGACAAGAGTAATATGCTGCCTGAAAAAAAATAGTAACACATCCTGGAAAAAGCAAGCACTCATAGGGAATGCAAGATTAAGTAAAGCATGTGAAATGTAAGTAAGAAAAACATGGTTACCTTAACACTTTTACACTCATTATTCAGAAGTCAATGAGTATTCTTACCTGAAAAAGTAAGTACATGACTACAGGGTCCGGAAGGGACCCGTTTCAATGTCCTTTGCTTATATCCTTACAAAACGTAAGCAGTATGGTTTAAAAAGACATCCCTGAACACAGAGCTGTGATACACATTTTATAAACTAAAATAAGAAAAACAGCTGATAAGGGTCACATTAAATGTTTTCACTCCATGCATCAACCAGGCATGCAGTACCTCCAGGAATGGTGCACTCCCCCACCTGGGGAAAACAATGCTGTTCAAAGAAAGATGAGAAAACGAAAGTAGCGCTTCACTGGCAAACTCTGTAAAGTGGCGTTAATGTGTCCAATCTGGCCACTTTGCAACCACTCTGTCTTGCTTTATTTATTTTTTGTATTTTGAACCTTTTTCTTCTCTCCGTCCCGAGGCTGCACTTTGAAATAGAAAAATGTCAGAAAAAGACTACATTTCCAGCAAAAGTGTTTCTTCTTTTTTGGATCCATTTCACAGGGGAACGAATGAAGGAAAAGAGAGAAAAGAGTGGGTAAAAGCCATTTCTTGAAGTCACGACTTTTAGCAAGTGAGGAGGAGCAACACAGAGACAGAAAAGCAGGGAATAAGAGGAAGAAAGAGAGGGGGGGGGGCAGCTGCCAGCGGCAGAGCATGTGAAGTGGACACTGTCCTTGTGTTCTCTGGGCAAGAAGGAAAAGACTTCCTCAAACAGCCACGAATGGCCGAGCCTTATCTATAGGCCATGGCTGTTAATGCCGTCCTGGGACGCATTTTTTAAATAAAAATGTTAGGCAACTGATTCTATTGAATTAAAAAAGTAGGGGTACGCCGTGCCCTGCCGATCCCGCCCACTTCGACCACTGATCAAAGTGATGAAAAAAACATTGTTATTGTTCCTATAAGCACCACTGATCTTTAAAAAAAAATACAAATAAATTAAACCTAGAAGCCAGGGCTCTAAAAACCTTCTTTGGTTATCTTCTTTCTTTAATTGCTTTGCAACAAAGACTACTTAGCAACTTGCATAATAACCACATTTCTTTTGATAACACTGAGGTCATGATCTCAGGTGCCATGAGGCCAAGTTTACTGATCAAGGGTTGAGTAGACAGCAAGGCTCTAGTGGAAGAGAAAATATGTTCTCTCAAAGATACAGGAGGAACAGAGCCTCCAGAGCAGTGTTTTGAGTCGTCAGAACCAGAACCTATTGGGCCACAGATGTCATTAACTCAACGCCATCTTATTGATGAGGGGAGCAACGTTACAGCCATGTACATGGGAACTAGAGGGAACATAATAAGAAAACAGTGGTTTTCTATTAGGCCACAGACGTCGTTCCCCCAGTCATCTTGTTGTTGAGGGGGACAACATTACAGCCATGTATTCGGAAAATACAGGGGACATAATAAGAAAAATGCACCCCATTCACAAACTGCATTTTGTAGTATGGCAAGTAGTCCTACAGTGGTACTATTTATATGTTACAAAATGCTATTCACAAACCTACATGTCAAGACCTCTGCCTCTCTATTGGTAATCAATGCACATTGTTCAGAGAGGCCCATTTTGAGCCCCCTGTATTTTTGCAGTGTACTTCTTAAGAAGCTATAAATAGGCTCTATTAACAAAGACTGGTCACCAAGCCAAAAAATGTGCACGACTGATCCTTAGCGGGTGGAAACAAGACATCAATGCCATACTTCAAGGTCAAGTAGCAACCAGTGCAGACTGCTCCTGACTGCGGTCGCATGATTATTCAGATGTTTTGTTTAACATGGATCAATTACATGTCTATCCAAGCAGGGTCCTCTTTAGCATGTTTTGGTTCATCACCATTACTAAAGACAGAAAACAATCTTTGAAGAATGTAATCGACCCTAGTTGATGTCTGCCCAAATTTAGGATATCCTGGATACCAACCATATGTATCTTATGAGTTCAGTCTGCGATCTCATATAAATCAACAAAACAACAAGGGTGATGGATTACCTCTGTGGCACACCATATTGTTAGGATTGAACATAAATAGTGTAAATGCTATTTTCTGGTTAGGTATTACTCTATCCACCGGACTGCTTAAGCTTAGCTTGATACTTGGTGTTTTTTACATAACATGTAGGATGGTCCACACCACATATTGAAAGACAGCAACAAATCTAATAAAACTAAAGTCTTACCTTTCTGATAGGGCTCATAGATCCTCAAGGACCAAGTCTATCTTTGTCTCAACCCTTCTACTAGTAGCAAATCTACTTGGAGCTCAACCTGTAAGTCGCTTTCCTCTACTTACTGTTGCAAATGGTGCTGCAACCAGTAGTTAACACGGGGAGGAGCAGCTGTGAAATTAAGCTGATGTTTTTTGGGTGGGTGTTGTACAGTGTGGGCTTCATTATTTAAGGATATACCTCTGCTCGTTTGCATTCTGTGGGGCCAAATTACTTCACTCCAGTGGCGGCTGGTGCTCACTGCTCAAGGTAAGTTGAAATAACATTTGTATTTCAGTTTGTGAATGATTCTACCAGAGTAAAGACAGTCAGAAAACCCCTATCCAGTTCCTTAGGAACAGGGCCGGACTGGCCGTAGCAGGCACCAGGCGTTTTCCCGGTGGGCCAGAAGAGTGGGGCCGCTTTTGCTACAGGGTGCCGCTTTTGCAGCAGTGCTGGAATATTGGCCTTCTGTAACAAATGTAGCAGTGGTGCAGGACACTAGCATCCACCGGAGCTTCTGTATAGCTCAACCCCGGGGCCGGTCGAACGGAATTGCCAGGGCTGGTTTCTGGTCCCAGTCCAGCCTTGCTTAGGAACACTTCCAATAGCAATCATGGGCCTTTACCTATGTATCAAAGGGTAGAACAAAAGTTCTCTCTTTTGCCCCGTTCTTACAGATACCGAGGTAGGAGCACCATCTCCCAAAACTATACATACTCCCCTGTTGATAAGACCATTTGCGGAACTTTACCTTCAGAAATGTGGTGGTAAACTGATTGCACTTGTCTGTACTCTGATGACCTAAATGTGAGAGAGAGAAATTATCCTGGTTGCCATACTTGGTGCCTATACACCTGACAAGCTTGCACGGCCAGGTGATGTGAACACTAGTTATATGAATAACCCATGCATGAAAATCAGAGCCGTGGATGGAAGTTGTAATACTAACCTGAAATGATACACAGCACATTTCACAATACCCCAAGAAGAATTTCCCAGCAGAAGATTAACTGAATTTTCATTTTCTTGTAATCAATGTTTCTGTGCTTGAAAAGCCTTTTCTCTTGGATGTTCTAAAATCCTCCCTATGTGAGTTTCAGAAAAGGATATACTGGGTTCCAGGGCTGTTAGAACTGGGGGTCTCTAATTGGTAGAGGTAGGTACCTTTGTCCAAGTAGGGACCCTTTCTTCTAGTCAAGGTAAGGGGGATACACACTCTAGATAACCCCTGCTCACCTCCTTGGCAGCTTGGCACGAGAAGACAGGCTTAGACCAAAGGCAATGTGTAAAGTGTTTGTACTCAAAACACATAGTAACTCAGTGATAACACCACAAATGGACACCACACCAGTTTAGAAAAATTAAGTATCTTTATCTAAACTCAACAAGACCAAAACGACAAAAATCTAGCTTACATGTAGTCAAATAGCACTTAAAAACTGTTTTTTTCAAAATAAAGCTTGTAGAAAACGAATAGCTCCACCTGGGTCTATTGCGACGTTGTGACAGCAATAAATCCAAAGTACGGCGCCGACCGCGCGGTGTGCAGCGTCAGGCACGGAGTCACACGGGCCCCCAAACAAACAGTACCTTGGAAAACAAAGTCTATGATGATGCACAGCATTGTGGAGGTGAGGCGTCAGTGCCGAGGTCACGGCCGGCTCCCTGGCTGCCATGGGGGAGACGAGGCGTTGTGTCGAATCCAGGAGAAAGGGCAGTCGGTTGCATCGGCGGTGAGGCGTCGGTTCCGGTGAGGCGATGCAAAGTCGGCGAGTTTGTGGAGTCAACCGTGGTGGTTATTGGCGCCGCGATAACAGGATGCAGATGCTGGCGATGATGAAGTCGATTTGAGCGCTGGCATCGGGAAGGCCAATAACTGCAGGTGTAGGCAGGTGTCGAAGGGCGTCGGAGCTGCAGTGCAGGCCAGGCTGTGCATCATGCACTTCACAAGCTTTGCCCCTGGTCTCGGTGCAGGTCGCGGCGGCATCGCTGACGACATCAGAGATTGCTTTTCTTGCTTCTCTTAGGTTTGTTCCAGCTCCCAACAGCAGGGACAACCTCCGGAAGCCAAAAACTGGAACAGGCACCTTCTGGCAGGTCAAAACTCTCAGCAATAGAGTTCAGGGGAGCTGGGGTGGAGTCTTTGTGTCTCTGAGACTTCAGAACAGGAGGCCAGCACACACAGGTCCTTGGAAATTCTTCTTCAAGCAGGTTTTTCAACAAATTTCATGTCTTTTTTTTTTTGGGAAACACAATTTTATTGATTTTATCACAAACAAACGGTATACAAATGTCATTATCATTGGATGGTACATACATTTTTGGCAGTGTTTCATCATTATAGTATTTAAGTTTCCATCAGTATCACAAGTATACATCTTATTCCAGATAACATTACCATCACAATTTACCTATATCCATGGTTTATATTGTTCCTTTCTACTCATAACAATACAACTTAACGGTCCTATGTATAGAAGTTCCCCCCACCCACTTTTCTGGCCTTCACCCGTGTTTGCATTCATTAATATGGGATGTGATCTCGTGAACAACTAAAGGATTTTGGAATAACGTATCTATTAATGGCATCGGGGTATTGCGGTTACTCTCATTATATAACCTTAATCAGATACGTTCGTAGAGGTAAGTATTACCGGGGACGGTGGGACTACACTTTGGGAGACTATGGGTTCCAAGGGGTCTATAGCTTTTAGTGATTCCAGCATCTGGTCCCATTCCATAGATATGGGTATTTTGCGTAAGCCTCTGGATTCTTCTTTACGTATTATAGCACTCTCCGCGCTGCCCCATCGGGTCATCTCTGCATGCCAAATTAGTGGTGTGGGGGGAAGGGCTGATTTCCATCTAAGAGTAATTGCGCGCTTTGCTATAAGGATGGCCATATCCGTAAACTTATAACGTACTTTCTTCCCTTTCGGGCAATGATGTAACCCCAATAGACAGCTCTCTGGTGTTGTCCAAACATTCGTGCCCGTCAGTTCTTGTACTAAGCATCTTATTCTATACCAGTAACCCCTCAGCCGCGGGCAGTCCCATAACATTTGAAGTAGGTCTGCTTCAGGTTCCTGACATCGGGGGCAAGGAAGTCGAGCTTCTGGATACATACTATTGAGACGATGTGGCGTAAGATATGCCCTATGCAAGATCATACACTGTATATATTTAAATTTAGCATTCCTAGATACCTTTTTAGGAAATTCTAATATAGTTGCCCATTCTTTGTCCATAAAATCCCTGCCCAGATCTCCCGTCCATTTTGCGCGCAGGGGGGTGAGCAATATTTTAGCATGTGACCTAATGCCCCTATACAACCAGCGGACAAGGTGTCGCCCTTCACCCATTAAATGTACTGCATGTATCAGTTCATGGGTAGGAGGCTCCATTCCATCTGGGGACCAATGTCGTTTAATATAATTGGAGATGGCGGCATGTAAAATAAATAATGTTTGGGGGACACCATGCGCGTGCGTGAAATTTTCATGATCCGCTAGTGCCCGATCTATAAACAGTGCCCCGATCGTCGTCACTCCTTCTTGTGTCCATTGTGTGATTTTACGGGTAGTGATCAGCCCATTTGCCATAGGTATCCCCAGCAAAGGAATGTTAGGTGAATACGGGGGCGCTCGCTTAGTATATTGTAGCGTCCGTTTCCAGAACAAAATAGACGTCTTGAGCAAAGGGGGAACCATGTGAGGGAGCTTAGTATTAGGCAAGAGCAATGTTTGAAGCGTACCTCGGGTAAGGAGTTGAGGCGTGTAGCCAATATCATGCATATTTTGCCCTGCTAACCAATAAGCAAGCCATTGTAGCTGAACAAAGTTCCAGTCTTTGTCCTTTCCTTGGCAGAAACAGCAACTGCAGGCCAACCCCACACAGCAAAATGGGCAGTAATCCTCCTCACAGCTCTCCAGCTCTTCTCCTTGGCAAAGGTTCCTCAAGTCCAGAAGTGATCTGAAGTTTTGGGGTTTACGGTCCACTACTTATACCCCATTTTGTCTTCGTTATTCTTTGTGCAAGGGTCTCTGAGCTCAGTATAAATCAGTTCTGTCCTCAATGGTGCAGTATGACCACAGGGGGCGGAGACAGCATTGTGCAAGGGAGACAGGCCCTAGTCAGGTGCAAGGAAATTTCCTCCCACTACTCTAAATGAAGCCAAGGTCTATTCAGCTGAGTGCTGAGTCATCCAGGAAGGGCCACACACACCTTAAACCCCTCCCCCCATTCCCCAGTGGCTGTCTACAGTGAATGCACATCCCCAGCCCCTGTCACTCCAAAACCAGACAGTCAATCCACAACCAGGCAGAGGCACACAGAATGGTTAAACTTGAAAAGGCTTACTTTCTAAAAGTGGCATTTTCAAATACACAATTAAAAAACCGTCTTTACTAAGAGATGTGTTATTAAATTTTTAGTTCAGAGACCATAAACTTTATTCATCCATCTTGTCCCATGGAAAGTTATACTTGTAAGATGTTACAAAGTATCTCCCATGCTATCCTATGGGACAGATAGCCTTTCAATAGTGAATAACGAAATTGGTAGTATTTCACTATCAGGGCATGTCACACACACCAGTACATGTCCTGCCTTTCACATACATTGCACCCTGCTCATGGGGGTACCTTGGGCCTACCTGAGGGGTGCCTTACATGTAAGAAAATGGAAGGTTAGGGCCTGGCAAGTGGGAGCACTTGCCATGTCGTCATGGCAGTTTAAAACTGCACGCAGACACTTCAGTGGCATGTCTGAGATACCTTTTTAGGGCTACTCATGTTGGTGGCCCAATCAGTGCTGTAGGCCCACTAGTAGTATTTGATTTACCGCCCCTGGCACACTTCTAGTACTAGGGACTTACCAGTAAATCAAATATGCCAATCAGGGAGAACCAATTGTAATAACAATTTACACAGGGAGAACTTGCACTTTGACACCGATCAGCAGTGGCAAAATGCCCAAAGCATCTAAGCCAGCAAAAACGAAATCTAGCACAGCATCAAAAATACAGGAGGTAGAGGCAAAAGGTCAGGGGAAACCACGCCAAAGATGCTAAGTCTAAGAAGGGCTTTGGGTTGTATCTAATTAGCTGGCCTTTATAGAAAAGCATAGTGGTATATGAAATGCTTGTTCAGGGAAAACATCTCTGTGGTAGTGTCTATAAAGATCATGCCCCCGTTCAGATGATGAAGAGAAGACAGGTCCTCAGAGCTACAAAGACCAGCATTAGTCTCAAGGGGTTTATGTATAGGAGCTCGTCCTCTGCAGAAAAACTTGAACTTCTAATGTGCCAATGACGATTCAGCTGTACTCTGAAGAGTCCCTTGTGTGGCAATTTTCAGGTTTTGGTGGGGAAAGGGAATGCCTATCTTGGATTCTCTTACATGAGGCATCAGCCTATGTACTTATAGGATTGAAAGAAATGTGAATCTACAAAGGATTGCAATCCCTTTACTGACACCCTATGTAAATGATGTGTAATGATTCTCCTGAAGAAAGTCCAGCCCTGCGAATAAGCTGGACATCAGATGCCACTAGGCACAAGGCTGTCTGATTCAATCAGATTGTGGGGAAGTAGTGTGTCCTGATACGGCTGTTTCCTGAAGTAAGGGACTACTGTCTGGGGACATTCCCCATATCTGTTTTTATCAGGGCTTAAATGAAGCATCAATACACCTACAACATATGTGTGATATTTTTGGATAAGTAATTTGAATTAGCATCTTGGAAATCTCTAGTGTAGAGCAAACCTCCTACTTGTAAGACATGTAATGTTGCACATGTGGTTAGTCCAGATTTATACAAAGATCGCCTCTTCCCTTTTGCACCACAAAAAAACAGGAATAAAACATGGAGTGCTGTGCCATACATAATTTTGGGCAGAAGGCGAAAGCTTTGAAACCTGGCCATAAGAGCTTTCAAGACAGATGTATGTAAAGAGAAAGAACAGCAGTAGTAGTTGGACGAGGGAGTATCAAACTTACACTTCATCATTAAAGCACACCCCTACTGGGGCAAACTAAGGTTGTATCCAAATCTTGTGTACTAGAGAAGAAGTAGCCTGTTTTGACTTGCAAGTAACCCTTGTTTGGAGGACTAGTACTACTTCTTCCAAAGGTCACTGGCCAGTCAGTCTAATTTAGCATAAACTTTTGACAAGTGGGCTCGCTCTTTCATTCCAGAATGATGATTTTAAGGGTAGACAGAATGTCACTACTTGCTTAGTCATGATCACTAATTTAGCGGCTCTTACTTTGCACCTGATAAACACTTCGTAAGTGGTGGTACCAAAAAGCACCTTGCCATTGAATGGTAGGTTTATCACCTGAATCTGTGACTCTCAAATTGGAACATTTCACATGAACGTGGCTACTGACAGTAAGTTCCAAAACGATCTATTGACTCTGTGACAAATGAGTCAATAGATAGGGTTGTGTTCAATTATATGGGTAGCTATTTAGTTTGCAGAAATGAATATTGCAATACTACTAAAAAACATTACGGAGACCACACTTAGGGCACTACATCAATTTCTGTAATAGACTGTGGTATTTATAGTTGTCCACTGTCCTTATGGATAACTCCCTACATTGACAGGAACTGCTGTCATGGCAGTTTCTGTCAGTGCATGAAATGTTTGAAAGACAGTACCATCAGACATGATGACTAGCCAGCAGCAAACCTTTCAAAAGTGTTTTGTTTTGCAAAAACAAACTTCTAATGCAGGAGTATGTTTTTGAAAAGCAAAATAGTTAATGGTCCCACACGCTGGGAGATTTCTCCCAGGGTGATGGGGTCATTATTTGTTTTTCTATGCCTTACAGCCAGGTTTTACTCTAAATAGTGTGACAGTATAAAATCCTTCCTTCAACGGCCCCATCTCTGTCGGGCCATCAGAGGAGACTTTCATTACACATGGAGTCTTACTACTACATACGTGCAACACACCCACCACAATACACGTGCAGGGAAGGTCAGCGCGAAGATCTGTAGGTCATACAGAATCCCTCTTTGGGCCATCTATGACTATCTATCACCCCCCTCCTTCTGCTCATTAGAGACTTTGTATGATCCTGAGCTCCCCTTTGCTTATTTACTTAAAGCTTTGACCATATTTCCTGACTGAAACTCCTTCTGCCATCTTTAACAGACGACACTCATTTTCACCCACCCGCCTTTAAACTCATCTGCTAAGTTTCAGTCCCTATGCCCTTAGATCCACCTGCAGACTACTGTGCCAGCATCACACAGTGTCGTCTATCACTCAGAGGTCAGGGTGTAACAGTCCAGGCTTTTTATTCACTTTTCATGCTCTGATTTTTCTGCAAATACTTTCCAGCTCTATACATGGGCTGAAGAGGTTGGGGTTTCTCGGGGTTGGCGCATAAGAAGCATGAATAAGAACCATTTACAAAAGAGATATCCAAATACATATGGCCTACGCTCACATAGACATCTTCCTGTTCCCGGTCTTCTTCCTTCTCTTCCAGATCCTTCTGAGCCTGTAGGTGTTGATCGTCCTCCTAGTTCTGCTCCAAGTTCTCCTTTTATGGGCTGTCTTGATACTCTTCATACTCTTCTGGACCCTGGTCGAACTAGTTCGGTACGGATTTCTTGAATCTGGTGTTTCTGGTTTCAGTCCTTCTTGACCCTGATCTTCCTGGCCCTGCTCCTGGCTCATCCTTGTATTAGTGCTTCCTGGGAATCCTGATCCTGGTAATATTGATCCTAACCCAAATCCTGCTGGTCTGTGGGGTCCTTATCCACTTGGCCCTGTTGTCCTGGTTCTCTTAGGCCTGTCAGTCCTAGTCATCCTGGTTTGGGTCATCCAATATTCTTCTTGCCCTGGTCCTTGTGGTCTACCCGGTACTGCATCCACTGGTCCTGGTCATCCATTTTAGGTACTCTGGGGCTGGAACTGGTCATTTTGGTAGTGGTATGGTCCCACTGGTACTTGTGTTTCTGGTTGTCCTGGTTCTGCTGATCCTAACAAGTCTGGTGCTAATACCTCAGTTCCTAGTCCTCCTGCCCCACTTGGAACATCAGGTCCTGGTCTCCTTGGTTCTGACCTCTCTGGTCCTCCTAGCTCTCTTCCTGTTTATTCTGATCCTTCTAGTCCACTTAATCCTTCCCTATCTGGTCCCTGGTCTTAATAGCTCTAGTCCATCTGCTTCCGACCGGACTCTCCAAGTCCTCCTCCAACATGTCATGTTACTATTGGGCCTGGTCCTCCTGCTTGTTGTCATCCTGGACTAACTTTTCCACTTTGTCCTGATACTCCTTGTTCAGGCCATCCTGTTCTTAGCCACCCAGCTTTGTCATTAAGGGTCCTGGCCTTCCTTGTCCTGCTTGTTTTCTTTTATGCCAGGTCCTGATACACCTGGGTCTCTGTGACCGGAGCTTCCTTTTCCCCTTGGTTGTGGTTCCACTGGTCCTCCTTGCTCTGGTCCTCTTACCTCTTGTCCTGCTGGGTGTGTTTTCCTGGCCATCTCCTTTTCATTCTTCAGATCCTGTTCGCCTATTCTTACTCACTCTCAGTATGGTCTTCCTAGTCCTGGTCCTCGCAGTCTGTGTTCTCTTCCTGGTTTTGTGTTCCTTTTCTTTCCTGATCCTCTTGACCCTCGTCCATTTGACCTGGTCTTTCTGATCCTTCTCAACCTGTTCATCTGATTCTTAGTACATCAGTTCTTGGTCATGCTGGTCCCCTTTGTCCATAGGGCCTCCCATGTCCTAGTCCTCTTAGGCCTTGACCAATTAGCCCTTGTCTTCCTGGTCCTTCTGGCCCTGTGCCTTGTCCCGATGGCCCTTGTGGCACTGCAACCAATGATCTGGGCCCTCTTGGTCCTGGTTCTCTTTGTCTGGGTCCTTCAGAGACTAATCATTTTGAGTCCTCCTGGACAGCCAAGTTCAGACCCATAAGCCTTCCTGTCCCAGGCTGATCTGGTTCTTCTGATCTTCTTTGCCCTGGTCCTGCTATCTCCAGGTCCTGATCGTTCTGCTCCATATGGTACTCTGGGCCCTGGACCTATGTACATGGTCCACCTGGCACTCCCAAGCCTGTTCCTGGTCCTCTTACTGCTGATCCTTCTAATCCTCCTTGCTCTGGTCCTCCGGACTCTGGTCTTACTAGTATTCTTAGTAGTGACCCCTCATCTTCCTAGCTTATTCTCTTCCCCTGACCATAATCCTACTGCTCCTGATCTTCCTAGTCTTCTAGCATCTAGTCCTGATCCTCCCGCTCTTTGTCATCGTGCCTCTAGTCTACACCAAGTACTCCTCCTTACTCTGGTTGTCCTGGCCATCCTGTTCCTCATATTGTTTCTATCCACATGGCGTGGACCTCCAAGGTGTGGTCATCCTGGTCCTGATCACCATGGCCCTCCTTTCTTCCTCATCCTTGTCCTATTATCCATGGTTCTGATCCTCTTCGCCCTGATCTTCCTGGTCCCACCTAGTCCTTTGTTTCCTGGTTCTCTTGGAACTTTTCTTGCTGGCTCTAGTTGCCTGTGTCCCTGATCTAACCTCCCTGGCAGCCCTGGCCATGATATTATTCTTTTTTTTATAATTCTTATCCTTCTCAAGATTATATTCCAGCTGGTCCTGGTCCTAATAGATTGTTTTCTTCTGGGCTTTAGTTATGATGGGCCTGGTTCACCAAATATCATAGCCTTGATCTCTTTGGTCCTGGTTCTTCTTGTCCTATTGTACTTGTTATCATAAACCTTACCTTTTGGCCCTTCTTGGTTCCCCCAGTCTTGGAACATTTGGCTCTGTTCCTTTCTGGTCCTTTTGGCCCTGGTCACCTTGTCCTGGTTCTCCTCACCCTGAACTTCCTAGCACTGGTACTGCAGGACCTTGTCCATCTGGCCTCACCATCTTAGTCCTTGCCCTCCTGGTATGGGCTGTCCTGGTCCTCCTGGATCTTTTCTGTGAACTTTTTATCCTACTGGCACTGCAGCCATTGCTCCTTGCCCTCTTGAGATCCAAGTTCTCCTTGTTTTGCTCCGCTTGAGCATGGTCATTTTGGTCACTGTCCAGTCCTCTTGTTTTGTCCCACTTTGTGATCCGAGCGCTGGCCCCCTAGGTGCTTATCTTCATGTCCCTCTTACCCGCTATTTCTGATCCTCCTAGTCATGATCCTTTTAGCTCATCTAGTCCTCTTTGCTTTAGTTTTCTGGGTGCCCTTGGTACTGGTACATTTGGTCTTCCTAGACTGTGTCCTGCTTATCCTGGTTTCTTGGTAACAGTGGCCCTTGACCTCCAGGTCCCGATCTTTGTAGTCCTCGTCAATCAGGTCCTGATCCTCCTGGCCCTTGTCCTCCTGCTCATTGTCCTTATAGTTCTGCATGCTAGCCTTAGAACTTACTGACCGTGTACTTCCCTGGTCTGTGTCGTCGTCCTTCCCGTGTGCTCCTACACTTAGGCCTTTGTATTCTGGGCTTCCTGTTTAACAGGCTCTCTGTTCAGGATATTTTCATCACCCTCACCCCAATTCTCCTCCATCAGTCATCCAGGTCCTGCTCCTCTGGTTTATCTATTCCCATGGTTTGCCTGTTCATAATCCTACTGCTCCGTGTTCTCATAGTCCTTGTAGTCTTAGTTCTGGTAATCCTTTTTCTAGTCATGATTTACCGGGTCTTCTAGAGCTGGTCCCACTGGCCTTGATTTTTCTGGCCGATTCTAGTCCTATTAGTCCTCCTGCTTTGCCTGTTCCACCGTGTTCTTGTCATTTTGACCTTGATCCCCTCTATCATGGTCCTCTAGTAATGGTCCTCCTGGGTCTGGGCTTCCTCATCCCTCTGGCACTGGTCCTCCTAGTTCCCATGTTGCGGGTCACCCTAGTTCATGTAGTGCTTGGCACTTGGTTTGTAGATCCTCCCAACCCCTTCAGTCTGACCCTCATGCACCTTCTGATCCTGGTCCCACTGGGCCTAGACTTCTTGGTCCTTTATATCGCCTTGTTCATTCTAATCTAGGTTCTCCAGGTCCTGCTAGCCCAGGTCCTTTCAGGTTGTTATCTTCCCTGTACTGTTCCACTTTTTTATTCTTGCCTCTTGATCCTCCTTGATCTGATCTCTGTGGTCTTGGCCCTTTTGTCTCTGGTCCTTTTTTCCATTGGTCTCCTGGTACTGGTCCGCTTTGGTCTGTCTTTCTGGGTCTACTACCCCTGGCCATCCTCGGTCCTAGTCGGTATTCTCAGGACCTGCTATCCCTCCTCGTCATTATGGTCCAGTGCATTCTGTTGCTTCTACCCTTGGTGCTTCTCCTCCTTCTGAGTCTTGTCCACTGGGTCCAGATCCCCCTGTTCCACATCCTCCTGGACCTCCTGATACTTCTCACCGTGGTCCTGGTACACCTTGTCATGTTTTTCCTTGTCCAGTTCCTCATGGCCTTTTTGTTCTTGGTCTCTTCTGGCATTGGTAACCCTGGTCTTTGTAGATTAGGTCTCTCTGGGCCTGTTTTTTTATCATGGTCCTCGAGGCTCGGTTGTCCTAGCCCTCCTGGTGGTCCACCTTCTGCCCCTTAGTCTCCTACTTGCCATCATACTCCTCCTACAGGTCTTAATCATTCCTTCCCCAGACCCCCTCCAGAATTACTTTAGACAGGTACAGCAACCAATTCTGTCACTCAGATTTTATTTTTTGAGATAGCACTGTCAAGGACAAAAATTAGGGCTCAGTAGAGACAGGACCGTGCCCAATTAAAACACAGCTTAGCATGTTAAAAATTAAAACTATCATCCCCAGGATACATTGAGCAAGTGACTAAAATGTCACTGTGTTTGAAGGGGCCACTCATGACATGGGACCAATAAGCATCTACGCCTGAAACCCACTCTGCTGCATGAAGACAATGAGCATGTGTGTTTATTTGCTGACAGCAAAGAGCATTACATACCTGTCTCCTGCTTTCACTTCCCCATTACGCATAAGCCCGATTGCTGTGTCTCACTCATTTTAACTCCTGCAAGTGTACCAGTAACTGTGGCCACAGACACCAATTTCCTACTGTACATGCCCCTTTTTCTGGGGCCCAGATAGCACCTATCTGTCTGCATTCCCTATCTGCTGCTGCTTGTCGAATGCTGCTGTGTTGCCAGGTTTTAAATACTAAGCAGGCACAACCCCCCCATAAAAAAGAAACCTACAGCTGGCACAAGGCCTTCCATAAGAAGTCTAAAAACATCCCAGGCCTAAAAAATAATCAAAAAGAGGATCATGAACATTAAAAAACAATGTATTCCTATGAGTGAATAAAACCTTTATGTAAAATGCTTTAAAACCATACTCCTTATTCTTTGCAGACAGTCAAATACTCCTACACATCAGCGCAACATATCTGCGTAGCATATCCTGAAGCTCCTAAAATAGAGTCTTACATTTCTTATCTGAATATTAAAATAACAAATGTTTTTATTCATAAGTGATTTTACTGTTTTTTCATCTGTAAACAGCTTAGCTTAATTCATGCACTTACCTTTGTACAAAAGCTTGTACATTTGTATATGCAGGGCCTGAATGGCCGTAGCGGGCACCGGGTGTTTCCCCATGGGCCGCCAGGGTGGGGGCCGGTTTTGGACCCATGGGGGGCCGTTTTGTTACCGGGGGCCGGTTTTGCAGCATAGCTGAAATATCGGCCCCCTATAACAAAAGCAGCAGCGGTGAAACGGGAGTGGTGCTTCCAACTAGCACTCCCCTCTCCCCTCCGGGGGCCGGCCGAGCTGTTTGCCAGGGCCGGTTTCGGTTCCCAGTCCGGCTGTGTGTATATGCACTTACATTCAAATGCCTCACACATTGTGCAGCCTCATTACAAGATGGCCACCACCCTACCATTGCTTGTTGTCCCTATTTTCTTCACTGGCGGCTAAATAAAGACCTCCTTCACACTATTTATCCATCCAACAGTGAAAGTGCACATCATCTCTACTATGTAGATTGTGGCCGGCTAAAAGAAAATTATGTACTATTTTGACAGCTTCCGGGTAGATAGCTGACATATACTATTTGGCCGGCAGCCAGGTAAATAGCTACTTCCTTAACGTTTCTTGGCGGTTTTTCCACAGGAATGCCTTTTGGTACACCCTTGTGAAACAGCAGAGTGTTGCATTCCTATTCTATTCTTGTAATCAACCTTAATTTTCCTCTCAACCACTACTCTTGACAGCTGTAAATTTGCATGTGTTTCCAGGATGAGTATTTGCAAAGTGTTGGTGAATACCCACAAATGTACAAGTACATGGATGTTCACAAACTGTTATGGGTGGTTCCACCTAAGAAAGCCCATAAACTTCCCCTACTATTTAATGTGCAAATTCCACAGCACTAATGAAATTGCTCTACTTGAAAATTCCACATACAAGTGCATATTTACTCCTGTCCTAATTCTATGAATCAGGAGTTGAACTTTTCCTTGTAGGTTAGATTTTATGTGCTCCTATGCAGTTCTTAGGGTTACAAAATCCTGGGACATCTTAAGGATTTTGGTGGCATTGGGCCAAATGTATTTTAGAGGGCCCCTGTTCGGAGAAGCTTTGAATTTATGGTCCTATTTCAACTCTTTCATGCCCTCTTTGGATAGGTCACTGACAGCGCACAGACATTCTCCTCCAAATTTTAAATGTTTACATCGAACATTCAGGCATAGTGATGTGTATTTTCAATATTGTAATGCAGCAGCAGATCACTAATATTACAGCAAATATTCTATGTGACACCCTCCCATTTCTCATATGTGAGGTCCTGGTTTGATCTTAAAGAACTTCTTTTATGGATGTTGCATGAAACAAACAAAACCTTTTTCAAATGTCTATAACAGACTCTCTCACATCAACCAGATTAAAATAAACAATATGTTAAAGATAATGTGAGGAGGACCCCGCCCCAGCATCTTATGAAGGCCATGACCCAACACCCATAACCTCTTCTCACTTTTTTACCCCAGCACGACCGCGACAATCAATTCCAACAGCCTCTAACCTGGAGGAAAGCAAACGAAAGGGTTAATTCAACAGCCCGGGATCCGAAGTCATCAGGAGGGGGCGGACTGAACAGTACCCCGGGCCAATCAGGTGACAGAGAGGAGAACAAGAAGTACGTCACCGTCACCGGGGGACGAAGCTCCAGAGGTCTGGAGTGAAGAGTGGTGGTCGCCCCGGGAGGAATGAAGACGCCGCCGCAACTCAGGAGAGTTGCGGCTTCCGCGGTACGTGGACAGGGGTAGGAGCGAGCAAAGGGCCATAGGGGTTCTGCCAGACAGAGCCTAACTGGGTGGATAGAAGAGGGGTGGGGGTGAGAAGGGGGGGGAAAGGACACCTATGAACGTATCGTTTATTCTCCATTGTGTTTGTCGTCTCTCTCCTTCTTGAACTTTTTTGGCTCGCATTGGTTTATTTTTGTTTTTGCTCAAAAGCCAGTGCTGCAACAGACTACATCAGTAACAGGGGCATTTGGCAGGAATATACCACCTGGGCTACTAATTGAAGCAGGGAGAAAGATTCTGCAGAAGTACATTTGTTTTTCTTTTCTTGTCTGTGCTCATCTCCCCACCTATTCTAATCTTCCCCATAAGTAAAGAGAGGGAAAAGAAAGTACCTAACCATTTCTGAGACACCCTCCTAACTAGCACTCCCTTGGTGTGGTATTGGTTCCTATCCTGCACCCAAGAACCAAGAATAGTATCACTTACCGTCATCTTCCTGTCTTCTTCCCCGAGATCCTGGGACACTACCGAAGAGAGGAAGAGAAAGAAGAACCTAAAAGAGGAAAAGACAAGTAACCGTGAAGAAAGAAGACCTGAACACGCCTTTAACCTGTTGCTCTCACATGACTCTAACTTTTGTTTAATAAACCGCCAAGATTGAGAAACACATCAAGCCTCCTAGATTTACTTTTCGCCCATCCCTCCCACAGATAATCAGGGCAACACTCTGCAGAACAGAGCTGGCTCTACCAGGGGCCCCCCTGAAAAGCTGGGGCCTTGGCCAGAGCCCACTTTGCGTATGCCTTAAAACATCTCTGACAAAATTGTTTAAGAATTGCCCCCCCTAAAATCCATATTAAGCCCCTTTTAAATCCACTGAAGTTCATCCCCGATTTGAGATTGACACATTCAAAAGAGGTACAATTATACCCTCTCACGTTCTTCATTGGGCCCATGGCTACCCTAGACGTCAATAAACCACAACCTGTGCAGAGTAACGCATTTGTATTGAGGGTATCTAATCCTCTGCAGCACATCAAAAGGGCAGCTTTTACCAGTATTAGGTACAGTTGTGATCTCCTGCAGAGAATAAAATCCATACTTTGATTGACTTCAAAGCCCAGTTCTGTTATGTAGACTGTGCTGAGGAGAACATACAGTCAAGCATCACCAACTGTGGTTTCCTGGCAAGCAGAGAAGCAGGAGAAAAATAAAGAAACTGTGCATGTTTCATGGTTCTTCCCATCAGCAATGCACAACCTGTACCCTTTGGAGGATTAATAAGCAGCACTCTATTAAGGAGGTGGGGTCAAAAATTATAGACCATAACTCCTCAACAGGACAGCGCTCCAACTACAATAGCAGATACTATGTCAAGGCCCAAGCCACTTGGTGATTGGCTGTATTTAGGCTCTGTTCTGTCAAGCACACTGATAGTATGATGCCGGGCCTGCCATGTGGCAAAACCCAGTTGTGGATCATGGAGAAGAGGTCCGACAAAGTGAGCGTGACACATTGCAGTGAGCCATTGAAAAGAAAGTCTGGAATGGTGCTGCTGTGTGCTTGTTAGCATTCCTGAGTGGCTATGTGAGTACAAAAATGTGTTGTGTATACCGAAGTTATGGGCCCTTCCATAATGATAGTAATGTTTGACATATTTTGAGCAATTATGGCATAATGATGTCCACCTCTACTATAATGCTGAATGGTGGTAACACCTGGCCTATTTTGGGCATCAATGGTATAATGCTGAGTTCGATACAATGGTAGTAATTCTTGGCATATTGGATCATTCATGGTAGGATGATGCCCACCCCTGGCTTTAATATTGGTAGACTAACCTTCCTCATTGTGACTTAAATACAACCTGAAAAAAGATTGGTGTGGAGGACAGCGACCAGGACAAGGCAACCAAACTTTTTTCAAGAAGAGCTGTGAAAGGGGCAGGTAAGGAAACCAGAATAGAGAATGGGAAATGGAATATTGGAATCATAATTCTGCCAGGGTCACCAGGAGTGAAAGGATATTCTAAACAATACATTAATTATACATCTATTATGTTACCAACTGACTCAAGAAGAGAGACAATGTCTGGAAAATAACCAGGTTTTCTTCCTACTACTAAGTATGATGCTTTTGATACTTTAGAATTTGGGATAGAATTTGTAAAACTGTTATGCAACATACATATATGTCTAAACATTTTTTTGAGGAGACAGAAACTAGCCCAATAGCAACACCACAAGTTTTAAAACTGTCTGCCTTCTATCCCCGTTGTTAGAGCAGAATCTATTGATTTTTTAAAAATAGTCCTTAAATAAGTCAAAAGTCTTATACAATCAGAAAACTATCCATTACATAATAACTCAAAAGGACACATTTCCAAACCAGGTAGACCCATCGTCTCATGGGTTGGTTCCCTGCTAGAACCCCATGTTCATATTTGTGCTTTTCCCCTCCAAACCTTGGTGAAAGGAATGCCACCATACATTAAAGACATTGCTGCAATGCTGACGTTTCTAAAGGAACCAATGTTTGAAGGTTAAAGCACATTTTATGAGTCATTCCCTTATGTTAACTTTGAAATAGAACTATTTTCAGTTTGAGGATACATTCTGTTTACAGACAGGGTGAACACTGATGGGATCCACCAGTACGTTTCCCAATCTTTATATAATCTGTACATGACTTTGAATGATAGATTAGTTGTGCAGGATATTAATTCACACAAGAATAAAATCACCACCTGGAAAAGATATCTTGATGCTATTTTCTTGATATGGGCATGTGATGAAAAAAGATTTGTTACAGTTCCTTTAATGGTTGAACAGACAGGATGCCTATTTGAAACTCAGTGAAAACCACAGTAAAGAGAAATGTTTTTCCTAGACCTGATTATTAGGGTACTGGATTGTAGGATAAAAACCACTGTACATCAAAAGCAAAGGATAAAAATGCTCCCCTACATATCCAGAGCTTCCATCATAGGGCTCTAAAAGAAGATTTGCACTTTAGCAAGTTCTCCAGTTTCACAGAAACGGTTCCAGTGTGCTGGATAATGGCATTCAATAAAATTCTCTGCAAGAGAAATTTGTGGAAAAGGGTTGCCCTAAAGTGACTGTCGGTAGAGTTAAAAACGTAGCATAAACAATCACAGGGATAGTTTGTTGTCACTTGGAGAAAGAAAGGAATAAGTAAAGAATAATTGCAATTATTACCTCCAATCCATTAGCAAACAAAATTGAAAAGTTTATTATGAGACAAATTCCCTCTACCACCTTGGTTCACCTTTAAGAGAAGGACCAGTTTGTAGCAATAGATTGGAACATGCCAGGATGGAACAAGGAGGTGAGATTAATCAATCTACTTTGTGGGATCTTCCACCAGCACATGGCTACCCTCCTTATTGCCATAGTAATGTATGCACACAACCATCGACCAGTAAACAAATGAATCTAGGCCTCACTACTCATTGGATCCAAATGGCCTTTTTTAACTGTAACAGCACCTGCATGGTCTATCTAATCACTTGCCCCTGTGGAAAGAAGTCTTTAGGTAAAACCAGAAGAAAGGTGAAGATCAAGATACAGTAGCACAAAAGTACCATCAAGAGAGGGATCTTAGCTATCAAGATGGTACTGCATCTCCAGGAACATCATCACAATTGCTGAATCATTAAAACAGATACAAAAAGTCTAAGTAAGTGGGGGAACAGTCAACGAGGAAGCCCTTCTTCGGCTGGGACAAAAATTGAGTTACCATTTAAACTCTGATAAGGAGGGGCTGAATGATGATATAGAATGGCTAAGGTTTGCCTGTTAGGTGGTGCTTTCCCTCATGAAGATAAGATGTAAATAATTGATGTTCTTCATTACATAACAAAATGTTATGTCATCGTTAGAAATCTGCAAGAACTGTGATGAACACGCACAACCTATGTACAGTAAATGATAAGTAAGGTTTTCCTTTTTATGGTGTGCTCCTGGGGTATCGCTCTCCGATCTGGAGCGTCAAATGTCCAAAGAATACAATTGCATACCCTGAATAGGGTCAGTCCCCCTGGGCACAACCTAGAACCCTGCAGAGGGTTATTCAACACTTTATAACTCAACAAAAAAGATTTTCCACAATTTATGGTTGAATATTTGATGGGTTTATCCAATGTTCATGAAAAAAAATTATATATGCTCTTTAAGTTGAACTAATAACGATGAATCCAAACAAACAATTGTACATCGTAATTATCCTCCTCTTAATACAAGCCTATCCCGATGTAGTTCGGGCACTCAGCCCTTCGTCAGGGTACAATTACGTGAAACGTTATTAGTTCAACTTAAAGAGCATATATAATTTTTTTCATGACCCATTAAATATTCAACCATAAATTGTGGAAGATCTTTTTTGTTGAGTTATAAAGTGTTGAATAACCCTCTGCAGGATTCTAGGTTGTGCCCAGGGGGACTTACCCAATTCAGGGTACGCAATTGTATCGTTAGAAATCTGGCATGAGAAGATAAAACACTCACTGACTTCAATATAATCTTATTTACATAATGGTGTGACTGTCTAGATATTGAGAGCACCTACTGATACAATTGCTAAGAAATATAAACAAGCTTTAGGATAGCATTGACTTTTGTACGTAGAACACACTTTCTAATTCCAAACTGGCTTTAAGATTATGCTGCCAACAATACATAGAGAATCCAAATAACAAGAAGTGCACAGAACTATCAGAACTTTTTCAATCAGTTTCAAGATTGTGCTGCCATCAGCATACAGAATGCACAGCAATACATAAAGTACTGATGGTGCTCCCAGATACAGACAGAAGCACTTACTAACAGAAACAAGTATGAGACACAATAATCATTATATTATTGAGACTTTGGTAGGAGACAGGAATAAAACATTAAATACTTAAAATATATTTTTGGTGTTATTCCTTAGTACAACAATATACATTTAGTTTCATATTGACACGTTCATTTATATATTGAGCACACTATTTGGTACATCTTCTAATGTTCAAGACCTCCTAATCTTACATCTGGATTGTAGTAACAACCTGCTCCTTTGCCTCCTAGAATCCACACTGGCACCCCTTTTCAGCATCTTAGAAGCATCAGCAAATCCCATCTAGGGCCTGAAGAAATATGATCACGTCAAACCCATCCTGGTAGAACTTCATTGGTGCCCCTTGTCAGCCTGTACCATCTTCAAAGCCAGTTGCATCATTTACAAAGCCATCATGACCAACACCACAGCTTAGCCTGAAGAAATATGATCACGTCACACCCATCCTGGTGGAACTTCATTGGTGCTCCTTGTCAGCCTGTACCATCTTCAAAGCCAGTTGCATCATTTACAAAGCCATCACGACCAACACCACAGCTTATCTTGCAGACAAGCTCACCATCTTTGGTTGTTCTACAGCCAGGACATCATTAGCTGCAAACTAACATGTGTAAAAAAGAAAAAAACAATGCAGCAGGCCTTTTCCATCTATGCACTCATGATCTGTAACAACATCCCCATAGCCATCAGGACTGCTGCTCCAAATTAGTAAAGAGTTGAGAACGCAACTCTTTAAAGAATACTACATCACAATGCATTAACAGTCTACAGCTACCTCTCCTAATGCTCTCCTGTACCTCTTGTGTCGCTAGTTGACTTTATGCTTGTCTTTGACCATGTACCAACTTTTGACTGTTTTAACGCTATAGAAATACCATATGCCAATACAACTGTTGAAGAATATGCACGTTTGCTGGTGTTACATGACCTTACCTAAACTTCAGCTATCGAGTTATAAGAAAATAACTTTAGAAATCAACTCATGATAAAGGAGAAGGATTTATTGGGTACAATTTATAACGAAATCATTATTTTTTACGAACAAATACCCTTTAGGTATGCTCTATTGACTGATCTGTGTTCTACTGGTTTATCACCTATGGTAGAAACTTCAAAGCTGGGTAGGTGTCGAAAGGTGTCGGTTTTATTCTCAAACAGAGCATATCACTGATGGCAAAAGTCTGACATATGAGAGACAGTTTGACTAATGTTAATAAGTAGGCAATTACTTGTACAACCAGTAAAGATAGATCGTGAGTGTCCTGCTATACGAATAGGGACAATTATGAATATGGGTGGACACAACACCAGTGGGAATATACTAAGCCTAATGCAAAAATGTTATATTCATGGAGGTAACAAGTTTACAGTTTTCACTTTGACTAATACAAAGTAGATGTATATAATTTGGAATGTAGTCTGATGAGATATATTACTTTAAAAAGTATGACGATTACTAACAATCCTTTGTCTTACCTTTGGTACTTTCATGAGCCTTGTACGTGTATACCCGTTACTCAATATTTATTACTGTTCTAATTTGTTTTTCATATGTAATGTTCTATTTCTAATGTGAAACACTTTAACACCTTTGGGTAATGTCCACACTATATAAAACCACATAAATAAATTTACATAACTCCAGGAGAAGGGGCGTCATAGTACATAATAACTAGTTTCCCAAATTGGCTGAGTATCACTGCTTTGTTTTTTCCCTTCCGATTTAGCCCTGATGAAAGCGTTGGACACAGCGAGGAACAAAGGCTCAGAAACTTGTAGGGGTGTTATTTTGTGTCAATAATAGGATTAATGATGTCAGAGGTGACGTTCTATTTTATGGCTATATCATTCAGTATCAATGACTACTTTGGTATTCTAAGCTGAAGACGTTTTAAAAGCAACACGGTTGGGTGTTTAGAATGACGTTTTGACGAAGGGTACACACTACATGTTTTAGATCCTCCGATGATGCAACATAACACGAACAGATAGGGACCCCCAGATACATAGTGGCTCACAATAGCATTTTGGTCACCACACATCATGTTTGCAAAAAGATATTGAGAATCCACTCAAACAAAAATATACATCAAGGGTGCTTTTTGCTCCCACAAACAACTACTGATCGTGATTTATAGACTTTGTGCTCCCTAGGAGAATATCTATTTGGGAGACTTAGGCTGCCGCTCACCCATATGAGAGATTTGAGGCAGCGAAGTTCCTCTTTTCATGGCATTTTCTCTCTTCCCATGTGGTAGAAAAAGATACTACTACACAGATACCTGTTCTGGGTGATCATACTAAATGGACTGATTAGACCAATTAGCTAAGCAAGATAGCCTGGTCATCAAATAATATTGGTAATTCCTGGCGTGTTGTGGACATCAGCTGTATGACGGTGCCCACCTTTTGTATAATCTTGGTCTTCGTGTAATGGGAATAATTCTAAGCATACTGGGAGCATCAGTGGCACAATTAAGCCAACCCTTGGATGAAAATGCCACACTGATGTTTGCTCATCAAACATGTATTTGCTAACATTGAAAAGTTAATATTTTAGGAGAAACGTTTTGGAGCTTTTGTTTGGGGGGAATTGAGTTTATTTTCTGTAACAAAAAGCTTGGATTTCAAGGCACCATGTTTGGAGACAAATTGATTACATTTCCAGATATCTACTTAAAGAGGATAGTTAAGTGATAATCACGATTGGTGTCTGAGACACTAGTCTGTAAGACTGATGACTTCTGGTTGCTGTAGGAACCTGTAACTTCAGTGATAGTGCTGTTGTAAGAATACTTAAATCTGTCTAGTTCCAGTGTGTACTGCCTGAGTTTGTACACTGGTTTACTTCATGTTTTCCTCATAGCGAGATTTGGGCAATTTTTTCCACCCTGCTTGCTCCAAGAAGATTTCCAGCCACAAGATATGATTGAGAATCTAGTTGGAAGAGACAGGATGGAAAAATCAAAGGAAGCAAAATGTAGAAGTTTAGAAAGAGGCTATGAAGTTTATGCCCTGTAATATTATCTGCCCAAATCATCTATGCCTTTTTAGGCCTATTTTTGGAGAAACTGTTCTTTAAAATACTCCATTCTTGACAATCTTTCTAGGGGAGAGTGAACCTGAACTACATCCGAGGAGGGATTGCTTGGCACACAAGGAAGATATTGGAATAGTCCATAAATGTTCCTTAAGAACCAGTGGTAAACATTGTACTGTAAAATGTAAGATTTGGCCCCATCTTTTCAGGATCTGTTCAAGAACCATCTAGAACTACTACTCTCAAAGATGATGAGCCACTGCTGTTGTTTAGCATACTGATGTTGAATAACCTTGCTAATTTAGAGAAACTACCATAACGGGCACACTGGTTAGAAGAAAGTATTACACAAAGGCCCTTCAGATTCTTTCAGCTGAGAAATAACTAAAACATATGGATTTATTATTTGATTTGATTTTTATCAAGTGTGCAATTTACTGGCAAATTGTTCTGGCGTGAGAGTAGCTGAAAGCAGGAACTAAACAGTGATGGAAAAAAAGCCACCTTCCAGATTTACAGAAAAATAAATGGTTATCTCATGGCACAGGTTCAGGTGTAGAACATTCTAGTGTTGCAGTGCTACAGGGAAGATATAGCTCCCCCGCTGTAGTGAAGAAAAGTCAGCAAATATAAGTACATTCCAGCACAAGACCAACCCCACCCCATCACCCACCATATATCAAGACTTCAATGGCCATGAGACCAAAGAAACTCCCCACCCCGACCAAGGTTTCAGAACTGTAAGGCCACACATGACACATTATAAACAAATAGACATAACTCATCTATGTAGGGAAAAGCAGCACCCAGTGCTGGAAGGTGAGGAAATCTGAAAGTTCAAAGCCTGGGTCTGGTCCACCATTAAATATAGATTTTACGTTTGTATAGGCAAACAGGTGACATACCCACAGCCGAGGCTGAGCACCCGGTGGCAGCGCCCTGCCTGGAACATGGTGTGCTCATTCCACCCGAGAGCAACTGTGTAGGGCAGGCCTTATATACCTCCACTATCATTCAATTTTCCAGGGACAGTTCCCAGCATGGGCCTTTGATCCCCTCCGGCATGCCCAGCATCCGAATGTGACCTTCTTTCTAAAGGATGACCCGTCCCCAGTGCAAAAGGTTCTACTAAATACTGCTAAGCCATGCCTCACATATTTACCATGGGCTACAGACATTGAAGATGGAGGCTATTTTCCCTTTAGACACCATAGGAACCAACAACAGTTCAAACAAGCTTTCAAACACTCTTTAATTAATGTTGTACGAATAAGACGTTCGTGGACGGCAAGTATATTTCCCAAACATCAGACACTCCAAGAATAAGGGTCCACACTGAGGAACTGACCACTGCGCACCCTTACTGCCAAGGTACAGACAACATCCTTCAATCAATTTTTACTAGGGAAGTAAACTTGGTATTTGAGTGGATTAATGTCCTTCAGGGAAAAGAGTGAGAGGACATCCATGCTAGAGTGGGCACAGGACAAAAACATCAAAACCCAATTTCCAGTCCAAGATGGGTTTTGTTAAGCATGACCCAAGATCTAAAATAGATGTCCACAAAAAAGTACATGACAAAGAAGAAAATACGACTGCTAGTATGGTGTGTCTGTCTATGCTGGTCTTCTCCCTCTACCCAGTCTCCCTGAATCTGATGTCATGTTTTACTACCTTTTGTCTCAAAGAGGAGACGGACAACTGACTCATCTGACATGCAACATTTTGTCAATCATTGCAGGAGACCCCTTTAGAAGCAATAAGGGTCATGCTAGGATCGCTGGTGTTTGACTCCCTCCGCGATTGGCAGGATTCTTTTGGTGGTCTGCACGTGTCTGCAATGGCAAGTCTTCTACATGGTGACCTGCTTCAATGATATGAAAAGTTGGCTACCCAAATAAGGCTGGTGTACCAGCTGTTTCATGAACAAGAGGCCCATGGGCTACGGGCATGGCTGCTGCACATGGAGACGGCCTGTTGCAGAAGGGAGGGGCTTCTCTTGCATCCCAGATTGGCAAGAGCAGGATGGTGGTGACAGATCTTAGTAGACAACCTGGGGCTTTGCTTGGAATTTGTCCTGTAAAGACTGCAAGATTCGTGGGAACCATACATTGCAGCTTCATTTATCTGGCCACTCCTAATCCCCAATCAACCCAACACTTTGCTGACTGTCCCATCAGGCCTTTTCAACTCTTCAAATCAAAGCCAATTCCATTTATCAAGTGCAATGTTCACCCAAAAGGGGATCTTGGTGCAGAGATAGATAGAGACAGTGCAGAAGCTCCTAATGGTACTCTCCAACAGTGATTCATTTTCAAATAACAGAATGAAATGGTCTTCAAGGCCTTTTGAAAGTCCATATATGACACCATATATTTAATTTAGCCAAAGATGATTCCACAATTGCGGTCCTAAATAGGATAACGCTCTGTATCCCTTTCTCATTTAATTTATTCTCAGCACAACGGATAATATTTTTGAGCTAGAGGGCAGACTTCTCTGGGACCTATACCAATTAAATGTATTTGCTAGAAAGGTTTTTTACATTCCTGTGAAGACGTTGGGTTCTTGAAGAAATAACACCAGGACTCCTGAGGTGTTATTCAAGTAATTATTAAGGGAGTACTGAGAATCTTCCAGCTACTAAGAGGCACAGGCAGTAACTGTCAACATGTGACAAGCAGAATACTTGTACCGTCTCATAACATTCCAAGTGATCTCACATTACAACAATTCCACTGGCATCACCACACCTTCCTTCTTTTAACAAAAGTATTCTTGTACACACTACTTAGTGAAAAATTGCAAGATATTCATCAGTAAATACAATCTCCACATAAGTCTTAAAGGAAGAAAAATGTAATACCTACTATAATTCAACTTTACACAAATCCAACTTTACACCACTTTTCACATATTATTCTTGAAGAACATCTGATGTAACAATCATTGAATTTTTTAGGTCTAACACGAACTTGTGTGCTTCCTTGTTTGTTATAATTTTACCATTGTCATTAGTAGAGGCATACACTTCCTGATTCTTACCCTCTGATCCGTTTGCATGTTTGAAATGTACACTAGGGTCCCGTGCCACAGGAGAAGTGATCGACCAGCTCCCTTTGGACTATTTCACTGCATTCCTACGTATCTCACATACTTGTTGTGGCTCCTAAAACTTAGACAAACCTTTTCTCTCCAATGTGGGATTTTTAACTCTAACCAAATCCCCAATTTCGGTCAAAGACACACAAATTGCCAACCAGGCAAGAAAACTAAATTTCGGTGTTTCCCCACAAGTTTTAGATTCACAACTTTTCTTATTGACATCATTCGATTTTCTACTTGCTAACTCCCACACTTGTTTCATATTGCACCCTTCATGGAACCATCCAAAACGGACACATCTGTGTGGAAGCTTTGCTACCCCTAATGAGCTCAAATGGACTCATGGTTGTAGCCACATGGGGTGTCATGTGGTATGACCACACCAAATCTATTATGGCTTGAAGTACAGATACATTGCTCCTATAGGCTGCTTGCACACACTCCACCAACACTTTGTTGAACCGCTCTACTTTGCCATTGCTTTGTGGGCGATAGAGAGGGGTCCTTCTGTGCTTAATTCCACAAGTACGCTGACTCATTTCTTCTGAAACAAATTGAACTCCATTATCTGTCAGAATATCCTCAGGAAAACCTTCCCTGAGGAATATTTTATTCAAGCAATTGATCACACTTTTTGTGGTTGGAAAGTTAATGGGTTCCACTTCAACCCACCTAGATAGATGATCTACTATGACTAGAAAATAACTCATGCTCTGAGGCAGAATGTGAAAAGGTCCTAGAAAATCCATTCCCAACTTCTGCCAAGCCCTTTCAGGCGAAAAAACAAATGATTCAACAACCCCCTCAGTGACTAATGTTTTATCTCACACAGTCTTGTACCATCCTCTTTCGCCACTAAGACGACGTTGGGTTCTTGTAGAAATAACACCAGGACTCCGGAGGTGTTATTCAAGTAATTATTAAGAGAGTACAGAGAGCCGTCCAACTACTAAGAGGCACAGGCAGTAACTGTCACTGTCAACACGCGACAGGCAGAATACTCATGTCATCTCATAACATTCCAGCTCTTTTGTACTTGAGCAATCTCCAAGCAACTCTAACAGCCATATTCTGAATCCTTCGCAATGTCTCCATAGACCTTTCCATGAGTCCAAGGTGCAGCAGGTTGCAATAATACACGTTGGATACCTTTATTTTATGCAACTGCTTTGATACAAACCTCAGGGGTTTCCTAATGTGCTTTGGTAGTGAAAAACAAGAGGAAGTTCGAGCGTAAATATGTTGAGTCAGGGGTAGTTGCTCATCTAATTGAAAGCCAAAATATTTCACTTTAAACACTAGAGAGGAGGCTGGCCCAAGACTAAGGGCCACAGTGAATAATTTCATTTAACGGGGTCGTTTACCATCAGCAATGGCTCCGTTTTGCTACCATTATTGGCAAGAAGTTGAGGGCCATCCAAGTCTGAACTGCTATTAGGCAAGCTGTAAAATTGGCTGCAGAATGGGTGCGTTCTGGTCAAGCATCAGAATCAGTTGGGGATCATCCCTATAAGATATTGCTGTATATCAAAAGGATTTTAGACGAGGGAACTTGTACTATGGACTTAGGCAGATCATCTAGTATTGTAAAGTCAACAAGCTGATTGTAAGCCAAGGGAGAACCGGAATGGTTGCCTTCTTCCATCTTAACAGTTGTGAACCACCATGGCTTTTGCTCTAGTAGTTGCAGTGCATGGATACTTTTGGATTATGGGGACTTGAAGTGGCCTCCATTTTCTGAGGCTGGGAGAGCAGAGGTTTCTGGGATGCAATAATACATCATGCCCAGTAGTGGTTCACTGTGTGATAAATTGGTAGCAGCAGAGAATCTACAGATTTGGCAAATCTCATCAGCAGTTCAATGGGTGCAATTAAACTCCCTAAAACTGAATAGGGATAATACTGAAACTAACTATTGTCCCCTTCTCTACTACACAGACACCTACTTGGTGGTCATTAGATCTATATGCGCATGTGTTGACAAGAGATATTTTTTTTGCCTCAACATACTCTGCTGTTGGTAATTAATTCGGGTGCTTGTTTTATTTTGTCTAGATTATTCTAATGCTCTCTATCTAGATCTTCCATCCAAATCCCTGTCATGCTTACAAGTCCAGAATATGGCTGCTAAGAGTTTTGCTACAACTCCCATGCCATTGCTCTGTAACTTCCCATCACAAATCTCTGCCTTGGCTCCAAGTGGGATGCCACGTTAAGTTTAAGGTTCTGTGTATAGCTCACAGAATCTTTAATAAGCAGGGCCCTCTGCTTTTAGATTCCAAACTAGAGAGATGCACTCTTAATAAGACCGTAAAATCTTCAGATTTTTTTTCAGGTTCCTCAAATTAAACTGTCAATGCATTGGTTGCAGTCCTTACATTACTTGACTCCGAAATTCTGGAATTCTCTGCCTCCAGTTTTGCTCCCAGAGTCCAATTATCTGAAATTTCGCACAGGGTTAAAACGTGGCTGTTTGTATATTCAACCTGGTGTTCTATCTTAGTGCCTAGACAATATTTCAAGGTAATTGTGTGCGCTTTATAAATCTGTATCATATCATATAGCGTGCAATGCAAAGACTCACCACACATTATCTTCGGCAATATATTATAAAGAGGTCCTACCACGCACATCCAATCCCTGCGGTACACAATATTTTGACTTTCACTGGGCCTCCAATAGCACACTAAATCCAGCGTCACATCATTCTAATCTCACCTACAAATGATTATACTCATACATCACATACTACACAAAACCCTCTTGCCATCATAGGCACAACATGTTTAAGCCAAGCAATGGGTAATTAGCTGAACTGAAAAACTCAACAGTCCTTCAGAACACCCAAGCATACACAATAAACACGATAAAGATATTTCAAGCTCAAACTCACATTATTTTCATACCTTTTCAAACCTAAACAGTGATCCAATTCTACCAACCACACACAAACATCAACAAAATAAACACTAACAAACAATGGTTTCTCCACTTCGACTGATGGCCTTCTGAAATCCGCATGAAAGTGGGCTCAGAGAGATTACCTTCTGCAATGCCTTAACAATGGCGGCTGGCGTCATACAAATGCAAAAACATAACACAGGGAATCTAATCTGCTGTATTATTTGGAAAGTGAGTCTTTCATCTTTTTGTATTTTCAGTTCTCTTCCACTTCCCTTGGTTCGCACTGGTCGTGGTAATGCAATACACCCTCGAGTAAAGTTCATTCAGTGTTTACTTGCATCAATTAACAAAGAGAAGCACAGTTCAGTTATCCAAGAGAAAGACTTCTCAGTCAAGCAGTTGTTCAGTTGTTAGATAACTACCTGGAGGGATTACGCCCATAAAATATCAAGCATAAACATCAAGTATAAACATTTCACACACCTCCTGAATTTGTCATCTGGTTTACCAAGGGTGGGGCAGGAAAATCCATTTCCGTGCTTGTCAACAAATAACACTGATGAGAGGTGATGTGGAAGCACCTATGGGGAGCTTCAATTATTGTGATTCCAGGGCTTTTATAAAATTACTAGGGGCTTGTTCATAGGAGAAGCCTCACTTCCGGGAAGAGTTGAAAGGGGAGGAGGCCAACCGCAACAAACCTAATCTAATGAGTGTTCAGTTCCTGCATCATTTCCCAGGAAAACAGTAACTAGAAAGGTGAGAATTCACAAAATTGGTGGTAAAGGATCTTCACAGATATGCCACTGCACAGGGAACAACAAGGAGTTTGCTTACTTCCGGGAGGCCTGCCACTACACAATATAATTTTTTCCTGTGTTCAAGCAAGGTGCACCACAATTTATGCGGAAGAGCTGAATGAATATCTGTCTCTGGAAAGTGATGACCTGGTACGAGAGGAAGGAAAAATTATGTTTACCTCTTTGGTTACCGGAGTGTCTCATTTGTGCGTGTTATTCAATCAAGTTTGTGCAGTGGTCCATTGCTTTCTTTGTTTAGCCAATACAGTATGCAAATATCTATTACCAAACATTCCATCACCTACCATTTCCATAATGTCACCAAGGGAGCTGCATCAAAGATGGATGAAATGGAAGAAACTGTTTAATCTTTATTTGCTAATAGTGTATGCTTAAAATATTGTAACTGAACGAAAAACTGCATATGTAATGCTATGCCGGGGAACAGAGCAATTGTGAATATGTGAAGACATCAGTGATCAACAACGGACTGGGCTGAATGACTATGAGTCATGTTTAAGAAACTGGACTTACACTGAAATATGACAGTCATTACATCTTTTGGAAAGGTACCAAGAATGAAGGCACCACTTGCAGAGGAGAATGTAGAGAACTATCTTATGAAATTGATTAAATCAGTTTTGATACGCAAATTTGAGTGACAGTCTGTCAAAGACAAAATTTCATGCCGCATTAATAAGGTCATTAAGGAATTCCGACTGAAAGAGAACCTGAAACCAGATGAAGTAATTAGACTGGCCAAATGTAGAACTACACATTAAAGTTATTAACAACTCTAACGCTGGGTGGGCCCTAGAATTGTGATGTTGGGAACTTGCCGAGTTATGGTTAATTACTCCTTTTAATGCAACAGAAATGTAAATTGTGCCCGTCAGAAGAGAGGAACTGCTTAGCTCGCTTTTAGGCAATATATATATATATATACACATATAAACAACACATACATACATATGTATAGATACATATATATATTCACTGGAAAAAACAAAGGTTAAAGGGACGTTATAGTTAGGTGAAAATATCAGTTAAAACAATGTTTTAAAATAACAAAAACATAGAAATTCATCAGTTCCAGTTATGGTTGTACCCTCACCTATTTCCTCACTTATGCCATGTTCAGAGACTGCATTGATAACATCCCTGACATCTGAAATGATGTCATTGATAACAATACTATGCATGGCGAGGGCACGAGTTGTAGTTACCCGCAAAGCTCAGGAGGTCAGGGTACCTCAACCCTGTTTCCTTATATGTTATTTTATTTTGTATAACTCTGGTGGCTGAGTCCTAAGATGGCGGATGAAACCTTTCCTTTAGGTTGCTGCCAAACAATCACAATGCGTTCTTGAAGTTGCAGATGGGTTTTTCATGTGAATTTCTACGTTTGTTTTTAATACCTAACTATGACTGTCACTTTAACCTTTGTTTTTTTTAGTGAGTTTCAAGGTTTTTCTAATATAACTCTCTGTCAATATATAAAAGGCAGGCCTATTAGTTTTGCCAAGGGGTCATTGCAATGTCTGCCAATGAACATTTAAATAAAGTATTTGTAGTCCAAACAACATTAAACAAGTGTCAGACTCTTTCTTTTACACTCCTCAATCCACAAAAGACCAACCACAAGGGGTTACTGCATTCCCAAGCTGAGGAGCACAAGCTCCAGCTTTGGGAATCCTTAAAAAATGATCAGCTTTTCCTGGGGTCAAGTTATATAGACCTCATTTTTGTTGACATATTTCTGGGGGGCTACTGTACTCCCTGCAGCCCTCCCACAACACTTTCTTTTTATTATTATATTTGTGAGTATCCCGGTCCCATCCGGGACACCCACAGATTCTTCATTTTTTGTTGAGGGATGTCGGGGGAGACCCCCTGCCAGCTCCTATTGTGGGTGCTGGCGGGAGCCAGCACCAAGTATGCTCAAGCCATGTGGCTTCTGCAGTGGGAGCAAACATTCTTCCACGGCAGGGGATAAAAGGAAATGTTTGCTCCCACTGGAGCCAGGAGACAGAGCCCTGGATGGTGGAGTCCCCTGGGAGGCTTACAAAACTGCAAGGGCGGGGCGACTTTTTTTTAATGTTGACCCTCAGCGCCGTAAAAAATACCTTTTTTGACCGGGCTTAGGTCACAGAGTAGCTCTACTCTGCTCCCCTATATGTTTTTTTTCACTTTTTTTGTGGACAGTGAACTGAGTCTCCCAAATCTTAAATTGGCTGCAGCTACATCTTTGTTGATGTAAGGGCAGCCAATCAGTTCTTAGATCTGGAGGATCCATGGATTCTTTGTGGAGTGATGTATACATACATTTTGAACCTTAATTTTTCAAAAACTACTGAACAGATTTACAGCAAATCACAAAAAGCACACTTTCTGGACCATGATCCAGCATTATGGCAAATTTGGAGTAATTTGTTTCAGGCATTTTGGCTTTACCTGTGTAAATTTTCCTATGGAAAACTGCATGGGGAAAACCCACTTTGAGACACCCCCCCCCTCCCCCATTATTCTCCGGCCCCGCTTAACAGATCACCCAGAAACATTCGATGAAGGAGGGAGGTGTTGCAGGAAGACAGAATTCTGATCCCATCCGATGGGAGCATTTTAAAATCTCCCGCCGGCTGGGAGCAAACATGCTTGCTCTGCCCGCACTGCTACAGGGAGGGAAGGCATGTTTACTCCCGCTTGATGGTAGAATTAAAAATGCTCATGCCAGGTGGGAGCAAACACATGTTGTCTTCATTAGTAGAGGCAGAGAAAGTACTGGGAGTGGGCTCCATAGGTACAGAGTACTTGAGCCTGCCATGGGATGCCCGAGGCCTTTTAAGGGGAGGGGGGTCACATGCCCTCCTCTCTCCATAAAACAATTAGAGCCATCCCCCGGGGCCTGGCTCACTCCAGGGTGTTTTTTTTTTTTAAGATACAAGGAGGCCCGTGCTTTTTAAAAAGATTTTGCCACAGATTCTCCGCGAATACTCGTCAAATAAAAAAAAAACATTCTTGGGACCCAGGAGGGGTACCTCTGGGGGACCCACCAACAGGGCTAAGGGGTCAAGGTATCCCCACCCTGCCTACTATATCTTTTTTTCACTTTTTGTTTTTTTAGGACTAAGTACTGCATCCCGAGTCCTAAAATGGCTGCTGCCACATCATTGTTGATGAAGTGGCAGCCAATCAGATCTCAAGCGATGTCGGGTCCGCAGCATGAAATATACAAAGTTTTTGAGCACTAAACAGATTTACACCAAATCATAAAAAGCACTCTTTCTGCACCCTGATGTAGCTTTCTGTCATATTTGGTGTAAATCCGTTCAGCGGTTTTTGCTGTAGCTGTGTCTAAAGTTCCTATAAAAAAATTAATAGGGAAAACGCATTTTGGGACCCCCCTTTTTCTCGGCCCCTGCTTGAAAGATCACCTCAAAACTTTCCATGCACAAATTAATCAAAAAGTTGCATTTTTTTGGAAGGTTTTGTGGAGATCCATTAAAGGGCGCCAAAGTTATTAGCAACGCAAAAAAGGTATTTCCTATGGAAACACAATATTAACTTTAACTGCCCAGTGGCGAGTGCTACTGGGTAATTTATATATATATATATATTTTTTATCCCCTCTATACATAGAGGGTCTTTTAATCAGCCTTCTTAATACATTTGTCTGTTCAATTGTCATTTACATTTTGGCTTGGCCCACCACAGCATTAAGGAAAGAGAAAGATCATTGTCCATATAGACTCCTAGGTTTCGAATAGAATGCACCGTGATTGGAGCTGGATTATCCTCCAGTGGTCAAAATTCGCTCTCAGAGGGCTGAGAGGAGATCTCGAGAAACAATTCATTACTTCAGTCTTGTTCCCGTTGAACTTGAAGGAGTTGACTCTAAGCTACAGTGAGATATTTTGCATTCATTCATGGAAAGATGCCATTGGAGAGTGTGAAGCACAATCCAGAGTAAAGATTAGTTGAGTATCATCAGCATAATTCATAAACTTTAAGCCATGAAATCTAATATGATTAGACAATGGTCTTAAATATACAATAAATAATGCCTGGCTCAGAGAAGAACCCTAGGGAGTTCCCTGCTTAACTGCTCTAAAAGAAGAGCAAAAGGAGGGTGAATGAACTGCTTGTGTTCTTCCTTTCAAGAACGAAGCCAGCCATTGCAAAGCTCTTCCTTTTACTCCTGTTTCTGATAACCCAGTGAGCAGAACATCATGATTAACAGTGACAAACGCTGCAGATCGGTCAAATAGTACCAAAGCTACCGGACGACCCTCATCTTCCACCATGCTTAGGTTATCCATTGCAGTGACCAAGGCTCCTACCATTCCATAAAGGGGCCTGAACCCAAACTGATCCTCTTCAAGTAAATTATGTTTCTCAAAAAAACTGGATAGTTTTTTATTAAACTTTTCCAGCATTTTAGTGGGAAAGGGCAGAAGGGAAGTGGGTCTGAAATTGTTGAGCACTGCCGGATCTGCAGAAGGCTTTTTCAATAGAGAGAGCACTAGTGCCTTATCCACTCTGGAGACACAGTGGCTGTCTGCAGAGACTGATTGCATTTGGCGACTAACGGACCTGCCACATAGACAGGTAACAGCTTCCACACTCTAGGAGGTAAGGAGTCCAATAGTGAGCCAGATGAAATTGTGCTAGCAACATTAAGAAGCTCACTTTCTGATAGATGGCCTAGGTCGTGTAACGTTGCTCCTGCAAAGTCTGCAATCAGAGAGGTCGAGCAAGTGTCTGCTGCAAAAAAGGGGGTAGGCAAATAATTTGAGTCTGGAGAGAAAGCTATGAGAATGTCTTTAATCTTATTCTCAAAATAACCTGCCAAAGCATTGCATAGTGATTGAGTGGGAGTAGCCTCATGTAGAATGCAGAGTGGATTAGACAGATTATTGGGGATAGAGAAAATAGCTCGGCAGAATTAGAGGTTGCTAGAATTTCATTTGCAAAGTATTCTGCCTTAACAATTCTGATTTGTTTCTTATACTTTGATTAAATCTATGGGACAGGGCTGTTAGAGCTCAACCAGATAGCTACATTGCACTGAGCCCACTGAAATGTTATTCATTTCCAGCAGCGTGACAACTCCAAAATAATTAATTCAGTGCTGCCAAAGCTGCAATTTGGAAAGCTTAACAAATTTCTTTCAAGAATCTAAAACATTCAGGAATATTGCTGTAGATATCAACGAAGAATCCACAACCTGCGATTATAGGTTTATAGGGCATCTCTATGCTTGTGTATAGCAGTAAAGGATGGCATACTTTTATGGGTAAATTAAATAATTTGAACATCTCAGTACAATGTATTTGCACAAATGCCTTTGTTAACAGGGTTGGTAATACAAGGTGAGCTACAGCCCCAATAGTGGTTTCAACCTCATACCATAAAGATAGATAAATATGTTTTATGAAAGAATGCCACTGCGTTTATGGCTAAGGCCCTGATTTAGAGTTTGAAGTGCGGACAGTCGTTCCTCTGAAACGGTGGAACTGAACTGCCCTTCCGGATGAGTGAATATTGTGTGCCATATTTAAAGAAGGTGCTGAAGGCCCAACGTCAGTCATAACTGAGTAGCGTCCGTCACGGATTCTCAGGACTCGGTCGTCCACTTCCCAACCCATTGCTAATGGATAAAACTCCATCAGCGTTGGTATGGCATAATCTGTCTGCCATATTTAGAGTTAACCGCCATCGGCGTGGGATGGGGAAACATCACAATGGTGTACAGTAAGGTTGGATGTGTTTTCAGATGGTGGCTGCATCCACCAACACACACACAGCTGCGCTATATCAACTTATCAATCACACCTGCAATTTACACTACAAAATTACTACTCCTACCAAACAAACCATTTAACACTCTCACCTCATACCAGCACAACCAAATGAGTCCTTTAATTTTGTTTTCCACCAAAATGATAAAGGTGCCCATACATTTTCAGAAAATAAGTCAACAGTTATGATGAATGAGACTGTGAGGTTTGAGCCACAGTTGTTTAGAGCCCTGGTGCAGACAACCATGAGTCGGAGAAGGCAAATGTGGTACGGATTAGTGTATAAGGTGAATGCTGTCTCCAACACCAAGAAGTCACAGGAGGACATCCGAAAGCACTGGTACAGTCTGTGGGGGAGAGTGTGTTCCCCCAGCTTCTAGGGCACATTAAGATGCCCTGACAACTGGTGGTGGTTCCCCCAGGCCCCTCAAACTCATGCTCTGAGTAGAGAAGGTGTTGTCCATATTTCACACTGAAAGCTTTGCAAGAATTCCAGGCAGAGTGGATAGCGGTAAGTCCAAATAATACTTCTCTAATCTTAACAAATGTATCCTCTCTCCACTTTGTCACCCCTATTCTCTAACTCAAATCTCTTCAATGGCAACTTTTTAATGCACTTCCAAACATGACCTCTGTCACTACTAAATACATACCTTTAATATTCACTGTATGAAAGTTTATTTTTAATGGTGGTAGATGGTAGTAATTAAGTCACTAATCTGATAGTTGCAGTCAAAGGTTTCAATAATGTAAATGTTAGCTAACCCCTGGTTGCTATGGCACAGAGCATACAGGCCTAAGAAACACAATGTGTAAAGCATTTAGATGTAATAAAACAGTAAAGAAAAAGTAAAAGAAACAACAGATTAAAAACCACACTCCAATTTTTAAAAACAGTGGTAAACAGGCTAGAAAAACAGTTTACGAAAGAATCAAATGTTAAGATTGAAAGACATAGCTTTTTTTTAATGAGAAAACAGTATGGTGACAAGTCTGTTGAGGAATATGTGGCTGCACTGAGAGCTCAAAGCAGCTAATTGCGAGTTTGGTGAAAATGTGTACATGTACAGAGACCAGCTTATTTTTAATTGTGAATCTAAGAAAATCCAGGAACAGCATGTCATAATCCCAAACTTACTGAAGTGTTAGATATTGCAAAAAGAATTGAAAGGTCTATGATGTCAGAGAAGAATTTAGCAAAAAAAGATATTGCTCACATACATGAGTGTGCTCAATTCAGGGCAGAGTAAAAGCAGCTATTAGTGCTGTAAAAAACAACAGTTTGTTTTAGGTGTGGCTCTAAATCACATCTTTGTAACAATCCGAATTGTCCTGCTATAAGTAGGAAATGTAACAGATGAAACAGGCTTGGACATTTTCAGAACGTATGCAAAACTAGTAAACAAAATAGCACTATTAAGATTAACGCTGTAGAAAATGTAGAAGACTGTTTAGACAAATTAGTGCTCACTTTTCGGATATAGATTTCAATGTTTATTCAGTTCAAATCGAGTTTAAAGCACCTTTAGGATTAATTAATATTGACAATGTTTCTATTGACATCATGGCTGATTCGGATTCACCAATCACCATTTGGTCAGAGATGAGTTTTAGAGAAAAATGGAAAGTAAGAATATTGAAAAGAAAACTGATGTGAATCACAAGGCTTTTGGTAATTTTGATATTAAAGTGCTGGGATTCTGATATGACAATCTTGAACTCTAGGTGCGTACAATAAAAAATAAGAGATATGTGGCTATTAATGGTAGTGATATTGTGGGGTGGTGTGATTTAGGAAGGCTTGGCATTGTTTTGAGTCCAGGTACAGATTGTCCAATTTGTTTACGGGATATACTTGTAAACTACGTTATATGCAACATAGTAATGTACAAGATGTAATTGAGAAACACAAAGCAGTTTTTTCCTCAGAGGTTGGTCAAGTACAAGGTTTTGAACGTAAAACTAAACTTAAGAAAGGAGCAATATTAGTTCAACATAAAGTTTGGGTTGTACCATTTAGTGTTTGCCACAAACTTAAAAAATCTTGATATGTTATGCAAAGAGGGCATTATTGAAATGACAGGTAGCTCTGCGTGAATTCCTGTTGTTGTAAATCACATAAAAAACATCAGGTGATATACGTCTTTGTGCGTGCCAACATAAGCTCTTAAAACAAAAATAGACTGCCATCCTCTACCATGGATACAGGATTCATTGGCAGCTATGAATGGTCTGAAATATTTTTCGATAATAGAGCTGAAATATGCATAATACCAGGTTGCCCTAGCCAAACAGTCACACTATCTTACCATGTCGCTTCATTTGGGACCTACGGGTATTTAAGGTTGCCGTTTGGTTTGACCAGTATTTTTCAAAAGCTTATGGACCTGCCTTTTTAAGATTCGAATGGAGTGTAAACATTCTAAGATGATTTATTAATATTTGCAAATACACTTGAGGAGCACAATAAGTTGTTAGATAAGATGCTACACATTTTGGAAAATAGGGATTTAACTGTTAGTATTGATAGATGCAAACTTCTTCAAAGTCAGATTAATTATTTAGGACATAAAATCACACCCAATGGTGTTGAACTCAAGACAGATTTGTTACATGCTATTTCAAAGGCCACTAGACCATGTGATAAGGATTCTCTCAGATCCTTTTTAGGATTAGGAGAATATTATACAAGGGTCACACAGGGTTATGCAATTTTGACAGAACTTTTATGCAAACTATTAAGGAATGGTGAACATTTCATGTGGCAAAAGGAGCAGAATGATGCTTTTGATATGTTTTTACTTTAATTGTTCGGGCTCCAGAACTCAAACCATTGACCCTCTTGCAGAAAGCTTTGTAAAGGTTGATGCTAGTTCACTAGGGTAGGGCACTGTTTTTAACCAAACTGTTGCTGGTAAAGAGAACACAGTAGCTTTTATCTCTAGAGCAATATGTGGAGCAGAGTTGCACTACAGCACAACTGAAAGAGAAGCCTTGGCCTGCGTATTACATGCGGAAAATCTTAAAACATTTCTGTGGGGGAAGAAGTATGTTTTATTGACTGATAATATACCATTGGTTTATATGATGGATGTTAAAGATTCTGGCAGGGCTTCCCCTGGGTTAATTAGACTAGTTTCTAGGTTGCAAGAGTTTAATTTTTAAATAAGACATATACCTGGTGGTAAAAACTTAACAGCTGATTGTCTAGACTACCACAAAGCAAAACTGTGGATGAGACTATTTTGGACCAACAGGAGTGCATAGTTAGTAAGTAAAAGTAAGTCCGTTTTTATATAGCGCAGCTACTCACCCATACGGGTCTCAAGGCGCTGGGGGCCCTAGTGGAAATTAAGTGAGCTATTGCCCAGAGTCACATGGTGCTGAGCTGAGCTGCCGCCGGAGCCGGGGATCGAACCGTGAACCCTGTGCTCCGAAGTCAGCTGCCCTGGCCGCTGCACCACACCTCTCCACTTTTATGAATGCAGTTAATATATATGCCATTACTGAGAAGGAGTGGCCAGACAAATGTGAGTCTGACAGCCAGTGTAGGCTAATAAAAATATATTTCGTGAATAGGTAGCTACCTAATACAAAGCACGAATCGGGCCTGCAGAGTTATGCACATGTTTCGTTGGAGTTGAGTTTTGAAGGGGGAATCATGTTAGCTTACACTTTTCTTGGGGCCATTTTGTCACTTGCCTTCTAGCCTTAAAGTATAGCAGACAACCGCACCATATTCTGCATTTGTTCTTCTGCATGGAACAGTACTCCCATGCTTGCACTACTTCACTAGGCACATTTTAACAAAGGGCCAGCCTTCTTGGAAATGGTTATCCTCCCCCATTTTTGGGCTCCTAATACGATTCAGTTGCTTGTTGACATCTGCTTTATTCTTAGGCCAGGGAGTAGAGTGAAGTGCATTAGCGACTCTCTTCACAGATGTTTCTGATGCCTGGGGTGGTTCTTCCCAGAACCTCGTGGTCCAGAGCGGGGATTCCCACCATCATCCGGCCCAGATATTGGGCTTTGCGTATCTGGGTAGTCTACTGTGCAGCTCATGACTGACACCTAAAGTCTCTTCCACCAGATCCCTTGGTGGTCAATTGCCCACCAACCCTCCCAGTACCACAAAGCCAAGAAATTGTTTGGTTCAATGCAACCAGACGCCCATATTCACAGGCCCACTTGGTTCCATCACCTATTTTGGCCCACTCGTTTGTGCTACGCCTTGGCATCACAGGTATTTCACCCACCTGGCAATGTTTTCTCCTTCAGTTCCATTCTATGAGGAGTGGTTAATGGATCCAAGAATTTTTGCTTTATCAAGTGGGGTTACACAGTTAATATTAGGACGCCAGACGGAACTCTGTCATTCATGGCACACCTGCTGTGGCACTGTATGAGACCTCATTATTAAAGGTGTTTAAAAATTTACCTATTTGGTGGGCAATTATACAGGCAATATTAATTATACAGTGATGTAGTGAAAGAGGGATGTATTGGAGTAAAGGAATGAATATCATATGTCCAAAAGAGAGGATGGCTATTTGAAATGAATGAAATGAAAATGAAATTTGTAAAGCGCTCTAATACCTTGAGGTGTCTGGGTGCTGAGCTCAATACAGGTGGCTGATGAGAGGAATAGGAGGGAGCTTAATGATGAAAGAGACAGATTTTTAAAGCTTTCCTGAATGAAAGCAGATCGGTAGTTTTTTTTATTTCAATCGAAAGAGTTTCAAAAATGTGAGGTGCTAGTTATAAAACTCCTTCCATCCAATTGAGACGTTTTAAATCTGGGAACCACCAGATTAAAAGCTGAGGCAGAGCGGAGTGTTCTGGAAGGAGTGTACCAGCTGAAACTTTTCCTGAAAAATTCGGGACCATGACAATGTAGCGCCCTAAAGGCAATGCAGAGAGCCTTAAAATCTATCCGTTTTTTTACAGGAAGCCAGTGTAAATGTCTAAGTGCTAAGGATACTGATTCACGTTTTGGAGTGCCCAGAAGAAGTCGGGCTGCCGCATTTTGTAAGATCTAAATTTTGCCCAAACAATTTTTCTGAAGGTTAACGAAAAGGGCATTACAATAATCTATTCTTGAGAGAACAAGAGAGGTCGTCACTGTTTTCTGCAGGTCTTTAGGGATGAAAGGCGAGATTTTCCTGAGAAGTTTAATGGTGAAGAATGAAGCCGAAGTGATGGAGCTTACATGACTCTCAAATGAAAGCTTGTTATCAAAGATCACTCCTAGGTTCTTGACTTTAGAGGAAGGTATTGGAAGTGTGGCAAGTTCCGCCGGGCACCATGAAGGGGGCCACAAAGAGGAGTTTCTGCCGAAGAGTAGAACCTCTGTTTTTTCAGAACTGAGCTTTAAATAATTGTGGGTCATCCATTTCCCAACCTGATGCATGAAATCGTAAAACCGTTTCTACCGGGTCACTCGCCACAGACACCACGATTTGGGTGTCGTCTGCGTATGATATTGCTGAGAACCCAAAGGGTCTGATCGGTTTGTCCAGAGGTGCCACATAAATGTTAAAAAGGGAAGGAGAAAGGGGGGGGGAATTAAACTCTTCAAGTGCTACAAATTGCTTTTTGTCAGCAAAAAAAAGATTTCAAAAGGGCAGGAGCTTGATCCTTGATGGCGATGGAGGAAAGACGGCCAAGGATTAACAGTATCAATCGCTGCCGAAACATCTAATAGGACCAAGGCAGAGTTCCCTCAACCATCATTGGTCTGACTTATTTGCTCCGATGCAGTGATTAGGGTGAGTTCTGTACTGTGGTGGCTTCTAAAGCAGAACTGGGACGTATCCAAATGGTCATTAATTTTTGCTGGGAACGGGATGCGGGAAATAGGACGGTAGTTGTTTAAATTTGAAACGTCTGGATTTGGCTTCTTAAGGAGGGGGAGAATGGATGCTAATTTCCATTTTAGTGGAAAGTAGCCAGTACTAAGTACCTGATCAAAGATTTTAGTGAGGTGCTCTGAAATGATTTCAAGCTGAAGGGAATTTTCAGAGGGTCAGAATTAAGAGAGGAGATCACTGTTATCCTACAGACACAAAAGAAAGATGACTGCTACTATGTGGACGTACATAACATCAAGCTGAAATATAGTGGGGATAGTGAAGCAGTGGAGAAGCTGAAACAGACATGGAGGAAACCCATCTGAAAGGCAATGGGACAGAGATACCACTTGTGGGCATTTATCAGTAGGGTCACCTCTGGCTGGTGGACTGTCAGTTCCCTCTTTAAGCCAACTATATTATTGAGAGTCAAAGGAATGGGAGCAAAGCTACGAAAAGAGGCCCTAGGCAGGTCTCTGTGCGGCTAAAGTACTGAGAGCGCTTGGGTGAATCAACCTTCATGATAATTTTGCAACTTTGGTAACAACAGATTTTACACTAAGGAACCTGTAACTCTGATGTATTACTGCCCAAATCTAGACGATATAGCAGCAGGAGTTGTGCTGTAGCTGCCAAGGAACCTGTAGTTGGGGGGTCATTAGAATGAATATCTAGATAACAAAAACAGAGGGCTCTTAGATACTGTAATAGAAGAATGTCTAGAGTCCACTAGGCAAGAGATTGAAAATTCATTGATGGCAATGAGGAATTGGTTAAAAAGGAAGGCTTTCTAAACAGGACCATGGAAAGTACCTGTCAAAGTTCAGATGGGAGACAGTATGATATAGGTGTGGTGCACTCTGATACAGAACTATTGAGGGCCTAGGATTTCTAGATAATTGGGGTTTCTACACTCGAGTCACAAGAGTCAACAAGATCAATGTTGCTGACTAGGTAATATTGAGATGGATAGATTCAGACAAGCCATCTTGAAGACACAACGGGTTATATTGGGAAGCCAATGATAGGAAGCGAGGACGGAGATGAAGACGAGGATGATTTGTTCGCACTGGGAAGTGCCGGAGGGCAATCTTGCAGCAGTATTTTGCATGACTAAAAGGAGAAATCTGAGGACAGCAATTTAGTAATCAGTGTTAATAACCAACAACACTGATGTAGTCATTGGTGGTTATTTCAACTGCCAATGTTGATATTGTTCCCCTGCTACTGTTTTTGATATGATCTTCTGAAACTGGGACATTATTACGTTGTTGCTACGCTGTTCAACAAATCGGATGGTGGCACAAAGTATGTGAATTTGAAAGAAAACGTTACAACTGTGACAAGGTATATAAATATCTAATTGGAGTGGGAGTCCCTCTTAAAGAGATACATTTTGCTACATAGCACAATCCCAGCTCCATCTTTGGAATCTATATCTGACATTTGATGAAGAAGACTGAAAGTGGCAGTCTTCTTTATGGTTTGTGATGTGTTGTCAAACCATGAGGAGACCGAAAATGGGCTCACTGATTAAGTTGGCCATATAAATATGAAGAGACATTGCACATCTGCAACAGTTAAGGAATGTATTGTATGAAAAAAAGAACTTTATGAATCATAAGCATGTTATAGATCCATTTGCGCTTGAAGATATTAGAAGTGGTTAGCAATCGGATATACGTTAGTCAGAAAAGAGCATTACAGCTAATCATAATTTATAACTCAAATTCTTATTAAAACATTGCATGTGTGTTTTACCTTTCAAATAAAATGTATATCTACTAAATATGTAATAAAAAGGTAAGCACGAGTGATTTGTGTTGAGTAGATGTGAATATCTTTTGAAATATGCCACTAAGATGTTCATCATAACTCATCATTTCCAGGGAACAAACTCTTCGGTCTATAAGCACTTGTCACCAAGGACGTCATTTGGGAGTAGTCAGGAGTCGCAGCTCTGACCTCTAACTTGCTCCTTGCTACTCCTGGCACTTTCTTTGCCAGGAGTAGCAAATCTTTTGCCTACTCTGAGACCAGAGGTCGCAAAGGAAGAGACAGGAGTAGCAGGGAGCAACTTAGAGGTCAGAGCTGCAACCCCTCACAACTCCCAAATGATGTCCATGCTTGACATATGCTCCAGACCATTAAGAAATATGCTTCAATACTGATCACATTTCAAAAAGAGAACCCTTAAACTAGCACCAAAATTATTAATGGGACAGCAGTGTGAAGAGGGCAATTTAGACAACAAAGCACTATGGCAACGTGAACTGCCACCTTTTTAATTCTTCCTTTAGGATCTTGTCATTTTTTCATGAATCTGAGGTCCTGAGTTAGTTTATTCCAAGTTCTTGCAGAAAGCACAGAGAAGGAGCTGCCCCCTCTCTTAGCCAATCTAAATTTTGAAATGCTGAGAAGTTGGAATTTGAAGATCTCAATATTTTAGATGTTTAGTAGTGACTACTTCTGTTATGGCGATATTTTGGTCCTATCACAATGAAAGCTCTATGTACCAACACAAGAGCTTTACCCAAAATGCGCTATTGAACTGGTAACTAGTGCAGTTGTTTCAGATAGTTGTATGTGATTTCATATAAAAACGATTTAATGGAATACCATTACTGAGAAACCATTTAATCTAATCAGTTTAATTGAAATTTCCAGGATGAATGGCATTTACGATTTCATAGAAACCAGTTCATACAATGTCTTTATTTCTGAATTGGCTTCTGAATACTTATTTTTAATGTGTAAATGAAATGGCTGCAAGTCTTACTTTCAGAAACATTATTGTCGAGAGAATTTATTTCAATCCTTTAGGGGACATTATTTCAGATTTATATCTTTTAGATTCTCAAACAACTTTGGATGATTTTAATTGACTGAACCTTCACCACCCCTAAACATTATCATCTCTTCCCCTAAAAATGCCTCCCCACACAAATTACACCCAGCCCTGACCCCTAATCTCCACCGATCCCTGAACCCTAAAACCCCTCTCTTAGCCAATCTAAATTTTGAAATGCTGAGAAGTTGGAATTCGAAGATCTCAATATTTTAGATGTTTAGTAGTGACTACTTCTGTTATGGAGATATTTTGGTCCTATCACAATGAAAGCTCTATGTACCAACACAAGAGCTTTACCCAAAATGCGCTTATGAACTGGTAACTAGTGCAGTTGTTTCAGATAGTTGTATGTGATTTCATAGAAAAACGATTTAATGGAATACTATTACTGAGAAACCATTTAATCTAATCAGTTTAATTGAAATTTCCAGGATGAATGGCATTTACGATTTCATAGAAACCAGTTCATAGAATGTCTTTATTTCTGAATTGGCTTCTGAATACTTATTTTTAATGTGTAAATGAAATGGCTGCAAGTCTTACTTTCAGAAACATTATTGTCGAGAGAATTTATTTCAATCCTTTAGGGGACATTATTTCAGATTTATATCTTTTAGATTCTCAAACAACTTTGGATGATTTTAATTGACTGAACCTTCACCACCCCTAAACATTATCATCTCTTCCCCTAACCCCTAAACATTATCATCTCTTCCCCTAAAAATGCCTCCCCACACAAATTACACCCAGCCCTGACCCCTAATCTTCACCGATCCCTGAACCCTAAAAGCCCTTTACAACCCTAAACATCACCAATACCTGAACCCTAAAAAAAGCTCTCACTGGGCCTAAACTCTATCCACCTCTGACCCCTAAACGCCACCCATCTGTAAACCCTTAAATCCCTTTCTAGTACTAAACACTACCCAATTCTTAACCTAAAATCCCTCACTACCCCTTAACTCCCCTATCTATGCCTAAACTCCACTATCCCTGAACCCTTAAAACTCCACACCACCCTAAATTCAACCATTCCTACACACAAAAAACCCTTCACCACCCCAAAACTCGACCCATCACTGAACCTTAAAACACTCACAAGTCCTAAACTCCACCCATCCGTAAAACCTAAAAACCCTCAACGCCCCTATATGCCACCCATCCCTGAACCCTAAAAAACCCTCACCACCTCTAAACTCCACTTATCTGTTAACCCTAAAAAACCCTCACCGCCCTAAACTCCACCCATGCCTAATCCACTAAAAACACTCACCACCCCATAACTTCACTATCCATAACCCTAAAAAAAACTCGTCACAGCTAAACATCGCCCATACCTGCACCCAAAAACCCTCAGTACCCCAAATCTTCCCCAAGTGTGTGATTTTGGATGTTTCCTTAAAATTATCTTTCCTTTAAAATGATTCCTTTAATTTTTGATTTATTCATATTTCCTTCAAATTGCCTCTCCTCAAAACTGGTTTTCCATCATTTAGTTTCCTCTAATGTGGTTTATAAGTTTTTGTTTTTCCATTAATTCACATATATCAGTTTCAGACAGAAGTCTGATGTGAAAGTTTAAGCACCAGTCTTGCTGTTGCATTCTGCACTAGTTGTAACTTATTGGTTAGAGTTTTTGGTAGACCCAGGTAAAGACTGTTGGCATAGTCAATCCTTAAATTGATGAGTACATGTACCACTATTTTTGTGCATTTAATGGCAGCAGATTAAGGAATTTCTTTAATGACTTTATCAGAGAGAAATCTATTTCAGCCACGGCGAGAATTCGATGACGAAAAGACAAGTCTTCAACAAATTTAACACCTAGGTTTCTTGCCACCAGTGCCTTTGCTGGAGGGTTGGCCAGCTCCTTTGGCCACAAATCGGAGGCTATAAATCCATTATTTCTACCAAAGAGTAGAATTTCCGATTTGTCAGATTTACATTTTAAGTGGCTAAGTGTTATCCATTTTATAACTAGATCAAGGTATTGTTTTAAAATTTTGTTCTGTAGCCACAGAGTTTTTGTCTAAAGATAGCATCAGCTGGGCATCATCACCAAAGGAGATAACTGTGATCCCAAAAGATTCTATGACTGAAGCTAAAGGTGCCATGTATAATAAATGTAATAAACAGGGTGGGACTTAAAAGAGTGCCCCATATTTGAGAGTATTATCTCCTAAGATGAAAGAGGAGATTCTCACTGCCTGTTTCTTGTTGTGGAGAAATGATGGGAACCATCTTAGTGAGGTGCCACAGACTCCAATATCAGCCAAAGGCTGTAGCAAGAGGGAATGTGATACCATTTTGAGTGCAGCCGACAAGTACAACAATATTAGGACGGTGGTCTGACCTTTATCCAAGGTAATTTTAATGGATACAGACACTTCAAGCAGGACAGTTGCAATGCTGGGTAGTGATCTGAAACCTGATTGGATCCCAGTGAATAGAGGACACGCGAAAGGAGGCATTGCCACATTGCTTAGAACTAGCTCTAGGTGGGTGTAAAAAGATATTCCCCATGTTTCTAACCTAATTCACGCTGTCAAGATAGATTTTAAGGAGGAGCAAGAAAGTATAGGCACTCTGCTTATTATAAATGCTTACATCCACCCAACCGATTGCTCCTATATTTACCTACTAAAAGACCTATTTGTTTTTATCTCCACTGTTATGGCAAGAGAAGATTGTATGCATTTAGTATTGGTTGGTGATTTGAACACCAAAGTCTCTACCCACAGTATAAGGATGTTCGCAAATGCCTCAAAAGAGGAAGCTTTAAAAATTCCCCCAGCTTTGTTCGCAAATAATAGTCGGGTAGATAAAAGAAGCGTGATTCTACTAGAAGGCTTGAGAAGTTCAGATCTATTAATTGCCAATGGGAGATCAGGAAATGATATTCCAGCAACAATTACACATAAATCATCCTCTGGTGGGACTATTATTGACTACTTAATCGTTTCAACAGATACTTTCAATAGGCTGTCTGGAAGTTCTGGAAGTTCTGGAAAATTCTTATAGCGACCGTATGGTGAGCTCCTGTAAACTTGAGATGACCCCAACAAAAGTAAGCTAGTAGAATTTTAAGGACAAATCTGTAGGTTTTAAAAAACAAACCGTAGAATATATTGGAATATCAAAGAGGCAGCAATTGTTCTTTTTGCATTTGTCACCCCGAGTGGGACGGGTATGCCCAGACGTGGGTCCCGTGCTCACCATGCCACTGGAGTCACGGTATCCAGGCTGATGAGGGGTGAAACCCCGAAACCGGTCCTAGGATGCTTGTTTCCAGTCCAGGGAGGACCTGGCCTGGCAGTTCAGGCTGGACTGTTCCCATTGGGCGCAGGGTCAAGACTGATTTGCATATGGCTGGGTTCAAACTGGAATGGCATGGGGAGCAAAAAAACGATGGATTTAGGCCCAGATCTCTGTACTGGGGTGAATGTATGACATTGTTCTGCATTCTGCCCATCAATTGTTCTTTTTTCAAAATTAAAAGAGACATTAACAATTGTATTAGGAGATCAGCAGCATACAGTAATAGGAGATAAACAGATTCTCAGCCAGACCCACTGGTATCTTTTGGCAGCAGTATAGATACCCTAGTTACTTCATGTAAAATTAATTTTTTACCATCCCGGCAGAGACCGCATCAAAATCCGCTATTACATATAAATAGGGAAATAAATAAATTAGTGAAGGCCCAATTCTTGAACTTCTCCCTTGATCGAAGTAAATTAAATAACTTACTAAAGAGAAAAAGATGTAGGAATTTTTTTTCCCCAAGGCAAGAAAAGGAAGACTGCAACTGGGTCCAGTTAAAAGAGGCGGCCTCAAAGAATGATGCCAAAAGGTATTTGGAAATAATCTCAGATTCCTGCTGCTCAAGAGTAAAATCCCTCCCAATTCCGATAAAATAAAAAGACTGGAACCTCTATCGCGCAGATCTTTATTCTGCTAACCCCAATTCATCTTGGTCTTCCACTACTTTAACTAAATCTCCTAATATGCCTGAATGCAGCTATGCCCCTTCAAGGAGCAAGGTTGTAGGATTCATCAAAAGAATGCGAGCTTAAGGAGCAATGGGTCCTGACGAAATTCCTATGACAATAATCAAAAAGAGCCTTTGCTGTGGGCTTCATATCTCACTCCTCTTTTTAACTAATGCTATCTGCAAGGGAAGACTTCCCCTTACTGGTCTGGTAGTATTTTAATACCACTCTTTAAAAAGGGTCTTAGACACCTTCCCGGTAACTACCAGCAAATAGCTCTATTAGATGCAGTAGGGAAAATATTTACACATAGTATTTTGGATCATCTCACTGACTGGGTGATGGAGGAGAAAATTCTGCTCATAGAACAAGCAGGATTTAGAAAAAACACTCCACTGTGGATAACATCTGTATGCTGAAAATAATAGAGGAGAAATACACTTTAATCTGTGGGTCAAATGTATATATAGCATTTACAGATTTTTCAACGGCCTTTGATAAGGTAGACCAGCCAATACTTTGGAAAAAATTACAAAAAATGGGAGTGCCTGCCCCCCTTCTATCCCTAATTATAGCTTTGCACTCCCACACCTGGTGCTAGGAGCTATTAGGGGAGATCAGGGCCTATCGGCTGTAATACCCACAAAAAATGGCCTGAAGCAAGGCTGTCTGTAGCCCTGCAACTTTTCTCTCTGTACGTAGCAGATTTACCCAAATGTTTCTCTCCCCTAAAGGGAGATGCGCCGAAGATAGGGGGTAGCCCTTTTTCTTGTCTGATGTATGCAGATAATATTGCAATTATGGATTTGACTCCAATTGGGTTGAATAAGAACTTGATGTCACTGCAGAAATATACAATGGCACAGTATTTGAAGATAAACATCTCTAAAAGTAAAGTTTTGATTTTAAAAAGTAGAAGGAGCGGAAAGTTTCGCAATTTTGTTTGGAGAATTGGCTTTCAAAAACTCAAAACTGTTGATTTCTAGCTCTATTTGGGGAAATTAATAGCAGGTAATACACAGAATAAATCCCACATTGAACACAGCTCTTGTAAAGCTGCTTCACATGCAAACGGTCTACGTGTATTCTACAACGTAATGGGTCGAAGGCATTTTATGCACTTGTTATCTGTTTTTAAAGTGATAGTCTCCCCAACACTATAATATGCTATTGAATCGATCCAAGTAGAAGGTTGGCGTTTCCTTGATAAGATAGAAGGCCAGATTTTACGTAAACTTTGTAATTTTAATACATTGGTTCCGACATCTGCTATTAGACTGGAATTTGGTCTGGTAAGCTCATTTGTCCAAGTCTTAGCCAGAGTGATTTGGTGGGGATACCAGCTGAAGAATTGTGAATCGAATACAGTAAGGGGTTTCCTGTGTCAGGAAAGTTTTGGTGTAAAGGTGTAAAAGCAGATAAATATTCCTTTTCCCATGACTTCACTCTGGCGTTAAACCATTTTGACGCACAGGAGGAGCCTGTGATCTCCCTCCCTCTCTTAGAATTCAAATCTTTTTTAAAAAGCACTAGCTGTATTGTTAGTTTTCAGAGAGATCTCAAGTGTTGTAGATTGAAGAAAAGATTGGAGATAATAGTCGCGTCAAGTACCCTGAGAGTGGCTCAGAAATATTTAACCTGGAATTTGGACCATGGTATTCGCCGGCTGCTGATCCTATTTCGCATGAATGTTCTACCGTTTAATGATTTAACAGCAAATTGGTCTCCCGCTATGAAAACAGGGAAAAACTGTAATATGTGTAATTTGGGCATTCAGAACCACAATCATATTCTGTTTGTCTGCCCAGCCCTGTTACCACATTGTCTTCGGCTGTTTCGGCCAATGTTTATACAGAATAACATCAAAACTGTAGCGTCAGCTTGCAAGTTCCTCTTCTACCCAAAGAATAAAATAGTATGCACAAAAATATTGAATTTTTTTAAGGAGTTTTTGAACCTGCTTTAGCTCTTATTATACCACCACTCAAGAGGAAGGAAATTATTACTATAGGCCCTTCCTTCAGTAGTGTGAACTATTTCTTTTTATTGCTTATAGACAGAAAGGAGGATCCCGCTGCAGGAGGTAGGAAATTCAAACTTAATTCCTGCTTACATTTTGGGACCCACGGCAACTATCATGACAAGGTATTTAAATATTGGTCCTATTTGCAGACTCTTATTACGGTTACTGGTGTTTTTATGCTCTCCGGAATAGTTTTTGCACTCAACTGTTGCTGTTAGGGGGAGGGAAGTTTTAGCTACAAATGTTTCAGATCTTTCTCTTTTTAAATAACTTGCACATAAACCCCTGCTGCTACATGGTTGTTTTTTGCACAAAATTGTAACATCTATGAAATTGCTCTTATATGAAAGTTTAATATTAACAAATTGCGTATGTACTTAACTCAATTTATTTGTTGCGGTAAAATATTTAAATATGTAATCACAATTTGACTATTCCATCATAATGGTGATCATCGGTTTATATATCCGGTTTCATTCAGTGTCTTTTTTCTCATCTCGCATATTTTTGCACACAACTCTCTGCTGCTAAAGGGGGAACGTAGATTCGGTCACAAAGGTTATTGATCTCTCTCTCTATATAATAATTTGCACATAAACCTCTACTGCTATGTGGTTATGATTTTTTGCAACAAAACAGTAACTTTTATGAATTGCGCGTATATTGAAGTTTTAATAATAACAAATTGCCTAAGTATTTAACTCAATTTATTTATTGCTAATTAGTTGTTAGGACACTCGTGAGAGGCAGAGTGGTCTGCGAGGGTCCTTTGGTTCGTTTTTAAAACAAAAAGTAACTTTTTAACTGCTGCTATTTGTTGTGTAAAGATCCTTAACTGCTGCTATTGTACTTTAATTGCTTTTTTGCACATCTTTTAATTTACGCGCGGCGCTCCTCCACCCGGTAAGAGCTGTGTTCAATGCTCTGGGGGTGAGAGGGCATCGCACTCACTTCTGTCTGCACTTAGACGCACGGGGCAGCGGTCTAGTTGCTGTTCCCCGGCGCTGGGTAAAGACGTATAAAGCGCCGGATGACACGACCGCGCAGCGGGCGCGCCGCTGGCGCGCCGAAGGCAGGCCCGTCTGCGCCCGTACGCACCCGAACGGGCCCAGGGGCCAGGACCCTTGCATCCTCTCCATCAGGTCACTACTGCTACTCAGGCGCACAACTCCAGCAGCTAAATAGTGCACCTCTAGCAAATTGTTATCATTACATTCAGTGTGATAAACCTACGAATAAGTGCCCCTACTGCCCGTTCGCTCTCTCCCCCAGGATTGTGATCCCATCCCCGCCTATAAGCCCTTATAAAATGTTTCTATTAAACTGCAGATCGCTGCCTAAACATACTATAGAGATCTCAATGTTGCTACATGATCAAGCCCCTGAGGTCCTATTCCTAACGGAAACTTGGCTCAATAGCAGTTCAGAGCCTGACATTGTGCAAGCCCTCCCCCAGGGTTACCTGATAAAGAGGGTGGACAGAACATCGGGCAAGGGTGGGGGGATCGCGATTCTTTATAAAGAACATCTCACCTGTCGCCTTCTTGGGAATCCGCTCACAGACTGTGAGAATGTACACTTTTCAATAGAATTTACCCCCCTTCTTTCGCTCACAGGCATTTTGATCTATCGGCCCCCAGGAGCAGTAGGCACCTTCTGCAAAACGCTGTTGGAAGCAACCGTCAACCTTGCCAGCACTGCGGCAAATTTCACTCTCCTTGGGGACTTTAACTTACACTTTGACATTGGGGGAGCAACAATAGCACACGAATTAGCACAAGACCTGGCAGCTTTGCAACTGTCACCTAAGGTTGTGCGAGCGACCCATGTCAAAGGACACTGCCTCGACCCTGTGTTCTCTAATTTGGAGAATCTTATAGCAAATGATCCTATCCCCATTCCCTGGTCTGATCACTTCCTTATCCCTCTCTCGTGGTGTCAACGGGTCCCCGTTTCCCTTGCTCATCCCGCAAGGACCCTAAATCGGCCCTGGTCCAAACTCCCTCTGGACATATGGGCCCAAGAACTGGAAAAGACCAGACCAAAGCCAGATCCTAGGCCAGTCGCAGCTAACAATGACTTCTGCAGTTGGATAGAGGACTCGCTGAATCGGGTCCTCCCTAAAACTTTGATCAAAAAAAGGCACGGTCCTTATAAATCACCCTGGTACACTTCGGACTTACGCACTCTTAAACAGCACTGCAAGGTACTAGAAAGAAGTTGGAGGAAAGATTTCTCTCTTAGTAAGAAGCTCGAATACAGAAGAGCCGTTGGCAAGTATAAAGCAGAAACTAAAAAGGCACAGGCCACCTTTTATGAGGAAAAAATTCTGCTGGCCGCCAACTCTCCCAGGGAGACTTTCCTCATTATAAAAAAACTCCTAAAAAGTCCGGCTCTTCCGGCTGCCCCGGATATCTCAGGCCAACGTTGTAATAAACAGGCAGAGTTTTTTAACACCAAAATTCTAAACATTCTTAAACTACTGCCCCAAGCCAATGATGAACACTACCATGCAAATGAGCACATAGGTCAGGGGCCTTCTATAGCCAGACATCGGTTGACGTTCATTCCTCCTCTCCCCCAGGAAACTCTCCTGACCTTGATTTCCTCGGTGAAAAGTGGCTCGCCGAGGGATCCTGCACCTATGAATGTACTGAAGAAGGTAGCGCCCATAATAGCCCCTACCATTGTGGACGTGATCAATGCCTCATTAACCACAGGAGTAGTTCCCCCGAACTGGAAAAGGGCAATGGTTAAGGCGCTCTTGAAGAAACCTAATCTGGACCCGGCGGATTTAGGCAACTACCGTCCCATCTCCCTCCTCCCTGGGATTGCCAAAATTGCCGAAAAACATGTCAACCATACCCTATCTAACTTTGTGGAATCCTTTAACCTGCTTCAACCCTCTCAAACAGGATTCCGTCCTCGCCAGGGTACTGAAACTGCTTTGCTAGCAGTGGTGGAGGAAACCAGAATGATCCTGGATTCAGGAGGATCAGCTGCCATCATCCTCCTTGACCTGAGCGCGGCATTCGATACGGTGAACCATCGCATCTTGATTCACCGTCTCAGAAATATAGGAATAGCTGCCACTGCATTGGAGTGGCTGCGCTCCTTTTTGGAGGGACGCTCCTTCCAGATTTTTGAAGGAGCTATGAGTTCTAAGCCCTTGCCTTTGCTATGTGGTGTTCCTCAGGGCTCATCGCTCAGCCCAACTCTCTTTAATATTTATATGACCCCTTTGGCGGCAATTGTGGCCCCTTTCGGAATCCATATGGTGACCTACGCCGATGACACCCAACTGGTCGTAGCGTTCAACCAAGCCACACAACAGATGAATGTCCTTCAAGCATGCCTAATGGAGGTCTCTAAGTGGATGGGGGCGTCCCATTTGAAGCTTAACGGTGAAAAGACCGAGATCATGATCCTGGGCAATCCCTCGAATGTGACATTAGGGTCCATGTGGCCAGTGTGCATGGGCCCGAACCCGAAATAAAGAATCTGGGCATCTGGCTGGACCAGAACCTGACATTCAAGGTGCAAGCAAGGAAGACGGTTGCCAATTGCTTTGGCTTGCTGAGAATGGCCAGAAAAGTGCTTCCCCTCCTTCCTCCCCAAGCTAAGAAAGTCCTAGTCCAAGCGCTGATTCTTTCTAGGATAGACTATGGAAACGCACTGTACTTGGGGGCCCCGATTGCAGTAATCTCTAAACTGCAAACGGTTCAGAACAGTGCGGCGAGACTTTTGACGGGAATTTCGAACCGCGTCTCAGCCAAACCGGCCCTTCGCTCCCTCCACTGGTTGCCAGTAAAAGAGAGAATTAGCTTCAAGGCCCTATGTGTCGTCCACAAGTCTCTGCAGGGCAATGGACCTCCCCTAATCTCGACCATGATTCGGCCCTATAAAGCGAGTAGGAAACTCCGCTCGGACGAACTTCCCTTAGTTGAAGTCCCCAGAATCAAGAGGTCCAGAAGCGGTGGTCGTCTTTTTTCCCTCAATGCAGCTAGACTCTGGAATGCACTACCTCTTCACCTCCGCATGGAGCCCAGCCACCTTGTCTTCCGAAGGCAACTGAAAACTCTTCTGTTTCCTTAATAACATCTGTCCCTGATTACTGATTATGCACAGCGCTGGGAGGCCTCCGGGTAGCCATGCGCTTTATAAGTGTCCTTTTCATTTCATTTCATTGCAGTAAAGGATTTGAATATGTGATTGTAATTTGACTATTTTGTTATATCTGTGACTATCTTTTATACATTCTGTTTTAATGTGGACCTCATTAAAGAGCCAAATCTAAATAAAAAAGAATTGAATTGAAGCCTGATTGAGATGGGTGGAGTAAAGTAAACTGTTCTAAGTATTCTGATAATTGAGTTTTGACCAACTTCTCCAACATTTTGGAGTAGGTTGGGAGCAATAAGATAGGTTTAAAATCAGACAATCTCAGGATCTGCAGAAGGCTTTTTAAGCAGAGGTTTGACCTTATCCTGCTTCAAAATCTGTTGGACATAGGCTGAGATCAGTGAGGAGTTAAGCAGAGAATTAATAATCTGATTAACAGACTGTTGAACTTTGACTAAGATTTCAGGTGGCATGGGTCATCTGGTGATCCCGACCTTCAATCCAAAATTGCTTGCTCAGATCCTTCCAAGGGGATGTATAAATTTGAAATTGATCACATTCTGTCTAACGACTTATGGAAAAACAAACTCATCACCCTCTTAAGATACATCAATTACATTTTTGTACTGTGGAAAGGTACCAGAAACTAATTAATCTCAGTCATTGAAACATTGAATAACATCAACAATCACATCGGGTTCACCTACGATATCAGTAGTGAACATGTTACCTTTTTGGATGTATCAATATCAATAGTAAATCGGAGATTTGAGACCAACATCCACAGGAAGGAAACGGATCGAAACAACTTATTACACTTTAACAGCTCCCATCAGAACTCGCTCAAAGCACACCTTTCATACTCACAATTGCTAAGAGTGAAAAGGATTGTTTCTAACCCGGTTAAAGTGGGAGTTAATATGCTCGACATGATTGAACAATTTAGGAACAGAAGTTATACCCCTGAAGTATTAAACAGAGCGGTAACCAGATCATCCAACCAAACTCATAACTTGTTATTAACTTCCCACAAAGTGCCAGTCAAATCCAACTGAGTAGTTCTGGTATCGAAATTCTCTGCCAAAAGCGCAGGACTCAAGAAAATCATCCACAAGCATTGGCCAATGTTACAGATGGAGCCAGATTTCAAAGGGATCTTTGAAGAATTTCCGATGTTTGCGTATTAACGCAGTAAGAATATCAAGGAGATTTTAAGAGAGGATAAACAGAACCTCAATGACAAAGTGGCATACAAAGGAACTGTTCTTTGTTTGAACTGCAACAATTGCAACAGTGTCATTAAAGGAAACCACATTAACCACCCATTGAAAGGTACCAAGATCAGAATACACACAACAGCTAGCTGTGATTCGAAGAATGTAGTTTACCTGTTAAAGTGCCCATGTGGGTTGGTCTACGTGGGCAAAACAGAACGTAAAATCAAAGTCAGACTGAATGAACACAAGAGCAACATAAGAACTAAGAATACCAAGTCAGTGATAGCCACACACTTCATGGAGCACAATCACAGCATTTGCCAACTACGCTATATGATATTGGAATCCGTTGATCTTAAAGATGGGAGAGATAACCGATAGTACCATCTGCAATTCGAGACCTATTGGATCAAAAAACTGTGTACCTCTTGCTGCCATATGGATTGAATGATCGTATTGAATACAGTTGTTTTCTTTAAATATGCAAACGTTCAATGCCTTGTGCTAATATATATTTTCATCCTTATTAAAACATTTTTTTAAAAGACACATTCCGGTCTTGTATAATTTTCACAGCTGCATGTGTTATTTCTTTCTCACATCGGTGTATGATCAACTGCTTGACACTCATATTTCCAACATGGCGGGTTCACACCACATGTATATGCATGTCCTTCTTTAGTGTTCATGCACGCTCTTAACATCCAAAAGTACATGCCTACTAACACCAGCAAAGAAGAAGGGATGCGAGTCGGTGAACACACGTCTTTCTGTAAGTCGGATTAGTGTTATATTTTTATGTCGGGCATGTGTATCGATACTATTCGCACAGGCATGATTTTAGTTAGGGGTTTACATGGTAGTAAATATTTAATTATTTATATTTGTAGAGCGCAACATTCATCCCAGGGGATATCACGGCGCTTATAAAGCAAAAACCTGTTTAAGAGATGTTTATTTACACGAGACATCAGCAATTGGGTCCTAAACAGCCATCCGCTAGGCGTCAGCAATTGAGTCCTAAAAATAGCCACGTTTTCAGCTTCTTCCTAAACCTCATATGGTCGTAGGTGAGGCGAAGCTTTAAAGGAAGTTTATTCCAGTGTGCGGCCGCCAGATATGAGAAGGAGTGACCCCCAGCTCTGATCTTCCTCATGCATCTAGTTTTAGCCAGAGCGCGATTGCAAGACGTCAAGTCTCGCGAGGGAACTTAAAATTCAACTTTGTCCTGCAGGATTCTGGGGCCAAGTTTATGTAAAGCTCTATGCGCATAGCACCATAGTTTAAACTTGGCCCTTTGTCACATAGGCAGCCAGTGAAGCTCCTTCAAACACTCTGAAGCCGAGCTGTACTTATTCTTGTTACAAACCAGCTTAGCTGCTGCATTCTGGGTTACTTGCAGTCGAGAGAATAAGTAGTCGGCCATACCAACATAGAGCGCATTCCCATAGTCCAATTTGCTGGTCAATAAGGCCTTGGTAATGGTTTTTCTCCAGTTCAAAGGGATCCATATGAAAAGTCTCCTTAGTAATTTTAGCATGGCAAAACATTAACCACACAGTTCTCGGACTTGATCCTGCATGGTTAGTGCATTATCCACCAGGAATCCCACATTTATTACGACCTGTTTGGGCTCAGGAGCGGTACCTAGTGACTGGGGCCACCAAGCTGCGTCCCAGACTAGGTGTGCTTCTCCAAAGAGCAGCATTTCAGATTTCTCTGCGTTTAGCTTCAAGCAATGATCTGTCATCCAATTCGCAGTTTCTTATACAGTTGATCCAGTTGCTCCTAGTGTCCTCATATTTTTCTTCTATAGCTATCAGCAGCTGTGTGTCATCCACGTAGGAACAGATATTAAAACCCCATTTCTTACTAATCATGGCCAAAGGAGAGACATAAGCATTAAAAAGAGTTGGGCTCAAAAAGGCTCCTTGCGGAACATCACACTCGATTGTTTTTTGGGTTGGAAGAAAAGGAGCCCATTTGTACTCTTTGAGTTCTGTTATGTTAAAATGAGCTAAACCATTGAAGAGTATTGGAGTGTATTCCTTTTTCATGTAGGATGTTCATCAGGAGGCCATGAGATACGGTATCAAAAGCCGCCGACAAGTCCAAAAGGATCAGGGTGGCAGCTTTACCCTGGTCCACCAGGAGTCTGATGTTATCTAATACCGCTAGTAAAGTAGCCTCATACGCCAGTGCAACCTTTTTGGTATCACTCAGCTTCATGAATAATTAGAGACCTGTGATTTACTCGAGTACGCTATCAAGTTCAGCCACTGAGTACATTTACAGATTGGGCATCAGCGGTGGTTTATATCTGGCGGCACGTTAGCATCAACATGAGCGCAATGTACAAACGAAGAGCTCTTGGTTACTGATCCTATTGGGTGCATGTGTTGTTTTTACTTGCAGTGTCAGCAGGACTGTCACAAAGTGTATCGATATCTGACAAGGGTTTGCCCATGTCATAACCACAATAAGTTTATTGACACACCACATTAATATACCAACACTCGTGCACGCATTGAGCACTGATTCTATGGTGGTGGACTCCTCATTGCCTCCGGAGTTGATTTCTCATTTTCGCCCAATTTCTCCTTTTAGGAACATTTCCCCTGATGAAGGGCTACATGTAGTCCGAAATGCATTGGGACACACAATAATTTTAATTTGTTACGTCATGAATGTAAGCATGGAAACATGATCCACATTGGGAAATCCAACATTTGAAATTAAAAAAAATAATATTTGAATGAAGAAATTCAATATGGAATGAACCATGAAAACTGAGTACAGTTGGTTATTATAAACTAAGGGTAAAGAGTTTACCATCCTCTATTTGAAAGCCAGCAGTGCATTAAAGATATGCTACCCCGTGGGAAGAGCGCTTTTCTTACATATTGGTACACGCTTCTGATCAGAAAGCGCTAACTTGGTGCACTCAAATAGTAGATAACAAGACTACAACAGCAAGATATTTTGTTCATAAATCATATACAAAAACTGAGTGCCTGAGCCAATCTCTATAACTCCCAGTTAGTGTCATGATAAGTGATGTTGACTAATTCTGCCTGGATGGCTGCTTTTTCCCCTTCAAAATAGTATGAGAGCTTATCACAAAACTCCAGGATCTGCATCTGTTAATGTATTCAAATGCACATTGCAATCAAGTTTAAGCCTTTAACCTACTCAGTGTGTGACTCTAAAGCCTTAACAAAACAAGCACAAGTTTGTCTTCCAGACGAAGCTGTAGACTGTTACCAACTTGATATTTATTGCACTTCAATTACCCCAAAACCAACTATAAAAACAAAAGAACCTGCTTATTAATTTACTAATTATTTATTTACTTATAAAGTTTTATACAGCGCGAACATGACCCTTGCAGGAATCAGAGCGCTTTACAATAATCAAGGCGACATGTATAGAAATAACAACCTCATCCAGGAGGGATAGGGTATGGGAGAATCCCCTAGAGAGAATCAAGAGGTTTCCAGGCGGACAACAACCCGCAGAACAACATAAGAACATAGTCTATGAGAAATAAGCATGCGTGCAGGCTACAGGATAAATCATGTCCTGGGGAATAGTTCATGCGTTCTACAGCATACATTTGTTCATCAGTATCCTTTTAACTTCTTTCTCGAAAGAAGCAGTTGAGGAATTCATTCTGATTTCAGGGGGAAGGGCGTTCCAGAATCTCAGGGCCATGCCTGAGAAGGTTCGGTTATAAGTTTTCTTTTTATAAAATGTTGGTGGTTTCAGCAGTAGGGATCTAGTGACTCTAGATGCTCTGCCACCACCAGACAGCTCTAGTTTTTGTGGTCATGCAGGCAATTTTCAAATGAATCCTTGCCTCATATGGAAGCCAGTTAAGAGATTTCAGATCAGGAATGACGTGATTGTTTCTTTTTGAACCTGTAATGAGACTAGCAGCAGAGTTGAGAGAGGCCCTTAGTGGTGCCAGCTTAGCTCTGGGTAGATTCGTTTAACAGTATAATTCACAAGATATTAATGTAATCTGTCAATTTAGCTACACCGTGGAAACTGGTAACAATACAAATGTGGGCACCTGCTAAGCACTCAGATGACAATAATGGGTCTGGTGTATTTCATCGTACTTTATTCATTCCATTTGGGGCTCATTCTTCATTGCACACTATGCTGTGGGGATAACACTAACACTGTACTTAGGGATAGCACTAACAAGGTTTTGACATCAATAAAATGTGGCTCTTCATCAAAGAAAATCTGTTTTCTCTTGTACAGTTCTTGTAAAAATAACATTATTATTGCAATTCTCATGATTTTTAAATTGCATTAATTTAAAAAGGGAAGTAAAGATGCGGGTTACATTTCATTAGTTAGTTTCCCGTTTGCTTATCAGCTGTACCAAAAAGTAGAATTTCTTCCAATCTCAGTTTGTGTTTTGATCAAGAACTTGTTTCTGCAAATCAATGCTCTCTAGGTCATAGATTACATATTTAAATAATCTTTGAGACTCTCTGTACCAACTCACTCTCTGAGTCACAGAATACATAGTTAAATAATCTCTGAGCCCCTGGGAGTCAACTGATACAGTTTGTGCGGCTTCTCAACTATAACTATTTCCTTCGATAAAATGTGCTTCACATAGTACCACAGATATAACTTGTGCCACGCCAGACACTCATTAAGGAGAATGAACGTTATATGGTAAACAGCATAATAGTGCAATGCTGAGAGTAAATGAACTTTAGAGTACATTAGGGAGCAGGGAAGGCGTAGAATGAACACCAGGTGCCCGCAGAAATCTGAAGCAGTACACGAGGTAAAACACAACTCAAGGTTTGCACATTCACGGAATCCTGCAGAGATTAACTTGGCACCAAACTGCTCATTACCAATCTGAAACACTCCTATTAAAATGACTCAACCCCATGTGCAAATAAATCAATCATAAAGCGAAAACTAGGTAGGTATATTTCAGGTGAATAAAATGTATGCTGCAAAAACATTTTGAAAACAAAATAATCAGAGGTTTTCGATGTCTAATTGTTTGTTTCAACGTCACACTAGTCTGCGTATGTAAAGTTCTGTATACATCTAACATGAAAACAGTTGCCCAGATAATTTGTATGGGCTGTTGCAGTCTAGTATGGCATTTGCACACTAACTTTTCATTAAAGCAAGACGACAAATCAATTTAGACTGAATTCAGACAATTATTTATTACCAAAATCAACTAACTAGTTGGACTGAAAATGGTGGTGGGATTGTAAATATAACATATTCACATGTAACCAAGTGTTGAATGATGCACAAAAAGCAAGGCACAACGCCCTACATTTGCAAGTTTTGGGCTTTTAATCATCATTAGAGAGCAAGACTAGGTCAGGGCGAGGCTTATCTTTCTCCAACATGCACAGCACCCAAAATTAGTAACAGTCAACGCTGCGAACTTGAAATACCAACTGCGCATTTAGAGGAATGCACTATCACAACCCAATGACTCCTGGCCAAGTACTGCTTTTGAGTCTTGGTCTCTTAACGCAAGAAAAGCGAACTAAAATCAACAAAAACATCAGAGATTTGTAATTTTCTCAAAATCTCTGATTGATCAGTGCAAAGCGTTTCTGGAAATAAACACTGCCAGTCATATTGATTGTTCTTTCTAGGTCATAACAATTATTTAATGAGGTGGGCGGTGGCACAATTCTATCTTGAGTTTTTATACTGATGGACAAGAATGAACAAGAATTCGCCTTCCAGAACAGCTGGAGCGCACACCTTACAACATTAAACAGCGACTCCTAATCACCACTTTAATCTATGTAATCAAAGTCCTCTGGAATTCCAAAAGTTTTGTCGATTTTACTTTCTTCAAATCCAAACTTTTGCTTGGCCCACGATTTCACTGCAAATATATTATCTGTAAAGGTAGAAAAAAAAAATAAGGACCCCGGCAATACATTTCCAAATATGTCATTTGTTAATACAATTTGATAACAGAGTTGAATATACAACTACCAAAGAATATACATGGAATACCTCTCATATTTCCATTTTAAGCAAAGCCATTTATCATTGATGATATACTGACACATCTCCTCTTCCCATTCATACAAGTTATCAATACATTCATTAATAGCCCCCTCATGTGTCCAGGTCACATTAGTCCACACTAGAGAGAAAATAGTGTGCACACACTGACGCCCCTTTCCCTAGAACAAGACTAACCCTGGGGCATCGACCTATGATGCGCAACGATCATCTGACAAGTTTGGAGGCTTTGACATGACCTTTGTTGTGGTGGAGAGTGGGGTGAACCAAGACTATAGTCACAAGATAATGAAACAGAAGGGATAGTTAGAACTCTCCCTCCAATCTCCAACTTTTTCTAATAAAATGTAATAAAGGTGCAACATACACAAGGGGTACCTTTCATTCAGCCACCACACTGAATGACGGTGTGAGTCACTGGTAATACTGTGTGGGATTCTCAAAGGTATTATCATCAACAACAACATGTTGAAGTGTCTGAAACAGAAGAAACAGTGTGTAAAAGGAAAATCAGTGATGGACCTGTAAAACAGATAAACAATCTAGGCTCCCTAGAAGACAGTATCAGGCAGTAGTACAGCGTGTGAAATGTTGCTCTGGCAGAACAAGGTCTGCATCTCTAGGTTTGGTTTCATATGGGGTCATAGGATGGTTAGACAGGACCCAGTCTCGCCTGAAGGCAGCTGCAACTCAGGATAAGAGAGTTTATTTCCAAAAAGGTTGGCGTTTAATGTGGGTGGTCAGAAGTGAAGTTCAATTCTTGGTGAAAACCGTGGGCTGGAAGAGGTGAGCTTCCATGGATCAGGGCACACCCTCTGGGATTCAGTAACCACAAAAAGGAAGGATTTTCCCACTCACTCAGGCATAAGCATAAGTGCCTGGAGGGAAAAACGCAAAATTGGACATAGTAAACACAAATGCAGGGAAGCTCAAATGAGATCGCAAATTGGAGGTGGCCCTCAAAGGTGAAAGTTAAGAAGGTTTGAAGAGAACAGTTTCAGGGCCCCAACACAGGGAAGTCATCATGTCAAAAAAATTACATTTTCAATTAGTAAGCAACATGGAGTAATGGATCAGTTCACAAGAGAGGTGAAGGCTGAAGAATCTCTGGATACAAATAAGTGGGATTTATATTGCGAGTACGTAGAAATGAAAAATAAGCTTCAAAACACTGATCAAATAGTTTTTGCTTGCTTTTCAGTTAACAGACAGCAACATTTGTTAAGCATTATGAGCATTTGAGCTTTGTGAAGACAATGATGCTTCATGAAGAATATACAAAAGAAATAATTGTGAAAGACAGAAAATAATAAAACAATCTTTGGATTTATTTTATTGGAAACACTTTTGGAATTTATTTAAACAATAGATAGTAATAATCCCATAACTTCGCAAGTGGATCAGCAGAGTATGATGTGGTCGGTGACAAATTAAATCACAGCTAGTATCAGACACAGAAACGCGCCAAGCACCGAATAAACTACAAAATTTAATAAATTTAGGTGCAATTAAACACAGTTGTGCTGCGTACAAAACAAAAATTGACATTACTCTGGTAAGAATGTGGCAAAACATTTAGTGTCAGTGTATACACACAGCGGACTATATGATTTGCCTTTACACTGGTCTTCCTCAGGCTTGAGGATAGTAGTAAGGTCTGCTGTTGTCATGCTATTGGTCACACACTGCCCCTGTAGGAAACAGTTAAAGAGTATCGCCAGCTGTTTGAACAGGGTGTTCTTTAATGACTGATAATATTCTGAGGTGTGCTCATCTGGGCCTGGAGCTTTATTGGATTTTAAGGTGGGAGTGAGAGTCTACATTTCATCCTTCCCATTCACTCTGGCTAGTTCTGCCACTGTGTGTTGGGCAGTCCACAAATATCAGTCTCTTTAAAATATATGCCCCCGTGTAAAATTTCTGGTAGAATTCTTTTAACAGCCCCACTACTCAACAGAACCTTTGCTTCTACCAACCGACCTAAGTAAAGTTTGGCCTGCTCTGTTTTCAATCTCATTGCAAGAGTTTCACAGCTTTGTTGCCCTACTTGTAAAAGTGTTGCCCAAGCCAAAGCATTGCCAATTCCCGTCCAGTTGTTTTGGAGAAGATTTAGCTCCCCTCTAATTTTAGCAATTTGCCTCATTGTTTGTTAGGAGCGATCTTTTTTAACTTGCTGCTTCCAGTTCAACAAACTCTCTCAGATGATCTTCCAACAGTCCCCTTTGCGCCTTTTAGCTCTTTCTGCTAAAGTTATAAATGTTACCCTTAGCGTTGCCTAAAAGTCTTCCCAAGTATTGGCAAGATAGATGCCTTCTGTCCTGTTACTGTAAGAAAAATAGTGATTCAATCTGTTAGCTCTTGTTTATGTAGGGAATTCTTGAGGAGCTTGGCTTGGAGCCTCCAATAATGTTGGTGGGCCCCCACAGGAGCACAAGCTTGCATATTCACCAGCAATTCAACAGCAGTGAACCTTCCACTCTTCTGTGACACTTTTGTATTCCATCAAGGCTGCTCAGGCTACACAGTACCTTCCACCACCGTATCAAGCTGGCCACTGTCAACTTCTACCCATGATTCCAAAGCAGCAGGCTCAACCAAAGTCTGTCCTTACTTTACCACTGGGGACTCTACCAACTCCATGCCCATCATTTGTTGACACCATCATAGAATTCAATATTCGCTGAGCCATCTTGCACAATGCCACTTCAGAGGAGTGACCAGCAGTAATGATCAGATCTGCTCGTCTCTCTATTGCCTCAGATCTTCAGAACAGCCACGGAGGACATGGAATGACAATCCATGTGTTGGCAGAGGAAAAGGGTTGAGAGATCAGGAAACTAACAGGAACTTAGATGCCAACCTCCTATGCTGCCACCATCGTGGATGAAAATCTTTAAAGAATCATCAAATCATTGAAACGAGAATCTTTAGCACCCTGACGATATCACCTAAACACCAAAAAAAACCATCCATCATTGTTGACTTTTCCACCACCTTCAGTAGAAAATATCAAGACATTTGGCTCTTTCGCTTCTTCTTTCTGGAATATTTTGATGAAGTTTCTAAAGGAATTCGGCATTTTCAACAGCTTTATAACCACATCTCACTAATTTGCATTTTCAGCATGTCTTTACCATGCCACCTACTGGCAGGATTGGATTCTGCTTTTATAGATGTTTGATCAAAGTGAGGTGTGCTAGGTAACATGCAAGTTAACATGCCTCACACACAGCCATGCCCCTTTTTCTCCTCCATGGGTCAGATGCCTCGTCGATTCCTTTTTTTCTGTTCTTTATTGTGAATTGAAACTCCTTTCTTTGTGCTCAGCAATTCATACTATAGAACACCAACCACATCTCTTTTACAAATCTTACAGTTTTCAGCCCACTGATTGATCTCCTGTCATCCAAGTTCTACTGGGGGCATGGGGATGTTGACACCATGTCACACCTGGGTCAAAGGGTAACAAGCATCTCGTAGCAGAGGGCCAGTCAGGGACCAAACCCTAAGCTGCTTCAGCGATTCTGTTGCACCATCAGTTTGCTTCCCACGCTCTGTCTTGATACCGAGATAGAGTGGCTTTTGCATGCTTTTTTCTTGGCCTTTTGCTACTCCTGGACTAGATGCACTGAGAAGTGAAGCATATTCCCACCCTAGGTGCATGTTAGGGGACCTGGTTCCTTCCAACGTCTTTGGTTGAGTAGCAGTGGACTGCCTGATTCGTTCCAGTGTCTTTGCTTGAGTTGCAATGTTAAGCAGAACTTGGCTCCTTCTGTGGGTGTTCTCCTTTACAGTTTCAGATGGACAAGGCTGTCCAACTCTAAACACCTCTTCTGTGACTGAGCCTTCCTCTCCCTCAGTGCAGGGGTTCACAAAATAAGAGAATACTAAAGAGCTGGTGAGCGAGGGACTCACTGCAAGAAAAAGTACAGGAGGCCAGCATCTCCCAGTGTTAGGGTGAGGGCTCACTCCTCCCCAAAGCACAAATATAAAAAGAAGGACAGACACATCCATAGTTTGTCCTTCACCAAGTCCACCTCTACTATCAATCACATAGATTAGCATTGCTGGGGGGTGTAGCAGCTCCAAAGCAACACCGGAATAAAGAACACGTAACATCGCTTCCGCAACAGGTTCCGAAGAGGCAGAAGATTTCACCTGAGCCAACAGTTCATTCACTGCTGACTGTGCTAGGCAGTGTCATTGCAGTACTCAGAATAGAAACAACTCCAGAAACATTTATATTCATCTAATTAAGGCAACTGAATAAAGGGCACTTGCCAAAGAGGCAGCCAAAGGCTGTGATGGCACAGCAGATTGAAGTTTATTGGTAACCAATTTATTGTGTAAGGAATACGACTGGATAGAAATATGTGCACCACCTGGAGTATTTGGAAATTGTACATGAGAATTCTCGATTTTGCCATAATTCAGGCAAAGATTTGGAAAATGTTAAAATCTTACAAAGCTTTCAGCTCAGGGCTGTATTTCAGACAGAGATTTTGACATTTAGATTGCACCACAAATCACAGTGGATCACTTATAAACTCTCTCAGACATTTGGGGCCATGAAATCTAGCTGGCAAGAATTTCTTCCAGCACGATTAATGGGGAATTTCAATTAAGCTATACATTGCACGTTTTAGTTTGGTCAGTTAACCTTACTTAATTGGGACGACAGATGCTTCTGTTCTCGAAGTATAGGGCGGGGTGAGGGGGTAGGGAGGGGGGTTGGGACCGTTGTCTCGAGTTTTTGTTGTTGCATCGTGTTTGTCACACCAGCCTTCTCACTCTGCAATATGATAGTCGCACATATCACCCGCAAGATAGCGTTACGGTTACTGCCTTGCAGCCAGAGCGTACCCCAGCCAATCGCACAGCCAACCTAGGCCCTGTAGACCTCCAAGCCTACCCACACCCACCATGACATGTACGAGTAATAGCGGAGATCCCCTCCGAATACTATCCTGGAACGTCAACGGGCTACTCGACAGGGTTAAACAGACGGCAGTCCAGCGATATGCCCAACGCCAGGCGTCCAACATACTCCAACTTCGAGACCCACCTCCTGGGCAACAACTGTCCCTTTCTCGCAAGATATGGCTACAATAGAATTTGGCACTCAGGGTTTGCTCGGGGATCACGGGGTGTGGCAATTCTCCTGCAGCGCAATCTCCCCTTCGTACTCACACAGGCCACTAGCGACCCTCAAGGATGTTTTCTGGCTCTAAGTGGAACAATAGGAGGGAAGGCTCTCAATTTAGTTTCCAAATACTCTCCTCCATCGATGCTTACACTGACCTTGAAGCGTACTGCCGATCTCATTGTGTCTCTACCCCTGGGGATGACAGTAATTGGAGGCGACTTTAACGCGTTTATGCACCCAGACCTTGACACCGCAAGCGCACCCTCCGCCACAAGGGCCACACATGCTAAACACTTAGCCAGCTAGGCAGATACCTTGGGCATCTGTGACACCTGGAGAATTTGGCATCCCTATAGCAAGCAATATACTCACACCTCAGCTGCGCAACACACTCACGTGCGAATTGACAACATTTTCATGCCCTCTCTTGACTGCCAGAAGATCAGAGATGTCACTATCCTTCCTAGGGGCATTTCGGATCATTGACCCATGCTCCTGAGCGTGGGGGAACCCCCCCCCCCGACACAATCCGCCTGACGTGGAGGATGAACGCGTGGTTCCTCCAAGACAAAGATTTTTAAAAAGTAGTTGAGACAGAGCTTCAGCAGTATTTTCTCACCAATAGCGGCTCTGTCTCCTCTCCGGGTACCCTATGGAAAGCAGGCAAGGCCACAATTCGTGGCTTCGCCAAAGGCCAACTCAAAATCAAACGCCTGGCCCACAACAACCAAGATTACCCTCCTGGAGGCCCAGGCGACCCTCCTCGAGAAGCGCCCGCCTGGAGACCGGGATGATGTCCAGACGAGGCAGCTCGCACACCTAAGAGATGAAATCAGGCAACTTTCCATGGAAGCTGCCAAACTAATATGGAGATCCTCCGTAGCTAGGGTGTACGGCTGGGGAGACAAGAACGGAAATATCCTGCACAGATTAACCACATATTCCATGGCCAACCGCATAATACCAGAGATTAGGGACTCGAAAGACCTTATTCACCGACCCCCCCCAAGCAATGGCCCAGATCTTTGCCACCTACTACCGCAAGCTCTACTCAGCGCAGCGCCCTGAAATTTCCCTCTCGGAGTTGATCAACTCGGAACGCCTCCGTCTTCCCCGCCTCAATGCGGCCGAATCAGCCGATATTGACCTTCCCATCACCCGAGAAGAAATCAATGAAGCCATATCACGTACTGCACCGGGCAAAACCCCAGGCCCTGACGGTCTTCCACAAGAGTACTATGCCGCCTATCGGGAGATACTCGTCCCACACCTCTCTGATATATTTGCTGAAGCCGCCGAAAAGGGCTCATTTCCCCCAGAAACAGATGCCGCCATCATTGTCGTCATTCCTAAAACACAACCGCCCTCACCAAATTGTGCCGAATATTGCCCAATTTCTCTCATAAACACAGAGGTTAAAATATTTGCCTCGGTCCTATAGCCCATCGGCTGAGACCCTACCGTACCAAACTGATCCATCCCGACCAGTGTGGATTTATGCCATCACGGGGGACTAGGCACTGCCTCCGACGCCTCCATCTGGCCCTAGCAAATCACCAGTCACTAACCCCCTATCTAGCACTTCTCCTAATTGACTTCGAGAAGGCTTTTGACTCTGTGGACTGGCAATACTTAAAAGACATACTGGTCGAGATGGGTCAAGGTCAAGGTTAAGGTCTTGTACTCCCGATCTCAAGCGCGGGTGCTCGTCAATGGGGCACTATCGGAAACATTTCCCATTAGAAGAGGTACGAGGCAGGGCTGCCCACTCTCACCCCTCCTCTTCGCCCTAGCGATGGAGCCCCTGGCGTGCCTAGTCCGGTCCGACGTCCGAGTTCAGGGATGGAGGTGGCCGAACTCGGAAGAAGACAAAATCGCCTTGTACGCGGATGACGTCTTGCTCTTCGTTGCGGAACCGGCTCAATCTGGCCGCCACTGCCTCCGGGCGTTGCATTCCTTCGTACAGGTCTCCGGCCTGCGACTGAATCCAAACAAATCTGTCCTGGTCCCTCTACACATAACAAGAGATTGCTTCGACTGGCAATCCACAATACCCATCAGGCGGCAATCGTTTAAATACCTTGGAATCTGGGTCGCATTGCTCCTTGACCTAGCCTGGTCACTCAACGTATCCCCATTAGTGAAGAGAGCTAGAGAAGACCTCCGTAAATGGGAGACGCTGCCGCTTAACCCCCTAGGGAGAGTTGCCCTTTTAAAATGATGATCCTACCCAGATTCCTCTACATAATCCAAAACACACCATTTCACTTCCCACGGACCTGGTTCACGGAGCTAGACAGTCTGGCCACTAAATTCCTTAGGGTGGGCGGAGACCTCGTATAGCCTTAGCCCAATGCCAGATTCTACCCTTTGACTGAGGCATGGGCATGACCAATCTATATCTGTACTAACTGGCAACTCGCCTACTCATACTACCTGATTGGTTTAATGGGGGCTGGTCTGACCCAGAGTACAGAGTCTAACTGAGTGACCTGGGCTTGCTTACGATCCAGGCGATGATGTACGGGGGCCCACACCCAGAACTCTGCCTGTGGTGACGCGAGCAGTTCTCCTGGCCTGGCGTGCTTCCTTGCGCCATACCCAGTGGACGAACAAATTGATCCAATGCACACCGCTCTGGCAGGCCACCTGGCTCAAGGAGGTTAGCGAATTAGAGGGATTCCAGACGTGGGACCTCATTGGTATTTCTCAACTTGGGGATGTGTGGACCGGCGACCACATGCACACCTTTCGCGACCTACAGTCCCGACAGACCAGACACTCCCTACCCTCATCACAATTCTACAGATATTTGCAGCTACGCCACGCTCTCCATACACATATATTAAGTGGCACAACATTGCCAGAACACAGCCCTCCAGAGGCACAAACCATGATGGGAAATCTGGGAAAGGGAGGAATTTCGCGTATTTATCGTTCCCTAACTAATAACACTCCAACCGCACTAAATCGGCTCAGGAGTCAATGGGAGAGCTGGGTGGGGCCCCTCGAGGAGGAAGATTGGAGGGACGCACTTATGGCACCCAAAACGGTCACCACCTCAGCCAGGCTCCGTCTGATCCAACTGTACTACTTACGTGCAGCCTACTTAACCCAAAAGTGCCTTCATAGTGCTGGCCTGAACCCGACTGCATCCTGCACTCGCTGCGAGCGAGACCAAGCAGACTTCTTTCACATGGTGTGGACCTGCCCTCTCCTAGCGCAATATTGGGAATCTATAGAAAAAGAGCTCACAGAGGTCCTGGGTTGGGAGGTCCCACACAATCCATTAAACACGCTCCTGGGAATCACAGATGGGTTGGATGGGTCCAGGACTGACAAACTATTCCTCAACAAACACTGCCATGGTTGTGGCTAAAAGAGACATTGCTGTCAACTGGAAAAATCCTATCCCACCTCGTATAACAAAGTGGCGCAGAGGGGTGGATTGGTGTGCGGCACTGGAAAAACCCCTGTACGAAGCCAGGGGATGCCCGGCTAAACATCGCAAGGTTTTGGGCAAATGGCTGGGTCAGATAGAGTAAATATGTCTCACTCCACTGAAGGTACATACTGTATGGGGCCTCATGGAATCGTGATCTGCAAGTGTATAACATCCAAGGTCATAATATGGTGACGATCTATCATTACTGTAATGTGCTATATTTTGATTATTGCTGGTGTATTTTTGTTCAAAAAACCAATAAAATTGATTATCACAAAAAAAAAAGCTATACATTACAAATTTTAAATAAGTGTATTGCATACATTAACTTGGTTACTATCCTTGTGACATGAAAATCTATCCAAGGTATATCAAGGGACGAATTAAGGAAAGAAAACTTAGTACTGATTGCATTTCCTTTAAAAACTTAAATCGGGCACAGTAGAGAGTATTTTAAATTTCAAGCGCAACAAAATTTTACATTCAGGATTTGCAGAGGCTAAATTATATTTCAATACTTTGCTACATGCATGCTTCAAATACAACAATTTGCATTAAGCCTGTTGAAAGTTCCTTGGGATGATGGCAAAACACTAAAAGCAAAGGATATAAAAGTGGTTTTTAACGCTGTGTTTAACTGTACATGCTTAGCGGCACCTGGACCTACCTGTCCATCTGTTGACTGCGTCTTTGGCAATCTTGTTGGATTGACCTGCAAGGGGAAGAAATACAAACAGCATTGAGCAAATAAAGTGTCATTTATATTTCTTCTTTTTTTGCTGCAATAAACTTAAATTTTCTTAACAGTACAATATAGACATGTCACCTTAGTATCCATCAGCATTATACATTAGCAGTACTCAAATCAAATCACAGTCTTATTCAACTAACGGGAAGTACTAAGGTAGGAGAGGCAGGAGAGTCAGTCAAAATGATTCAGACGTCTGAGAGCTAGTATACATATCATCGCCCCCCACCCAGTAGATACCTTTTTAAGGATTTCAAATTATATTTTCAATGTAGTCCAGATTAGGCAAGAGTTTGATTCTCTGTGTGGTTCCAATTTGTAAGTGGGGTTGTCTGTAGTTTTCACATATCACCTCCGCTCCCCACTCGTACATACCTGCTTGGATCTTCACACATACTGTGTGACAAACAGCAGAGTGAAGCAATTGTTCCGTTGCTGTGAGGAGCTTTCAGCCCCATATAGTTCCTTGGTTTTTGTGGACTCAGAAATGGTTGAGTTTGACAAAGGACATCCAGTTATTTCATTTATAGATGCTTGCTCACAGTCTGCTATTCAGACAAGTTTGATCAGCCATTCTTCTAAGGTAGGTAATGCAAGTTTTTGCACAAGCTAGTGAAGTTGAGACCCATATATGTCTGTGGTTGGTGAGTATTGTGCAGTTTGACACATCATGGACAATTCCTAGCTGTTTCTCCGAGATTATCATTAGATCATTAGTAGAGGATAAGATTGTTCAGCCTTCTGTCTATAATTAATTAATGTTCGTGCTATCCCATAGACTATGGGTCAAATCACATCCCTCTTGTTTGCATCCCCTATAATCGAAGTAATGAAGAAGCCTGGCTTTATGTAGTGGGAAGGGGACCAATTCCAGTAGTAACATCCTGAAATAGGAAAATCTGAGTCTGGATTCTTAGAGATATTTATTGTGCATAGCCAACAACCTTTGCCGGTCTTGTGGGTGTAGTTTATCTTTCCAGAAGAGCTTGGATATCAGGAGGGTAGAGGTACAATATAGGTTGTGTATGAGTTGGCCAGAGAACCATTATAATTTCTGTGAGAGTTCCTTGGTTTTCAATAGGAGAAGCTTGAAGATTTGTCAACATGTTTCTACCTATTCTGGCACAAATACTATGTACTAATTGGTCATCTCCAATATTGTGTCAGGGTAAGATGGAATCTTGCTACTAGGGTGTCATAATCTATTTTGTTAATGCCAGCAGATTTCGATTTAGTCCATGAGATGGTACAGCAGCCTACAGTTAATTTATAAGGGGGCTAATACATGGAGCCATGGATCAATGAGTAGATGTTTATGGAGAGGCTTCCAAGTTTCGAGCATGCATGTCACTACTCGGTTATCTGTCACTCAACCTGATGGCCATTTGTTGCATAAGACGTTTATACTTTGTTCGCATTCTGGTATACCATATGTTACATGTTTCCAGGAAGGGGTTTCTGCAGAAGGTGTATTAAATTATTTTAAATATGAGTTGGGGGACCCTAGGCGTAGATAGTCCACATCCTTCCGTGTGGGTGTTTAACTTGCTCATTCTTGGTTTTTGAATCCCCCAGAACAAATTATTAATAGTTGAGTCAAGAGAGGTAATAAAAGTTCTTTTCATAAGAAAGATAATTTATTCATTTGGTAATTTCTGTATGACACACCATTACTCAAAATGGTGTCTCTCTGCACTCATTTTTCCCAGTATATAGTGAAACCTAGGTGCAGTCACCATTTTGATTGCTTGAACTCTAATAATAATAATAATAATAGGCAAGCTTGTAAAGCGCATGGTTACACCAACTGGTGTGTCCCCGCGCTGTGGCACAGACTCGTCAGAGGTAAAGAGAGGAGCAAAAGAGAAGGGACCTTTGCACGGAAGAGCCAGGTTTTTAGTTTCTTCCAGAAAAGCGATTCCGATGGTTCAGCACGGAGGAAGGGAGGGGGTGCATTCCAGTTCTTGGAGGCCAGATACCTAAAAGAGTGGGCTCCCATTCTAGCTTTCTTAACTTTAGGGACCTTGACCAAATAGGTTCCGGTAGATCTGAGAAGGCGAGTCGGATTGTAGGGAATGAGTAGAATGTGTAAGTAGCTAGGACCTTTCCCCTGCAAGATGCGGTGGCTAATACATAAGGTTTTGAAGAGGATTCTCTCCTTAAGTGGTAGCTAGTGTAGGGCAGCAAGAGCCTTCCTGGTAGAGGTTCTCCTGGGAAGCATCAGAATAAGGCGAGCAGCTGCGTTCTGAATGCATTGAAGCCTATGTAGGCATTTGTTAGTTGCTCCTAGGTATAGAGCATTTCCGTAGTCCAGTTGGGATGTCACTAACGCGTGGACTAGGGTTTTCCTGGCTGAAGTGGGGAGCACATCCAGAGTTTTCCGTAATCCTCTCAAGATTCCACAGCACTTCCCAGCCACCTTTCTGGTGTGAGCCTCAAAAGAGAGATTTGAGTCTAACCACATACCCAAGTTTTTAACCTGTTTTCTTGGGGAGGGGGTAGGACCAAATATTTGTGGCCACCATGCCGATGACCAGATGGAGGGAGATTTTCCCACCACTAGAATCTCTGTTTTGCTGCCATTTAGTTTTAGGCAGTCATTTGTCATCCAAGATGACAAGTCCAGCAGGCAAGCAGAGAAATTACTGGCTGCTACCTCGGAGGCCTGTGACAGCGAGACAACCAATTGCGTGTCATCTGCATATGACACGATGGTGAGACTGTGCCGTTCTGTAATCTCTGCCAAAGGTGCAATATAAAGATTTTAAAAAGTGGGGCTCAGTATGGAGCCTTGAGGGACCCCTTGAGACAGCGCAATGCTTTTAGAGAAATGTGGTCGTTGAGCCACCTGGAAGCTCCGGTCCTGCAAGAAGGCAGCCAACCATTTAAGGGGCAATTTGTCCAGCCCACCTACACAGACGGTGTAAGAGCAGTTTATGGGATACTGTATCAAAGGCCGCACTGAGGTCCAAAAGGACCAGTGCTACTGTCTGGCCTTCATCTACATGTCTGCGTATTGTCTCAGTTGTAAGAAGCAGTGCGGACTCTGTGGAGTACGTAACTCTAAAGCCTGATTGTGTGGGGTGAAGTAAACTATGCTGATTAATGTGGGTAGTTAATTGAGTGTTAAGCACTTTTTCGGTTATTTTGGTGAAATAGGGCAAGAGTGAAATAGGGCGGAAGTTCTCCAACTTTTCTTTATGGGAAAGACAACTGCTTGCTTCCACCGCTTTGGGACCACACCTTCAGCAAAGGAAAGTTCAAGGAGCTGCCTAATGTAGGGTATTAAAATCTCCAGGCCATCTCTCATAATTTTGGGTGTCGTAGGGTCTGTGGGAGAGCCGGATTTAATACTTAAGGCTATGCCTTTGAGATCTTCCCAGGAGGGTGGATCAAATTTGGAGAGGCGGATAGCCTCCTCCACGTTGGTCCTCTCCAATTGACAGAAGATCCCATTGCTTGCCTGATCCGGAAAGGTGGTGTAAATTTTAGCTACCTTCTCCGCAAAGAAATCAGCCATTTGATTACATGACTGCCCTGAGCTGGCCGTAGGAGTTACAGTTCTCGCAAGTGAAGATATGTCTTTAAAGATGGTAAATAGTTCTTTAGAGGAGCTCACTGCTTGCTCTATTCTTTCACTGTAATAGGGAGCAAGTTCTTTTTTATAAGGGAGTGATAATGTTTTAAGTTCATCTTGTATTCAGTCTTCTTGAGGTCTGAGAAATCCCTTCTCCATAAGCGTTCTAGACGCCTGCAGGAGTTTTTTTGCTATTCTTAGTTCTTCATTGAACCAAGGTGCAGATTTTAACGGTCTGCTCGGGACACTGAAGGTCCATGGGCCCACTCTATCCAGTGCCTCCGTAATCCATTTGTCCACTGAGCTACAAGCCACCTTGATATCTTTACCCATAAGAGGGCAACTCTGCTTGAGGGCGTGACTGAAACTTGCAGGGGTAAATCTAGCCCATCTCCTATGTGGCATGCTTAAACCTCTAGCATCAGTAGGTGGGATAGTAGATAAGGGGACAGTGAAGGGTACAAGATGGTGGTCCGACCAAGGGACTGCAATCGGAGGTTCAGTTTCCAGATCAGATTAGTTGGTGAAGACCGGGTCTAATATATGGCCGTGCTGGTGTGTTGGGAGAGCGGATTTAAGCATTAGCTGGAGAGCGGCCAATTCCTGACAGAGAGATTGAGCTTCACAATTAGTTAGGTCATCGAAGTGTAAATTCAAATCCCCCAAGACTAACAGTTTGTTATAACGAAGTGCAGGTTGTATCAGATGCGCCACTAAGCTGGAAGCAAACTGAGCGGCGGGACCTAGGGGACGGTAAATCAGGAATCCCTTTACAATGCAGTTCTCGGCAGCCGTGATCGAGAAGAAGGCTGCTTCACTTTTATCAATGTTAGCCATATTCAAGGTACATTGTAAAGATAATTTATGGATAATGGCTATTCCACCCCCACGTTTAATTTGGCGGTCCAACCTGAGGATGCCGCAATTCTGTGGGAGGGCTTCGAGTATCTCAAGGGCCGAGTCCTCATTCAACCAGGTTTCAGTGAGAAATAGAGCATCCGGTTGATTGTCTAAAATACAATCATGGATTTCGTGTTTGTGTTTGTTAAGAGATCTGCAATTGATGAGTATTAAATTGAGCTTGTGTCTTGCCCCAGATCTTATCGTGTTAGCAGTTGTTTTATATAGACAGTGAGTGCATTCCAGAGGAGTTGACAATATAGATAAATTATGTTTACATCGGTCTTGAATCGGGGGGCATAATTCGCGTAATTGCTCCGCAGCATATTTCCGAATTAATCTGAAACGGGCAGGGGTTCTGGCCTTTGGCGCACCCGCTGCGCGTCTGTTCAGGCATGCGTGTAAAATAGGCGTAGAGCCTCCCAAAGCTAGCCCGCCAACTTCAGATCACGGTGGGCAAGCGGAAGTGCGTAAGATCACGGTCCCCACCCTCCGCTCAAACGGCACTATCAGCCGCGGCGGAACAGGGCGGGAGAACCACTACAGGCAAGCGGAAGATTAAAGGTAAGAGCGCGTAATGATTTAAGAGCACATAGATAAGTCAAGCAAAACACCCTATTAAAACTCATAAAACCGTTAAAAAAAAATAATAGTTCTCCCGTTTACCCTCGAGTCGAGGTCTGTGCAGACACCGCCACTATCTGCTTTCAACAGCTCGCCCGCTCCGGCATGCGTGTAAAATAGGCGTAGAGCCTCCCAAAGCTAGCCCGCCAACTTCAGATCACGGTGGGCAAGCGGAAGTGAGTAAGATTAAGGTCCCCGCCCTCCGCTTAAACGGCACTATCAGCCGCGGCGGAACAGGGCAGGAGAACCACTACAGGCAAGCGGAAGATTAAAGGTAAGAGCACATATTAATTTAAGAGCACATAGATAAGTCAAGTAAAACACCCTATTAAAACTCATAAATATAACCGTTTAAAAAAAATAATAGTTCTCCTGTTTACCCTCGAGTTGAGGTCTGTGCAGACACTGCCACTATCTGCTTTCAACCCAAAACAAGTGTAGTTGGGACTACTTTTCGAAGTCAGTATGCATTTTAGTCAGTAGGGGTAATATACACCACCATTCCTTCAAAGCCTCTTCTTAGAGGTATTCCCACTTAATACATCCAACTTTGGACAAATTTCTTGCGGAAAATCATGTATGCAAGCTCTAGTGGTTCCTCCGTATATGGGCACAGCTTCACACTTTCCCCAGTTTTTTTGTGCCCTTAAAACAGAAAAAAAGAGTTCAATAATGTAATTGGTACTGGTATATTTGTGTGCCTGAAACAGTCATGAGTATGTCATCATGACAGACCATAGGGGGATCTAGCTTTGCAAGCCATGCCATTGAATTTGGCTACTCTGATTCTATTTGCCGATGTATCTTATTCAACAGACACTAAAGGAAATTTGCATGCAGCATATGATGTTTGCACATTAACATACATTACTGAAGCATCATATTTGTGCAAAGTGTTTCCTTCACAGGCTGGCGAGTTGATTGCTCTTACTAGAGTCTGTTGCATTGCCCGTGCAAAAAATGTTGCAAAATACACATAGTCAGTACTTCATTGGCGATGTGCATGTTTTAGTCTAGTTGTGGTCACAGTGCGGCTTCATGATCTCTAGTGTGACACTAACTCAAAAAGGAGCAAGAATTATTGACTAATTTTATTCTTTGAGACTGCCACCTAAAAATGCAGATTTGAAATGTTCAGCACATGTATGTGGGAGTGATGATGTCACTAAAGGTAGTTTCACAATACTACGCAACACTGGGTACTACATTGCCAATGGAGGCTGATAATCACCCGTCACCTATTTTTGCTTGAGTGTCAATACAAACATTGGATGAGTTGAGGGAAGTACAAGATACAATATCAGATGAAGAAACTAAAGAATGGGAAAAAGCAGGAAGCAAACAAAGTCAAGATGGCTTATAGAAAAGCAATGATAAAATATTTGTTTTGACAAATTTACTTTTACCACAGAGGTTAGGTTATTTCATGGTCCTACACACGTGGTAAGAGATTGGGTGTTCAATACATTGAATAGTTACTGGATCAACCCCTACTTTAGGAATAATGTAGAAAGCAATTGTCAGATGTATAACTAATAACTGTAATAACTCTCCTACTCAAAGTTGGACACTTGTTGGATCCTATATTTTCTAACTTGAGGAATCTGTAATGCGTTGAAAATAAATTGCATTTACTGTTGCAAAATTAATGTCGTGAATGCTATAATTTCTTTTGTACTGTTAAATGGTTGCTACTGTGACCAACTATTTACCTATGTCTTGGTCTGACCATTTTGCAGTCCCTTTCACACTTTCAATAGGCATAAGGTCACAGACCCATGAGAATCACCCAGTCTCCTCTAGTAGGAGCTGGCCATGACTGGATGTCCCCATGTGGAATGCCATCTTAGAAGCCAATCCCCCCCTTGCTGTGCAACTCAGTGGTGTCAGATACACTAACAGTATTCCTGGCTCAGGTCCTCACTGGATACGATAATTCCCTTCTCTAACAAAAAGCACCATAGAATCCCACCCCCCACAATGATTCCTTGTACGAAAAGAACAAGTCATTCAGACAGCTAGAGAGGGTGTGGCGCAATACCTATAGTAATGAGGACAAGGAAGTCTATAAATCAGCTTTAAAGTCTTATCCAAAAACTTGTCATGAGGTCAGAGCCTCGTTCTATACGAACAAAATTGCTGCAACCCAAAACAAGTTAGTTACCTTCGGTAGCACCTTATCTGGTAGAGATAGGAACTAGCCACAGATTCCTTACCTTTGAATTACCCAGGCGTCAGACGGGATCTGGAATATTTTTTTTTCAAGCAATACCCCTGCGCATCAGTAGGTGGAGTCGGTCGGCTTCACAGGACGTAGTTGGTACCATAGTGACATCCATGTCACCTATATAGGCACCACCTCGGTGCACTGACGTCAATTACTTTACACAATTTCAATGTCAGAAGCGCAGAGCCATAAAGTGCACTGACGGTGTGCTTCAACAACTAGGGCCCTAAAAGGGATCAGCCCTGACCTAGAAAACTGTCTGCAGTGCGGGGAAGATGGGTTGGTCGGTAAGGAACCTGCAGCTAGATCATATCTCTACCACATAAGGCATTACTAAAGGTAAGTAACTTGTTCATCTGATAGAGACATCTAGCCGCAAATTCCTGACCTTTGAATAGATACCCAAGCAATACCATCCCCGGAGGAGGGACTGCGGATAAGTTTAGACCAGAAAGTCCTGCAAGACAGAACGCCCAAAGAGGCCTTCCCTGTGGACTTGACCGTTAAGGCAGTAATGCTCAGTAAACGTGCGCAGGGATGCCCACGTTGCTGCCTGACAAATGTCGAGGACTGGAACCCCACGTTGCAACGCTGTAGTAGCAGCCTTAGCTCTGGTGGATTGAGCTCTTCAGCCTTCAGGAGGCTGTTTTTTTGCCAGAGCGTAGCAAATCTTGATGCAGAGGACGACCCGTCGTGAGATAGCCCTCTTCTGCACCGCACAACCTTTCTTTGCCCCAACATAGCCCACGAAGAGTTGGTTGTCCACCTTGAATTCTTTTGTGCGGTCAAGGTAGAACGACAACACTCTTTTTTGGTCCAGGTGGTGAAGTCGCTCCTCTTCCTTAGAGGGATGCGGTGAAGCATAGAAAGTGGGCAAGGTGGCAGATTACCCAACATGGAAAGGTGCTACCACTTTTGGAAGGAAAACGGCCCTAGAGCAAAGCACCAACTTGTCAGGGAATATTGTCAGGTTAGGAGGCTTGGATGACAAAGCCTGTAATTCACTCACGCTCCTGGCAGATGTGATTGCCACTAAAAAGGCTGTTTTGATGGTAAGCAGTAGGAGGGGGCAATTGTGCAGAGATTCAAATGGAGCGCCCATCAGGAAGGTGAGAACCAAATTAAGGTCCCACTGAGGCTCAATGAAAGGGGAAGGTGAGAACATATGTAAAAGGCCTTTGAGGAATCTATTTACAATAGGAGATTTAAATAATGAGGGTTGGTCTGGCAGCTGCAGAAAGGCAGACAGGACTGAAAGGTGCCCTTTTAGAGTGCTCAGGGCAGAGCCCTGCTGGGCAAGGGTTAAAATAATAAGCAAAACATGAGAAAGGGAAGCAGAAAGAGGGTCTATAGACGTTTTTGTGCAATATATTACAAATTTGTTCCATCGGCAGGCATATACCGGCATGGTGGAGGGATGCCTGGCTGCCAAAATAACATTATAGACTTCGAAAGAAAGGTCGAATGCTGTCAACTGCTGCCACTCAATCTCCATGCAAGAAGGCGTAGAGTTGACAGGCTCGGGTGGAGGACCCTCCAATGCTGCTACGACAGAAGATGCTCCTGAAGGGGCAGCCTGCTCGGAGGATCGATGCTCAGTTGGAGAAGCTCGGGATACCAGACTCTCAGTGCCCAGTCCGGAGCTACAAGAATGACTTGGGCCCTGTTATTCCTGATTTTCTTGAGAACTCTGGGCAGGAGTAGTGTAGCGGAAAGGCATACAGGAGGCCTGAGCTCCACTCGAGACAAAATGCGGCTCTGAGCGAGAGCCGCCTTTGAAACTCCAGACGCAAAACTGCTAACATTGCGTGTTCTCGGCAGAGGCAAACAGATCTAACAAAGGCTATTCCCACTGCTGAAGGAGACCTCCGTATTGAGATGCCATTCGTGATCCGCTAGGCATCAATGGCGGAGTTCGTCTGCCTTGGCGTTCAGCGAACCTGCCAGGTGTTTAACCACCGGAGATATGCTCTGCTGTTCCAGCCAAGTCCAGAGACGCAAGGCCTCTTGACAAAGGGTCCATAACCCCCACCCTGTTTGTTGCAGTACTACAAGGCGGTGGTGTTGTCCATGAACACTTGTACAAGCTTCCCCTTGATGGAAGGAAGGAAGTCTTTCAATGCCAAAGAAATCACTCGGAGCTCCAGCAAGTTGATGTGGAGTCCAGATTACGCCGGAGACCAGCGTCTTCTAATCTCCACCTCTCTCAGATGGCCGCCCCATCCAAAAAGTGACGCATCTGTCACTACTGTGAGATGTAGTTGGGGGAAGGGAGAGGGGTCTGCCACTGACTCAATTGCGGTTTGTCAGCCATCACTGTAATTCCTGTGCAGTTCTCTCTGAGATCTGGACCATGTCCGAAAGATTCTCCTGATGCTGTGCCCACTGGAACTTCAGGTCCCACTGCAGAGCCTGCATATGTCATCTGGCATGTGTCACTAACAAGATGCAGGAGGCCATGAGGCCCAGCAGCCTCAGAGTCATTCTTATTTAAATCCACGATAGAGGCTTGTTATCATAGCCTGAATATCCTGGACTCGCCGCTCCGGAGGATAAGCCCGAAACTGCACAGTGTCCAGAACAGCTCTGATGAAAAGCAGTGTTAATGAGGGAGTCATGTGTGACTTCGGCATGTTAATAGTGAACCCCAGCGAATGCAGGAGTCCACCGTAGTCTGGAGGTGGCAGACAACAGCCTGGGGTGAGCCCACCTTCAACAGTTGTTGAGAAAGGGGAATACTGACACTCCTAATCTTTACAGATGAGCTGTGACCACCGCCATCACCTTGGTAAACACCCGAGGGGCGCTGGTAAGACAAAAGGGGAGCACGGTGAACTGAAAATGCTCGAAGCCTACCGTAAACCGCAGGTAGGGTCAATGAGAAGGCAGGACGGGAATGTGGAAATAGATGTCCTGCAAATCCAATGCGACCATCCAGTCTCCCGGGTCCAGGGCAGACAAGACCTGGGCTAATGTAAGCATCTTGAACTTCTCCTTTTTGAGGAAGTAGTTGAGGGCTTGTAGATCTAGGATAGGACGAAGGACCGTGTCCTTTTTCGTGACATACAGTAGAGGGAATAACAACCACAGCCTACTTCTGGCGCCGGAAACCTCTCTATGGCTTCCTTGGCCAAGAGAGTCAAGACTTCCTCCTGAAGCAAAATGAGATGATTTTCCATCAGTCGATCATAAGATGGAGGTATGGAGGGGGGGGGGTAAGCTCAAAGGGGAGGGAGTAGCCCCTTCAGACTATCTGGAGAGCCCACCTGTCTGATGAGATGGTCTGCCAGTGGTGGAGGTGATGTCTGATCCTGCCACCAACTGTCCACCCATGATCTAGAAGGGCAAGACTAGGAGGGTTTAGAGGTTGAGGCTGCGGGGGGGCTGCTTGGGGGAGGTGGTGTACTGACTAGACCTGTGGCCACCCGACCCATGAGGTTGGAACGAACCGCGTCCTCAGTGCGTAGGTTGTGAAACTTCATGGTCTTGTGGCTGGGATAGGGCTGGCGCACCTGAAAGCTCCTCCCGTAGCCATGAAAGGGGCGAAAGGCAGACTGTGGACGTTTCGCCACTGAGAGGCCGAAGGTCTTGGCCGCAGTCAATGAGTCCTTAAAGCGCTCCAGTGCCATGTCTGCCTTGTCTCCGAAGAGATGGGTGCCATCCAAGGGCATGTCCACTAGAGAGGCCTGGACATTCCCCGAAAAGCTAGAAGTTCTCAACCAGGCGTGGCGTCGAACAGCCATCATCCATGAAATCGCTCAGCCCAGCGAGTCGGTTGCGTCGAGACCACAATGGATGGCGAACTTTGCTGCATCTCTCCCCTCTGACACTGCTTGGGAGAGGACAGCCTGAGCTTCCTCCGGGACCTGTGGCAGCACCTGCACAACCGTTTCCCACAGGGAGTGGGAATAACGGCCCAACAGTTGGTGGAAGAAAATATGTTCTTACCCCAACTATCCAGCCACTTGGATTCCCTGTCCAGGGGAGATGAAGGTAAGGCGTCATGGGAGGTAGAGGCTTGGACCACCAAGCTCTCTGGGACAGGTATTCGTGACCTCTTACTCTGCATATGCGAGAGGTGCAATGATTTGGATTAGAGCCGGTAAAGCATTTGAACCCTTGCAGGTATGCATAGATAGAGAGGGTAGATATGTACTACTCAAGGGCAGAATCTATGGGCAGGAACTCACACTAGGTGGTATATATGACCCTAATCAAGATCAAGTACCGTTCCTCCCGAGACTTTCAGGCATTTTGCCTGTAGTGCTAACCTCTTGTGTATTACTAAGGGGGGGGACTTCAACTGTGTTGCTGATATAGCCCTTGATCGCTCCCACCCCTTATTGCCGAGTGCCCAAATACATAAAACAGTAGCGGGGTTCCGAGACTGGAGGGGACATTGGGGACTAGAGGACATCTGGAGGACACAACACACCAGAGACCGAGATTACTCTTATTATTCGTCCCTACATCATTTACATACCAGATTGGATCTGTTCCTGGGCACACCAAGCTTGAGCCGTTTAGCTACACATGCAGAATATCTGGGGCGTACGCTCTCTGACCATAGCCCCCTCTTGCTGTCCCTCCAGCCGAAAGGTCAACGATACCAATGTGGCGACTGAACACTCGGGCCCTTGAAGATACCCGTTTCAGAGAGACCATAGGCACAGCCATAGACTCCTACTTCAATATTAATGCACAGATGGCCTCCAATGTCCTGATGGAGTGGGAGGCGTTCAAGGTGGTTTTGAGGGGGAAATGTATGGGGGAAACAATAGGAGCTCAAAGAGAACTTCACCAGGAACTGGAAACCCTAGAAGGCGTCCTAAATAGATTAGACAATGAACAAGGAACTAGGCCAGATGCAACAGCAGCCCTTAAGCAAACACGCGCGTCATACCACCAAGCTCTTGCTAGATTGCGGTGCCATGACCTCAAGAGCTACCTCACTAAAGTGCAGGAAGAAGAGGGGAAGCCAGGTAGGCTGTTGGCATGGCTGATTAAGCCAGAGATGTGGGGATCCCCAATAACTCAAATTACACCTGCTGAGGGTGGCCCGATATATGGTCCTGAGGCCATCAATGCCTTATATTGTGACTATTATTCGACATTATACAAGGCCCCCCGATATCCCCAGATACACACAGGGATCTCCTGAAGGTGCTGCGCCCCCATCTCCTAAACGAACAAATAATTGATACCCTGGGAGGACCTGTGAGTGTCCCCGAGATCCGGGCCGCGATTAAAAGCATGGCCACAGGACAGACCCCAGGACCTGATGGCTCGCCAGCCGAATTCTATCTAACTTACATTGTAAAACTTTCGTCACACTTGGAGAAGCTCTATGCTGAATCTTTGAAACTTAAATGCCTGCCTGGGTCCACCAGGGATGCCCTAGTCATCCCCCTCCCCAAGAGGCCTACACAGTAGGTGAAAGTCACAGATTTCCGACCACTCTCCATGTTAAACATGGATTTTAAGATCCTTAGTAAAACCTTGGCACGCTTTGCCTGTTACCCCATATGTCGACTCTGGTTCATTCCGACCAGAATGGATTTATACCTACTCGGAACACCTCGTACAACCTGCGACGGATGTACTTGGTGTTATACCATGCCGAGGCTCGACATTTACAACATGCAGCCCTCCTGTCGATAGAACTTGAGAAGGCGTTTGACACCTTGAGATGGGATTATCTGCTTGAAACCATGAGACGCATGGGCCTAGGGGAGGGCTGGGTAAACTGGGTTAGGCTGCTCTGTGAACGCCCCACGGCTAGGGTACGGACTGGGAAAACGGTGTCTCCACAATATGAGATTTTCAGAGGCACAAGGCAGGGCTGCCCATTGTCGCCCCTGTTTGCTCTGGCGATGGAGCCACTGGCAGCATTATTCCGACAGGGTGGGGAGGGTTTGGGTATCTCGCTACGGGGGGAACAACCACATCATCTCACTATATGCTGATGATTTATTGATCTATCTGAATGACACAACGGTAGGTACCAAGACTGCCTTGCGACTGATGAAACAGTTTGAATTACTGTCTGGCCTTAAAGTTAATTGTAGTAAAACTTACCTCTTCCCGATCTCGGCCAATGGGACCCCCCCCGCTGGATTGTGAGATGGGCATTGACTGGGCCCCCACAACCTTCAGATACCTGGGAATCCAGGTCTTCCACTCGCTGGATGATCTTCGTGAGGGCAATCTAGGCAAAGCTTTCCGGTCCCTGAGGTCAAACGTCTCCTTCTGGTGCAAGCTGCATCTGCAGATTATGGCCCTGGTCTCCCTTGCTAAAATGGTCATGCTGCCGCACTTGCTGTATTTCTTCACTAATCTCCCCATAAATGTCCCCGCTTCATGGTTCCGACAATTAAATGTTCTATTGCGAGACCTGATATGGGACAAGATGAGGCAGCGAGTAGCCCTGTCGATCTTACAGCATCCTTCTGCAGAGGGAGGACTTGGAGTGCCTAATTTCGAGCTCTATTTTTTAGCTTCTCAGCTCCAATGGCTGGTGCAATGGTTGACAGACGCAGGCCCAGTGGGTACTGATATTACCGACCAAGGGGTCCATACAGACTGGTTACTAGCAAAGATGTTAGATGCGGGCATTACCATCACTCACCTATCATTGTTGCAAACCACAGCTTTACACTGTTGGAAGAGCTGTCTTTTTAAAGTAGGAAAAGTTACCTTATATGCCCCGGACTTGCCATTAGTGGGCCTCCCCATGGGAACCCCAAGACGATACTAACCCCAATACTGTTAAGACCCTGGACTGGAAAAAGTGGGAGATTGCTACCAACTAGAGACCCTGGCTCCATTCGAGGATCTGCTTGATGTAGGAAGCTGGGTTTCTGTTGCAGTAACCCCCCCACTTTTTGCCAGACTACTGATGCACTTTGACTTGATGTGCCCTGGGTCCCTGCCAATCAGGTTCCCAGGGCCTGTGTTCTTTCCCAAAACTGGACCTTGGACCCCCAATTGGACCTCTCTGGCCACATGTCAGTCCCTTGTAAAAGGTACCATGGGTACCAAGGGCACTGTGGACAGGGAAGGCCTCTAAGGGCTGCAGCACTTATTGTGCCACCCTTAGAGGCCCTGTACCTTTACACACACACACACTGCCATTGCAGGCTGCGTGTTTTGGTGCAGAACAAAGTGAAGAGTCGACATGGCACACATTCCTGTGTGCCCTGCCGACAACCCACTGCCCTGGCATAGGTCAGCCACCCCTCTAGCTGGGTGCACTATACCAGTGGTGAGGGTACGGGTGCATGAGCCCTGTACCCCTACAGTGTCTAAGACAATTCTTAGACATTGTAAGTGCAGTAATGCCATTAAGAGTATATGGTGCTGGGAGTTTGTCATTACGAACTCCACAGCACCTTAATGGCTTTACTGAAAATTGGTATCAAACTTCTCAGCACATTAAACCCACACTGATGCCAGTGTGGGATTTAATGAAAAATGCACTCAGAGGGCATCTTAGAGATGCCCCCTGAAAAACGAACAGCCTCTGGTGGGTTCCCTGACTGGTACACACCAGCCTGTCACCACGAGACATGTTTCTGGACCCCTGGTTTGGGAGCCTTCGCTCCCTGAGCCCAGAAACAAAGCCTTTCCTGGGCGGAGGTATTCACACCTCCCCCAGGCCAGGAAGAGCCACCTGTGGCAGGGGAGCTTCAAAGGCCTTGCAGCTATTGAAATGCGACCCCCAGCCTCTCCTGCTATCAGGAGCAGGCCACCTTCCTGTCTCCCCTCCTTTTCGACGGGAAGACAGGTGGGAAAAATTAACCAGCCCAGAAGGTGTGCCCACCTCTGCCAACCCCACCCCTCAGGTGGGGGAGGCGAGGTGAAGCCCACTCTTCAGTGCCCGCCATCTTGCAGATGGCAGGCACTCCCCAACCAGGATTAGGGATTGTGCTCACTCCCCCACGTGGGGTGAGCACACCAAGGGTATAGTCACCCTAAGGTCAAGTAGCCCGTTGGCTACTGACCTAGAGACCCCTAAAACGCCCTCTAAATTCAGTATTTAAGGGGCAGCCCTGAACCAAGAAGACAGATTCTCGCAACTTACGAAGAAGGACAAAAGAAGACGCCCAGCAGAGGAGACTGCAGAGAACAATTGACTTGGCCCCAGCCCTACCGGCCCGTCTGCAGTTTCCAGAGATCCTGCGCCAGAAGTCGCCCTGTCCTGCAGTCAGCGACCTCCAGAACCCTGGGAGGACTGACTGCCTTCAACAAAGACCGGATCTCCTGTGAACAGCAGCTCTGTTCAAAAGAAACAGCAAAGAAAAACTCTGAGCCTGCTGAGGACAAAGAAACCTGACGGCTGGAACCACCACTGCACCCGACGCCTACGGCCCGAGTTAGAGTGGCCCACCGGTCCCAGCGAGGTCCCCCAGCGCTCCAGAGTCCGAGTCCACCGTGGGGTGACCCCTCCAGGACTCCCCGACGTCGCCTGCAGCCTCTGCACCGAGACCCCCTCAACCGCGAGTGGTCCGGTAAGGTGAAATCCGACCTCAAAAGACACCCCTGCATCCAGCCGCCCTGAGCCCTGGAGAAAAGAATCCGAGGTGCACCTACGTCCCCGAGCCCTCCAACTTACCTGCCCAGCTGTTGGTTCCTACCAGACGTCTTCCTGGACCGAGCCTACAGCTAAAAACCAAAACCGAAAATCCCCATTAAAAACAACAAGGCACCTGATGCCAAAACAGCACCCTGCACCCAGCCGCCCCTGCGGTTGCACTTTCTGTGCTAAACCGGATCCCCCTTTGCCCTGAGCCTAACACCAGGAGCTTGGCTCCCACAACCTTGTGGCCTGCTCGTCAGCAGCCACCAACCGGAGGTCCCCTATTCCCCATTGGACAACATTGGGCCTCAGCCCTCTGCACCCGGCCGCCCTAGTGCCGCTGAGGGTGTAACAAGAGAGCATCCTTGACCCTGGGGGACCCCTGAGCCTACCCTCAGAATACCATCTCCCACATCCGAATACTTACCTTTGAACCGATAACCCTATTTTCCTCCATAGGATAACATTGACTGTTTTTCTGTGAAAAGTTTTTAAGTGTAACCAAACAACAAAAACACTTTTACTTACCTGTTTACAGGAAATGTCCCAGTGCAGTATCCAGGTATACTGCACTGTGTGTAAGAAAAGTAATCTGTAAAGTAATCTACTTGACATTCTACTAAAAAGCCAACACAAAGTATATGTACAATCTTTCAAAGCATTGCATTACTAGTAGTTCTACTGTAATCAAATCAAAAGTATATATACAACTGCAACACAAACTGTATTATTACTGCAAAGTACTTTTCGCTTACCTGTGCCAGGCTTGCTTGGTTCTAGGAAATAAAATAACTAAAAGAATATTTATATACAAACAAAATTGGTCTGAGTTCAGTCTTTGAGTGCGTGACAATCATTTGCTAATTGAGTGTGTACAACAAAAGCTTAACACTACCCTCTGATAAAGACTTACTGCTCGCCCACACTACCACAAATAGAGAGTAAGGTGCTATCTACTTTTACCTCTGCCTACCTTTGGGGTTCCACTGGACTCTGTGCACACTATACCTCACTTTGGTATGGTATATACAGAGCCAGCTTCCTACACTTGAGAGCTACGACTTGCAACCAGGATACTTTCTCAACTATGAGATAATACTGCGCACCTTCAGGGAGTTGTGCGGGGGGAGTCAAGACGAGCCTAAAACACACGCGATGCTACAATCGCTCCTTACACTATGTACTGCAAGACATCAGGTAAAATGGTTTTATTTATCGCAGTTAGAGATGACCCGCACACCCCTGACGAAATTGCATACCCGCTGGGAGACCGCTCTGGGCAGAACCGTTTACAGACCCGGAATGGTCCAAAATCCTGGCATATCCCAGAAAAGTCTCACGTAATACCAGGTTGAAGTATACACAGTTCAACTAAATACACATGACGCCTCATAAACTTCAGCTTGCTTTTGGAGACACCGGATATAAATGCCAAAGATGCGATCGTGTAGATGCAGACTTCATACATATGGTTTGGGACTGCGCCCCAATACGGCGGTTCTGGGAAGAAACATTGCAACTTATGGGAACAGCGGTGGGGCGCACGCTGGAGCCAACGATAGGGACGTGCTTGCTGGGGCTTTGCTCCCGCCCCCCCTAAAAGGAAAGCAGGAAATAGATTTTTCAACTTGGCTCTGGTGCTAGCCAAAAGACGGATAGCGCTGGCCTGGAAGTCTGTATCTGGACCAGCAGTAGAAGCCTGGAAATGAGAAGTCAATCAGTGGGCTGGTGCAGAGAGTAGGGTACTGACGAGGGAGGAGGCGTGAGGACTGAGGAAACGTCCTATTGCTGACCTCTGGAGAGAGATACTGGAGGCATGGGAAAACCCAGACAGAGGGGGGAGCGAGGAGAGGACTCAGACAAGCGTTGAAGAAGATTAAGGGGGAAACATTTTCAAATAGCACTGAGTCGTCCTACATAGAACCATTGCTGCAGACAGACCGTGATACACTGCTAGTCCATTGCCAACCCGAGAGACTAAATGTGTGGCTCCGCTTTCACACACAATCTGGGAGCATTGCGAACTCAGGAACTGGCGGGTGGAGGATGGCCCATGGAGAAGGTGGCACATGACTACCCTTCCCCCCGCTGCCCCTCCCCCCATTAGTGAGACTCAGACACACCACCTCACTTATTATTACTTACGTGACTCCTAGCCCCACTGCACAATCTGTTACTTAGATAGTTAATATGTTTTATTAGTTACACAGTTTCCTCTTTGTTGATTAAAAATGTGGGACATTTATAGACTGGCACACAATGCGTGACTATATGTATAACGAAAATTATCATCTCCTTAACTCTACAGGCGAAATGAGCTGGCAGCAAATGGTATTATGCTTCACATGTATCTAAACTAATAGACTACCCTTCCTATGGCCTATTTGAAATGTAACTAAAGGACACCTGTAAAAAATGTATGCATGCCACAGAAGAGCTGTACTATGACGCTGAAAACTTGCTGAACAAAATGATAATGATTGGATATTATAATAAATGCCAATAAATATATATATATAAATATATATATATATATATATATATATATATATATATATATATAAAAGAAAGATATTAGTCTTGACCACCACGGAAGGGAGCCGAAGGTTCGGGACCTCAACCGCCCCTCATACCACAAAAGCAAATGAAGCTCCCTCCTCCGTAGCCACGGTAGGGGAGAAAGCATGCCAGAATCTGGAGAAGTTTACAGTCCACTGACCTCACCCAATTCCTCAGACCAGTCCATTTCCTGATAAGGCTGGCCTTCTAAAAGGTCCAGTGACCCCTCCCAATCTTCTTCCACTCCTAGCCCCAGGAAACAACCTAAGACCTGGAGATTCTGTTGGCGCCGGTATCGGCGTTGGTCGACACGGTACTGGCTCTGGGTCGTCTGGGATCAGAATGGGGCTGGCACCACCATGGGGCACCAGCCGCACCAACCGCGCCAGCCGCAATGGCACTTCCGGTGCCAGATTGGATCCATTCTCGGGTCCATCTGCGACTGGGCTGGAGCTGCTGGCGTGGAATTCAATGGAGTCCCCTCTAATTCCACTTGGCAGAAAGGCAAATCGGGAGAGTCAGACTGCCCAAAAATGAGGCGCATGGCCTCATAGAAAACTCGAAGTTGGGCGGAGGGCTCCAGCTCCCGGAAAATCAGGGAGGCACGAAGCTGACCCAGGCGCAGGTTACGAAGAACGAGGCCTAGAATGCCGAGGCTCCTTCGTCACGTTGGCCGATGGACAGGGAAAAGTTGAAGCGCGCTTCGACTTCTTTTGCTTTTTGTGGTTCTTACCCGAGTGTCCCCAGGCACCACAGGTAAACCAGGTGCAGGTCCGTCATTGACATGTCGCGGTGACAGGCGCTGCACGGTTTGAACCCTGAAGTCTTCCTAGACAGGAGGAAAAACCTACTCACCAAAAAGGGGTTGACAAAAGTCGAAAAAGCCTGACAAAAAGTGACAGGGGGTAGCTCTCTTCACGGATGAGCGCTTGACTGGCACGGAAAGAAAAGAACTGATGTCAGCTCGCCAAGGTGGTGCCTATATAGGTGACGCAGACGTCACTACAGCGCAGCATACGTCATGCGGAGCTGAACTATGCGACCTACCGGCGCGCAGCAGTATCGATCAAAGAAAAATCTTCCGGATCCAGACTCACGCCTGGGAAATTCAAAGGTAAGGAATCTGCAGCTAGATGTCTCTATTAGATACACTCTTTCAGGTGGTTAAAACCCTCTCTGACCCCACCAGCATTGTACCAGTTACCCCCGCTCTCAACTCCAGTGCGATGAAATAGCTGACTTCTTCCTAAAAAAAAGTGGCAGACATCCAGACTGCTTTTCCTATTACAGGTGAGGATAGCAGTCAAACAACCCTCCCTAAAGCAGTTAGTATGCTGCATAGGTTTCCACCCTTCTTTTATGGTGCTCCTTGCATCCATTAGATCAGAATCTCCATTGGATCCTTGCGCCCTGCAGTACTTAGCAAGCTCTCCCAGCCTGCCCGGAGGCAGCTTACCCAACTGATGAACTTATCTTTGTTGGAAGACATTGTCCCCAAATCCTGTAAAATGGCTTTGGTCGCCCCCTATTGAAGAAACCCAATCTGGATCCTCTCATTTTGTCAAATTTACAGACCCATATCTCTGTTACGCATCCTAGCCAAAGTATTGGAAAAACATGTGAACCAAAAACTCACAGAGCATACAGAACTCAATGGCCTGCTCCACCCTCGCAATCTGGGTTTTGAGCAGGCCAAAGCACCGAATCACCTCTCCTCGGAGTTACCGAGTTCTTGAGGCATCAACTAGATGAAGGAGGAGGACGGGCACTGATTTTGTTAGACCTCAGTGCTGCATTCGATACACACTACGCTCCTACAAAGATGAGAGGTAATGGTAGTACGGGATACTCCCTATCTTGGCTAAAATCCTTTTAAAATGACCGCACTTTCTGGGTTTATACTCACCAACGTAGGTCAAAACCTTACCCAGGGTTCTACTCTGAGCCCACTGCTCTTCAATCTGTATGCAAGACCTTTGGCAGAAATAGTGGAAATCTGTGACCTCAAAATCTTTTCGTAGGCAGATGATACGCAAATCGTAGTATCTCTGCCATCCACGGACAATCAGAATGTGAATGCCGTTAATTTCTGTGTTTTCCAAGTCTCGTCACGGATGGGTGCCAACCCCTTGAAGGTAAATGGAGACAAGATGGAGGTCTTGTTGGTGGGAAATTTCCCTAATCCCTGGGAACCCCACAGGTGGCCTACGACTATGTGTAATCTCCCCAGCCCAATGCCGGTCATAAAGAACATTGGACTTTGACTTGACGACAAACTTACCAAGAGCTGTCAGATTAATAAGGGGGCAGCCACTAGTTTTGGCATCTTGAAATGGCTCAGGAAGGTTCTCTACTGTCTCCCTACCTCCACCTACAGAACCGTAGTCCAGGCCTTATTTCTAGATTGGACTTTGGGAATGTCTTATATCTGGGGGCAACAAAAACATTACTTAAATGCCTCCAGATTGTACAACACACTGCTGCACATCTTCTGCTCCACCCTCCCAAGCTTACCTTCACAGCCAGCATGCTACGGAAGTTACATTGGTTGCCGACTGAACGACGTGTGCAATTCAAGGCTCTGTGCTACATGCACAAATGTTAATCAAACACCGCACCACTTTACCATAGATCTTTGATGTCCATGCGTTCGGTGCATTCAAGCCATCTTAAGTTGGCCGCCACGCCCAGAATTAGGAAATCCTGCAAAGAAGGCCAAGTATTCTCTTTTCTTGGACCAGAACTTTGGAATGATCTGCCGCTAACATTAAGACGGTACCACCCAATCTCTTTGTTTTGCAAATTGCTTAAAACTTGGCTGTTTCAACCTCTGGAGTTTTCCTAAATAAGTTTTCTCTTGGACAGCACTCTAGTGCAATCTTCATTCTGCAATCAGCTTAGTGCTGGGAAACCTTTTTTTAGGTAGCCATGCACTATATATAACACACATAATAATAATATGTGCACAATATGTCAGCAAAATAATGTTGGAATGAGAACTTGTGGTAAATGACCCATCTGGCAAAGGCATGTGGTCAATGTAATGGATTACAGGTTTTTTTAAAATAAATATTTGTATTAGTACCTTTTTCTCATTATCAATAGACATCAAATTAACATTTGGCACATATAAGGCGACGAGGCAGTACACATCGCTCCGTTGATTACACAATTCTCACGTTTCCAGCAGCATCAATGTACATATATTTAGATTCATGGCGGTAAGTCCGCATTGGACACTTACTACCTCCTCCCCACAGATATATGTTTGTTCGGGCTTATCACTTCTCGAGGCATGATTAGAGTCTGTGACCCCCCTGGGTATCGTTAAGTTCCAGTCCATAATACCTGAGCCAGGGACGCCAGATCTTGAAAAAGAATTTTGGGCTGCCTCTCATTTTATATGTCACTTGCTCCGCCCCCATGTGCATGTCCATTCCTACTTTCCACTCCCTCAAAGTTGGGACCTCTGGCGCTCCCCATTTCTTGGCTATGTCTATCTTGGCTACTGCCATCCCCAGGTTACACAGGACAAGACTCCTTCTGGGCAGGTCTGTGTCTGAAGGTATGGCTAGCAACACATATTTAGCTTCTTTCAGTAACTGGTACCCAAGTATCTCACTTAACTCTCTCATTATTTTGGCCCAGTATCTTTGTATGTGTGTGCATTCCCATAACGTGTGCACAAACTTGCCACTCTCTATCTTGCAGCGAAGGCAACCAGGGGATTCTGCCCGTCCCATTTTGTAAAGACGGGATCTTGTTACATACGTTCTATGGAGGATTTTAAGTTGAATTAATTGTAGCCTCAGTTTGATTGCCACCTCCCTCGGGTACATTAGAGCAGCCTCCCAGTCTATATCTTCCAAGTCACCCAAGGCAATCTCGCATTGTTTCCTCAGAGCCACGTCTGGGATATTATTGATAGGGATCTTGTAGGTCCAGGAAACAGCCTTTTCTGATATCTTCTCTTGCAAAAGTCTGCCCTCCTGCGGCGCAAATTCTGGGATGTCTGCAATGCCTATCCCTTCTGCGGTCCACGCATGTTGTATTTGCATATACTTATACCTCGGTCGGAATTCTTGCTGCAAGGCTTCAAACGAAATAAAGGAGTCTTCTTTTATTAGGTCCTCAACTTTCGAGATTCCTATCCTGTCCCAGTCTTTGAACCCTTTCAGTTTCCTGATTTACGGGAGACGTGTACCTTCCCATAATGGGGTCTGCTTTGTTACCTTCTTATCCCAGTCCATTTGCCTCTCTGCAGCCCTCCATGCCTCCAATGTCCTCTGGGTCGCCGGTAGCAGGTGTCTAGCTCCCCTCCCCCGTATATGAAGTGTAAATGGGAGTGTACCTCAAATTGGCCTTGCTCCAATGCGTATGTCGGGTGTGTTCTCGGCAGGTGTCCCCACTCGTTTATTGCTATAAGGTGTGCAGCCTGGTAGTACGATCTAATATCTGGGAGAGCAATTCCCCCATTGTATTGGTTGCGCTGTAGTGTGCGGAGCGCGATCCGTGGTTGCCCCCATTCCATTGGAGTGTTCGTACCTCTCTGTCTATTGCTCCGAACGCGTCCTCCGGGATCTTATAATGTGTGTTCTGTAAGATATATAAAAGTTTGGGGAACGTAATCATCTTATACATTGCCGCTCTGCCCAACAATGTTAGGCGTAATCGTCTCCATCTTTCCATGTCTGCATGAAAGTCTGCCACTACTCTTCGTATATTCCGTGTGAGGCAGCGTGAGATGTCCGTGGATATATACATCCCTAAATATTTCAACCCTTCTGTGGCCACTTGCAATTCTCTGGGGAGGTCATGTATCTCGTGGGGTCCTCCCACCGGGTAAAGGACTGATTTGCTCCAATTAATCTTATAGCCTGCACGCTCTCCGTATTTCTCTAGCACTTGGAAGAGGGTCGGAATCGTGGATGTGGGATCAGTGACATATAGAAGGAGATCATCTGCATATAAAGAGATGCGAATGGATTACAGGTTGATTTTGTGGAAGTGTCACAAGGTAATAATCTAAAGATATTAGTAGTGGTGTGCATGTTTTCAAACTGGGTTGAGGCAAACTCAACAAGGAATTGTGATGCACGGACAGTTGAACTACTGTTACTCAGGGAGTTGATCCTTGGATAGAAAATCCTTAAAGATGTGTAATGAAGGAAGTGACCCACTCAGGTCACTAATGACCACCTCTCAGCCTTCCACAAAAATGAAGAGTCGTCAGACAGTAGAGAATACAAACCAATATCTATTTATTCAAATACACTCAGAGCGGAACCCAATCTGCCCAGTCGCTTAGGAGTGTGGCAGAGGGACTGACATCAGCAAGCATAACGATATATTATGTACACTTCGAAACCAATGAAAGCACGCCCACCATTGAATTTTCCAGAGAGATGCAGCTGGACAGTAAATTACAAAGGAGTAAGTTTCGATTCTGAGGCCGGGCACACAATATCTACTATTCAAGGCCTTTCTGCTTGTACCCGCCACTAGACAAGTGGGAGAAGGCTTATATCTAAAGGAAAGGTATGCGCTAATAAGAACAGTGCATTCATTAGTGTAGCAGAACTCCGCTCCGAAGAAACATAACCTAGAGAAGGCCGTTTCTCGGAAATAGCAAAGAATTTGTTTCGATCATGATACAAAATGACGCCCATACACAAAATGGCGCCGCGAATGCTAACTTACGTAAAACAATGCAAAGCATAATTTTTTATTCCAACAGACCCTCCTTTTAGCATGAGCTAAACTTTTTTGTGCAATAGCAAAAAGACATATAATTTAATAAATCATGAATAGATTTTTTTTAGGAACACTCCATATTTTCAGCTTCAGGAAGGGAAACAGTAAAGAAGGAAGAAGTCTCAAAAATACACTCATCTATTTGCATGAGGTCTTCTACTTCCTTTTGAATCATAATTGTTGCATTAGTATCATGAATTGATATTCTCTTAGGAGCGGGAAGGGTGGTGCAATAAGAGCAACATAAGGGGAGACACTGGACCAGGACACAGCAAGCAATCAAAATCACAATGAAATAAATCACCTTTTCAAGGATCCAACCCCATCCACCAAAGAGTGACCAACTCCAATTCCCACTCTCCATTCCTTTAACATTTTCTAGGATGTCTAAAATGTGTTGGGTAATATTCTTTTCCATGTTAGTGATCCCGACTACACACTGGTCTCCTACTACCGCGCACACACCACTGCTCTTAGCTAGAATGAAATCAACAGCATATCTAGTTTGCTCGGAATATATCCGCATACTTTCCAATTGGGTGGTGATGTCGCGTAAGGCCGCTACTGTGGAGTTAGACAGTATCTGCAGCTTGCATCCAAAGTAGTCTCTAGCTTTTTCACCTCTGGCCATTGCAGTACCACCGAAGGTAATAATGCAGGAAAGAATATACCCAAAGGTGATACCATTACTATAATTATTGACTTCCAAATCCGTCAACCCATCACAGAACTCTGCAGTCAACGTTCTTTTTACCCATCTTACATTTGGCTTACTGTGCTTACAAGGCACGCCGAGAGGGAGCACCATCCCTAGAGCAACATCATCTGTACCGTTATAAACATTTGAATAAGTACCATTAGACAGAAAATAAAATCCTGGGTGTGCATAAAGGGGACCTTGATAATCTACAGGAGCATATCTGGTGTTCATTCCAAAAGTACTCGGATCCTTCTTTTTCACTAAAGACATCGTATTTTTAAACAATATTATTCCAGAACAATTGGCATACAAAAATGTGTCAGTACTGTTTACTATCGGACAACATGCGGGATAATAACCAGCTTTTCGAGTAACCGTTAAATTTTGGTAATGCCAGCCCACTAAGATGATGTTCTGCTCTCTCATATACAGATTATCACAATACGTATTATTATCACAACCCGGATATCCCTTTCCTCGTGGCTTCTAGAATATAAACAAGGACCAGGATACCCCATTCCAAAATCACCCCTTACTTCTACAAATTGGGCTGGGTGGATATACGTATAATTGACCAGTGACAATGGGTAAGCAGTCCATAAACTTGTAAAGGATTCGGTGGGATAGCAAGCTGTACCTTCTCCAAATAATCTCTTATGTGTGTCTAGAAAAACATTACTCTTGGCTGGCCTCTTGGTGCGTATTTGAGAAACAACCTTATGTTTAGTACATGACGGTGCATCCTGATCACAATCCAAAACCCAGGACACCCCGCCCAGAACCAATAGCAATAAAATCACAAGAATAGCACATAATATTTTTTCTTGGTGGACCAAAATATGCGTGTATGAACAAGGGGAATCACTGGCTGCTCTTCGTCAGCAACCATTCTGCCAAAGGGGTGCATAGCAAATGATAAAGCAAGGGGGCAAAATGCCAGCAAGAAGAACATACAAGTTCTCAGGGTCCGTCAGAGCCTCACTGGTACAGGCTCCTATTGTCCATCAAAACGTTGGCGCTCTTGAGCACCGGCGGTGGAGCTTGCTCTGTCCTAAGCTCGGGTTCCAACTTCGACCAGGATAGTTTACCCCCAAGGGGATACTCTCGATTTATCCTGTCCAATGCTCAAACAGTGCAGAAATCTCACATCACCCTAAACTAACTCCATTGGTACTATAGCAAAGTACACCCTAACTTACACAGTCCATCCCTAACTAATCTGACTTCTTCTTTTGTGCACCGTTCCTCAGCCGAGGGCGCAGATTGTACCTAGGGACTCCAGGCACAGAGGGATCAATGAAAAGGGGCTCCTGGATAGCTCGTATTTCCAGAGGTACTGCTGCATTTAGCACTTCATCATTTTCCTCATCCGTTTTGGTCCAGGTCAGCTTGGCGTCACTGAAAGGGACAAACTGAGGCACCGTCTCACACTCGGAGTCCCCTAATCCATCCTTCACCCATTGATCATAGGGCAGGGGTAGAGGTATGCTGCGACAATGAGTCGCGTGCACCCAGTTCTTTCGGCCAGCAACCTTGACAGCTGTGCGCGTAGCCAGGAGGACCTGCTCCGGTCACTTCCACTGCGGCTCCAAACTCTTCTTCCGCTGGAAGTTTCGGATCAGCACAAAATCACCAGGCTGAATATCGTGTCCGGGCCCCTCTGGTATATCTGGCAACGCTTCCCGGACCTGTTGGTGAATAGAACGCAAACTTTCAGTTAACTGAGCAAGATAGTCAACCAGCAACGGATACTCAATATCTGAAAACCGCTGGGTTCGCTGGACGCCCCAGACATTTGCCGGGCATCCGAACACGACCTCGTACGGTGACAATCCTTTCCTAGAATGTGCTGTTGTTCTTGTCGACAAAAGAGCTAATGGTAAAGCATCTGGCCACTGTAACCTTGTAGTCTCCTGAATCTTTGCCAATTTCAATTTGAGAGTACCATTGTACTTCTCAACCAAACCTGCTGACTGTGGGTGGTTGGCGGCATGGAACTTCTGCTTTATGTGCAAACCAGCGCAAATTAACTGAATCACTTTGGCATTAAAATGACTTCCGTTATCACTCCAAATCAAACAGGGCAAGCCGAAACGAGGAAAGAACTCCTTCAGGAGTACCTCTGCGGTCGTAACGGCTGTATTGTCTTTAGTGGGATAAGCCTCAACCCATTTACTGAATGCACTGACAACCACCAGAACATACTTCAAATTATTGCATATGTCTAGTTCGATATAATCCATCTGGAGAACCTCAAAAGAAAAAGTGGGTGGTGCAAAGTTACAGGGTGGTGTAGGTGTACCTTTTCCAGGATTGTGCATCATGCACACCATGCAATTCTTCACTAAATGTGCAGCTGTTTTCAAAATGTTATCATTCTGCCATACAGGGTCTAACAACTTACAAATACCCTCAGCACTAATATGAGCTGGGCCATGGGCCATCGTAACTACAGGGAGAACATCTGCATCTGGTAACATCCATCTTTGCTTCCCTGACTTATCAATCCAGCATCCCTCATTGTTCAACTGTGCTGTACTTTCTTGCCACATTGCTAATTCCTCTATCGTGGCCTCACTTTGTATCTCTTTCACATTCTCAAGTGTATCCTCAAACATGGTAACTTCAGGCACCCACCTAGCGGGACCTGCTACAAACATGCTTTTCATTTTAGTCTGGGCTGTTTCCTTAGCTGTCTGATCTGCAAAGGCATTTCCCCTACCTACATCATCAGTGACTTTCCGGTGTGCACTACACTTTACTATAGCCAATTTCTTAGGGAGTATCAAAGCAGACAAAAGCCTCAATATAAGGTGCCCATGCTGAATATTGGTGCCATGCGAAGTAAGAAACCCTCTCTCAGCCCAGAGTCGCCCAAAATTATGTGCGACTCCAAAGGCTTACTGGCTGTCAGTATAAATATTGACAACCAGTCCCTCACTCAATTCGCAAGCTCGTATTAGGGCAACAAGCTCAGCAGCTTGGGCCAATTGATAGGGAACTTGTGATGTCCCAACTACCGTACGCAGCGTGGTGATAGCATACGCAGCAGTTGTAGTGCCATCTGGTAATTTAAAACAAGAGTCATCGACATATAGTTCCCCTTGTGGGTTGGATAAGGGAACATCAGTCAAGTGTACCCGTCCTTTCGTCTCCTCTTCCGTCCGGAAGATACAGTCATGTTTATCAATCTCATCATTCTCAGAAGTGAGTAGCAGTAACGTGGCTGGATTCAGAGTGGCACATCTCTTGATCGTGATATCTTTAGCGAACAATGTTAATTCATAGCCAGTCAGACGTGCACTGGTGAGGTGCTGTGTCTTGGTCTTATTCAAAAGGGTATCCACAGCATGGGGTACCATAACTGTGAGATCAGTATCAAGTACGAGTCCAGCCGATTGTCTTATCGAGACAGCCATGGCCGCGACCGCTCTTAGACAGCTCGGGAGGGTTTGTGCGACAGGATCAAGAACGGCAGAGAAATAAGCACACGGCCGTTGCTTATCTCTACATTTTTGTGTTAAAACAGAGAGCGCGCAGCCAGCCATCTCATGGGCGAACAACACAAACGGTTTGTTATAGTCGGGGGTGCCAAGTACTGGAGCTGAACAAAGGGCAGTTTTAAATTGCTCAAAAGACTGCTGACATTCAGGCGTCCAAGGCAGGGGCTCATGCACATATTTAGTGGTTAGTGCAAGCAAGGGTTTGATTAGTAACGAGTAGTTAGGTATCCACTGCCGACAGTAGGAAGTGATACCTATGAAAGCGCGTACATCTTTCTGAGTTTGTGGAACGGGCATTTTAACAATCGTACTGATGTGCTCCGGGGTCAATCTCCTACCCTCCTTCGACAGTCGGTGACCTAAATAGGTGACCTCCTGTCGACAATATTGAAATTTAGAAAGAGGCACCTTATGTCCATGTTGGGCCAAATGCAACAACAATTTAACTGTACTATCTCTACAACCTTGTTCTGTATCAGAAGCGATGAGTAAGTCATCAACATACTGCACCAATAAATTACCTGAGGGAAGTGAAAGGGAATCAAATTGGGACTTCAAAGCCAGACTATAAATACTTGGACTCTCAGTATAGCCCTGAGGAGCTCAACAGAACCTAAAGCTTCTGCCAGCTAGTGTAAACCCGAACAAGTACCTACTATCTGGATGAATAGGAATACTAAAGAATGCATTTTTCAAGTCGATGACAGAAAAGAATTTAGCAGTAGAAGGAATCATTGTCAAAAGAGTAGTGATGTCAGGCACCACTGGAAACTGGGGGACCACTATTTTATTAACTTTGCGCAAATCAATCACAAAACGGTAAACATCTTCATGCTCATCAAGGGAACCTGAGGGTGTCTGTTTAAGAATTGGAAGGATAGGGCTATTACAAACATTAGCAGTCATCTCTTCAACCACTCCCTTCTTAATCAAATCCTGAATAATTTGCAATAGGGCTCGCTCTCCTGCCTGTGGTATTTTATACTGAGGGATACAGGGCAAAATGGCACCATCCTTAACCTGTATCGAGACTGGAGGTATCTGCAGTAGTCCCACTTCTGCATCACCTGTCGCCCACAAAGTGGGTGGCACATCAGCAAATTCAACCGGAAGAGGCGCATCTTTGGACAAACACTGTTTAGCACGTACTACATCTGGTCCCATTGTCATATAAACACCTGCCGGGGAACAATAAATAGTAGCATGCAGTTTCTTCAAAAAATCCAGACCCATCGAATTTTTCACCACAGTTGGATGTCAACAAGAATGGCGAATCCACAGTGAAAGGACCAATGGTCAACGCAAGAGGTCTTGAAATGGGGCTTACAACCGGTACACCAGAAAAACCTACCGAAACGTTATTATGGCCAGACAGAGCCGCCCCAGGGACCATATTTCGAGAAACAGAACTTTTTGTTGCACCTGTATCCACCAAAAACTCCTTAGTCGAACCTTGCAGTTCCGCTTGCACATAAGGACCACGCTGGTCTACAGGTATCGGAATTGGTCTCCCACTCTGTCCTTGGCTATCCTAGCTGTAACACATTCCTGTTGCTTCCTCCATATCATAATCATCCTGGTAGTACTGTCCTTCACGAGGGTCATCAAAGTAATTATTATCAGAACAACCCTGTGAGGCTACGGCATTCTGAGCCCTATCTGCCCCAGCAGCTCCACGACCCCGTCCACGAGAACCTCGTCCTCTCGGGGCCGCTACCGTCTGCAAAAGCACAGGACGCTCGCTATGCCAATGTCCCTCCTCTTTACAGTACGCACACTGATTCGGACCCAAAGGCGTAGTTGCTGGCTGCCTACTAGTGCGTGGAAGCTGTCGGGCAGGACCACCATATGTCCTCTCCCATTCCCTCTAAATGTCTGCTGTAACAACACCTTTGTCTTTAAATCCTTATGCCTTTTCTCTGTTCTCTCCTTTTCCTCATTATCCCTAAGTTCATAACACTGTGCCATATTCAAAATAACAGAGGGGGAAGAGGTGGACCAAGTACTTTCGGAAGCCTGCAATCGAGTCGCAATTTCAGGAAGCAAATTAGAAACAAATCTATTAACAACCAACCGAACACCTCCCTCAATAGACAAATCCTGCCCACTGTAATCCAAAAACGTACCTTCCAATCAGGTGAAAAAAATCAGACACACGCTCATCTTTCTTTTGTCGACAAGCCGACAATTTATCCCAGTTCACTTTTCTCGGTGGAATAAGAGAATGCATGTATGTAGTGATGCGGCCTGGCAAAGCAAGTGTCTCTGCCCGAGGCTTATCACCTGGCTTTCTTTCCTGGTCCCAAGTACCACCCAACTCCGGAACATGATCCTGAGCATGGACCTGCCTTCAAGTATCAACCGGAACAAGAAGACCAAAAAACATTTCAATGTCAGCAAGAGTCATTACCGTCGAAGAAGCAGCTTCAGTCAATTCTTTATAATAAGCAGTAGGATTCTTCCTGGGATCTGGCAAATGAGTCTTAAGGGATAAAACCTTGCTTCTTTTCCACGGAGTATAAACCCATTGTTCTTAAAACCGGGCCGCCACTGCCGCTCGAGTAACATTACCTCGCCCATCTGTTTGTTAACTCTGGTATCTCTGGGTGATATATAGGATGAACCTCTCTCATTGGAAACTGGGACACTGACCTGGGACTTTTCTCATGCAGTTTTCCCCTATAAGCTATTATTGTTGTAACATTAGCAAAGACTTGTTCCGGCTCCAAATCACTAATATACACTCGATATCTAATGTCATATAAAATTTGAGGTGCTTCCGCTTCAAAGTACTGTTGCCAAAGACCAATCAAAGTAGCTGACGTGTTTAAGGGCATGCTGCTGTATTAAGGGCTCAAAATCTCTCATATTCGCCCAGACATCCTCTAACCTATAAATTGGATTACTGGCCCACTGTTCAGACTGATTGGCTATTACACCTGTTTCTCTTCATCTCCCACATCAGATCACACTAACGGTCCCATGCGCTCCTTAAATTTCGTCCAATCCCTATCCTCAAATCCACGTACCGGTGTCCCACTACTTACTAATGTCGGAGGATGAAAAACCACAGTGGGAGAGGCAACAGTAGTAACAGGCACGATCGTCGCTGAGGGTTGTATCGCGGGAGAAAGAGCTGGCGAAAGGCATGCTGAGACACTAGATATGGCAGGGGTGCTAACAGTCACAGGGGCCACAGATGGCAAAGAAACAGAAGAAAGAGGAGGAGGAGCTGAAGCCAAAGCCGTCGACATGACAGCGGCAGACACAGGGACAGAGACTATGGATGCAACTGTAACGGGCGGCTGTGAGGGGAACCGAAACAGTGGGATATATTCTTTGCGGGGCATATGGAGGTGGGGGTCGGGCATCCAACAATTCTTCCACAAAAGTATCATCTTCTTCCTGAGCCACATACGATTTATCAATTTGTAATCAAAACCTTCTATCTTCACACTCAACACCCTTTTCCTGCTTTTCCCTATCATATGCTACAGCTTTCTGAGTCAATGTCTGCAGTTTCCCTTTCCGAGCCTCTTTGTCTGCCTTCAATCGCCGCTGTCTAGCTGTTTTCTGCCAAGTTCTCCACGTCTGAGGGAATCAAACAGACTGCCTACTTCGTCTCTTAAACAACTGTTCTTGTAAATACTCAATCTTTTGTTCATCAGAAGTGCCCGTCAACGGCCACTGCAACTCGGCATTGTCCCTCGTATATTTGTGCCATAATGTACTAAACATAAAAGGGCCAAGACCATGCTTCACATACATATCGAAATTGGGAGGGCCTTCTGAAGGCGCCGGCTGAGCTTCTTCCAATCGAGCATCTGCAGAACAACAGCGGCAAAATGGTACCATATCCACAAAGGACCAAAACAAACTCACCTGAAATATGCAGGTCAAAGCGAATTAATTCTCCACTGCCAAGTCTTCAGACCAACCGGTCAGATCTAAGGGTTTCGCCGTTCAGGACTCCAGTCGGGATTACCACTGGGCGAGGCACCGTCTGGCAGGACAGAAGGGGCAGCTGCAAGTACCAGAAACTCTTCGCGCAGGGATCCCTGATCCGTCCGTCTGACCCGACAATAGCCTCGACCTCCCCCCCGCCGCGGAAGGGGATCGGTCACTCGCCCGAAGGAGTCCCTGTTCGGGCGCGGACTGAAGGAAGTGACCCGATTCGGGTCACTTGGGTCACTAATGACCACCTCTCAGCCTTCCACAAAAATGAAGAGTCGGTCAGACAGTAGAGAATACAAACCAATATCGGTTTATTCAAATACACTCAGAGCGGAGCCCAATCTGCCCAGTGGCTTAGGAGTGTTGCAGAGGGACTGACATCAGCAAGCATAACAATACATTATGTACACTTCGAAACCAATGAAAGCACGCCCACCATGGAATTTTCCAGAGAGATGCAGCTGGACAGTAAATTACAAAAGAGTAAGTTTCGATTCTGAGGCCGGGGACAAACTATGTACTATTCAAGGTCACTCTGCCTGTACCCGCCACTAGACAAGTGGGAGAAGGCTTATATCTAAAGGAAAGGTATGCGCTAATAAGAACAGTGCATTCATTAGTGTAGCAGAACTCCGCTCCGAAGAAACATAACCTAGAGAAGGCCGTTTCTCGGAAATGGCAAAGAATTTGTTTCGATCATGATACAAAATGGCGCCCATACACAAAATGGCGCCGCAAATTCTAACTTACGTAAAACAATGTGAAAGCATCATTTTTTATTCCAACAGTAAGACAAGGGTGGACACTTTAAGAATTATATCATGAAGGTGATCTATGATGCACTGGACATTGATCAAACGTTTCACCATAGTTATCACCCACAAACATCAGGTGTTGTCGAAAGACTGAATGCCACCTTGAAAAACACAATGGCAAAAGTGAGCACATCTACTTTTTTGAAATGGCCAGATGCACTTACTCTGAAATTGCGGAGTATGAGGTGTACTCTGAACAAACAACTGGTCTAAACCCTCACGAAATTTAAATGGACTGGCCAATGTGGATTTCTGTTATGCCATTAGCAAACTTACTCCGTGATGATTTAAATCCTGAATTATTGCAACGTTCGGCTCGTACAGTCTTTTCTATAATTCACCAGGTGCACCCCATATGTGCATGTCAATCTACAACCAGGAGAAAGGATATAAATGAAGAAGCGTGGATTAAGGGATTGCCTGCAGAAAAGGTGGTGCCGGTCTCATCAGATCATCCTGGTGACAAACATGGTTGTGAAGAGTAAAGGTCTGCCTTCTAGGATTCACAAACTGGGAGAGTATGGGGGCCAGGAAGACTGCTGATTAGAGACATTTAGATAGAGAACCAGACTCAAAACTTGAATAAAGTGGGAGGGGAGACAGAGGAGGCAAGCACAACAGATGCCAACTGATTTGGGTTCAGCTATTTTACATAGATATGCCATCTGTTCTATAAACAGTCCTTGCCGTGCTGACGGCGGGGTGGCAGTGATATACAAAAAAGAGCTTTCAACTCCCTCTTGGAAAACTCAGCCCCTACCAGACGTTAAGGAACTGTCAGTCGCACTTTCTCTCAATGTGAAATACTATGTAAGAATTCTGCTAGTATACAGACTACCAGGTTCTTCTAAAAACCTTTCTGTCTTTCTTACAGATATTATCTCTTCAGACTACCTGGAAACGAATAATTTGATTGTTTTAGCCGACTTTAATATACATGAGGTTAGTGTTTCAGACACTGATGCCATTGAACTCTTGGACATGTTTTCTGCCTTCAACCTAGGTCAACATGTCCACTGGCCCATCCATCAGGCAAGACCTACATCAGATCCCATGTATGCTAGACATGATCTCATTATTATCCGTTCCATCGTGGATCTACCTTGAACCAATCACAAGACAGTTTCTTTTAAGGTGTTTAGTGAGAGAATAAACAAGGACAGTCCATGACCAAATTAAACATCAAATATTGTGCCTGATTGAAGCTGGATATCCAGAAATTAAATAACACTCTGGCAGTATTTCAACAGCCCTCATAGGATGATGTCAATACCGCTACTGAAAACGTTTAATAACTAAGTCAATGACGCTCTAGATGCTAACCGTCCTATAAAAATCCCATTGTGCTACCCCTTCTGCCCCTTGGTACTCAGCTGAGCTAACCAAAGCCAAACAAATGTAAAAAGTGCTTGGAGGCATACATTGACTCCTACAATAAGCTTACTAATAAAAAAAAAAAATGATGTATAAGGAACTTATTTCTATATTTCACGGCAACTGTTATCAAAACCGCATCCTTTCCGCTCAGAATCCTATGAAGGAATTTTTTTGTGGTCTACAATTCCCTGGCTAACAGTGAAGCCTGCAGTCCCAAAACTCAACCCACTCTACAACTATGCTCCAATATGGCAAATTGTTTCATAACAAAATCTTCACGCTCATGTCCTATTTTCAGCCAACTTCGTCTACTGCTCTGTTGCCAGAGGCTTGTCATACACCCTCCGTGCCCTGGTCAGTTTTCAATTCTGTCTCATAGGAGGCCATCTTAGCTAAATTACTTTGTCAACTCTGGATCTCCTTTAGACCCCTATGTTTATGTCTATATCTAATCAGACTTTATATACAGGCCTGACTTTCTGCAAAAACTGCTTTAGTCTTCCCCCTTTTGAAGAAGCCTGACTTAGATCCTGGCCAATTCTTACCAATCAGGATTTAGGCCTGATTGGTAAGAATTGGCTAGGATCTAAGTTATTCTAGCATCTCTGCACATCTCAACAAAATGCATTGGCTCCCTATTTAAAAGAGATGCCTGTTCAAGGCACTAAGCTTCTGACATAAGGCTGTCCATTCGTGCACACATAAGAATGCTTTTTACCAGGTATCACCCTCTCCCCCAGACTTCTGCTTTCCTCTACCGGTCACCTGGTCTCCATTCTGAGGCTTTGCTGAGCTCGCCATTGAGGACGAGCTTTCTTAATGATTACTGCTGAGGCCTGGAATGGTCCCCTCTTGCCATCCAAGTCTACTTAGGTTCTGCAAAGCCCTAAAAACCAAGAAAAACGTTCAATAATCTCCGTGCATTACGAATTTACAGTCTGCAGCACCAGGACACTCATGGGTATTTGTGCGCTATAAAACAAAGAAATCAAGTGGCAAGCACAACAGAAGTGGAAAGCACAAGCAAACACCACAGTTCAAAATCAAGTAAAGGAACCAGACTTTTAAGCGGAAGTTCAGTATAACAATATGAAACTCAAGAAAACCCCTATATTTATGTCTATATGTAATCAGACTTTATATACAGGCCTGACTTTCTGCAAAAACTGCTTTAGTCTTCCCCCTTTTGAAGAAGCCTAAATTAGATCCTGGCCACTTCTTACCAATCAGGCTTTAGGCTAACCCTGAGCACCAAGACTGTGTTGATTGGCGCCAGCAATGACATCAGAATAATCCTGGATTCTGGGGGCTCGTGGTTCTCAATCTACTCAATTTATCAGCGGCTTTTGACACAGCCTTACATAATATCCTTTCTTTCAGCTTTTCCATGCATGGTTTAGCTCCTTTTCGAGCTCCAGGTCACAGGCTTTCCTATTTACTGCATTCCATTCCCCCTACAAGGACCAACATAACGGAGTCCCACAGGGGTCTGATCTCAGCCACACCCTCTTTAACCTGTAAGTGGATCCTTTGGCTGATTTGATCACATGCGTAGGCTTTCAATTTTATGCATATGCTGGTGATAGTCAGCTAATTTGCCAATGCAAAGCAGAATGCCAATTCACTTCGACTTAATTCCAATAAAACAGAGGTCTTGGTGTTTTGGCTATCCCTCCTATTGGTCTTCATTTTGCTTGCTTTATTTTTTGGGGCTGGTCCTTGCCCAGCAACTAATGTTGGCAATCTACGACTCATGTTTGATGCCAATATATCGTTTGATGCCAAATGCGGAATCTTGCTTTCACCGGTTTCCTTATTATACGAAGGAAATACTAAAGAAACCTTGTCCCCCATTCTTTTAGCCTTTAGGCTACATTTGATTCAATTGCTGATTATAAGCAGATTGGATTACTGCAATGCCTTGTTTGTGTGATTTCCCCTCCAACTGATTTGTAGACTACAACTCATCCATAATTCGGCGGGCAGATCAGTACTGAACATCCGTAAATATTCTAGTATCTCTGCACATCTCAACAAAATGCATTGGCTCCCTATTTAATAGAGATGCCTGTTGAAGGCACTAAGCTTCTGACATAAGGCTGTCCATTCGTGCACGCATCAGAATGCTTTTTACCAGGTATCACCCTCTCCCCCAGACTTCTGCTTTCCTCTACCTCTCACCTGGTCTCCATTCTGAGGCTTTGCTGAGCTCGCCATTGAGGACTACCTTTCTTAATGATTACTGCTCAGGCCTGGAATAGCCCCCTCTTGCCATCCAATTCTACTTAGGTTCTGCAAAGCCCTAAAACCCCAGAAAAACGTTCAATAATCTCCGTGCATTACCAAATTACAGTGTGCAGCACAAGGACACTCATGGGTATTTGTGCACTATAAAACATAATCAAATCAAGTGGCAAGCACAAGAATGACAGAAGAGGCAAGCACAACAGAAGTGGAAAGCACAAGCAAACAGCACAGTTCAAAATCAAGCAAAGGAACCAGACGTTTAAGGGGAAGTTCAGTTGCACAACATGAGACTCAAGAAAAACTATTTCAAACAGAAGGTGAGAGTTTGCAAAGAAGAGTTGTGCACAGTAGATTTGCACTTGGTGGTTCAAAAGTAGCAGAAGAAATGAAAGAAATTGCTATCAAAGAGCCTTAAGTGAGTGCTGAAGAATTCTCAGAGAGGTACAGCACGTAAATCAACGAGACAGAAAAAGCGAAATACACTGCTCCGGAATTGGCATACTTTTTTTTTTTTTTTAACTTTATTTTCCATGTACATCTTACAAAAGAATCACAATTACATATTCGTACATCATGTCGTGGTCATTGATTGTCACATCATACCGAGATAGTGTCTTGTGTCGTGCGCAAACATATTTAACCAGTTACCAAATAAAATAATCATTAGCGATATTAATCGTGCATTATGTAAGGGCCCCACTGATTCAATCCCATCCATTGTATAACAAAAAAGCATCGACAGAGCATTTCCACTCCCAGAAATCAACATATAATTACGTAATTCACTGACTTGTATACATAAGAATCCAGACAGCTGTGAGTGTAGGATCACCCTACCCCCTCAGGGGTTATGCCATGTTCTAGTGGGGATTCTGACTCTTGCCTAAGCGCCTCAACATAGGACTTATAGGGCCCCCAGATATCTTTGGGGCGGGATGTGCTTGGCATCAGGCTTGCATAAAGTTCACTGTTTACATTGCAATAGGCGAGACTGCGTAACCAACCCCGAACATTTGGGGAAGTCTTCCACCCCCAGTGGATAGCCACTTCCCTCTTGGCTAATAAAAGGCTAAGTGACGCAAACCTGCGGATTTTCTTGGGGAAGGTAAGTGTATATCCCAATAGTGCCACTTCCGGAATTGGGGCCAGGGGAATGTGTAACATCTGGCCTAACGTAGGGCATGTCCAGGAGAGGTGAGCGAAGTCCGCATGCGGCGCAGAGCATTTGTGACATGTATGTGGCCTGGCTGGGTCTATTTTGTGTGAAAGGGCTGGAGTGAAATAGATGCGGCGCAGGAATTTGAAGTGTAGCAGTTTATGCCTGCTGTTCAGGGAAACGTCATGTGTAACCGAACAGCAGTAAACCCATTGGTCATCAGTGATGGTAGTACCCAAGTCCTTCTCCCATGCGCTACGTATTTTGTCGTCTCGTACAGGCTTCAGCAGGGCACATGCCTTATAAAGCTTGGAGATCAGGTGCGAGCTGTCCGCGCTATCTATGATCAACGTCAGAGGAGAAAATGAAGCTGGCTCAAGTGGGAACATCGGAAAAGTGGCTCGTAGTGCGGAGCGAATACGCCCCAAAACAAATTTGTCCATAACGCTACTAGGAATAAAACGTGCGTCTTCTGAAGGGGAGAAAATGTGGCCGTCCGGATAAAGGTCACCCAGCCGCGCCAGTGCGAACCGTGTCAGAGTGCGCTGTACCAGTCTTTCACCCGTTATGGGGAGTAAACACGGGTTCTCTACAGGGAGGGCGGAGGAATACAGCCTCTCCGTGCCAGTGATTCGGCATAATTTACGCCACGCCCAGCACGTGGTGGAGACGGTTTGGATGTCCTGTGGGTCTCTGGGGAACCCCGTGGGGAGGAGCGTCGATAGGCGCTCTGGAAGTACAAGGTCTGCCTCTGGCTTCAGATAGGGAATCCGGGCATCAGGGTGGTACCAGGCGAAGGCATAGCTGCTTTGTGCCACGAAATAGTAAAGCTGGAAGTCTGGAACATTATAACCCCCTCTAATATATGGTAATGTAAGGACAGCCCAACGGACCCGTGCTTGCCCACCACCCCATACCAAGCGGCTCAAGAGAGAATTAAGTGTGTTAAAAAATTGGTTGTTGAGTAGGATCGGTATGTTATTGAAATAATATAGAAATTTGGGGAGGACTAACATCTTTATTATGGCCACACGTCCGGCCAGTGACAAAGGGAGTCGTAACCATTTCTCTATTTGGGTGGTTAATGTGTCCACTGCTCGCCCGTAGTTGAGGCTCAATATTTGAGCTGTGTCCAGGTGTATGTGTATGTCTAAATATTTCACTGATTCGGTGCACCATTCTAGGGGGAACTCCAGGGCCCAAGGTTGCGTACTGCTCGTCAATGGGAATATGACTGATTTGTGCCAATTAATGCCCAGTCCAGAAAAATGGCCAAATCTAATGATTTCTCTGATCAATGCGTGTAAGTTATCTTTTGGATGTCTAACATAAAGTATTGTATCGTCTGCATAAAGCGATACCAAAAGGGGGCCAGTGTTGAATTGCAGCCCCCTGTGCAAATGCTTCTCTTGGAAGTGCCTAACGAGTGGGTCCATAGCCAAGATAAACAATAATGGGGAAAGAGGGCAGCCCTGTCTCGTGCCGCGCGTAAGCTGAAAAGGAGGGGAAAGTGTGCCATTTAAGCGCAAACGGGCAGTAGGTTTAGAATACAGCAGAGCCGTCGTAGCGATAAAGCCCATGGGCATGCCCATGCGGCGCATTATGGAAAGAAAAAAAGGCTACTCCAAGGAATCAAAAGCCTTTTCTGTGTCTAATAATATAGCAGCTGCTGGTGTGTCGGGGTTAATCCTATGAATGACCTAGAACAACGTGCGGAGATTGAGGGAGGTGGAGCGATGGGGCACAAAACCGGATTGAGCCGGTGAGATTATGAATTCCATCAGTTGGGATAATCTGTTTGAGAGGACCTTTGCCAAGATTTTATAATCCAAATTTAGGAGGGATAGCGGGCGATAAGAGCCACATTGTGAGGGGTCCTTGCCTGGTTTGGGAAGAAGAATTATGACCGCCTCGCGTAGAGTGGGGGGGAGGATCTGTTTTTCTAAAGCTTCAGCGTATACTTCAATAAGTTTAGGGGCCAGTATGTCTTTAAATGTTTTGTAGAACACCCCCGTAAACCCGTCTAGTCCAGGCGCTGAGGAGCCCCGAATAGTGTCAATGGCTAGTAGCACCTCTGCGACCGATATGGGCTCAGCCAGGAAATCCTGCATGTGTTTTTCCAAATAAACTAATGCAATTTCGTCTAGATAATTTTCTTGCGCTACAGAATCATCTCCAAGGGTAGACGTGTATAACTTCGAAAAAATTCTAGGAAGCTACTCTGAATGTCTTTAGTGGAGGTGTGGGTTTGTGAGTCGGGGTCTTCAGTTCGGTAATGTAAGTTTTGTGATAGGGTGGTCTTAGTAACTGAGCCAGGACCCTCCCTGGGCGTTCACCCTCCCCGTAGCGCCTAGCCGTCTGGTATTTCCCTAAAAATAGAATTTCCCTGTCCGCCGTCTCTCTGTATTCCTCCAATAGAACCGTTCGTCTATTCCCAGATATGGATGTTGCTTGAGGTATGGATGCCTCATCTAACGCCTTTAGGTCTCGCTCAATTTGTGCTAGTGTGTTGCGTAGGTCTTTGAGAACTCCGGCGTGTTTGGCAATACATGTGCCTCTAAGAACCGCTTTAAATCCCTCCCACAGCATTGCCCACGTGTCCACCGAACCTGTGTTTATCGTGAAATAGTCCTCAATAGCCTCATGGATTTCAGCCCTAAAGACTTCATCCTGTAAGGCGCGGCTAGGAAACCGCCATTGTCGCTCAAAACCCTCAGGGCGAGGGATCCGTAAGAGCATCTTAACTGGGGAGTGGTCCGAATAGGTCCTGGGGAGCGTTTCAACCAAAGAACACCAGCCAAATATATCTGGTGATATAAGCCAAAAATCAATTCTCGTCCATGTGTTATGTTGGCCTGAATAATGTGTGTATTCTGTAGTGGTGGGATTCCGTTTCCGCCAAACATCCAGCAGGATGTACCGGTCACAGAGCTCTCGGAGAGCCCGGCGTGCCCGTGGCTTAGAGTCGTGCGTCGTAGAGGTACTGTCTGCGATGGGGTCAGGGAGTAGGTTGAAGTCTCCGCCCATGAGCAGAGTCAGCGGGTCTAGTTTACTCAACTGCGTCGACACAGTATGAAAAAAGTCTGGATCGTCCGTGTTGGGGGCGTATATGCATACTAATGTAATGTCCCTACCGAAGATAGATCTCGACACTGCCAGGTACCTTCCCTCGCTGTCTTGGAGAGTAGTTCTGTGGCGGAATGGAACCCTGTTGTGTATCAAAATGGCTGTACCCCTAGCGTAGTTGCTGTAGTTTGCAAAATATCTATGAGGGCCCCAGCCAGCCCCAAAATGCGCCCTGTCTGACTTGGAAAGATGCGTCTCCTGTAAGTAAGCAATGTCCACCTTGTGTCTCAATAAATAGTGGATGACCTGTCCACGCTTTCGAGTATTATTTAAACCCCTCACATTCCATGAGAGTAGGGTAAGGGACGATGGACCCTCCACGTTACCAAACTTGGCCATCTGGTTGACAGAACATTTCAAACAAAATAGACAATCTATCATTATCGGTAGTGCTCATCCAAGAATGCGTGAAATGTACGACGAACAAGTGATATATGAAAAACATTACCCACCCACCACCCCCACCCAGCCATGCCCCCTCAGGGGAAAAGCAACATCCCAAATGAGAGTGAACGTGAAGTACCAGAGTGTTGTACGTTGAATTAACATTCCAAAAAACAGTACCCCAAAATAACCAGAACCATACACAAAGGATACACCATGGGGGGCAGCAACGCCCGGCATGTCTCCAGCATACTGCAACATCAATGTAAATTAACTACCGTGTTCCTGCAACCATTCGACTTTAATGCCTGCAGTTCAAAGTGTCCCAGTCATCCCGTGCCAGCAATGGAAAAGAGTTCTGCACTCGCGTCTGAGCCACTGTGCGGGGGAGAGGAGCTGGATCCCGGTCTGACCGTGGAGCTGGTCTTCGGTTTGTAGAGTCGACAAAATTCCTGCGCTTCCGTTGGGTTCTCGAAGATGCGGGCCCTGCCGTCCACATCCACCTTTAGTCTGGCCGGATACAGCATACCATAGCGAAGTCCTAGGTTTCTCAAAGCGGCATTGACACCACTGAATTTCCGTCTCGCCTCTTGGACCATAGTAGTGAAATCCGGATAAAAAGACAGTTTGGAACCTTGCCAATCCACGTCTCCTTTTTCCCTCGCCAGCCGAAGAATAGTGTCTCTGTCTCGGAAGTTCAGAACACGCGCTACAATGGGTCTGAGAGGGAGACCGGGGTTAGGGCGAGGGCCTAATGATCTGTGTGCCCTCTCTATGACAAAGCCACTAGTGAAAGCCTCCCTGCCAAACAAGTCCAGCAACAGAGTTTCAACAAACAGATCCATGCGGCCGGTGGAAGTCGATTCTGGGACCCCAAGAATGCGTACGTTATTCCGGCGACTGCGCGCCTCCAAATCTTTGTTTTTGACAGCGACCTCCTTCAGGATGCGTTAAATGCGGTCGAGTCGTTTGACAGATTGAGCAGTCCCGTCCTCGATATCGGAAATGCATGCCTCCGCCACATCTAGTCGTCGGTCATGTACTTGAACTTTGGCACCAAGGCTGGCAAGGGACCTATCAAGAGAGTCAAAGCGGCTATCCAATGCTTTAAAACCGGCTCGCATCTCCTGCAGCAGGGAATTGGTTGGGTCTGTTGATCCGCCCTTGGGGCCCAGGTTCTGCGCCGCTTCCGCCATGCTCGAGCCGCGAGGAGGGTTAGTGTCTGCAACCTTCTCGAAGGGTAGCGTTCTCTGCTTGGGATCTTTGCGGCCCATGCCGCGGAGAGCGAAGCAATCTCAGTCAGCCAGTCGTCAGTGGGTTTCACAGGGCGGGAGGTCAGTGCCCCAATGCTGCATGGCAATACCAGCGAATATTGCAGGCAAATCGGCGCCAGGCCGGACCGCTTGAACGCCACGTGCCAGACCAGAACGGCGCAGCAATCATAGCCGGCCAGCCCTCAGAGTGGTATATAGGGTGGACGGTCTCCGCATCAATGCTGCAAGGAAATGCCAGCTGTCAACGCAAAAACACTGGCGTGAAATCAGACAGCGCAGATCCCCCGTGTCGAAGTGGAAAGGGAGGGCACCATCCCCGGCAGCTATCCACTGGGAAGTAATATGGTTGTTGTATGGTTGCCGAGGGAAATGAAGCTCATTGGGATCATGCACAGTCAGACAGCAATCCACAAGAGGGGGAGGCGACACTCCACTCAAGCAGCAGGGTCGTCCACTGCAGACCCTCCCCCAGTGAACCAGCACCGGAGGTGGGCTAAGCCATAACGCCCGGCCCGCTGCGCCCAGTCTACCACAAGATGAAAAATCCCCAGTGTGAAAAATATGTGGTGCAGCCACAGGGCGTCAGCACAGCGCTAAGTTCCAGGCGCGGGGGCCAGGGTGGGTCGATCTGTGGTATCCCTAAATTACCTCTGGTAGCGCAACGAGTCGCCTCCTTGGGCCAAGCAACTCCTCAATCCAGCGCACGCGGGCCTGGGGAACGCCGGAGCCAGCCGCTGAAGGGTGCGTTCTCCTCCCACCGCAGGCCCCGATCTAGATGCGCTGCATGCAGAGTCGGGTGCCGATACCGCAGGCAGCAGAGACGAGCCAGGGCCGCGGGTGCACAGCGCCAGAGGGGGGCACCGCGATGCTCACCAGGACAAGCGTTGCTCACTACTCCGGGCACAGACGGATCAGGCCGAAGGAGGCCCACTCCGGAAGGGACGGGCCCGCGATGCAGGGACCGCGCCGCAGACCCGCGATCCCTCGCTCAGCCGCTCCAGGTCACACAGCGGCCTCGTTGTAGCATCGGGGGGTTCAGTGTCGATTCAGGCATTCATGATGTCGCGGCGGACCCGCGATGATGATTTAAATCGCGGGAAGACACGATTTTGCTGGATGGCCGGACGGAGCTTCAGAGCCGAGCGGCCATCTTGGTCGCCGGCTTGGCCACGCCCCCCGGAAGAATTGGCATACTTGGGAAGAATTGAATCAGAAGAAGACAACTTGAAAAGCCTTTGATTTTTGTTTCAAGATCCAAAAGAACAACCGTAGACTGAAAAAGAGACAGGCAAATAATCCGATGCAGAATACGTTTTCCTGGAAAATAACTGTTGAAAACTTTTCATTCTGTGAAACTTTTTTGAAAGACTTTCTTTTTGAAAAACACATTGGAAGAGGAAACCGTCCACACGAAGAGAGAAACTTTGCATGGCTTCCAAGGTAGTTGTAATAACTGTTGTTAGTAGGCTGTAGTGTAAACATTTCCTCCTGTAGGCAATCTCAAACACTAATAATGGAAATAATACTCAAAAGGTTAATTAACCGCTGGAAATAATAATGAGAATGATTATTTTGAAAATCCCTATGTAGCATTGCTAAAGAATTACAGAAAAATAATGTATATTACTAACTGCTACATTTGTACACATACTCCTACTTTTATTTCTGAAGTTGTGCCTTCCATACAATTAACTTTGTCTTGTGCTTTGTCTTGTTCAGTTTATTAATAATAAAGCAGCAGAATATTTTAGAGGAAGTTTATATAGATCGTGATGTTACAACAGATGAGTTATTTGCTACTACAAATCTTTTTATGCCAGCTCCTACAAAGTTTCACAGCGACAATAAAAAAAATAATGCTGCCAGAACACCTTTCAGAGGGTCAACGAGGCACGTAGGGGGTACTGGACCCAACCATGGGGGTTGAGGTCTTTTACTCCTGATGTCCTGAGGCTGGGCCCACTATGTATTCTGATCAACTGGGTCAAGTACCCCTTCAGCACTTGACTCTCAGGGTTAGCTTTGATCAAGCAGTCCAAAGCCCCCTGGGGGGTGGGGGGTGGGGGGGCTGTGTGTGCGCGCGCGCGTGTGTGTGTGTGTGTGTGGGGGGGGGTTATTGGCACTTTTATTAAAAAAAGAGTATTTCATTTCTACCGCTAACCAACACAAAGGAAAAATACGACATTCACAATCACACAGCCCCCCTGAGGTCAGGGTTCTAGTCTTTCTTTCTTTGGTGAGTCCCAGTCCCACTTCCTCCTCATGTTAATGATAGTGGTTGTTGCCCATTCACTACTGGTAATATCCAGGGTATGCCCCACTAGCAGTTCAAGTATCAAGAGTCCACTTTGACTCTAATTTAAAGTCAATAGTGTTCCAGTGCTACCGCTCGGACTAGCAGCAAGTTCTCCCGGGGTCGACAGGCCCGAAATCATTCTTACCCACACTGCCAGACGATGAGCATCTGGAGTTCCTGATCGTGCCCGGTCCGTGGGCACTCGAGCAGATACAGGTAAGTTCAGGTGAGTCTGCCGCACGTGGCTGCAGGTGCAGAGTTCCTCGCGGGTGCGCTCGTGCTGCCGAAGCGACTTGAGGTTCTCTGCAGCTCCTCCTGTGGGGTATGTGTCAGGTTTGTCTCCGGTGAGGGGTGGTTGTGATGATCCTGTTGCAAGTCTCATCTGGGTGATGGAGCGCAGGTGCTCCAACGGCATCCTAACTTATCCGGGGCAGGATTGCAGTTCAGGTAGCAGTTCTTAATGCTCCCAGTGACCCCCTCTGGCATACAGGGTAATCGTACTTCACAGTACAAGAGCTCCCGTCCAATTGGCACAGTGAGGTCTTTGGCAGGGGCCACTCTAAACATACGGGTTAGCAGCCTGCTACCGCACAAGGTTATGGCCCTTACCACCTGGCAGTCTTTTCCACAGTGGCCCCTTCTGCCATACGGGGTTGCCAACTCAGCACTAAGCACAGGCTCTGGCTCGATTGGTGCAGTGTGCCACATGCTCACTTCACTTGAGCCCTCTCCTGGCATGCAGGGTCGCTGATTCTGTCCTGCACATGGACAATGACCTGAACCATGTAGCAGCTGTTTCCTCACACCTTGTAGAGGAAGTTCACTGGTCAGCGATCCCCCACTGGACATTGCTCCCTCTAACAATCGCCTCATTCCTTACAGGGCACACTGGCCTTGGCCCCCAGTTCTGGTCATAGGCAGAAGTCTTGCAGAGCTTCCCCCTCCTCACGCAGCCCATCTGGCTGCTTGGCAGATGAAAATGTTTGGGGTGTCAAACTCCCTTTCTTATAGTCCATTTCCAGATACCAAATGTGATTTAGGGTCTGAGTCTTTGAGGTTTTCTGTTGGGAGTGTGCTTCTTTTGAAGTGTCCACTCCTCTGCTCTCTCTTCCTCTTGAAAAGCAGTCTGTCACAGGAGGATCAAATCCAAAGCTGACAGGGCCATAACACATGCCATGGGAGTTCACACTTGGATGTCAGCCATGTGCATAGGCCCCCAACTCTCCTCTTTATGAATCTCATATCAGCCCATCCCCTTCTTTAGATGGGTCCTGGCCCCTTCCTTGTGACCTCTCACTCAATCACAGAGCCCCCTTTGATGTGTGCAAAGGACGCCTATGTGTCCCACCAAGCTTTCAGTAATGGAGCAATATACAAATCTGTCTGGGGGGATTTCCTTATCTCTCAAATGGAACCCAGGGCCCTCCATGCATTGTACCATCCACAGGCACACATACGCCCAGCACATGTATACAACCCACACACACACACTGCACAGCACTGTATCCTTCATGTACTGTACCACTCATAGGCACACACACATCCAGCACATGCAATTAACATACATGCACTTCACAACACTACTTCCTCCATATATTGTGCCCCTCATAGGCACACATACATCCAGCACATGCACTCACCATGCATGAACTGCTCAGTCCTGCATTATTTATGTATTGTACCCATCCCAGGCACACCCAGCGCAGATTCACCACTCCTGCGCTGATCAGCACTTCAAAATAGAGTGATGTGGGCCATGGGCGAGTTAAGCACACAGCAGTGGAACTTTAAAAAGGAGTAGGCCTCACTCCAGTGACAGAGGTTAAAAAGGACCTGTTCACTCCTACTGATCACTACACTGTATGCTGCCACCACCGCTCCTGTTCTGCTCAACTCCTGATGAAGGCAGTAGCCTTCTACCACTATGAGAGCCCCTCACTATGGGAGCCCCTCTCCGTCCAACAAGACCGCAATCCGAGAGAGAGGCCAAAGGCAGAGCGCACACACATGATCCAGGATTGTCTATGACAACAAAAATCAGTATTTTCCAGAGATTGGCGTGTGCAAAGTACCTGAAGCAGAGCATAATTTTATAAGAGACTATAATAATCAAAGTCAGAATGTTAAACCTCTGAGTTTTGGAGTGATAGGATTTCATTCTAGATAGGAAATTGTGATTAACCCCTTGCATGCGCGGCCGATTTTCGCCCTGTGCGGGGCGTTTCATTAAGCGGGCGGGTTCATGACGAGCTCAGCTCGTCATGCGCACACGAGCACTGCGCAGCATGACGAGCTGAGCTCGTCATGAGCATGGAAGGGGTTAAGAAGTCACAAATACATCCTAATCTTAAAATCTGGAATCATGTATAACATGTGATGAGGAAATGGTATCGTCCATGTAGAAACAGTAAATGTGAATATATACTTATTATATAAATAGCATTTAATAACATAACTTTTTTAGGAGCTGGTCCTATGTTTATAGGCGTTTATCATATATGTTACAGGAATGCTTATTTCAATCATCCTATGGGCTGGACAGGTACTTATTATTTAGTATTAGTGTTTCCTAAAAATTACCATGTGAATAGTGAAAGACAGGTTTTTGGATGTTTTCTCTGTAATGATTCCTCCTATACAGATTGCTTTAGAGGACATGAAGATGTGAAAGCTGTCTACTATAATAGAGCATTTAATGAATACCACCTCAGGTGCATTAGCTAATATTAATGAAGAGATGCTTACAATTAGAAGTATGTTAATTCAAAACCTAATGGCTTTAGATAAGGTTTTAGCAAAGGAAGGGGCGTTTGTAAGATAATTAAGGCTCAATGCTGCACATACGTGCCTGATAATTCTCAGAATATTAATAGTTATATCAAAAATGTAAATAACATTGCACAAGGAGCACACCCATGAGCACAACCTGGAATTTTGGATCAGATTGGTTCATGATTAGGATGATAGGGTACATGGGTATTAGAAGTAGTTGCTATATCAGTACTAGCATTGTTAGTTGCATTAGGTATTTAATATTTATGGAGTTACTTTCAGCATGTGTCTGAACATAAAGTGCCAGAGGAAGAAGAATAAGTCAAGAGAGTTGCACAAAAAAATGTTTTTACTGGATAGAAGAGCAGCTGGAGAATAGGCGATTGAAAAGTTTAACTATGAAAGTAGGGGTATGATAACAATATTGTAAAATTGTGGTGATTAAGTCATCATTTTCAATTATCAGAGGGAGGGATTGAGAAATCTAATTAACAAATTAGAATTGCTGCTCAGTTTCATTATTATAGGGCGTGCCACACGATGCGTTTACTGCTTGGAAAGACTCTGGCCGAGCCTCTGGAGTTACCCGCTTAGACTTACTTGCTGCAATCAACGCTGCAACAGGTCATGATTAAGGCTCCCTGTTTTCCGTTTTTACAGATTTTTACAGATAAATACAGACATAAAACATTTATTTTCTTGTCTGTATTTATTTTTAAATGTGGATAAAAACTGAAATTGGGTTGCTTTGTGAGTAATTCTAAATACGGTCTGCCATGACTGCCAAACTAATAGCTGTGTGGATTGATAGGTAAAGGGGCTAAAAAAGAAAGGAATTTTAATAAAGAGGCTTTAACAGCAGTAGATATGCACAAGGTTGATACTGAAATTTGCATATTTTCTTATAAGTGCATTGATTTATCTTCTGCCGGTGTTTCCAGCATTGAAACTTAGTAGGCATTCAAGCATAAGTGCATATTTACAGGATAAATAAATGTGGAAATATACTAATTTCAGCTTCCTTTTTCCACAAAACCCAAAATAAATATGGATAAATACAGATAAAATTGTCAAAAAATAAATATGGATAAATACAGACGGAAATGTCAAAAAAATAAATACCATAAAACCAGGAGCCCTAGTCATGATTGACAAATTGTACACCTACACACAGGCTATGCGGCGGCTGGGAGTCATTAGGGCCCATCTGAACTGGCAGGAGGACTTAGACCTAACTATAAGTGACAAACAGTGGACTTATTGCTGCTCCGTAGTCCGAACCGTCTCTCTGAACAGCTGACACCGGCTGATCCACTTTAAGTATCTTAATCGAGTGATTTACACTCCAGCTAGCCTGTTACGTTACGGTCTGCGCGACAATTAATGCTGCCAGCATTGCAGGTGGAGGGGATGGGCTTTTTCCATTTGTATTTACATTTATAAAGCGCGCAGCTACCCAACAGGGTCTCCCGGCGCTGGACATGTGGAGGCTGCAACAGCTGAACAGAAATAAAGACAGAACTTTACAGAAAAAGAATAAAAAACAAGGAGGTCAAACAGAATCATTAAACAGCAGCGTCTTTAAATTCTTACGGAAGGCCAACAAGGATTGACAATTTCTGAGGTCAAGCAGGAGCGCATTCCAGAGCCTGGGGCCAAGACAAGAGAAGGAGCGACCCTTCATACGAGCCAACCGAAACCTAGGAGCTGAAAACAGTGAAAGACTCGAAGAGCGCAATTGTCGAGCCGGAACATAGAGTGAAAGTAGGCTTTGAATGTAAGAAGGAGCAAGGCCCCATTTGACGCAAAACATGTAACAGAGGGACTTAAACTCAATACGCTTACTGACTCTAAGCCAGTGAAGTTGATGGAGTAGAGGAGAAGCGGAAGCAAATCTCAGCAGAGGAAAAAGAAGACGGGCAGCAGCATTCTGGATGACCTGAAGCTGATGTAAAGAGGCCTTATCAATATCCAGATAAAGGACATTGCCATAGTCCAACCTGGATGTCACCAGGGCCTGCAACACAGTTCTCTGCGCTGCCAATGGGATCAACCAAAGGATTTTTTTGATCCATCTGAGAACAGCAAAGCAAGATGAAGCCACCCTGGAGACCTGAGGTTTAAGAGAGAGCTTTTGATCAATAATAAGGTTCCAGAGCCTGGGGCCAAGGCAAGAGAAGGAGTGACCCTTCATACGAGCCAACCGAAACCTAGGAACTGAAAACAGTGAAAGACTCGAAGAGCGCAATTGTCGAGCCGGAACATAGAGTGAAAGTAGGCTTTGAATATAAGAAGGAGCAAGGTCCCATTTGACGCGAAACATGTAACAGAGGGACAAAGTCAATACGCTTACTGACTCTAAGCCAGTGAAGTTGATGGAGTAGAGGAGAAGCGGAAGCAAGTCTCGGCAGAGGAAAAAGAAGACGGGCAGCAGCATTCTGGATGACCTGAAGCTGATGTAAAGAGGCCTTATCAATACCCAGATAAAGGACGCTGCCATAGTCCAACCTGGATGTCACCAGGGCCTGCAACACAGTTCTCTGCGCTGCCAATGGGATCAACCAAAGGATTTATTTGATCCATCTGAGAACAGCAAAGCAAGATGACGCCACCCTGCAGACCTGAGGTTTAAGAGAGAGCTTTTGATCAATAATAAAGCCCAAATTCTTGACTTTGGACACAGGTACAGGGCCCAAGTCATCTGGCCAGTGTTGGGTACCCCACAGCTTGGGGTTGTTACCCAAAATCAGCACCTCAGTTTTAGAGCCATTGAGCTTCAAAGCATTATTGGTCAGCCAGGCAGGTACATTCCTCAAGCCACACTGCAATAAGGAAGGATCTTGATGCCGAGCAGCAGAAAGGGAAAAGACGATCTGAGTATCATCTGCATAAGAGAAGATAGTCAGACCCGACCTTTCCGCAATGTCAGCCAAGGGGCGAACATATAAATTAAAAAGTAAAGGGCTCAAAATGGAGCCCTGAGGGACTCCAGAGGTTAGCTGTAGCGTGTGCGATCTCACATTGTTAGAAAAGACCTGAAATGTACGATCTGTAAGAAAGGACCTCAACCATTTCAGAGCCAAGCCCATAATCCCACAGGCTTCAAGGCGTTCTAACAGAATGGAATGAGACACTGTATCAAACGCAGCGCTCAAATCCAACAGGATGAGCGCCGAGGTTCCCCTGAGTCAAGTTGTAGTCTAAGATGTTCAGTGACCCCAAGAAGAGTAGACTCGGTGCTGTGACCGTGTCTACATCCAGACTGAGATGGATGAAGCAAATTAGAGGTTCCAACAAAAGCGGAAAATACGGTATTAATATGCCGTTCAAGAATTTTAGAAAACACCGAAAGAAGAGAAATAGGGCGAAAATTGGACCAACAAAGCGGGTCGAGACCTTCCTTTTTTAATAAAGTAAGGACATGAGCATGCTTCCACACCTTCGGTACCAAACCAGAACTTATTAAGTAGGTCAAGAATCACAGAGGGGACTGTGTCGTCTAGGCGACTGAGTATGGAGGGAGGAAGAGGATCGGCAGGAGAACCAGACTTAATAGAGCTCAATGACAGCCTCAGGGAAGGTAAATCCAGGAGAGGCCAAGAGCTGATCTGTTCAGAGTACTCAGGTACAGGAGTCTGGGAGGAGAGTTCATGAGACCCTGGCAAAGAGCCAATCGGAAACAATATGCTCCCTTGTTGAGCAACATCCACCGCAAGTTGAGCGTAGATAGACTTAACTTTGTTATCAAAGAACAATGCTAACTCATTACATTGTAGTTGAGTAAGTGAAGGGGATGGCAGAAACGCGCTAGTGGCCGTAACTTGTAACTTGGCTCTGTCTGGGTGTACAGCATTTTTGGGCTGCGGCCCTGGGGGCGCTGCGAGAGATCACAGGCGAAAACCTTGAGTCTACCCCGTGTTTGTGCTGTTAGGTTATGATAGGGATGTCCCGAAGACCTATAGGTGCCTTGTAGCCTTGGGATTGCTGCTGGCGAAGTGCAGGATAGTGTTGCGCTGGGCGAAGGGTCCTCTTCCTACACTGCAGGAGTGGCATGTGGATATGGCATTGCTTAATACTCAAACCAACATTTACCATGACCTCATGCCGATCAATCAATCAATCATAGCATTTGTAGAGCGCACTACATACCCGTGAGGGTCTCAAGGCGCTGAGGGGGGGAGGGGTGCTGCTACAGCTCGAAGAGCCAGGTCTTCAGGAGTCTTCTGAAGGTCAGCAGGTCTTGGGTCTGCCGTAGGCGGATGGGGAGGGTGTTCCAGGTTTTGGCGGCGAGGTGGGAGAAGGATCTGCCGCTGGAGGTCGCTCTTCGGATGCAGGGAATTGTGGCGAGGTCGGCGGAGCGAAGCTGGCGGGCGGGGGTGTAGAGGCTGAGTCGTCTGTTGAGGTACGCAGGTTCGGTGTTGTGCAGTGCCTTGTGTGCGTGGGTGAGGAGCTTGAAGGTTATCCTCTTGTTGACGGGGAGCCAGTGTAGGTTTCTCAGGTGAGGGGTGATGTGGCTGCGGCGAGGGATGTCGAGGATCAGGCGTGCAGAGGCGTTCTGGATGCGTTGCAGCCGTTTCAGGAGTTTGACAGAGGCTCCAGCGTAGAGGGCGTTTCCGTAGTCCAGCCTGCTGCTGACGAGGGCCTGGGTGACCGTTCTTCTAGTTTCGGTGGGGATCCACTTGTAGATCTTGCGGAGCATGCGGAGGGTGTTGAAGCAGGCGGAAGAGACGGCGTTGACCTGCTTAGTCATGGAGAGGGTGGAGTCGAGGATGACTCCTAGGTTGCGTGCGTGGTCGGTGGGTATTGGGGCTGCTCCCAGTGCGGTCGGCCACCAGGAGTCGTCCCAGGCCGAGGGGGTGGATCCGAGGATGAGGACCTCCGTCTTGTCAGAGTTCAGCTTCAGTTGGCTGTTCCTCATCCATTCGGCGACGGCCGTCATTCCTTCGTGGAGGTTTGTTTTGGCGGTGTGGGGGTCTTTGGTGAGGGAGAGAATCAGCTGGGTGTCATCGGCGTAAGAGATGATGTTGAGGTCGTGCAGTCGGGCGACGTGGGCGAGTGGTGCCATGTAGATGTTGAACAGCGTTGGGATGAGCCCTGGGGTACGCCGCAGATGATCTCGGTGGCCTCGGAGCGGAAGGGGGGGGAGGCGGACGCTCTGTGTTCTGCCGGAGAGGAAGGAGGTGGTCCAGTCCAGGGCCTTCTCTTGGATTCCGGCGTCGTGGAGGCGTGTGCGTAGTGTGTGGTGGCATACCGTGTCGAAGGCGGCTGACAGGTCCAGGAGGATGAGGGCCGTGGTCTCTCCGTTGTCTAGCAGGGTCCTGATGTCATCGGTGGCGGCAATGAGGGCAGTTTCGGTGCTGTGGTTGCTGCGAAACCCGGACTGGGATGGGTCCAGGATGCTGTTCTCCTCGAGGTAGCGGGTCAGTTGTTTGTTGACGGTCTTCTCGATGACCTTCGCCGGGAACGGGAGTAGGGAGATGGGCCGGAAGTTATTGAGGTCCTTGGGGTCCGCCTTGGGTTTCTTGAGTAAGGTGTTGATCTCAGCGTGCTTCCAGCTATCCGGGAAGGTTGCTGTCTCGAAGGAGATGTTGATGGCTTTCCGGAGATGGGGTGCGATGGTGGTGCTGGCTTTGTTGAAGATGTGGTGTGGGCATGGGTCTGACGGAGATCCGGAGTGGATGGTGTTCATGATCTTGATGGTGTCGTCGTCGTTTATGTTGGTCCAGGAGAGCAGGCGGTTGGTGCGGATGTTGGTCGTGGGGGCGGGGATCTCAGTGGTTGTCGGGGCGATCGTGGTGTTGAAGCTGTCGTGGATGTCAGCGATCTTGCGATGGAAGAAGGCGGCCAACGAGTTGCATAGGTCTTGCGAAGGTGGGATGTCGTTGGTGTTGGAGCTGGGGTTAGAGAGTACCTTCACGATGTTGAAGAGCTCTTTGCTGTTGTGTGCGTTGTTGTCTAGGCGGTCTTTGAAGGAGGCCCTTTTGGCGGATCTGATGAGGTGATGGTGTCTGCGGGTGGCGTTCTTGTGGGCTGCGTAGCTGTCCGGTGTTTGTTCGCGGTGCCAGTTCTTCTCTAGCTTTCGGCAGGTTTGCTTGGAGGCCCGGAGGTCTTCAGTGAACCAGCTGGCTTTCTTGCTGGTGTGGCTGATGGGGGGTTTCTTGAGCGGGGCGAGGGTGTTGGCGCAGTCGTCGATCCACTGTCTGAGGTTGCGGGCGGCGGTGTCGGGGTCGGTGGGGTCGGCTGGTGGGCACCAGGCTAGGGTGGTGGTTAGCTGGTCTTCGGTGACTTTGCTCAAGCAGCGGCGAGGCATCTGTTGGGTGCTGTGGTGCGTGGTGGCTTTCTGGAAGGTGAAGTGGATGCAGCGATGGTCAGTCCAGTGGAGTTCGGTGGTGTGACTGAAGGTGACGTGGGAGCTTGCGGAGAAGATGGGGTCAAGCGTGTGGCCGGCGGAGTGGGTGGGAGTTGTGACGAGTTGTCTGAGTCCGAGGTTGTCGATCAGGGTGGTAGAGTTGGTCTCGTTGTTGTTCTCGAGGTGGAAGTTCAGGTCCCCGAGGAGGATGTAGTCCGTGGAGGCGAGGGCTGACGAAGTCGGTGATGGAGTCGCTGAACTGTGGTCGAGGTCCGGGGGGTCTGTAGACGAGGGTTCCTCTGAGGGTGGGGTTGGGGTCGGTGTGGATCTGGAAGTGCAGGTGTTCGGCGGTGCTGAGGGTGTCGTCGTTGTTGGTCGAGACTCTGAGAGTGTTCCTGTGGACGATGGCGATTCCTCCTCCTACTCCGTTGGTGTGGTCCCTGTGGGAGATCTTGTAGCCTTCCGGGATGGCAATGGCGATGTCGGGTGCCGAGGAGGGGTTCAGCCAGGTCTCCGTCAGGAATGCGACGTCAGGGGAGGTTGAGTCGAGTAGGTCCCAGAGTTCGACGGCGTGTTTGCGGGCGGAGCGGGTGTTGAGAAGAATGCAACTGAGGTGGTTGGGTTTGTTCCTGGTCGGCGGGTTGGCGGGCTGGGTGCTGGTGAAGCTGCAGTTCCGGCAGGAGAAGGGTCCTTGGGTGCTCTTCGAGGCGGCCAGGAAGCAGGTGCATGATTGTCGTTCGGTGTTGAGTGCTTGGATGGTGCTGGAGTCGTAGCGGAGCCGGGCATCGTGGCGGGCGCGGGGACCAGGGGTTCTGGCGCTGGGTGCGGTCCAGGCGCGGACGGGCTCAGACGGGCTTGCCTTTGGTGCGGCTGCACAGCGGCCGCCCTGTATGGGGAGGTGGGAGGGAGGAGCAGCTGGGAGGCGGGAGGCCTGGCAGGGGCAGTGAAGCCTCCCTGTTCTAATCTGTCCTCAGCCCGCTCGTAGGCCCGTTCCAGCGCAGAGATACCCCTTCGGGAGTGATTCAGGCGCTCTACAAAACCCTTAAATAAATAAATGGGCGGTCAGGAGGGGGGGGGGCCGCAGGGGACGCAGCGGCTGGAGCGGTGAGGGGCAACGAGGGGAACAGAAGGCAAAAATGGGCTCAAGAACACGGGGGCAACGAGGGGTACAGAAGGCAAAAACGGGCTCAAAAACACGGGGGCAACGAGGGGTACAGAAAGCAAAATGGGCTCAAAAACACGGGGGCAACGAGGGGTACAGAAGGCAAAATGGGCTCAGAAACACGGGGGCAACGAGGGGTACAGAAGGCAAAACGGGCTCAAAAACACGGGGGTAACGAGGGGTACAGAAGGCAAAAATGGGCTCAAAAACACGGGGGCAACGAGGGTACAGAAGGCAAAACGGGCTCAAAAACACGGGGGCAACAAGGGGTACAGAAGGCAAAAATGGGCTCAAAAACACGGGGGCAACAAGGGGTACAGAAGGCAAAATGGGCTCAGAAACACGGGGGCAACAAGGGGTACAGAAGGCAAAAATGGGCACAGAAATACAGGGGCAACGAGGGGAACAGAAGGCAAAATGGGCTCAAAAACACGGGGGCAACGAGGGGTACAGAAGGCAAAATGGGCTCAGAAACACGGGGGCAACGAGGGGTACAGAAGGCAAAAACGGGCTCAAAAACACGGGGGCAACGAGGGGTACAGTAGGCAAAATGGGCTCAAAAACACGGGGGCAACGAGGGGTACAGAAGGCAAAATGGGCTCAGAAACAGGGGGGCAACGAGGGGTACAGAAGGCAAAAACGGGCTCAAAAACACGGGGGCAACGAGGGGTACAGAAGGCAAAAATGGGCACAGAAGGCACAGAAATACAGGGACAACGAAGGGAACAGAAGGCAAAACGGGCTCAAAAACACGGGGGCAACGGGGGGTACAGAAGGCAAAAATGGGCACAGAAATACAGGGGCAACGAGGGGAACAGAAGGCAAAAACGGGCTCAAACACACGGGGGCAACGAGGGGAACAGAAGGCAAACAGTAAAGGCAAAAAAGGCAAACAAGGATACAATAGGAGGCAAACAAGGATACAATAAGGCAGACAATGACGGCAAGCAGAGAAATACAAACCTATGGCCTACCACTGGCCACCAGGGATGAGGCGCAGGTGCTAGCCTGCGGGTGGAGGAGGGCCTCGAACTTCCTCAGCAGCGGCAGCTGGGGCAGGGACACACAAGCGGAGCTGTGCGGAGGGGGAGCGACCTACCAAGCAGGGTCAAGGGTCGCTCCACAGCCGCCCGCAGGATATTTGGAGCCTTATGAAGGGTTTCTTCTACAGCCAGGGGGCAATGAGGCCACAGATGCGGGAGAGGACAAGGAAGTCTTCTAGGCCCTACAACAGGTGTATAGCCTACTGCTTAATGGATGACTGGATCTGTGGTTCTCCTGCTGCGTGATGCTGCCCTGAGTAAAGTTGGTAATGACTTTTGGATGGAGCCCTATGTGGAGACTACTGTGGCGTGGGCGGTTACTGGGCCCCCGGGGTTGGATGGTGTGGACGTTAAGTTGCTGGTGTTGGGAGTATGTCTGCTTATTGCTGTATTCCCATCTATCTAATTTCATAACCCACCCTGACTGCTGTCAAGCTCTCAGAGCCTCTGTCTCAACTGCCCTTGAGGACCATGTACTTCGCCAGTGAATAGAATATCCATTACATGCTGTATGGTTGCTGAAAACGAAAATAAAGTTTTAAAAAAAACTGAGGTAACATCTAGTTTCCTAAATCCATTGCTAACATAATATTATACATTTAAAAATGTAACAGTATTTGTATGTGTAACGTGTATTGTTCAGAACATTATAAAACGGCTTGATTTTTTTTTATCAAGAGCTCTCTTGCTTAATTTTTCCTCATATCCCTGCTGGTCTGCGCTGCTGTTTTTTTTATTTTTGAGATATTTTCGCTACGGTATTTAAGTATTCTGCATTTGCTCATATTTTGCACTTGCACTATTTTGCTTTGGTGCTGTTGACTGCAAGCTCACTGTAACTTCGCACCAACTGGGCCAAGAGCAAACAACTGAGTTTCTGTTCTGTATTAATTTTTCTTGCTGGCTTGATGTGACTTTAATTATATTCACTGAAAATATCTAATGAAAAAAAGATCAAGTGAAAGCCTTTTGGTTCAATTTTGGAATCACTTTGCATTCCACTGGTTCTGCAGATCCACCCTTTTTGATAAAAGAAACCGTTGACAAAGCCACTGCCCAGGCCAGTTCGTCGAAACATGTGGAACAGGTACTTGCATTCAACACAGTTGAGCACTTTTACGAGAGTGTGATTTTGCTGTCATGATTGTTTTGCACTTACCACAATAAGGGAAGCAGAGTCAACATATTGTCTCCAGAGAAGCAGCATAGGACAAACCCCACTTGCAATTGGTGAGTGGAATCACTGACTGTAGTCTATTGTAAAGGACCCTGGCGAGATCATGATGCCAGTGCTAAGGAGAAAGATAGGACTGTAGCTGGAGAATAACGGGTCCTTCCCAGGTTTTTTAATGAGAGAGTCAACTGCCCCTTTGAATTCAAGGCGTATAAATCCTAGTGGCTTCACATCATTAAACACTTTACCAAGTAATGGCAACGTTTTGGCCTTGTTAATCTTTTAAAATATAATGACTCTGTGTTCCTGTTGGACTTGGCCTTTTTGCAGGGTCATCCCTAAACTTTTTGCCTTTCTCCTAGCCATTTTTCTGACATGGTGTTGGTGGTTTTAGGACTCTGGGCACTTTAGCACTGCTGTTCAGTGTAAAGTGCGTGTGCTCTCTGTGATAAATGTGGTAAGATTGGTCTACACCTGTTTGGCCTATTTAATTTACCTGTGAGTCCCTTGTAAAGTGGTATCTCATATACCCAGGGCTGGTAAATTAAATGCTACTGGTGGGCTTGCAGCGCTGATTGCGCCTCCCATCAAAGTAGCCTTTCAAACCTATCTCAAGCCTCTGCCATTGCAGGGCCTGTGCGCGCAGTGTTACTGCCGCTGTGACGTGGCACCTAAAGTGTGTGCCATGTCCGTGACCCCCCTTTTACCGCATGTCAGTCACCCCTAAGGTAGGCCCTAGCTAGCCCTATGGGCAGGGTGCATTGTAGGTAAAAGATAGGACATGTACCTTAAGTGTGTGACATGTCCTGGTAGTGACAAACAGCCACTTTGGTTTCTCACTACTGTGGGGCTGCCCTCCCATAGGAATGCATTGGGGATTCCCTGATAAGTGTTTCAGTGGTAAACCCTGATATGAGAGGCGCAGCGTGGTCAAGTTTGGTATATTTGGAATAGTGATAATAAATGCTGCGCAATGGTGTGCGCAGATTTATTATAACTATTTTAGAAATGCCACTTTTAGAAGTTGGCATTTCTGTGTGCTATGTGTCTGCCTGCCTGATGTGAATTGCATGTCTGGCTTGTGAGTGACAGGGGCTGGGAGGTGTGTGTGGCTCCAAGAGGGGCAGGGTGAGTCAGCGCTAGGCTGAATGGGACACCTGGGCTGAGAGTAGTGGGAGGAGAAATCCCTGACTCTGAATAGGACTGTGCCCAGGCTGTACAATGCTGGCTCCGCCCCTGTGGTGTGTCTGATCACTGAGCCCCCACCTGACAAAGGGGAGAGGAGCTGGGCAAAACAAAGTGCTCCAAATCCCCCCTAAACCAGTTCTGACTGGTATCCCCAGACCCTGTGCTGTGACACAATGGGATTTGCTAATATAAATATAGGGGCTGTGACCCCATGAAAAGGTTCAGTTCCTGTCCTGGTGTGCTGTTCCTGACTTGGGGGCGTGCTGCTGCTGGGGCCCAGGAGGAACCGCCATGGGGGCTTACCTCCCTGCTGGAGGACCCTGTGTGCTGGCCTCCCTGGGCCCCGCCATGCCTCTTGATCCCTAAGGACCTTTCAGGACTCCTGGCCGCCTTGTGAGTGCTAGATTATTTTATTACTGGACGCTTTTGGGCATAGCGCCTTGTGAGCGCTGTACTTCCATTGCCCCAGAAGAGAGTGAGGAGCTGGCGGCGTGCAGCGCGCTGCTGCCGTGATCCGAGGGAATTCCGACGTGGGGATTCCCCCTCATTGCTGGAAAGGCGGGTGCCCAACCCGCATTGCGGTGTATTTTGTCTTGCTGATTTCGGCGGGAGCCCACCCCGCTTTGCTATACACTGAGCGGGTGCCCACCCCGCGTCTTTGCTTTTATTTCATTGCGGGTGCCCACCCCGCGTTCTACAGAGAAAATCACCGCCGCGGCCCGAGATCCAATAAAAGGAACTGCCGCGTCGGAGCGGCGAACAGGAAGTCAGGCGGAACTGCCTGTTTGTGGGCGGAGCCTCGCGGGCTCCACACGGAAGTCCCGGGTCCCAGGAGGGGGCCCGGGTGAAGCCGTATCGTCAGCGGGACTCCCGTGTGGCTGAGGGAAGGCCCGCGCCCACCACGAGAGGAGCCGGTGAGAAAAGGAGTACTGAGCCACCCAGGAGGAGTTCGACCGGAGCCTCGCAGGCTCCATGCCGAGGCCCGGTGAGTGGAGGAGAGGCGGAGTGACACGGCAACCCGGCCGACCGTGCCTGCAGGAGAGCGGGGCCCCCGTGTGCTAGTGGGAGCCCGCAGGTCATCCAGAGGAAGACGGTGCCTTGTCCCCCAGCCCATGAAGGACCAGAGGAGTCTACAGAGGCCCCGGTGAGTGGGGGCCGGTCGGGCGCATGGTTGGTGGCAGTGTTGGTTTGCCCCCTTTGTGTTCTGCTCCTACAGCTGCCCCGCCGGACAGAGGGCAGCTGCACCGTGGGGGCAAGTTGTGTTTCGGAGTCCCGGTGGGCTCACGAGGCACTAGTGGTGCCAGTGTCATTTTTGCAATGATGGGGGCAGTCTTGATGTAGAGGGTCCCTTTACCTTATTCACAGCTGCGCCGCACCAGAGCGTGCAGCTGCAACGTTTTGCACATATTTGTTTTAAATAGTCCCAGTGGGGCCTGAGAGGCACAGTGGTGCCCGTGTTTGCGCTACTGATCCCAGCTGCCCTGCGAGAGCGCAGGCAGCTGCACCGTGGGGCACGTTTGGTTAAGAGCCCCAGTGGGGGACCCAGAGGGGTACAGAGGGCACGGTGAGTGCCAGTGATGTTCCCAGCTGCCCAGCAATTAGTGGGCAGCTGCTACGTTTAGGCTGGTGCAATGGCGCACTTTTTGCTTTAGCTGCAAGTGGCAGCTTAGCGCCCTGACATTGGGACATAGGGCATTCAAGCCCTCTGAGAAGGCCAGTTGGCCAGGTTGGTGACATTGGTAGAGCGCCAGGCTCTACAGGATTGCGTAATGTACTTATGCCTACTCTGAATGTTGCCAAGAATGATTTAGGCCCATTGCGTAATGTGTTTATGCTAATGAGGTTTGGGCCTAATGTGGTTATGCCTAATGTCATGTTATGATGTCTTGAGGTAGTGCCTATTTGCGTAATGTGTTTATGCTAATAAGGTTTGGGCCTAATGTGGGTTTATGTCTAATGCTAATGCGATAATGCTTAGGTCATTATTGTACCAGTAGTTACTGGTTGTGTTTTATACTTGCATTTACTTACCTGTTCTGATGGTTCTGACCATGGCCCGATTGGCCTGGTCCTGTATATAATTCCCCTGTGAATATTGCCCGTGCCAGTTGGCACAGTGTAAATGTGTGATCCTGCTTCTAATGTGTTTATGACAATACAAAGGCTATTTTTTATATAACCTTGTGTGGAGTTCCTTTTGTAGTGTGCCTAGTGTGTTGCTGCTGTGTGTGTTGCGCAAACGCTTTACAAATTGCCTCCGGGATAGGCCTGACTGCTCGTGCCAAGCTACCAAGGGGGTGAGCAGGGGTTATCTTGGGTGTGTAACTTCCTTGCCCTGACTAGAGTGGTGGTTTCTGCCTGGCTTTGGCGCAAGCCTTAGCCAACCAGAAATCCCATTTCTAACAGTTCCCCAGGTGCTTTCCTGGACTGTTTGTCCTCAACTGCCTTTAGTATTTTGCCTTTTACGACTTTGCTGTCCATGGCATCTTTGAGGTCTGTAGGCAATGAGGTCTGTTGACATCCGCTATAAAGTCTTCCTCCAACCCTTCTGTTGGCACACTGTCTGTTCAGGGCTCTGGAGTGCAGTGCAAACTCCTTAGTTATGCCCATAGCGAGATGAATAATTCACCTTTGTTAGATCTTATTGCTATGGTTGTAGATGCTTCCTGTTGGCATAATGTGCTGCCAGTAGCCTTCCATGTTTCTGCCCATTCTCATAATGCCTCCATTTCAGCATAGACAGAGCGTATTCAGCTAGGTGGGTAAAGTTTGCATTGAGTTCAAGGTCCTCAGAAGACAGGTTTGGTGTCTAATATTCGGCTGCAAGACCTGACATTTGACCCTGCGGTAAGTATTCTTCTTTCACAGAGTTGCATATCACTGACCCCTCAGGCACACCTTTCTTCCTGTCCACAGTATTTGGTCTGATGGAACAACCCCTCATTGTGGCGTAAGTTAGATAGGTGTTTGTTCTCACTTATATTGGGCTATACTGTCACACCCTAATGCGAAGCCACCGGCCGCTCATGTGAAAGACTTGAACGAAATGTACATCTAGCAATGGAGTGTATCATTGTACAGTAAGACTTTGAGGGTACCATTAACCTGATTATTGAAATGCAGCACAGCGATAAACATGCTAACTATTGACTAGGGCTCTTCTGAGACGATATATCTTGAAGTGCCATGTTGATTCAGAGGTGGATGCTGTATGTAGATTTATACACGGTCTGTGTTTTGAATTGTTATATAAGAAATGGCAATAAAAATAAGTTTAAAAAAAAAAAAAGTTAGATAGGTGTTTGTTGATAATTTTCTCTGCAGAGTGCTCGTAACTAGAGGTGTTCATTTGCCATAATTCTGCAGGGAAAACCTAAAACCCAGGGTATGCAAGAGTAGTACCAGGAAGCCCATGAGTAGTATCAGGTAGTGGTTTGCTATACTGCTTCTAAACAGTAACTTATACAAATTTTCCTTTGGGAACAATATAGAAGCCAACGCAGAAACTCTTATATCTCAAGATGCACAACCTTTCAACCAGCATCCAAAATCAATTATTCCTCATGAACGAGTACCACAATAGATTGTGAAGAAGTACATATGATTTTAATAGTACAAATCTCTAGTAAATAAAATTATTTGTAATTGTTTTTCTCTCTATATTCAGCATTGATTCCATTAAAAAGTAAAAAATATATATTCCACTCAAGTTGAATATAAGCAAATTTGCTCTCACTGTTTTTCTCAAAAACAAAATAACAACACAAGGGAGAATATTTAACACACATCAATTTGTCTATAGAGCCATTCCAGATCTGCTATTACTATTCACAGGGCTCCCTGATTGCATCAATTTATCATGTGGAATTTTCCCTGTATACAGCAGATTCTGCAATTATATAATTTGACACTTTTCAGTGGAAATGATTTGTAATATTGCCCACTTTTTTGACAAACCATCTAGATATGATATCTACAGCGCAAATTCGACCCGTGTCCTCGAAAGGGCACGTAAGAAGTCAACCTTCGTGCCAGTAGTGTTGTATATTGAATCTACAACTAGTCTCATACCCTGCATGTGCATTTTGGCAAACATCCAGAGGTCCTTAGTGTACAACCTCAGTTTAAATCTGAACCAGGAGAAAGTTATGGATAAGTGATGTCACCCTTCCCTTCTTGTACATCACTGATCCACAGTCTCTCACAGTAAAGCTAGGGTAGGAGACTAGTTGTAGATTCAATATACGCCCCTACTGGCACCAAGGTTATATATGATACCTTGCTTACCCAGTCTCTGCTCAATCTGTCTGATTTACTAGACGTCAGATGTATCTCATGAAACAAAACTATGCCCGCCTCTTTAGAGGCCAGGAAACAGATGGTTTACTTCCTCTTGATACAAGGAGTTAGACTGTCCACATTAAGATATAAAATATGGGCGTTTTTTGCCTTGTCGGACAATGTGCCACTGAATGCCGTAACGGACCCCTTAGCAAATCTCAGCACCCCTCGAGAGCAAAATTGAGTTTTAGGTGTAACACCAATGCCACCTAACTACATCACAAGGCTTGCACCATCAAAGAAGTGGTAACAACATGTCTGATTCAGAGGAAACGAATGGTACAGATCTCCAGTAGGCAATTATAGTGGTAGTAAAGCCCAGCAGTTCTCGGAGGATCAGATTCTACAGTTCTAGGCAAAAATGTCAGAGTACTGAAGTGCACCCAAAACAGGCCCAGTGTCAAAAAAGTGTGCGAGTTCGGTTGGTCAACAGGAGACATTGAAGATAAACATAAAGGGAAATCGTAGAGAACTAAACAAAGGGAAAGAAAGACGTGCGGGATAAACGTTGTCAAACCCTAACCTAAACTTTAAACAGGCAGAGTGATCTCACACTCCATTGCACTGTGAGCTGCAGCATCCCACAAAAAGAGGACCTTATTATGGAGTATAGTAAAGCAACCTCACCCCCACTTGACACCCAACCCATCTCCATGTCCCATCCACCCTCAAACTTTGTCATCCTGTCAGCACATAGCATACAATTGTCAGGCAGAACACTATAGGCACCTAGGCCACTGAGAATTTGGGTCAAAAAGACAGGGAGAGAGCATTAGTCTAACTGCGGCGGGGGGACCTTTGTCACAGGGGGACCTAGACTTGTCTCCACCCTGGTGTCCACCAGCAGAGGTGTCTCTGTCCTCCCTGCTTCTGGTGACAGACTATAATCATTCCCTCTACATCTGTGATGTTGGGACATTTTTGTTGTCTATGTTCGGAGCAATGGATAAGGCAAGTCTCCTGCTGCACCACTACTGCATAAATGTGTAGTGCCCATCACAAACGGCTATAGTGATTTAGAGAATCTTTCCAAGTCTTTGGGTTTGTGGAACTCTCTATGCTTGCCATTGTGATTGACATTGTGGCAGACTCCAGCATGATATATCTGATGTCTAAGGGGAAGGATGTTTGTGTTGCTGTATCCTGTGAAAAGTCTGCCAAAACAAATATTTTGTGATTCCTATACAGAATTCAATCTTTGTTCTTTTTGCTACAGTCTTGCTTACTGTTGCCTGAGGAAAAACACAATAAATGGTCTGGGTGAAGCTCAGTTCGCTAGTCGCTTGGACAGTATACTGTGCGCCCTTTGGAATTCTTGGATGGCGAAAAGTGTTGAAGGTTAAGTGGGTCAATTCTGGGGTGAACGTTGTCAGGAAGAACAGCATGTTGTCTTTTTTCTGACCCTAAGGAGCACCTAGGATTCTGACACTGTCCCATATTGGTCACTTTCCTATGCATGTTCTTGCCCCTAGTCGAGTGAGCTGTTTATGTGGTCCAGTTCATCTTCCATGGTTTCCAGTCTTCTGTTTGTGGTGTCTAACGTGCATCAGAAGAACGCAAGATTGAAGCAAATGGCTCAGCAGAGTCCGTTGTTCTAACCCTGAATCCATGGCCATCCAGAGTGAGGTCAGTTCCCTCAGCAGTAATGTCCAGCACAACCTAGGACATTGTGGCAGGAGCATTTAAGGTGTGGTCAGACTTCTGATTTTCAGCCACAGCAAAAAAAATGGTCATGACAATTTAGGCTTAGGCATGTAGTAGGTTAGATTTCATAAAAAGGACCTGGCAAGGTCCTTGCCATTGGGGTCCAATGTCCCTGTATTTTGTGGGACAGCAAAGCATAAAATTATGTGTTAAAAGTGGTAGTAGTGGACAAATGTGCACCATCTGCAAGCGGAGAGGCCTGCAGCAATATTTAACACCTAGTTAAAAGTAAAGTCTGTGCATTATTAGTCTGCTGTCAGCAGGAGCCTGTTGTGTTTTACTCATGGGGATGTCTTATAAAAAAAATACAGCATCGTCCATGGGCTCCACAGGAATGCAGTAAATCATGCCCACGACCAGCAGTTCACATGATGATGACCCACTGAGGGCATGCAAATTTTTAAGAACGGCAACAAGTCACGGTCCTAATAATTGTCCATGAAAGTAAAATGAGGGGCAGACAAGATGCTCACATCTCAAATAAAGAGTGACCAGGTGCAGGGCACCGGAATACATTACACAAATCCGAAGAGCCACTGCCTGAGGCTCTCCTTTTTCATCAGTCAGCTCTTGGAGGCTCCCAGTCTGCCACGGTCCCTCAACACATCAGACTCTACGGCTGTGTCACCCTGTGGGGCTACACTAAGCTCTAAGAGAGAGTAGCCATCGCGGATGCAACTTTGCCCCACCGCTCACTTATAAACTTTTAAAAATAACACTATCAATTTCCCTCAAAACTTCTTAGTATCGTCCCTTCACGTTTAGTTGATGTTTGTAAAGTGTAACCATCAGCTTTTGAGTTAATTTATTGCTTTAATGGTCAAACATTAAAAGACCATACATTCAAGTTACTAATCTAATAATCGTCTATTTCACCACCTATCCCCACTTTCTTATTTTTTTCTGTATTATTTTATTGATAAAATTAAGAATTGAGAAAACAGAAAATACAGTGACATTCAAGTCCAGTGTATACCCATATAGAGATATAAACGTTGATTATGATACATGCACCAACAGCAAACAATACATATATTATATTGAAGAGAGATAGAAAAGGGAAGAAAGGGGTAAGAGAATAAGCTATAGAAAGAAGAAAATAACGAGAGGAAGTGAAGGACAGAGATAAAGAAGGGAAGAAAGATGGAAACTACAAAGCAGGGAAGAAAGAGAGGGGAGTTGGAGGGAGGGGTACTGAGTACAAAGATGGTAATGAGGAAGAAGCAAGAGTCCAAGCGAACTTTGAGGGAAGGGGGGGATTCTTGGAAAAAGGGTGACCATATAAGAAGAAAAGCATCTGCTTTGTCCATTAAATTGCAAATAATCTTTTCATATGATGCGGTCTTGTACATTTCCTCGAGTCATTCCTCATGTGACGGGAATTGTGGAGAGCGCCAATGTGGCAAAATACAGATTTTAGCAGCTGTAAGGGCAGTAACAAGCAATCGACAAGCATGGTGGGTCAATTTGGGAATGACCGATAAGTCATGGAGGAGAACTAGGGGGTCTGGAAGTGGCGAGGGCAAATCAAGAGAATCCCAGAGCTTAGACTCTACTGACATCCAGAAGGGGTGTATGGTGGGACAGACCAGCAAAATATGGACAATATCACAGGACGCATGATCACATCACCAACAGGCAGAATGAGGGAGCAACACTGCAGCCTAGAGTCGGTTCCAATGCCAGCCCTGAAGGATCTTAAAATGACTGAGTTTCATCCGTGCCTCATGGACTCCTCCTTCTTGGGCCTCCAAAAGTTCTGTCCAGTCTTCCGCGTCATATTCCACTTGTAGACGAGTCTGCCAGGTCGTCTTGAGGCTAGCCAATTGTGGCTGAGAATAAAGATGACAAATCAGGAGGTTATATAATCCAGACATCACGCCTTTAAAGTGACCCCAAGTGTTGAGGTAAGAGAGCAAAGGGGAACAGGGAATGGTCCAGGTTTGGTGACCCAATTTGCTCAGCAGACAATTACATAATTGTATATATCGCCATTGTTGGGTATGCGACAAGCCAAATTCGTCCTGTAGCATCTCAAAAGTCTTGAGTTCACCACCAGAGATCAAGGGCCAGATGTACGACCATTTTTTGCGGTCGCAAAAGGGAAATCGACCCGTTTGCGACTGCAATAAAGGGTGGTGGTATGTACAAACGCTATTTAGCGAGTCCATGACTCGCAAAATAGTGTTTGCGAGTCGCTATTAGGAAGGGGTGTGCCAAGGGCGTCCCTTCCTAATAGCGGGCCAGAATGGTATGTATCATTACTTTGCGACCGCACTCGCCACTCGCAGTTTACCGCCTATTTTAAATAGGTGGTAAGCCACTAGCAAACAGGAAGGACCCTCCTTTGTGAATGGTTTCGAAAATATTTTTTAAGAGCAGGCAGAGGTCCCAAGGAACACTGCCTGCCATTAAAAAACAAAAGTTGCTTTATTGAAAAACCAAACACAGACATGGAGGTCTGTGGTCCCCAGCAGGCCACCATCCCTGTGTTTGCAGGCCATTCCCAATAGGTCGCAAATTGCGATCTGCCTCATGATTATTAATGAGGCAGGTGCCCTGCAACACGTTTGATAATCGCAAACAGTGTCTCAGACACTGTTGTACAATCCATTTTGCGAGTCGCAAATTGAGAGTCACAAAACATCGCAACTTGCGACTCGCAAAATTGAATGGTTGTACATCTGGCCCCAAGTGCGTAAAAGTGAGAATCCCAGCTCTGCGCCAAGGGCCCTAGTCAAGCATGGTCCCTCCTATGTGAATGCCTGCATTATTCTATATGGAAGCTTTGTCATGAAGATGAGCGTCCACTGAAAAAAAGCTTGTGGGCCCGGATCCAGGCAGCATGCATAGCTTTCAGCATGGCATTAGGGGAGTCGGCGGCAGCGGGCCAGGCAGATAGAGGGCCTGTAATCCTAACGATGCCTCCTATAGTCTGCATTCAACCATAACCCACAACGGAGGGTCTTGGACCCGGTGGTGCATGTATGCCATTTGTGCCAAATGTAGGGCTAAACAATAATGTTCTACAGAGGGCAGGCCTAACCCCCCCTGCTGATCTGTGGGCAATTAGCTTTTGAATTGCCAGACGAGGTCTCACTGAGCCCCAGAAGAAGGCCTTAATGGTCTTATCTATTCCACAGAGGGTCGAGAGGGGTATTAATTGGTGAAGCATGCCTAACATGTATGTGATTCGGGGAAGGGTAACCATTTTCACCACTTGAGTCTGTCCCCAGAGAGATTTAGGTGGGACCACTTTGTGAAGTCCACTCTCATTTGCTGAATTAGTGGGTCCACAATATCTGCCACCATGTGTTCCAGGCCCCTATTTACTAGAATACCCAGATAACTAAGGCAGGAATTCTTCCACTGAAATGGGTAATCTACTATGGCGGCGCAGGTGGTGATCCGTGACAACGGCAAGGCCTCGCTCTTTCTCCAGTTCACCTTGTAGCCGGATACTGCAGCAAAGGCATCAATAGTCTCCAACACCAAAGGGATGGAGGAGGGTATGGTCGACAAAGTAAGTCAAATGTCTTCTGCATAAAGATACAATGTCAAGGTACCTCCAGGCATTGGAATACCAATAATCCTATCCAATTGGTGCATGGACACTGATACAGGTTCCATTGCAAGGAGAAACAAGCATTTGCAATGCAACAGGTCTCGCATTCACGCGAGTTTGAGCTATTGGCATTGTAAATGACAATGCTTTTTATTTATGTTTTGGGTTTTAAAACATAAATAAAAGGCATTGTCATTTACAGTGCCAATAGCTTCAACTCTCGCAAAAGCGAGACCTATTGCATTGCAATAAAGGGCCTTCTCGACCGCTTGTTAGATTGTAAATATCAGAGGAAGAGACCGATCTGCGACGTCTTCAAAGTAGTGATAAATAGTACAGTGAAGAAGATGTGTAAGTGTTGTAAATTACACAGACACAAAGTGTGAAGAGAGAGTTACATATGATCCGAGCTATAAACACTAACAAAGAGCTCCAACACCTTTCGCTCTGTGATTACACTGTCACGGCTCAGGAGGAAGAGCGGGAGGGGGGGCTATTTCCTGCCCTCTCTGTGATTTGAGTGTGCAGTGTGGCATTGCGTAATGCCATTGCTATCTTTGGCCTAATAAAAAGCCCTCCAGCTGTAGTAGGGTCCTGGCTTCACCTCCTGGTGTAGGGCGGGCTGTGCTTTATGGCAGGCATGGAGGGAGGGAGGGATAGTCTCGGCTGCAGGTCCGGCCTCGTACAGTGCCCCTGCTATTACTAGTGAGTGAGAGGCGGTGAGGTGGTGGTATTGGTGGTGGTGGTGGTACTGGTATTGGTGGTGGTATTGGTATTGGTGGTGCAGGATTTGTGGTATCAGGGTGAAGTGCCAGAATTTTATGATGACTATTGTCAAAATAACTTTGCTAGCACAGGCCGCAACATTTTACCAACTATGTTTGACGAGAATTATCCTGTCTCTCGCTCCAATATATACATTTAACGTGAACTGAAAGGCCCAGATATTGTGGCAAATGCAAAGAGAAAGAAAAGCAAAAACCTGAGAAATGAAGGGATGCAGAACGAAATCAATAGAGGAAGAGGAAGCCAAAGGAAATGAGAAATCAAAAACAATAGAAACAAGAGGTCTCGAATGCTCGACCTAAAAACTATACCGTGTCTTGAAAGACTTTAGTCTAACTCAATAGCGATATATATTGTCGTAATCAACATTATAGTTCAATAAATTATCATTGACCCAACTCTAGGTAGCAGGGCGCAGTTTCATGTCATGGCAATACGCACACGAATCATGACTGAGTGTTAGAAATTGACAGACAGAAAAATAAATGTAAACTAGAAACTTAGGAACTAAAGTAGCTCGAATTCGACAATGCATGTATTGTTAGCAAACACACATACGTTCGTAAAATAGTACAAAAGCACACTGACAGCATTCTCTTAGATAGCATTTCCATAACTTCACAAAGAATTAAAAGTTAGTATGGACACATGAATGATACCTATCCGTGTCCGCGGGATGGAAAACAAGCCTTCTTTCAGATCACAAGAAAATCGAACAATCTTTGTAGGTAGTACAAAGAGGACGTCAATAAAATAATGATAATAAACAAGGAAAGTAATTTACCTGCCTATTATTCCTGGCTGGGTAAGGAAATGGCACTCGCAGTGATAAAAGTCTGTCCTCGATAAGCAATCTCCCACATCAGTCCAGCTCCTGTTGCTTCCCTCCAGCGAATAGCACAAGAGAGCTAAGCAAAGGGCGCTCCTGCGTCGCAGACCGCGCCTGGATCCGTCCCAGGAAAATGTGACCACTAAAAACCAGAGCCTGGCGCTGAACTGCGTCTAAACTTCCAGCTCAGTGCACTTCAAGGGATGTGTCTGTCACTGGCGCTCGTGCCACGGCAGCTCTGACGAGACTGTGGGGAATGCCGTGTGGAACCCCCGCAACACGAGCATCCACTCATTCATCCGGACTGTCAACAGGGGCAGAGTGCTGCGAGTCCCTGACTCCAATTACACAGTGCGAGATTCCACGGCCGGCGAGAGGCAAGGCAGACAGAGCCAGTGACTCGTGTGGGAGCCAATCACTTGTTTCCTTGGCAAACATTCCATGCACAGGGTTAGGAAACTGTGAGAAGTTGGCCTGGTATATGCTGTGCACTACTTAAAGTGGGCATCTTGCACCAGTCCAAACAACCCTTATGGTGATTTAAGAGATCAAAGATAACCTTAGAAAGCTATCCAAGTGGTAGCTGTGGAGAGCAGCCTTCAGGCTTTGTCTTGAAGGAGTATTAAGCAGCTTGTTTTACCAGAATGCAACCTTATAGTATTGGTTAAATTAAAGGAGAACCACACAGTAGTTATAAAAATATTTATTTATTAAAATAACACTCTCTAGTATGACACAGTATCTCCTACACGGAGATAATCACAAAGCATGCAATACTTAAGCACACAAATGACAGTAAATAGCACTAATACACAGTGGGCCGCAAGGGGGGAACCAAACCATATACTAAAATAGTGGTATAAGAACCTCGACTCGAGTCAAGACAGTATCGAGAGGACATAGAATCGCTGGGACCTCAAGGAACCACCTAAGGTGAGTAAGTAGGGACTCCACGGAGGACGGGTGCAGTGTGGGAACACGACCGCGTGCTCCGTACAATTCCATGGGAAAGTCGCTGGTTGAAGTTTTAGAGTTTAAGGACCCTTCCCAGTGGACTTCGAAGAAACCCTGTGGCAAACAGAAGGTTGGAGAGCCACCTCACCCGTGGATACCTAGGTACCCAAGTTACCTATCCCAGGGAAACTGGGTGCATGGGTCTGAAGTGGCGGTGGAAACCGCCGTCGAACCCAATGGAGGACTTCGAAGAAGAGCCGCTGCTGGAAGGAAGAAAAGTGTCCGTTGGAATCCAAAGGTGGATTCTTGTCGAGAAGAACCTGAAAGCAGAGGGGACAGAGTCTGGGTCACTCAGGAGTGACCAGGGGCTCGGTAGACGAATGCCCACCGATGTCGGGTACTTCAGGTGCGTTGATGGAGTTCTTGACTCTGCAGCTACGGGGACCAGGATACGTCGAGGACGACCAGGAGCCGGATACGAGCTATCGCACGAAGGATGTCGAGTGCTGAGTGGTCGGTGTCCGGCGGGAGCACCAACAAGCCTTGGCAACGGCAACCCATGCAGAAGGTCATGGATGGATACGGTTCGGACCAGCAAGGTCCAGGAGACTCACCAAAGCAAGGGGAGTCAGGGCAGACCTGGAACAACTAGCGGAGCCCAAGAACAGCAGAGTTGACCCTAAAGTGGACTCACAGGCCGGAGGCAGAGGAGTCACGAGGGGACCTCGAGCGATTTCACCAAACAGCAGCCCACGGAGCACTAGGTGCGAGGAGGCCGGAGTTCTTGGTAGGAAATGGAGCCAGAGGTTGGGGCTACTCGGAGCCCAATGCACTTTTTTGGGAAATGCCAACAAGCATATGCACTTGCAAATGTACACGGTGCACAGGGGTCCGGGTATTGCAGCCCCCACGAGGGATTCTGACCTCAAACTTGGTAAGAGGGCAGCTCGGACCTCGAAGGATGTAGAAACCCACCGCCTGTGTTGCTGAAGCCTTTGTAGTCCGTAGGAGCTCAGGGTCAGCAGACCGGACAGCAGTGTTGTGGTGCCTGCGGATGCAGGGGAGTGACTCCTTCACTGCAAGGGAGATATCTTCGGTTGCCCTTGATGCTCCACAGGTCTTGCACGGATCTTGTATGGTGTACGGGCACAGACGATGCAGCAGACTGAGTGGGAGACGAAGTCGGGCCCAAACGAAGTCCAGTGTGTCCAGACGGTCAAAGCTCAGTGGCTTCTGGTTCAGAATCTTGTCCACGTCGAATCTACGGTCCTACAGCCAGGTAAGCCCTTAAGTACCCATGGAAGGGGGTTGGCAAGATTCAGTGGACCCTCCCAGGGGAGAGTCTGGACAGTGGGGAGGTTACTCCCATGTCCTTTGTCCAGTTTCACGTCAGAGCTGGAGCCATCGGCTCCCAGGACTGGTTTGAACTGGACTATGCCAAATGTGCCCCTCATGCATACTTTTGGTCGCTGGCAAGCGCACCCACCCTGCCCTAATACACTAAATCCTGTCTGGGAGGTGGTCACACCTCCCTGTGACAGGATGCCGATTGTTCTGCCTATCGCTGCTCGAGCTTGGCTCAGCAGCAGGAGGGCAGAAATGTGTCTCTGGTAGGCAGCAAATATTTTGCGCTGTCCGGGACTAGAAGGCTGGTACCGGGAATACCAGGGAGCCAACGAAGCTCGCATCTGAGGGGTGAAATCATACCTCCCTCACCGGTTACCGGTGTGGGGGTATGATTCCAACATGTTTGACATCAAACACGATAGGGTTAGTTTTAGCCGTTTTAGAGTTGGTCATCACGCGGTCGCTTAAGGCCACTCTATATGTCGTAAATGGCTGCCTCACCGACAACCTGGGAGAATGAACTCCGTAGGCTGCAGGGGTGTCCTGCTCATGCAGTGGCACCCTCTCACTTAGAACCAAGCACCCTGCCCTCAGGATTGTAAAGGCCTGCTAGAGGGGTGACTTATAGGTTTTAAGTGCAGTGACCCTTAGATATAGTAAATGTAAAGATAAAAAAATAAAAATACGTATTTGTAAAGCGCAAACTACTCACCCTTACGGGTCTCAAGGCGCTGGGGGCTGTCGTGGAAATTAAGTGAGCTATTGCCCAGAGTCACATGGTGCTGAGCTGCCGCCGGGGATCGAACCGTGAGCCCTGTGCTCCGAAGTCAGCTGTCCTGGCCGCTGCACCACACCTCTCCACCTATATCTTAAGTAAGTGGTGCATGCACCACCTTACACAGGCTGCAATGGCAGGCCTGTAGGTTCCATTTTGCATGGCCTCTCATGGGTGGCATAATACATGCTTCAGCCCATGGGAGGCCTCTGGGGTACCTATACCCTGGGTACATGGGTACCATATACTAGGGACTGATAAGGGTACCCCAGTATCCAATCTGGAGTGTACCTAAGAACATGTCTTAACAGTTTAGGGAGAAAGCAGATAGACTGGGGTCCTGATTAGCAGAATCCCAGTCAGACTAGTCAAAAAACAGCACAGCACCAGGCAAAAAGTGGGGGTAGCTATGCAGAAAGATCCTACCTTCCTACAGAAACCGAGAGCCATGCAGCCGGCCTCCGCATGTACTCAGCCTCTCGCCAAGTCAAACACCGCCAGGCACTTCAAAATGACATTTCACTGGGCGTGACTGTTTATGCGCAAATCATCGCCTGTGCTCATCCGAAGTGCTTCGCTTTTCACTCGTGTTTGTTTTTACATTGAAATTAAATGGGAGATTAAAATGGCATTCCTCTTCGATATCATAATCTTGCAAACAAGACTTCACATTTCTGTACATAAGTGTTAAAATGACAGTACCTTTACCATAACTGATACTATTTTATTACGTTTTCCGTGCAGAAAATAGTGCACGCACCGTGTAACAACCAAGTAAAGGGGCCAGTAGCCATGGGAGGATACAAATGACGACATGGCCGTACTAAGGAGGAACTAATAAGCCTCATAATGAATCAGACGCCAGCATTTAGGAAGGACAAAGACACATGCCAATCAAAAATAAGGGCGGGGGAGTGGGCGAAGCTTCTCTCAGTACTGAACTACCACAGATCTTCGCAGAGCAGCGCTTGCGCACTGGCTCAGGCTCAACCTAAAAACAGGGGGGGAGAGTAGGCAACCTTGGAGCGTACCCCTACGGACTGGGTAAGGGTCCGAAAGAAAGCCTCCACAATTGACCTGCGTCGAGGGGAATAGTACAGCTATCTCACTCTGGAAATGAAGTTCTCACCAAGGCCAAATATTCTGGAGCGGGGCAAACAAATAGTCCCATTCTATCCTGTCAAAGGTCTTTCTGTATCCAATGACAGTGCCAAGGCCTCATCCTTAAGGTCCGCTGCTAGCCAGGCCGCATGAGGTAGCATGCAGAGATGATTGCATGATGGGCAGCCTGGGTAAAGTCCACTTGCGCATGGTGAATAAGAGAGGGAAGGACTCGCTTAAGGTGGGTTACTAGAATGCTTGCCAATGTCCCCATTGAGCAGGGATGTGGGGCGATAACTTCCACGAAGGAGAGGATCTTTTCCTGGTTTGTGTAGGACATATCAGAGCCCTGTTGGACAATATACCCAAGGAGCCCAAGCAATCAGACTCAATGAAGGCCTCATACAGAAGATCCACTACCTCGGATTTGGTCTATTTATAGAACTCTGCTGGGAAACCATCCTCACCAGAGGCTTTGTGATAGGGTAAATCTGTGATGGCCTGCTCGATCTCCTCCTTGGTGATCTCACCCTGAAGCAGTTGCCTGCCGTCCTCTGAGAGGCAAGGTAAGTGAATACCTTCCAGGAAAGCGCTTATCTGCTCTGTTTCTTTAACAATTTCCGGGGAGTAGAGGGTCTTGTAATAGGATGCAAAAGCATCTGCAAATTCCTACGGCTTGGGGACCAGTGCCCCTGAGTTGGTAATGATAGCAGGAATGGCCATTCCCGCCTCCCTATGCTTGCACTGCGCGGGCAAAAGACGCCACGCCTTCTCTCCCCGTTGATAGTGTCAGTATTTCAGCTTCCGTAGCGCATACTTGACTTTAGAGGTGAAGAGGGTATTGAGGTCCATGCGCGTCTTCTCAAGGTTGCGCTTGGTGATAATAGAAGGGTTGTTCGTATAAGCAAGTGTGAAGTGGGCTACATCCGCTTCTAGTACTTTCTGACACTCCTCCATCTGCTTGTTGAACAGGACAGCATCCCTTTATCACCTGTCCCTTGATGGCCTCCGCCACCCACAATGTCAGGACAGAGGCATCCGAACCATCATTGTTCTCCCAGTAAGTAAGCACATGGGCTGTAAGCTGTGTCTTACCTACTGGTTGGTAGTATCGGGATATGGTGAGAGGCCAGGGCTTGGGAATTGGCCACAACAGACCCAGATCAGCCTCTAGGGTAATAGGGGAGTAGTCCGAAAGTGCCCCCTCTAATACTGAGGTCTCGCAGAGAACAGGAAGTAAATGCTGGGCCATCAAGAAAAAATACAACCAAGATTGTGTACCATGGACTGGGGACAAATATGTGTATTCACTGTCTGTTGGATGCAAATGATGACATCCGTTGCAGAATGAATGAATGAATGAGAGAGTTTATAAAGCGCACAGATACTCCAAAAGGAGTGTCCCGGCGCTACAGAATCACATGGCTGCTGACACAAGAATGAATTAGCTTCCAAAGAGCCAGGTTTTCAACAGTTTCCTGAAACTCGGCAAATCCTGAGAAAGTCTGAGGGGCAACGGAAGTTTATTCCATGCCTGTGCCCCCAGATGGCTAAAGGATTGTCCTCCCCTGCGTGCCAATCGTACCTTAGGCACGCAGGCATACGCCCCCATACTTGATCTTAGAGTCCTTTTAGGGGTGTACCAGCTAACACGCTTTCTGAGGTAACTAGGCCCCTTGCCATGGAGGGCCTTATAAAACATTACCAGCGCCTTAAATTGTATTTGCTCCCTAACTGGAAGCCAGTGAAGCGACTTCAGGTGTGGTGCCATATGGGACCTTGGTTTTAAACGAAGGTTGGCCCTGGCGGCGGCATTCTGCACCCCCTGAAGCCATTGCAGGAGGCAATTGGGCAGACCTAGGTAGAGAATATTTGCGTAGTCCAGTCGTGATGTAATCAGTGCCTGGACCACAATCCTCCTGCAATCCAGCGGAAGAAGTGGAGGCCATGATCAGCCAGAAGATTTCCTAGCAGGGCTCTGTCCGCATTATTAGATACATCAATTGGACCGGTGCGGTCTAAGACTGCATCCTGGGCCAAATTCCAAACTCCAAATCAGGATGTTGACGGTATCTATCGCCATCAATACTCACGTGAGTTGAAGGAAGGAAGGCACGCTTCAAACCCGTGGGCGCAAACACTGAACCTATGCATAAAACATTACCATTAATCTTTAATCTGGCGAACACATAACAACCCTCCGGATTCACTCAAGTCTTAAGCACTACGTGGGATTCCTATCACCACTTTCAATTTTTTGTGAAGCTGCCTTCATAAATTTAACAAAGTCATCCACCCAGGGCCAGTCAGAGCAGTTGAAACAAATCTGTATAGCGCAGGATTTCAGAATTTTTATAAAGATTTTCAAAGGTACAGCATGCCCCAAACCTGCACTAAACACTAGTGATGGAGAACGCCCAAGTCAATCTCAGGATCACTAATGGAGGGATCTGGTGAGGGGAAGGGCCACTAGAAGACACAGAAAGGCACTGATACTCTTGGCAAAAAAAGCCTGATGAGGTTCTTTCACTGCAGCAATTATCTGGAGGAATGGTTGCTAAGCTGCAGGTCTCCTGTGGTATTTGTGCTGCTGGGATTTAGCTCTGTGTGCTTCTCTCTTAGAACACACAGAGGCAAAAAACATATGTCAAGGGATTTTTCCTGCCACAGATGGGGCACAACAGAGTTCTGGAGTGATAGCCTTTCCGTGATGCAGCATCACAGCACTCTCCATCTAATAGTAGCGAAAGTGCTTAGCTTGCCACTGCCAAGGTGTGCAGCCTCTCATATTTACTGAATTGCACCCTTGAAAACAACGTTGGTGTACAGCACTATGGATGAGAGAGAGAGATAGAGACAAAGTAGCAGAAAGCATGGTGAGGGTGAGACAGGTTAGATGAAGCACAAAGGATTAGAGAACGGTGGAAAGGCGGCAAGAAAAGAGAAGAGCTGTAGGAGTTCCCCAGAAATAGTCGAGGTGCTACACCCGAGTGCTCTACTAGATGAGCCTTACACTGTCACCCAAAATGGCTTTCCAATGCAACATTATTACTCAACAACCCCCATTTATTTTATGACCCTCTTTCCCTTGAGCTTGCAGTGCTCTCGATGGATGTGATTAGCATGAAATACCAAGAGGGGTCGACCAAACCACTTGCCCCACAAACTTATTCTGTGGAGGAATATAACGAGGAGTCCATGGCCATGTTTTCTGTCATTTCATCCTGCATTTAGTCAGAGTGGTGAAGGTTGTTCACAGTCCCCTAGAAGCCTTATGAGGATCGCTCCATCTAATTTGGTAACACAACTTAAGGGGCAAAACTGGCTACCAAGAAAGGAGTAGTGTATGATAAATGACAAAAACAATATGTATAAAAGAAGCACCCATTCTGGTTGGACAGAAAATGTCCTTTCCTGGCTTGGGAGAGTGTGCACTCCTGCCATGAATTTTCCAGTGAGTGTCTGGAAAATGTTTGCTTTGTGGCCTCAGTGCACATGACAATCATGCAAGTAAGCTGGGGGCCTGCGTGGAAAAGCTTTGAAACTCAGAGCGGAGTTCTCCGGTCTGGAAGGAAACACCTAGTGAACAACTGCTTTACTGAGCCCAGCTAAGGGAGACTAACAGTAATGGCAGCAACTGACTATACCTGCAGTATGGGTAATTTTTTACCTGTGGCCTGCAAAATTATAGTTGTCAACCGGCCTCTGCTGCTTAAATCTGTTTGCAAGTCCCGTACAACATGAGCATTAACTCCATCTGGATGGGACTTGGAAGTAACATGGATTTACCCTGTGTATTTGTAGCAGGGTAAGCGTGGATTCTGTGTGTACTGTTAGTGCCCAGTAATCAATTTTGGATCTCCTGTATGTGAATGGTACCTAAGATGGAAACTGAAGAGAGCCATGCCAGGCAGTCAGCAGTGTGAATAGCATGAATTCTCAAGAGCATTTTTGAGGTTCTTGTAAGTGGACCAGACACTAGGGTGTGGAGAATAGGAGACAGAGGGCCCCTTTAAAGTATAGGAATAATCGTTGCCTAATAAATTGAGAGGTAGCCTTTCTATCTTTTGTGCCTTTGTTTTGGATCTCCCTGACAGGGAAGTCCTATCCCCACTCCTCCATCCTTCTAACAGCAGAGGACAACGGCTGTGGGTTGACCAGCCTAGGAGGAACATCCTGCCCTAGAGCTAGACCTGTGGGATACACAATTTCAATAGGCAAACTAAGTGTAAGTTTGGGGCATCAACCTCAAGTCATTGTGCTAGGACTTCTCATTGACCATGGCCAGGGGTCCAACTAGTGGAGAGTGAGAACGACGTCCAAGCTTCAGGGTTGGAAACTGACAACTCCCCTTACCAAGTTTGGGAATAGAAACCCAGCAGTTTTGCAATATGCTAGGAAGAGATGTCTTGAAACCACCTTTAGGGAAGGAGCCCACTGACTTCTGATGAGGGGTGTTGGAGGTACCCTTCCACGAAGGACATGCTTACTAAAACAAGATCACAATGAGGAGCAGTGCAGGAAGAACTACCCATTGTAGCCCAAGGAAGGATCTACAACACAAGGCTGTGTGTTGATGTCTTGTTACTCCGTTCCCCCTGCAATGTGTCCCAATGCAAGACTGATTACCCCCTGAATCTGTGCTTGCGTGAGGGCATGTGGAGCATGCCACCTGAATGGACCACAGAGAGGTGGCAGTCTAAGTCCACCTTCACTACAAAGGACAGACAAAACCACAAAGTGTCTTGATGCTGACAAGAATCGCAACCTCAGTAGCCGGTTTTACCTGAAGACCACAAAGCGCCTGTGATTGCTTGGCCCTATGAAAGCCTGTAACCATATTTAGCAGTCACATTTCCACAACTGACTTCATCACCACTGGGACAATGGGTGGGCATTTTTGTTCTTGTGGGCTTCAGTTTGGACCTGCAGAAGAGCCACGTAAGAAGATTCCCGTCCCCATCTACCCCAAATTGGAAGCGCCACAGCAGTGGTTAACAGATACGTTACTGGAGTTGACAGGGCAGGAGCAGAGTCAGTGGGGTCGATCCCTGTGGGTGTGCGTGGGCACACACCAGGAGAGCCGTGATACCAGCCCTCATTCGGCAAAAGCAGGCCAATCCCACACTGGACTTCTTAAAAGTACAATCTGTACATGAGATGGTTCAGGGCAGCAACTGACAATGCGACTATTAGGTTTCTAGATAAACATTCCATATCCATCTTGGGGACGAGGGGGTTAAGTACAAGCCCAGTGGAGTGACAGGAGACTACAACATACCAATTCCTAGGGGGGGGGCACCCTTTCCTATTCTACATTGACGATATCCATATGACACCCTTACCTATTGGTGTTCTGGAACAGCCTAACTCATGACCAGCTGGTTTTCTAACGCTCCCCAAGTATAACTGTGTGCATTATTGTGTCCTTAACATGTGTACAGTACTTAGTTGAGTGTCATGAATAAAGTATTTGTCATTTCAAATAAAAGCACTGATTGGAAATTGATTTATTGGATGCCGTTATTTGCAGATTGAGTTCTGAGTCTCTACTCCACACCATCTCCCTAAGTAGGCTTAAGGCCACCAGAGGTTCAAGTGCTAAAAGATTTTACTTGGTTATGTGTTCTGGGTTTACGATAGAGTAGGCTCCAAAAATCAGAGGTAAAAGACTCATTGTCACAATCTGATCAGAGTAATAATGATTGCAATGGAGTGCCCAACAAGTTCCCACACCACCTTTTCCCCAGATGCTATCAGATATCCATGGTGTAAGATCCCCATTTAGAATATTTCTGATGAAACAATAGAGTCACCTCACCAAGCCACATTGTCACAACTTTATGAATGATCGCCTCTTTGGTCTGAACTATCTTCTACAGTAAAGAGGACTCCTTCCTTGAAACCAAAGTTAATTGCCTTATTTGGCAAAGATTTCACAAAAAGTCTGAGCCATTCTTTCACTTACCACTATACAGGAAACGCTCTTAGTAGTGCCACATCTTGGTCAGGCCCTTGTTCAAAAGAGGTGGCATACGGTTTGTGCCACAAACTGTCAGCCAATGGTCAAAGAGGCCTCTGTGTTTACTGGAGAATGCAAACAAAGCCTTATATTCAGAAATATAGTGTTGCCAACTTCCTTTTCAAGGCCAACTTTCAATCACACTGATTATTCCGTGCTCTTGGTGCCAGGGTTCTATCAAAGCGGCCACTACAGAGGCAGGGGGCTGCACAAGGTGGTGTCAAGGGAGCAATTTGTCTCCCGGCTCCAGAGATTTGAATCCTCCAGGGAACTTAATGAGAAAGTGTAGAACCCATTCAAACCACATTCAATGGCCTCAAATCCTTGAATTACTACCTATGCATGTCCCATTGGCAAGACCCACATTTTTTGCTTTGAACAAATAGGCTTTTCACACAGGGAACCAGTGGGGGATTTAAGCTATTCCAGGGTGCAATTGGAGAATTCTGCAATCTCCTTCTAGCATTCTTTTCCAGGAGAGCTACAGTTCTTTTCCAGGACAGCGACAGCTATAATTAGACAAGAAAAAGGCCCAGTTTCTGAAGGAGGGGTTGCCTACCTTATTTAGGAAAGGTATTGAAGGTTAGGAGGAGATGCCTGCCTTCTTGAGGAAAGGTATGGAAAGGAAGTTATTTTACTGTTCTTCCTGGTTTTGTCAGGAGATTATATATTGTCAAGAGCATGGAAACAAAGGGTGGAGGACAGCGATAAATCTGAGGAACAACAATGGCTTTTTTTTTTTACAAAATTGAGCACATGTATCTCCTTAGAAAGGTCATTCACAAGGCTGAATAATTTGGAAATGTAAAACTCAAGGACTTTATGTCAAAATCCAAATTGAGGACGAGCACTGTGATGGATTTTCTCTGGAAAGACATGAAGTGCACATGTCTATTCATTTCTGTCTCTTGCTCTACCTGTGACCCTACCATAATCCTAAAGTTGGTTGGAGATAGTGTGGCCGTTCTTATGGAAGCAAGTCTGCAGTCAACAGATGTCATTCACTTCAGTAAATCAAACAAGAAAGTGGCAGCACTACAAAACCCAAATCACACATCCTGTGTGAATTTGTTTTTTTAATTTAATATACGCATTGGTTGACCTTCAGTGCTGATTCTCTGTGTGGAAGAGAAATGAAGCCAGTATACACTTGCCTCCCTCTGTTACCTAGCCTCACACTTCACTCCCTTCTAGGATCTATCACCCTTGCCTGTGGAAGAGAAAGGAAGGTTTGTCAGGGCACTTTCACCTCTCTCCATGGCCAACACTCTTAAAACCTCATGTGTCACTCTATTCTAAGAATTTATTGAACTTGCCTGTGGAAGAGAAAAGAAGGCTGCCAGGGAAGGTTTGCAACACCCCCACCCTCAAATCTATCCTGGACTGCACATATGATACTTCAAACAATTTGAACCTAAGAGCTGAAGCCAATCATGTGCAGCTCAGAAAACGCTGGACAACTGAACGTTTCAGGCGTGTATTGAAATGAGATTGTCTAGGAGTGTGCTGTCAAATATTGGACATGGGCAATCACACAGCCCAATTGGATGGCAACTACACCCACCAACAATCAAGATGCTCTTTTGACCGGCTAGCGCTGTGAATTTACCAAAAGACGACAAGTAGCGCTATACAAAACTTCAAGAACTAATTAATTACTGGCACCGTGGTGCCGTGTAACCATGGAGTCGTAGTACTGGGACTCTTACCCAAGTTATAGATTGTGCAATCCTGATTTATTTAGCTGGCACATCTGAGAATTCCTAGCAGCTTTAGTGTCATGGTTAGAGATTTAGCTATGTGCCACAAGCATGAAGAGCACACTTGGGGTCTGATCCAATCAGTGCAAAGCCCTAAGGACTTTTTGACAATTATAGAGGCTATTTGCCTGGCCACATGTAGACACGGACTCCTCTGATGATGGTGATGACATGGATTAAATGGAGAGAAAATTGCTCATGAAAGTTTTATTAACATATTGGTCATCAAAAAACAAAGTGGTGGATGGAATGCTTTAATTAATCTCAGCTACTGGCAATCGCTCGGGACATACCCAAATCAATTGTTTTTCACCCACCATGCCACCTCAGTTTGGACCCAGCCATATGCAAATCAGTCTTGACCCTGCTCCAATAGGGACAGCTCTAACCGCCAGGCCAGGTCCTCACTGAATTGGAACACAAGCAACCAAGGGCAGGTTTCGGCCTAGTTAGAGCTCATCAGCAAGGGATAGCTTGAATCCAGTAGCACAGTGCGTACGGGACCCCTGTCTGGGCATACTTAGGGCATAAAAAAACAAAGCGATGGGAATGAATAGGTGTATGGAGGCAGAAAGAGTGATTTACGAAAGCCGCTGCTGCCCCAGGAAATTCAAAAATGTTTGGGGGCAATGGAGGATCTACCACGGACGGGCAGCTCAGACGATCCTTCAGAAGGAGAGACATCCACCATACAGTCCTTGCTAAAGGAGGGGAAAAAAAATTAACCATGCCGGTGGAGGTGCCGGGAGTGTCCACAATTAGTGATTTGCGCCATATGAGCCGAGACGGGGAGTAGTGGAAAGCCAGGATGGGAACGTGTATGTGCTTGGGTGTTTACTGCATGTGCATTGACTACTGATAAAAATATTTTAATTAAAAAAAAATTGATTAATGGAATGCTGGAATTTATTTCAGCCACTAGCGATCACTCAGGGCTGCATCTCAATCCATCGTTACAATAAACATGTCGTGCAAAACATGTCAGCCTCAATGGTTGCCTGTAAAACCTGGTCTATTCTTGTGGTGATTAATGTAAGAAGCTACTGATGCTTTATTTTTCCCATACTGCTGATGTAGATGGAGTGGTGGGTTCATGGGATCTTGGTGCTATGTGCGGAATGATTTGATTTTTAATCAGTATTGTTTCACGAACATGTAGTAAAATAAAGTTGAAAAAAATTACAAACACAAATTTCTCATGGCTTTAAAATATAGGCTCAGTGCATCATGCTTCCTACAGGTCATGGGGCACACACAAAAAAGGAGGTAAAGAGGTTGCTCTCTTCCGAAAAGCTCCCCCGTCAGAATCTTGGCAACTGTTGGTTGAAACCTCTTAAGTTCTGTTATTTTCAGATCACATTAGCAAATGGCCTAAGAACATGCTTCTCGTACAAAATTTGGGTTAAACTGAACTCAAAATTTAGGGAAGAGGTAACATTGTGGCTTCATCAAACAAAATGGCAATGTAGTGATTGATTCAGACATAAGCCATCTAGGAATGTGTGCTTTCTGTGTCTCTCATAAGTATCTGCTGACCCTTATCAGAATAACATTTTATATAACTGCCTTGAAGCTTCTGGCCAGATTCTACACAACCCTGAATTTGGCAAAGAATTTGAATAATTTTGAAGAAGGGCAATGTATTAGCCTACTAATATAGGAGTCTCCAGTGAGAAGGATGGGCTTCAGGCCTCTTGCCCTGACTCAGTCAGCTCATTAGTTTTTGGAATTTTGCCTTCCACTTCTGCTTTGTATAGGAAATCATACATTCCTGTGGAGTTCAACATGATGGAGACCTGGTTTACCTTTCACTTAATCAAACTAGTCTAGTAGAGTATGTACTGAGTAGGTACGCAGACAAGCTGAAACTCATCTTCCACTATTGCACAGGTGGAATATCTCTCAACAAAAGCAAAATATGTTTACTTTTAAGATGGGATTCATAGGATCCACCATGCATTCCACTCACTAGCAATGATCCTGACAAGTATAACACAATTAGTTTGTGTGAAAGCCTTAGTGCTAGTGGAGCCACCAGTATGGCTGCTCCAGTCTTGTCTTGCCTCCTACAGCGTCTTTAGACAGTCCATTTTTGCTCAGGAGTTGGAAGCCCAGAGCATTGAGAAGGTTTTGTGTACCTGAGCTCTCCCAGAACACTTCTCAGAAAATATGGCTTTCATCTGGGATTGCTTTGCCAAAGGAGGGTTACCTGTTATCCTGGCCTAAGTGGGCTGGTTAGTGCAGTGGATAATATCTAGATTCCTTTCATTCAGCTATGACTGTTAGAATTCCTTGTCTCTATTTCATGGAGACCAATTAAACAGAACAATAACTATTGTTCAGCAAAAGCAGTAGCGGAGGCCCTATAACATAGGTTTGCTAATCATAAGCCACTTGGAATTTAAAGTATGGACATTACTGAAAAAGGGAGTTTTTCTAAGGTTTTCAAAATAAATATAACTCTTTTTTTTCAATCTGGCTACAAAAACCACTCTTATATGACTATTTGAATGAGGATGAATACACACTCTGGAATCAATCAAACTTTTGCAATGATCTAAAGGGATTTGTAAAACCACTGTCAACCCAGAAAAAATGGCATGGCTGAGACTGGCACTTTGTGGTTTTGTGATACCAATACCTGGTACAGTGAAACTTGAACTTTGACAACGTACTTCAAATTAAAATGTAACTCTATATTTCTGACTTTTTACCTCCCCTTTACATACACCTACTTTTGAAACTACACATTACAGTAGGTTTTCCTTTGAAACTCAATGTTTTAAAAATGTATGGGACTTACATTACTTGTTACCATTACCAAGATACACTGAATGGAAGACTACCTCTATGATTACATAAGAGCCACAATACCACCAGCAAGTACACAATTTTTCAAAACACATTTTTTGCCATACTGTTAGGGGCCGCAGGGGGGACCCTGCGCCCCTCCCCCCAAGCTCCCCATTCTGCACACATCCTGTAGAGTGCTGGGGCTGGTGACACTTTACGTTTGTTCGTGTGCTCCGGTCCCATGTGGGGCACCCACAACTTATCTGTCTGTTGGGGGCTACGGTAGGAGTCCCAAGGACACCATGGCTCCCCAGCCAGCACCCAACCTCGGGTTCTGGAGGGAGCTGCCCACTCTGCTGTGTGCTCCTGCCCGGCTAGAACTTTTCTTTCAATGCAGCATCCCCTGCCCATACGTGTGTGAGAAGGGGAAAAATAAATAAAAGCATCTTTTGTGTCCTAGGGAATGGGGTCCCCAGGGACATTACATCCGACACACACCTCCCCCCCTCGAGAGTTTTATAAATATATAAAAAAGTATATATTGCACTGACCCCCTGAAACCTGGCCGACCTGAGGAGATTTTAATTTTTAAAAAGGCACGTCGCCCTCTTTTAAAAAATAAATACACAATTGTGGCCCAGCGGGAGTACTGTTGGACTGTCAAACAATTTTAAAAAAATCATTTTGGCATTGAGTGAGGGGACACTCCCCACAAGGGCTAGGAGGGTCAGGGTATCCCTACCCTGGCCTGTGGACACGTACGGCGCCAAATCCCCCTGGTCACCCGACCCCGCCACCACACACCGCCTTTGCCTGTGCGCACGTGGGGTTAGACACAGGGTTTTTCTGCAACCAGGCCCTGCACCCAATTCAAGCAGGCACCCAACCCCTTTTCGAAATATATAAATATAAAAGTCAGGCCTACTGGCTTTATAAGCAGGTGAGCATATCAACATATATAAAGCAGACTTATTGACTTTGTCAGAAAGTCACCAATAACTATAACTAAACATTTTATAAATACACACATTGCAATGTTTAATAATACTTATTGTCACAAAAATGTTTAAGTAAAGCATTTCTTTTAAAAGAAATAGCCATAAACATGTCTGAGTCTTTCATTAAAACATATTTTTTCAGGTCACAAAATTAAACTATAGAACCAACCGTAAGGGGTCTGTGTACCCCAGCTGAACAGCATACAGCTCTAGCTTGAAGTGCTTTAAAATAATGGTAAGCTTTTCTGGAGTCATCAATGACCCGGGAGACTTATTGTGATTTTTTTTAATGTAGCTGGGGGGCTGCTGTGCTACGGGCAGTCTTCCACAACATTAAAATAAAATGCATCGTAGTGTCCCTACCCCATCTAGGGGCAGCACCAGGATCAAAAAATATAATTGAAAAGACCTCACAGGGCATTATAGACAGGGCCACTGGAATTATGCAGCAGGGGAGCACCAAATTATGCAGTAGGGTTGACTAAATTATGCAGCATATTTTTTGATAGCATTCATTATTTTGTCATTTTTACACATGGTAGTACTATCTGGGCAAAGATTTCACGTCAGTATCAGTTTAACAACTAAACACAGAAATAAGCAAATGAAAGATGACTAGCTAACTGTTGCGAAGAGTATTTCACTATGTGCGACCATGTTGCCGTGTTTTTAGTAACTTTTGATATGTTTGAGCTAGAAACATGTTTTTTGTTAAAATCGGTTGATTATGCAGCAGATGATGGACTATGTTGCAAATCCATAATTATGCAAATAAAGCAGTGGCTGCAGAATTGCATAATTACAGTTGCTCTGATTACTGGGCGCTTCATGCCTGGAGCAGTGAATAATAAATGAGCGGCTCCTGTCACTCATTTATTATTCCTTTTTTTGTATTTTCTTTTAGGTGTCCCGTTCCCACCTGGGACACACACACTTTATGTACACATTGTGGCCAAGGGGGGATCTCTATGATCCCCTGGTCCCCGGCCGGCTGCTCAGCCAGCACCCATTAAGGGTGGCGGTGGGAGCCAGCCATTTTTAGGTCGAGCCTAGGCAGCGCTTGCGCTGTCAGGTGACCTGTTGTATGTACTTTGTGTGGGGTTGACCTCTCCCATGCTTTGGATTTGTCTAATCTGTTGTCTTTCAAAATTCCTTGCTTGCCAGTGGGTAACTTGGCTTCCTGGTCCCTCCTTTTTCCAAGTTAAACACTCCCCTGGAGTTTAGCCCCAGGACTTGTGGGCTTCCGTTTTTTTCTACTTTACTGTCTGTTCAGGAACTCTTTTTTTTATTGTACAAGAGTTTCCCTAGCTAAGCGCTGCCTGCGCCACTTCACGGACGCCGGATCTCCTCCCCCTGCTCTTACGGGCTCCCCTGGTATTGCCTTTCACAGCCTCTCCTTGGGCTCCGCCTGCCTACTCCTTCTCCCTGCTGCTATTGCCTTCGTATTTTTAATTTTTATTTATTTTAGTTAACTGGCTTGGCTTGTTGTTGGGACAGCAGCTCTTCATGGACGCTGCGCTTCATGTTTCGTGAAGCGGCCGCTGTGTTCATGAAAGAAAGCCGCCCGCCCGCTTACTCCAATCGGCCCTTTCCCCCTCACAGTATTTACATTAATTTCCATTTACGCGCTGCCAATGAATGGCTAGTTACGATTTTTAATGACTATTGCCCCAATTTAAGATGGTGGACTCACGTCATGACTTCATTAACGTCATGATGTAACGGTCTTGGTTTCATGGGGAGGGGGTTGCACTTGAAAAGGTCACGAGAGCTGCACTGTGAGTATCCCTGCTTTAGAGAATGCTTCTTGAGCGTGGAAACAAAAGAGGAAATTTGACAGCGTACAACAGTAATATTTCATATAACAGAATTCAAAAGAATAACTTTATAGTACTGCAGATTGAGAAGTGGAAAACTAGGATCATGTTTAGACATATAAAATATGTATATATATATATTTTTTAATCTAGTATATTTTGACAAGCTGTCTTCGAAATATAAACTTCAGATGGGAAATGTGAAAGCGTTACTTGCAGTTACGTAGTACCCTCAGTTATTATCAACCAGAAGCGACGCAGTTGAAGATGGCGGCCAGGCGGGTCAGATCCATTTTGCGTGCTAGTCCGCACAGCTGTATGCAGCCCGTAGCTGCCAACCTGCTTGTGCATGGCTTCTTTACCTGTGCAGTCCTGCAGGCTGGTTCTGCTGATGGCCTCTAGCGCCGCCTCCTAGATCACCGCGGCTAGCTTTACAATCCCCATCGGTAGGCCTCAGCCCTGTGATCTGTGGGGGCTCGGGTTCGGGATGCATGGATCGGCTGGTGCAGGTGCTCAGTGTTTGCTAGTTCCTGCGCTCCAAGGGCTCCGCCGTAAGAAGGGCAAGAGTTGCAGCAGGTCTCGGGGCCATGGCGGCGGATTCAAAGTACCCACGTATCCCGGTGAGTGAGCAGCACGTGGGCTGAGTGTCCAGTGCTGAGGGAGAAGGATCTTGCTAGGATGGATGAGTTCCTGTGTTACAGAGGCCATGAGGGGGGATGAGGGCTGGTGAAAACCGCGCTGCACTTAGAGGGAGAAGGGATATACGGGCAGATCCTCATCTCCTGCAGCTAGAAACCTATTGAATTTACAAGACCGCCTATGTCAAGCATGGGAGATCAGATGGGGGCACAGCTTCAGCAGGACATCCAGTGCAAGTACAAAGCAATAGCATGCAGTAGTACGGGCGCCTGAACAGACCTGCAGCAGTTGGCTGGACATCAGGTGGAGGTGCACAGTTGTAAAAGTTAGTAGGACATCAGGTGCAGGCATGCAGCTTTACCCTCACTACACTCCGAAAACTGCTGCGACATAAAAGACTTCCGGTAATATACATGTACGTGATGGCAGTGGCCTCTAAACTTGCCTGCCAGGCCCCTGCATCTGTTCTCAGTTTTGGGTACTTTTGGAACTCTATTTACTTTTATATTTAACTCAAACAGTAAACTTGAGGTATATTTACAGTGGCACTGACATGTATAGTTTTCCTGCTTTCCTTGCCTGTTTCAAGGGCTGTGGTTGTTTTCGTTGGCCTCTGTTTGGCCTTTTATCCTCACTTCACCCCTTCGAGATCAAGCAGAATGGAATGTTACACTCCATAACACACAATCACTCAACACATAATACCAGTACACTCGATGCCACATAATCACTCCAAAACACACAATCCCACTCCACATAATCCCTGTACAATCGATGCCACATTACTATCCACATAATACCACTGCACGCCATACCACATAATTTCACTATACATAACTCCACACAATCCACGCCACACAATTCCACAACAAACAATTCCAATCTAACCCACATAATTCCAATTCACACCACATACATCCACTCCACTAAACGCAAACCTATCCACACATTTCCATGCCACACAATTTAACTCCACACATTTCCAATCCACACCACATAATTCAACACCATACCACATAATACAACTCAAAAATACAAATACACACAACATACATCCAATACACATCACACAATTCCAAATCGTGCCACAAAATTCAACAGCACACCACATAAACTCCACTACATACCACTCCACATCACAAAATACCATTCCACATAATTACACTCCATAACAAACAATCCCACTCCACATAATTCCAAAACTCTCAATACCACATGATTACTATCCACATAATTCAACATCACACCATGACACATAATTCCACAACACAAATCCATGCCACACAACTAATCCAATCCCACCCTCATAATTCTACTACACACCACATACATACACTCAATAACACATAGGTAAAAGACATTGCCATTTACAATGCCAATAGCTCTAACAGGAAAAAATGCAAGACCGATTGCATTTCCAATGCTTGTTCTTTTTTTCGTGGGTGGCCCGGTGCCACTTCGAGCATCCACACCTTTCAGGGTGTGATGGAGCTGGTTCTGTTGCTTTGCTCCGGCCCAGCTTTCTTTTCTGCTCCCGTTGGGCAAGAGCAAATCTGTGTTCCCTGTCTGGTAGAGAGCTGGCAGGGAATAAGATTTGCATTGCTTGCCCATACTCTCCCGGATAGGGAACAGCCCAGTGTCCCTGGGGATGGGGTCCCTACACACGATTTGGCATCGGGCCCCAGGGGATAGAGTCACCGGGGCCACAGGATGGCTCGAGAAGGGAGGCCTCACGCCTTCCCACTTCAATGCTTTGGCCCTGGAGGATGGTGTCTACGGGGATATATTATAGCTCGGGGGGGGGGGCACATGCCCCTCCCAATTAAAAAAATAATTCAGCCCCGGGGTATGGGTCCCCGGGAACATATTATAGTTTGGGAGGGTGGTCACATGCCCCCGCCTTCCAATATATCTCAAATCGGCCCCAGGGGATGGTATGCCTGGGGCCTTAAAATTGCTCAGGATGGGGGGCCGCATACCCCCTCCTCTATTACATTTAATACGGCCCTGGAGAATGGGGGTCCCCGTGGCCTTAAATTGGCTGGTTGGGGGGCTATATGCCCCCCTCCCCAAAATTATTACTTGCACCGACCTCTCCCCCCCATTAGAAAAAAAACGGGTGTGTTTGGCCACCCTCCCACGAGGCCTAGGGAGGCAGGGTATCCCTACCCTGCCTCCCCCACATGTTTTAGTATTCTTTTTGCAGGACAGGGGACAAGTCCAACAAAAAATCTTTGTTGATGTTATGGCAGCCAATCAAATGTTATCTTTTGATCTGTTGGATCCGTAGATGCTCCATGTCTCTATATATACATACATTTTAAGCCTTCATTTCTCACAAACTACTGAACGTTATTACACCAAATCACAGAAAGTTCGCTTTCTGGATCGAGGTCTAGCTTTCTGCCAAATTTGGTGTGATTCCATTCAGCCATTTTTGCGATATTGCGGTTCAATTTTCCTATGTAAAACTGCATGGGGAAAATGCATTTTGGGACCCCTCGCAACCCCCGTTTTTCTCTGCCCTGCTCTTGACATATCACTCCAAAACTTTCCAGTAAGAAGCTGAGGTGAATGAGGCGGTTTTATCTGAAAGTTTTGTGAAGATTTGTCAAACAACACCAAAGTTATTATCAAACCAAAAGATCAATTTCCTATGGAGATGTTGTCCTATCTATAACTAAACAGTGGCACATAAATGTGTCTTATCCTGATAGCACTGGTTTCAGAAAACTTGGAACACAAATTACCAACATGGGTGGTGCACAAACACAAATTTACTTGAAAGCCCCAATGCCACTTTCTTCTTACACTATGCTGCATCTCTTAAATAATCCATCTCCGATACTGCCGCATTGTTGAATATGGAAACAGAGGATTTTGCAAGCAGGCTTTGTAAGCCACCACAAAGGGGTGCCTGTTCGTGAAGACCCCTCCCTACGGAAGTTTTCAGCACAGAAACTGTGACGAGGGAAAAACGGAGTTAAAATACCTCACATGAGGAAAACAACATACCGCACTTATGAATTACATAGTCTGCTAGCGTGTAAACGGGGGCACAAATGAGTTAATTTGAACAAGGCACTCGAGTTGCGCAGGTGATAAGAGGGGTCCTTTAACTGAAGGGGGGGGTCCAACATGAACACTGTGATAAAGACAATACATGCTTCAGTTTGAATACGAGGTAAATGTCGAGATACACCTGGACCAGTGAAGTGTAAAGCAGACGGCTTACAATCTTTTCAAGCCCAGCCAGCAGTGAAAGCGAAGCCGAAAAGCGGAAACCAATTATACCTCTTTACATTCATCCTATGTTTAGCCGCGCATTAATTACAGGATTTAGTCTCTACTGGAAAGCTGCAGAGCCTTTTGATTATCAATCAATTATCCGGAGGAGGATGCTTATGGACTCAAAGCCTCTCTATTTGTACTGCATGTCAGCCATTGTTAAACCCATCGCGCGCTGGTGAACTTGGCGCTGCGTCAGACGTGTATGAAAAAGAAAACCGTGCACGGCGGGTGGAAACCACAAGTGATGTGACGAGAAATGCTGCCGCGCAAGACGCTAAAGCCTCTCTGGTTTATCTGCATATCGTGGTTAAGGCTCGTTGAAAAAACTGTTACACAAACATGCTATAATATTCGATTGAACCAGCAAGAACTTACGTATTTCTTCAACCACATCTGGGTCACACTCTTTGTATTTTTCCACTTCTGCCTGCAGCTGTTCTTTTTGCTGTCGGAGCGCTGCAAGCTCTTTCACGAGCGCTGCACGTTCTTCCTGTAACACGATTGCATATGCAAAGAGACAAAAGAGTTTAACACGCGAAATGGGCATTTTGTACACACAATTGCATTTACGTCATCATTCAGGTAGCCTTACACACACTAGGTGGTGTCAGAATACAGAGAAGTTTAATTACCGATGGCAAAACTTTAAGTCACTCAAGCCTATTCTTGGTTTGTCATGTAGGGCTCTATAAATGAGACATTTAGTTAGTCAAAGGGTACTATCACATGATTCTCCGGAGTATCCAGAGGCAGGCATAACATTTTATCACTATATCATCGGTGCAGGCTATACTTACCACCGTTTCAGGCTATACTTACCACCGTTTCTGTGATGCATCATTGCTCAACTAGATGCCATACCAGTTGTCATTGATTTTTGTTGTAAGCCCATGTACCAAAGCTCTGCTGACCTGCCTACGAGCTGAACCCAACCACATGATGTTCAGGAAACTCTGGACAACTTAACTCTTCAGACTAGACTCCCACTGACATTACCTATGGACGTGCTGTAGACTACTGGACATGAGAATTGATCCACCAGACTGGGTGCTAATGTCCCCTTCCAACAACTAAACAGGTTGGGAGTAAGAAGTATAGCGCCCATCTCCAAAATCAGCCGACTGGGATGACTTTCTAAATAAAGTGATTCATTGAAATTCTATAACTTAAGAGGCCACCAGAAGTCTTAAGATACTACTGGAATCTTATAAGGCACAGCCCGCAGAGATAAGAGCGGTGGGGCGGTGCGGGGTGGGGTGGGTGGAAGTCGACGGACGACGGCATAGGTAAAATTAAACAAAAAAAACCAAAAAAAACCTTACCTTGCGCTTGCTAGATCGCTGACTCGCCCCACCCCACCGCCGCACCTCTCTTACCTGTGCTGGCTGGAATGAATGAAGCAGGCAGGCATGTCTGAACTAAGCCCTTCATTGAAGCATCTCAAACTATGGGCGGCTATTAACTGAAGTAAAACAATACCTTGTTTATTCACCCATGGCTGTGGTGTGTTTGTGAGTGGTGAGCGTGAAATCACAAACTGCATTGTACAATCAAATGTATCTTTTGTCATAGCACTTAACTGCTAAATGGAAGACTAAAGCAAATCTCCTTAAAACTGTAGTTACAGGGAAACTTAAAATATGAGTTGACATTGCTTTAGATAACAAGCATTAGCAAAGACTATCGGTCTAGCCTTTAACATAGCTACAGTACCTCAAGAAATTACTAGATGTCCTTCTTGAGTCAGAAGCAACAGCCTGAAGTCTTTAACACGGCTGCAGTCCTTCAAAACTTTGCTAGAAGTCCCTCTCAAGACAGAAGCAACTGCTTAAAAGTCTTGTTTTCTATAGCATAAGTAACTATGTCAATTCCAGTATATGCTGATGAATCAATACTGCAACTCGCAATAAATGTCTTGATTACTATGGAAGACTAGTAAAGACAATCTAGTATGTATAGGTACTAGCAGCCACTGGTTGTGAAGTCTAGCGATTTCAAACATATTTTTGGGAAATATATATATATATATATATATATACACACACACAAATATGTATGCACGCACATACGCACACATATACATATAAGGTACCTTTTGAGCCAGATGCACATTTTTCAAAATTATTTCACAGAGCTGCAGTTACTCAAGGCATTTCTAGATGTCCCCCTCAAGTAAGATACAAAAGCACTTAAATTCTTTCATGTTCCTGCAGTTCCACAGTCTTTACTAAAGGTATTTCTCAAGTCAGATGCAACTGCTTTAAATAACCATTACCAAGCTGAGGGGTGTGGCTTTAACATACACATTTGCATACACACTTTTGCTATTTAAATGCTTTGTGCTTGTTTTTTATAGGATAACTTAATTTGCTAAAGATGGTTTATAATAATGAGTCAAAATTACAGATGTCAATAAACCGCTTTCTTTTTTGCAAAGTAAGTGATGACACACGACTACGGCCCTCATGAGTGGCCTTTTATTTTCTAATCCCAGGAAGACAGTTATCTCCACCTTAATACTATCAAAATTAGACTACTGCAATGGCCTATATAATTGTTTGTAGGCCCAATATGTCAAGAAACTTTAAGTTTTGCGCAACTGAGCCGCAAGATTACTCCTAGGATTGTCCAGACATCACTCGGTCTCTCTTGCCATAAAAGATCTTCATTGGCTAAACATAAAAAATAGGATTAAGTTCAAATCTCTGTGTCTTACCTACAAAGCTCTTTATGACTCTGGACCACTCTGCTTAAAGAAAGCTTTTTCGTGGTACACTCCCACTAGAAATCTCCGATCATTGGGATCCTTTAAAATAAATACTGTTAGACTTGGCACCATTGGCGTGGGTATCCCTTCCATTTTTTTGCTGTTGCCTCTTATGTTTTGCTGGTTTTAGATGCTTTTGGGCACTGTGCCACTGCTGTTCAGTGCCACAGTGCAAGTGCTCCCTACTGTAAATTGTGTTATGGATTAGTGACTCCATGATTGGATGATTGGTTTACTTGTCAGTCCCTAGTACAGTGCACTGCGTGTGCCCAGGGCTTGTAAATCCAATGCTGCTGGTGGGCTTGCAGCACTGGTTGTGCCACCCACAGAAGCAGCTTGTAAAATGTGTCTCAGGCCTGCCATTGCAGAGCCTGTGTGCAGTCTGTGACTGCCATGTCGACTTGGCAAGTGCAGCCACTTGCCAGTCCCTAAACCTTCCCTTATCTTCATATCAGACACCCCTAAGGTAGGCCCAAGGGCAGGGTGCATTGTAAGTATAAGGTAGGACATGCCCTGGTGTGTGTGGCATGTCCTGATAGTGAATTACAGCCATTTTCGTTTTTCACTATTGCAAGGCTACCTGCTCCCCATAGGCCAGAATGGGCAGACTGACTATTACACCTTATAGTCAGAACTGACCCAGGGAACATGGTAGAAAAACGAATTTAGTATGCCTGAACTCAGAATGATAAAATACATCTTTTAGTGAAGTTGGTTTTAACATTCTGTGTTTGAAAATACCACTTTTAGAAAGTGGGTATTTTCTTGCCTAAACTTCCAAGCCTGCCTCTGCTAGGTTGTGTATTCCTTGTCTGGAGATTGAGTGACAGGGGCTGGGGGTGGCTACAGGAGACAGGGTGAGTCAGCACAGGGCTGAATAGAAAGATCTGCATCCAGAGTGGAGGGAGGAGTTGCACCTGGGTCTGAATAGGGCTGTGCCTGCCTTCCACAATGCTGGCTCCACCTCCTGCCGGGCGTCTGATGGCTCTGCCCCTCACTCACAAAGGAAAGAAGGAGTCAGAAAAACAAAGTGCTCCAGGACTGACCAGAACTGGTTTTGGACTAGGCAGAGGCCTCTCTGCCTTCAGAGAACAAAGGAAAACTGTGTATAAAAAGGGGACCCAGACCCCTAGGAAATTAGATCACTTCTGGGAAATCAAGAAACCTGTTGCCAAGGAGAAGAACCGGAGAAGCTGAAGGAGGAGTACTGCCCCTGTGCTGTTTTGCTGAGTGGGGTTGGCCTGCAGTGGTTGCTTTCTGCCAAGGACAGGAGAAAAGACTTTGCTGTGCTTTGTCATCTTGAAGAAGAGAATCTCCAAGGGCTTGAACTAGAGCTTGCCTCCTGCCTGAAGTCTCAGGGATACAAGACTTCACCAACCAGCTCCCCCTGCATTCCCTTGCTGGGAATTGAAGTGCCTGCTGTTGTGCTGGGCCTTCTGAGAGACTGCGTGTCGCTGGGAGCTGGAAGCGCGACGCAACAACGAGAAGCGTGTCGCCGCCGCAGCCGTGGTTATCGCATCACCGAGGAAGCGAGACGCCGCTGCCGCTGTCATCATCGCATCGCCGAAGCGCGGCGCATCACCGGAGAAGCGAGACGCTGCCACAGAGGTCATCGTCGCATCACCGGAGAAGCACGTCGCAGGGCCTGTCGCGGCGCCAAAGATCACCGAGTCGCCGCACGGCCGTCGGGCGTGCACGCATCACACCAACGTTGTCGCATCGCAACCAAGACGCCATTTTGTCGCATCGTACCGGAGAAGAGTATCGCATCGAGGTGCCATCTTGTCGCATCGCACCGGAAAGCAGTAAGAAACCGACGCATCACCTCCCCACACAGTAAGGAAGCGAGCATCAACTCCCCTGCGCAGCAGTAAGGAACCGACGCATCCACTCCCCTGAGTGTAAGGAACCGACGCATCACCTTCCCTGCGACCCTTTTGTTTTCTTTGCGTTACGCATTCAAGGTACATTGAGAGTAAAGTGTCGCATTTACAACTTGAGAGAACTGAACTATTTTATAACCTTTTAAAGCCTATTTTTTGATTACAGTATTGTGGATTTTTGCTATTGGGTCTTGTGATAAATCTATATAAAGAATACTTATTTTTATACTACAACCTGTGTGGTGTCCATCTGTAGTGTTTTCACTGTATTACTGTATGTGTTCACAAATGCTTTACACACTGCCTCTGAGATAAGCCTGTCTGCTCGTGCCAAGCTACCAGGGGGTGAGCAGGGGTTATTTTAGGAGTGTTTCCCCCTTATCCTGACTAGAAGCAAGGGTCCCTATTTGGACAAAGGTGCAAACCATTGCCAACTAGAGACCCCCAGTTCTAACATTGGTGGTCAGCGGTGAGGATTTGGACTTGCATTTGTGATTCATATACAGTGATTGGTGTACACTACTAGTGAGTGCAGACCAATACGCGACCACATACATTTTGATAGGACTTTTTTTCCTTGGAACCTTTAATTTTTGTTGAGAACTGCCAATTTTCACCATGAGCAAAAAAGGATCCATTGCACCTGCAGATATTGAATTTGAAGAAGATAGGGTTGATACCTACACTGTGCCAGAACTCAAAGCTGTTTGTAAAAAGTTTAAAATCTCTATGAAAGGCCTCACCAGGAAGGAGGAGCTTCAAAAGGCGCTGAGGGCCTGGTTGGAAGCACGGAATGCCAGTGGGCAGTCCGAGGAGCCTGTGGAGGAGGCAGAGAATTTAGATGAGCAGCTTGAGGGGCCATTGGGCTTACCTGGGAGGAGAGTGCCTTCCAGGGAGGGCAGCAGTGTTTCTCAAAAGGGCCTGTCTCCAGAGGAGCTGGAGGACAGGGATAAAAGCAGGATGCATGAAATGGAGATGGCCAAACTGAAACAGGGAAGCCATGATAGCCTTGAGCATAAGAAATTGGAGTTAGAAAGTAAGAGGTTGGCCATGGAAGAAAAGAAGATGCTTTTAGAGCATGAGAGAGTGGTGAGGGAGCTAGAGCTAAAGGCTAGGAGCCTAGAAATCACTCCCTCTGGTGGCAGCACACCTCCAGTGCCTGTAGAAAGTAGAGTGTACATCCCCAAGGAGGTTATTAAGGATTTCATGAAGGGGGAGGACATTGGGCAATGGTTTAAAGCTTATGAGATCGCCATGACATCACACCGGGTCCCTGAGAAGGATTGGGGAGCGGGGTTGTGGGGCCGCTTTGCAGGTGAGGGAAGGGAAACCTTGCTAGCCTTGCCCACAGTGGATCAGATGTCCTATGCCCACCTGAAGGAAGCTTTAGTGGCAAGGTATGGGTTAACTCCAGAGCTTTATAGACAGAAGTTTAGGAACTGCAAAAAGCTGGAGTCTAGTACCTGGGTGGAGTATGTGTCTTATTTTTGCAGAGCATTGGATGGATGGGTGAAGGGTAGCAAAGTAAATGGCTTGCAGGAGTTCTATGATTTAATTGCATGGGAGCACTTGTCCAGTAGTTGTTTTCCAGAGCTACGCCAGCACCTTGTTGACAGTAAGCTGACTAATCCTAGGAAGCTTGCTGAGGAGGCGGACCGCTGGGTCAGTACCCGGGTCCACAAGGGTCTTGTGGGAGACTCCGCCAAAGGTGGGCAGGGTCCCCAGCAGAAGAGTGGGGGGACAAGGGTAAACAGAAGGAGTTCCAAAAAGGGCCCCAAAGTAAACCCCAAGGGAACCAAGGTAAGGGTTCCCAGCCTCCCACTGAGAAAAGACCATGGGTCCCAACAGATAAGTCTGTTCAGAAGGGGCCCAAAGCATGTTTTAGTTGTGGTCAGGTGGGTCACTTTGTAGGAAGTCCCAAGTGCCCCAATACCGTGACCACTGCACCCACTGGTGCACCACCCCGGCAGATGGCTAGTGTAGCCCTGGGGGAGGAGTTGGGTGCCCAAGGTGGGTGGGGTCCCGCAGAGATGTCCCTGGTCTCTTTAGGAGACAGAGAGATGGTCCCTAGGACCCAGCTGCCTGATAACACTAAAAAATACAGGCAGTGGGTGACCATCAATGGCCATAGGGTGGAGGCTCTCAGAGACACCGGGGCCAGTGTGACAGCTGTCAGTTGTCGGCTGGTGTCTGAGGAGCAGGTGGTCCCCAACGTATTCTACCCTGTAGTTGCCGCTGACAACTCAGAGAGCCACTGCAAGGTGGCCCAGGTTCCCTTTGAGTGGGGGGGGTCTCAGGTATCCTTCAAGTAGCTGTGAGGCCAGCCATGCCTGTTGACTGTCTGCTAGGCAATGATTTGGAGAGCTCCCCTTGGGCGAAGGTGGAGCGGAGGTCTCATTTGGAGATGTTGGGTCTGCCAGAGTGGGCGTGTGTGACCACTCGGTCAATGGCAGCCGGTAAGGGTATTCAGGAGAACCTGGAGCCTGGAAGAAAGGCCCAGGTGCCTGCCTTAAAGAGAGGAGGCGGGGGGCACGGGAAACCGGCCCCCGAAGTTCCCACGGTCCAGGAGGAGGCAGACCTTGAGGGGGATGCCCTGGAACCTACAGGGGAACAAGTGGCTGAACTGGGGGACCTGCCTGAGCTGACCCATTGGCAGCAGGAAGGAGGCCCCTCCAGGGAAGAGTTCTGCGAGGAGCAGAAGAAGTGCCCTTCTCTTGAGGGCTTGCGGCAACAGGCTGCAAGCCAGGCAGCAGGTGATCAGTCTGGATCACACTGGATCTACTGGGAGAATGGTCTCCTGTATAGTGAGCCTAAGGTTGCTGAGCCTGGGTCAGCCCGTGTGCTGGTGGTACCCCAGCGCTTCAGAGCCTTCCTACTGGGTCTGGCTCATGATGTGCCTTTAGCAGGACATTTGGGGCAAGACAAGACCTTTCAAAGGCTTGTCACCCACTTTCATTGGCCCCAAATGCGCAAGAGTTCAGATACTCATTGCAGGACCTGTCAGACTTGCCAGGCAAGTGGTAAGAGTGGGAGGAAGCACAAGGCTCCTCTCCAACCTTTCCCTGTTGTCAGCACCCCCTTTGAGAGGGTGGGTATTGACATTGTGGGGCCTCTGGATCCCAAGACAGCCATGGGCAACAGGTTCATCCTGGTCTTGGTGGACCATGCCACCCGGTACCCGGAAGCCATCCCTCTTCGGACAGTGACGGCCCCCGTGGTGGGACGTGCACTGATGGGGATTTTCTCCCGTGTGGGGTTCCCCAAGGAGGTGGTGTCTGACCGTGGTACCAACTTCATTTCCAAGTATATGAAGTCCCTGTGGCAGGAGTGTGGTGTAACCTATAAGTTCACCACTCCTTACCACCCCCAAGGTAATGGGCTGGTTGAGAGATTCAACCGGACCCTTAAGGGCATGATTATGGGTCTTGAAGAACCCATGAGGCGTAAGTGGGACGTCCTCTTGCCATGCCTGCTCTTTGCTTACAGAGAGGTGCCCCAGAAGTCCTTAGGGTTCAGTCCCTTTGAACTGCTGTACGGCCATCCTGTAAGAGGACCTCTGAGTCTGGTCAAGGAAGGCTGGGAGAAAGCTCCCAGGAAAACTCCCCAGGATGTATTTAGTTACATGCTGGCCTTCAGAAACCAGACTCGGCGTTTCAGACAACTCGCTGAGGCGAATCTGGAAGCCAGCCAGGAAGAGATGAAACGTTGGCATGATCAGAATGCCACTCTGATCGAGTTTCAGCCTGGACAAAAGGTTTGGGTCATGGCCCCAGTGGAGCCCTGTGCGCTCCAGGATAAGTGGACCGGACCATTTGAGGTGGTGGAGCGCAAGAGTGATGTCACCTACTTGGTGGACTTGCAGTCTCCCAGGAACCCCTTGCGGGTCCTGCATGTGAACCGCCTGAAGCCCCACTTTGAGAGGTCTGAAGTGGGCATGCTCTTAGCAACAGATGCTGGGATGGAAGAGGAGACTGAACCTCTTCCTGACCTCCTGTATGCAAAAGAGCAAGATGGGTCAGTGGATGGTGTGAACCTCTCTCCCACCCTGACCCCGGAGCAGCAGAATGACTGTCGCCAACTGTTGGGGCAGTTTTCTGATCTGTTCTCCCTGGCTCCCAGTATCACTGAATGGTGCATCCATGATGTGGACACTGGGGACAGTCCTCCTGTGAAGCACAAAACTTACAGAGTGACTGACAGGGTGAGAGCTTGCATCAAGGAGGAGGTCTCCAAGATGTTTGCCTTAGGGGTGATTGAGTCCTCTAACAGCCCTTGGGCCAGCCCAGTGGTCTTGGTCCCAAAGGCTGCCGCGCCTGGTGCCACACCCGAACTCCGGTTCTGTGTGGACTACCGAGGACTCAATTCAGTCACCAGGACTGACGCGCACCCCATCCCCAGAGCTGATGAGCTCATTGATCGGTTAGGGGCTGCCCGGTACCTCAGCACGTTTGATCTAACGTCTGGATACTGGCAGATTGCCTTAACTGATGGGGCCAAAGAGAGGTCAGCATTCTCCACACCAGATGGGCACTACCAATTCCGGGTGATGCCCTTTGGGATGAAGAATGCCCCTGCCACCTTTCAGAGGTTGGTCAACCAGGTGTTGGCTGGGCTGGAGGATTTCAGTGCCGCCTACCTGGATGACATTGCAGTGTTCAGCGCCACTTGGGAGGAACATCTGCACCACCTCTGGGAAGTGTTGAAGGCGCTGCGGAGGGCAGGCCTCACGATCAAGGCGAGTAAGTGCCAGATCGGGCAGGGTTCTGTGGTGTACTTGGGACACCAGGTTGGGAGCGGCCAGGTGGCGCCCCTACAACCCAAGATAGATACCATCCTGGCTTGGGAACCCCCAAAACCCAGACAGAGGTGAGAGCCTTCTTAGGACTCACCGGGTATTACAGGAGGTTTGTCAAGGGGTATGGCAACATTGTTGCACCCTTGACTGAGCTGACTTCCAGGAAGCAGCCCAGGAAAGTGAACTGGACTGATGCCTGCCAAAAGGCTTTTGATGCCCTGAAATCTGCCATGTGCACGGCGCCCGTGCTTCAGGCGCCCAACTTCTCAAGGGAATTCATTGTGCAGACAGATGCTTCAGAGCATGGTGTTGGGGCTGTGCTTTCACAGATGAATGAGGAGGGCCTAGACCAACCTGTAGCCTTTATTAGTAGGAGGTTACTCCCACGGGAACAGAGGTGGAGTGCGATTGAACGTGAGGCATTTGCTGTGGTCTGGGCACTGAAGAAGTTGAGACCATACTTGTTTGGGACTCACTTCCGGGTTCAGACAGACCACAGGCCCCTCAGATGGTTAATGCAGATGAGGGGTGAGAACCCAAAACTGTTGAGGTGGTCCATTTCCCTACAGGGGATGGACTTCACGGTGGAACACCGCCCTGGTACAGAACACGCCAATGCTGATGGTCTGTCCAGATTTTTCCGCCTTAGTGATGAGAACTCCCAGGAGGAAGGGTAGTTCTCCCCACATTTCAGCTGGAGGGGACACGTGTTAGACTTGGCACCATTGGCGTGGGTATCCCTTCCATTTTTTTGCTGTTGCCTCTTATGTTTTGCTGGTTTTAGATGCTTTTGGGCACTGTGCCACTGCTGTTCAGTGCCACAGTGCAAGTGCTCCCTACTGTAAATTGTGTTATGGATTAGTGACTCCATGATTGGATGATTGGTTTACTTGTCAGTCCCTAGTACAGTGCACTGCGTGTGCCCAGGGCTTGTAAATCCAATGCTGCTGGTGGGCTTGCAGCACTGGTTGTGCCACCCACAGAAGCAGCTTGTAAAATGTGTCTCAGGCCTGCCATTGCAGAGCCTGTGTGCAGTCTGTGACTGCCATGTCGACTTGGCAAGTGCAGCCACTTGCCAGTCCCTAAACCTTCCCTTATCTTCATATCTGACACCCCTAAGGTAGGCCCAAGGGCAGGGTGCATTGTAAGTATAAGGTAGGACATGCCCTGGTGTGTGTGGCATGTCCTGATAGTGAATTACAGCCATTTTCGTTTTTCACTATTGCAAGGCTACCTGCTCCCCATAGGCCAGAATGGGCAGACTGACTATTACACCTTATAGTCAGAACTGACCCAGGGAACATGGTAGAAAAACGAATTTAGTATGCCTGAACTCAGAATGATAAAATACATCTTTTAGTGAAGTTGGTTTTAACATTCTGTGTTTGAAAATACCACTTTTAGAAAGTGGGTATTTTCTTGCCTAAACTTCCAAGCCTGCCTCTGCTAGGTTGTGTATTCCTTGTCTGGAGATTGAGTGACAGGGGCTGGGGGTGGCTACAGGAGACAGGGTGAGTCAGCACAGGGCTGAATAGAAAGATCTGCATCCAGAGTGGAGGGAGGAGTTGCACCTGGGTCTGAATAGGGCTGTGCCTGCCTTCCACAATGCTGGCTCCACCTCCTGCCGGGCGTCTGATGGCTCTGCCCCTCACTCACAAAGGAAAGAAGGAGTCAGAAAAACAAAGTGCTCCAGGACTGACCAGAACTGGTTTTGGACTAGGCAGAGGCCTCTCTGCCTTCAGAGAACAAAGGAAAACTGTGTATAAAAAGGGGACCCAGACCCCTAGGAAATTAGATCACTTCTGGGAAATCAAGAAACCTGTTGCCAAGGAGAAGAACCGGAGAAGCTGAAGGAGGAGTACTGCCCCTGTGCTGTTTTGCTGAGTGGGGTTGGCCTGCAGTGGTTGCTTTCTGCCAAGGACAGGAGAAAAGACTTTGCTGTGCTTTGTCATCTTGAAGAAGAGAATCTCCAAGGGCTTGAACTAGAGCTTGCCTCCTGCCTGAAGTCTCAGGGATACAAGACTTCACCAACCAGCTCCCCCTGCATTCCCTTGCTGGGAATTGAAGTGCCTGCTGTTGTGCTGGGCCTTCTGAGAGACTGCGTGTCGCTGGGAGCTGGAAGCGCGACGCAACAACGAGAAGCGTGTCGCCGCCGCAGCCGTGGTTATCGCATCACCGAGGAAGCGAGACGCCGCTGCCGCTGTCATCATCGCATCGCCGAAGCGCGGCGCATCACCGGAGAAGCGAGACGCTGCCACAGAGGTCATCGTCGCATCACCGGAGAAGCACGTCGCAGGGCCTGTCGCGGCGCCAAAGATCACCGAGTCGCCGCACGGCCGTCGGGCGTGCACGCATCACACCAACGTTGTCGCATCGCAACCAAGACGCCATTTTGTCGCATCGTACCGGAGAAGAGTATCGCATCGAGGTGCCATCTTGTCGCATCGCACCGGAAAGCAGTAAGAAACCGACGCATCACCTCCCCACACAGTAAGGAAGCGAGCATCAACTCCCCTGCGCAGCAGTAAGGAACCGACGCATCCACTCCCCTGAGTGTAAGGAACCGACGCATCACCTTCCCTGCGACCCTTTTGTTTTCTTTGCGTTACGCATTCAAGGTACATTGAGAGTAAAGTGTCGCATTTACAACTTGAGAGAACTGAACTATTTTATAACCTTTTAAAGCCTATTTTTTGATTACAGTATTGTGGATTTTTGCTATTGGGTCTTGTGATAAATCTATATAAAGAATACTTATTTTTATACTACAACCTGTGTGGTGTTCATCTGTAGTGTTTTCACTGTATTACTGTATGTGTTCACAAATGCTTTACACACTGCCTCTGAGATAAGCCTGTCTGCTCGTGCCAAGCTACCAGGGGGTGAGCAGGGGTTATTTTAGGAGTGTTTCCCCCTTATCCTGACTAGAAGCAAGGGTCCCTATTTGGACAAAGGTGCAAACCATTGCCAACTAGAGACCCCCAGTTCTAACAAATACCATTAGATATAAAAAAAAAATCTAAATGGGGTGGAAGTAGGTTCCTGGTAGGCGCGACCAAGCAATGGAATCTCCTCCCTTTGCACATTAGATCAGCCCCCTCCCTTCTACAATTCAGGAAATCCCTAAAAACCTGGCTCTTTAATCGAAAGTTTTCTTCTGTACTTGTTCTGCTCTCTGACTAGCGCCAAGACACCCGCAGGTATACGCTGCGCTTTACAAGTTTTTTTTAACATAACAGAACATATAGAGTGAATAAAAATAGAAAAATGGCTGCCCCCCATAGGGCACATCATTTCTAAACAGATATACAAGATCCCAACTGAACTGCATCAGTATGCTCAAATGAGAAGGAAGTTATTCCATACCATACTTGACAGCCCATTGTATGAAAATCTCTTGATTATATCATGATCCATGGTGGTGAATATGACAGACCGATCCAACAGTATCACTGCACCAATATCACTGTTGTCCATGATCATCGAAGATTGTCAACAAATGAAACCACAACTGTTTCAGACCCATGCCTGGACTAAAGCCAGCTTGCTTGTCATCCAGAATATTTTTAGATTCAACAAAGTCCAATCACTGGGCAGTAACACTTTGGACAAATAGAGGAGGAGAAAAATCGTCCGAAAACTAGCCAATGACTCAAGATTGAATGATGGCTTTTTAGGGAGCGCACAGTTAACTGATAACTTCCACTCTCCAGTAATTGTTCCTGACACTAATCAGGCATTCACAACATGAGTAATAACAGGCACGATACTTTTCTTCAAAGCTTTTTTTTTATATGAATCTTTTTATTGGATTTAGTGAAACACAACATGTAAAAAGGCAGTGCCGCTGGATCATGTGTCCCCAAGAGGGCAATACATCAATGTAACAACCAAGCATCATATTTAAGATAATAAGAGTAACACAGTGATGAACCCATAAACAATCCCCCATCAATGTTTAAAGAGCATCTAAGTTATGGACACTGGGATCCTCAACGGATTCCTCCTTCATCTCTCGGTATGATGCCATGGGGAACACATTTCTCCCACTTTCGTGGGCACCCTCTGCCCAGGTATAAATTTTTTTGGGCTAGCATACACCAGTCCATGTCTTGTTCCCACACCGCCAAAGTTGGTGCATCCCTTGCACCCCACATACATGCTTTGTTACATTTGCCACTGACAGACCCCGTGATAACCAAATTTGTTATATCTCGGCGGTGAGTCATTCCCACCAGATGTGCAGCAGGCATGTTTTAGCTGAATCCGGTACCTCCACACCCAAGACTTCCCCAGTTCGTTTCTGTAGTGCCAACCAGTAGGGTCGTGTCACACAGCAGGCCCATAGGATATGGAAGAATTTGCCTCTCTCCTCCCAGTCCCAAAGGCAGAAATCTGAGGGACTGTTGTCCATGGCATGAATGGCGGTACGGGAGTAGTATGAATGGTGTAGGATGCGTAGCTGAATAAGGAGGAACCCCGCATTGATAGCCACCTCCCCAAAGGCCCCAGTGGCTCCTTCCCATTCCCCTCCGCAAATTCTCCAACATGAGTCTCCCATTTAGACCTTAAAGCAGCAAGGTTGTCAAGCGAATCATTAACAAGTTTCTTGTATATGAGCGAGATGGCCTTTTTTGGTAAGGGTTCTGTGAGGACCCGGTCCTCCAGGGGTGAAGAATCTGGAATCCGAGTACATCTGGAAATATGTGTAAGCAACGCATGATGGAGTTGGATGCATTTGAAAGACTGCATGAATGCAAAGTCATATTGGGCTTGCATATCAGCTAGACTGAGCATAGAGTCCCCTTTCTTCCTTCACAGTTTTAATAGATTTGTTGTGCAAAGGTCTAAGGGAGAGTCTGTTGTCTAACTCTGATTAATAATGCACTCACAATCTTGAAAAAACAGAACAGTAAAATAAGCATTCGCATTGTCAATAGGTCTGGCTTTAATGTGTAACTAAAATAAACAAAGGTGTTCACAAATGTTATTGATCACATTCAATCCTGCCCTACTGGTTTTGTCAATAATGGGAAAAAGTAACAAAAAGGATTGATTTCTGTACAGAACGTTATAAGAGATAAAGAACTGAATATTCATGTAGGGAAATTCACCAATCACTGGAGTGTTAACTATGAAATACAACCACCATCACAGGCTGAGAGTTGCTTGGGACTGAGGAGAACAAATACACTACTTGTTGTGAAAGAGTCTTCTCTGCCTGGTGAAGGACTGATGACTGTGAATGCAGCTTCAACCTAAATCTTTGGATCTGAAAGGCTCTTGCTGATGCACAAGAAGAAGGGGGTCCAGGATCTATGTGACTGTCTGTCTGCTAAGGATGTTCCTTCCCTGAGACTGAAGTGAAGAAATTCCTGGCAACAAAAACAAGTGCGGACAAAAACAAACAACAAGACCAATAATAACTGGATTTCTGGATGTGGACCATGGAACATTCTATGGAAGTTTCAGAGCAGTAGGGAAGTTACAGAACATTTGGTAGAAGTTTGGAAATTTTGACTTAGAAAATGTTCCCTCCCTCTCGAGAACCAGACCGAAATGGCAAATGTATCTGATAAAGAAGCAGTCTTCACAGGAAAAAACCCTTGGTTGTCGCTCTCATAGATGTCTAGCATAAGATTTAAGGACCAGTGGCCTTAGACTTTGTGAAGTCCTGCCCATCATGGATTCCAGCCCTGCCTCCAAAAAAGTTTGAGAGTCAGAAGATAAACTATAAGAGTGAGAAAAGGTACCAAAATGTGCTTGACGACATTCCAATCTCTGTGGTTACAACCTGTACGGTACTACTGCTTACAACATTTTGCAGCGTGGTTCGAGAATTTAGAGGGATAGCAAAATTGATGTATCTGACCTTGTGCGGTCATGCTTGGACAAAGCTGAAGGATTCTGCCTTTCTATAAAACAATTAATTGCAAAAGTAAAACTCATGACCTGGGCGAACTGTTAGCCACTGGCAGATCTCTCTTCACTAGTCAACCGAGGAGGGGGGCTAGTACGTAGGGACAGGGGCGGCTCCTCCTTTGGAGCAGAGGAGCGTCACCCCACTTAAATGCCCCCAAAGCCCCCTCCCGAGATGAAAAATAAAATGGTAATTTATTACTATTTTATTTTTCATTGTCCTGTCCTGAACTGAGCGTCAGGACGGGGCGGGGCCTGCTGAGTGACAGCACAGAGGAGTGGTGGGCAGAGGGCTGCCTTTGCACTGTTTAAAATGCGCATGTCTCTTTACCTGGCCATCTTGGGATGGCCAGCCAGACATGCACACTTCAAACCTCTCAACCCAGCTGTCTTAAGACAGCTGGGTTAAGAGTAAGTGCAGGCCTCCAATACGTTGTGGTGCGCCGAGTGAGGCAGCTCCCTCCAATTAGGCGCTGCTCAGATGCTGCATGTGAGCAGCGCCAGGATTCGGCAAGGGAGTTTGCTCTTGCCCACAGTCCGGCACTCAAGAAAGACAACGACCGGAGAACAGGACATGTAAGGTAGGTTTTTCATTTTTTATTGTATTTGCCTGAGCGCCTGCCCCCCTCTCTCCATAGATGCCAGCCGCCACTGCGCAGTGAACAGTAACCCACTGGATAACATTAGATGTTTAGCTTCTAATGTTTTTCTCCAAATGCTTCTTAAAGATAACATAACTCCTGAATTCTACATCCTGTTTTAATCATTTCGGTGTCACTAATCATTAAGTTTTATTCTTTCTAATTAAATTGGTTTGGGAATTTTAACCTACTTATTTCTTAACGCTAATGTTGCTTTGATGTTACTGTGCATGCACAAAGTGCAGTGTTCTTGCTGAGGAAGGCCTTGTGACCAAGAGCAAGCTTAGGATTCCTCAGAGAAATCAGTTTACTAGTAGGTGCTAGATTGTTTTGACTTGTGGGAACTCAGCCAGAGGTCACATCAAGACTGAGACTTTGCTTCCATCTAATCCAGCTTCCTAGACAATCCTGTTTCCTACACAAAGCAAAATAAACTGTTTGAATTATGTATTCTAATGGATGAGGGACTTCCCGCACCCAGCTGCAAGGTCGCAAGTGTGTGCAGTGACATAGGGAGTGGTAGGGCTGCAGGGATGGATACAGGTTCTGCCCATTGAATGAGAGGTTGAGGGGCTGTGTGTATAAGTGTAGAGTGCAGGCCTTCTGAAACGGCTTCAGCGGAGCACTGCCTCTGGCCTCTCATTGTTTAACTGAACTGCCATCATAGCTTGGTGGACTGATGAGAGATGCTTTGAGAGGAACTCATCTTGGAGGAGGACGTCCATGTTCAACTCTGAAAGAACAATCTCATCCCCATAACGGAGAATCTAACAAATGGCATAGTAAATTAAAAGAGGTATACTGTGAGATAGTGCGTTGTGATATCTGCAAGTACGATGGAGAGGAAATGTGACTGAATACTGAACCTTTGCTTGGAACATACACTTTGTGAAAATTGTTTCCTTCAAGTAACAGAGGATAACCTGTGGGATGACCCTCTATTTTATCCTCTCTATTTTCATGTGTTGCGGCCAGAATCTCAAGCCAGGAACAACTTTCTACCAGAGTGGAGGCTGTGCACATCACTGCTGCCAACAGTTGGGTTGCTTTGTGTGCGGAGGTACTGGCTGGATATCTTTACTGTCACACAACAGGCCCAAGTTTATTATGTTGCACCTTGGACTTTGGGAGGGTAACTCCAATGTCCACAGTAAATCACTAGTGCCGTATATAGCCGAAAAGACTGAGCATACTGCTTCCCCCTTGATTTATTAAAGAAACTGCAGCTTGCTCCTGGCATGGGAAACGTCTAAATCAAGATAAACTTGGGAATTGGATAAGAAAATTGAGGAAGTGACAGAGTATTCTTATATGGGCCTAGCATCTGACTCAAAACTAAACAGTTCCTCTCACAAAGCGCTGATTACAAATAGGTTAATCTATGATTTTGATAAGGACTATTTAGCGAAGGTTAAACATTCAGTATATATGCTTGTGTATTGGTAGTTGACGGATGGACAGCCTTCCTTTGCTTCAATCCACTTCAAAACTTTTTTGCTTCTCTATTCTTTAATCAACTTTTAATTGTATTCACTCCTACTTCCATTATATCAATAGTAGCCACCCGTCGTCCGAGTGATTCCTCTTTCTTTTCATAACCAAATTGCCACTGTTACACATACCTATCAGTACATTTATATTACAGTAATCAAACATCTTCTACCATTCTCAGAAAACAATATTCAACTTCAAACAATAGTCTTATACCCTTTGTATTATTGCTGTTCCATTTATGTTGGTATTTCCAAGTACCCAGTGTTGGCATTTAAATATATTCAGAAACCTACTAGATTCTTTAGAAAGCCCTCACTCACCAACCTAGTTGGTGACATGCTTCATCATTGGGCCCCACCGGGGAAAGCCGAATGCCATCCCGGTGTGCTGCGACGCCAGAATTACTGCGGAGCTGGAAAAAATTGTGATATGATAAGAACAGTGAAGTGAGTTTAAAAATGTCTAAATTGTATCAAAAAAATACTTTATTAAATTGCCAATCAGACATGGTTAAAAATGAAGTGTGTGGACAAAATACTGAATAAATTGTTCAGTCATGTCCTCTGGATTCTGGTCAACATGTTTCTGCCTAAGTGTGCGTTACTATCCAGGCATTCGTCAGGACCGAAGGTGTGGTGAAGTGAACCCCGGCGGTATGGACGTACTAAAGCCCACCCTAACCTGAGGTTATGTATGTAAAAAATAAATACCGACTATGGTAGTCATAAGTGCCTCGTGTTTGAGAGGAACCGAGTTTATTCTGTGGATAATACAATTAACAATGACAAACAAACATACAGAAAAAACACAAGCAAATGTTGTTTTTAAATTGGATGATCGCAAGTATGTTTATGAAGCAAAACAACATGCACATGTGCTCTTCGAAGTGCACTTAGGTTATAACACTTAGTCACGTAGGCTACGGTGCTAGATCCTGTGCACATAGCTGTTAACACAGAGTATAGTGCCAATGATTAGACTAGTAGTAATCAAAAAGCCCATTCGGACGAAAATCCGTAGCCGGTAGCAAGTAGTGACTTCCTAGTCTATGAACGATAAAAAAGGGGAGGAAGTGGTGCTAATGGGCGCAAGATTATGTCTAGTAGAAAAGGATAAAAAGTATATATCTTACATATGGTGTAACAGCTGCTTACACCATGGGTCTCGGGAGGGGGGTGGTGGCAAAATGGCACACCCTACAAAGCAAAATGGAAAACGGAAAGAGGTCAAACAGTGTGACCAACAAAAAGCATAACGATTACTTATCTCAAATGTAGCTCAGACAGGACTCACGCCTTCGCTGCCAGGCACCCGCTTGGAACCTGTGCTGACCCTCGTTTTTCCGGACCCTGCTGGTGCTGCAAGGCGTAAGGCAGCTGGTTTTAAAGCTGAAGCCGTGCACCGAGAGGAGAAGGTCTTCCGCTTTCGTCATCACGCGTGCGTCATTGCAAACGCGCGCGTGAAATGACGGAAAGTGACGCTGAGCTCTACCGTATACCGATGTTACGGCAGTCCCGGCTGGCAGCTGATTATCACTGTCAGAGGGACCTACAGTGAATTAACAAGCAAATCTATGCTTATACCGTCACAGTTACAAAAAAATATATATATATATAGGGGGAACTTTGCTTATAAAAGAAGCGCTAGCAGAAAAGAAGAAAGGCTCATGGTATCAAAAGGCCAAACAACGTTGGCATCAGAGGGTTTTAAACAGGGGTGTTTATTGTATAGTAAGTAGTAAACCTGTGAGTAAATTCAAAAAGAGAGAGATATTTCTCGTTTGTCAGGAGGCATCTCCTTATGGAAAAAAGGGGAAACACAAGGCATCTATAATATAGTGCTGATGTATCATGATCAAGAACGTTGTTTATCGATAAATTAATGTATGACGATAAAAAAAGATCATGTGTTTTATAAAAAATCATTACTAGGCCATCACATAGTCCATTGTGATTCATTCAAGTCTGCTAACCTGATGGAATATCAACTAGCTCATCAAAAAAGATCATCAAAAAAGATGTGTGGATGATGTATGTATACGTATATAAATACGAACACATCCATGCGGTTAGCGTCGTAGGATGGTGCCCCATGGAATATTATCGTTCAGACCTTGTCTATGTGTTCCCAAACGATACACCCACCTCTGCTCTTTCTCATATAGAATTTGTTGTGTATTTTTGTGCGTTTTGACTTGTTCGATAATTGTCCACCTCAAGTCATTGGTGGTATGGTTGGCCTGCAAAAAATGTTCACTTAATTTGGTGGTAATCCGCTTACATCTAATGTTGCTTCTATGTTCGCACACACGTAATTTGACCTTACGTGTGGTCATGCCCACGTAGCGCAAACCACATGGGCAGCTTATAAGATACACAACATTAGAAGAGTTACAGTTTGTATGGGCACGTTGGGTCCATACTTTTCCTTTGTCCAGATTAAGTGTTTTTGTGCTTGTAGTGAGATGGCAAATACTACAGTTGGTACAGGGGAAATGTCCCGTTACCTTAGGAAGACCCCATGCATCGGTTACGGATGGGGTATCTTGAATGTAACTGTCTCTGGGACGAGTGTGGACCAAACTGTCTCTCAGACTGCGTGCTTTTTTAAATGAAAATACAGGTCTATCCCAGTCTCTTTTATTACTGGTTAGTATTCTCCAATGTTTATTGATGACTTTTTTCACCGTGTTGGACGCACTGCTGTAAGTCGTAACACAGGTTAGTGGCATTTCCTCCGTTTCCCTTGGGTTGTCCTCCAATAGGGCCTCTCTCGGTTGGTTCCGTGCCCTTTTATAGCCTTTCTTCAGGACACTGTCGGGGTAGCCACGATGTCTCAATTTCACGGTTAAGTTGTCTGACTGTGTACGAAAATCCTCTAGATCACTACAGTTTCTCCTTAATCGTAAAAATTGCCCATATGGCAAATTTTCCCGTAGGGATCTCGGGTGAAAGCTAGAAAATTCCAAGAGGTTGTTTTTAGCAGTTGGTTTATAATGGGTCTTGGTTGTCAGACACCCATTATTCTTAGAGATTACTACATCCAGGAACACAACTTCCTGTGTATTACAGGTATGTGTAAACTTTAAGTTCAAATCCAGAGTGTTGATCCAATGTAAGAATTCTGTAAGATGATCCGCCGATCCTTGCCATACCATAAGAATGTCATCTATATATCTCTTCCAAAAACATATGGAAGAGGTAAAAGGGTTGTTCGCATTTTGGATGAACTTGCGTTCAAAATTATGAACATAAAGTCCGGCCACACTGGGGGCAAAGGTGCTGCCCATTGAAGTTCCAGTGCATTGAAGGAACAGGTCACCTTTGAATTCAAAAAAATTATGTTTGAGTGCCAGAGTTGCACATTCCAAGATAAATGATTTGGGTGTTTTGTACTCCCAGTAAATTTCATCCAGAGCCTGCCCCAGGACACTGATGGTATCGTCCTGGGGGATACTTGTATAAAGACTCTCGATGTCGAGGGTTACCAGTATGGTAGACTCTGTGTCTATGGACAGAGCCTGTAGTAAGTTGAGGAGATTTTTTGTGTCCTTTAGATACGTGGGAGTTTGTTGGATCAAAGGTTTTAAGAAATGATCACAGAAGCGTGATAGGGGTTCTAAAAGGGAACCAATACCTGAAACAATCGGACGTCCGGGAGGTGGTGTACGATTTTTGTGGATTTTAGGGAGAGTGTAAAAATAAGGTATTACACTCTCCCCTTCAGTCAAGAAATCCGCTTCGTGTATGGTAATGTGGTCATTTGCTTCTGCTTCTCTTACGAGTTTGCTGATCCTCGTCTTAAGCTCCTTGGTGGGATCCCTTGACAGTGGCGTATAGTTGGTGCTATCGCCAAGCAAGCGTTGACATTCAGTCTCATAGTCCACTGTATTTTGTATGACCACACCACCACCCTTATCAGCAGGTTTTATCGTGATGGTAGTATTAGTTTCTAACCGTTTGAGTGCCTCGAATTCCTGGGCACTCAGATTTTTAAAGGTCTTAGGTTCGGCAAAACTATCGATTTCCAAAATCACTGCCTGCTCAAATGCAGTGATTTCCGCTGGTATGGTGTGTGGTGGTGGTACAAAGGTGGATTTTGTTCTTAGATCAGTGTCTCCTTGGCATGATCCCACCCCTCTCTGTTCTTTACCTTCAAAAAATGCTTTCAGCTTTAGCTTTCTAAAGAAGTTAGCTAGCTCACAATGGAGCCGGAATTTGTCTAATCGGGGAGTAGGTACAAACCCCAGGCCCTTTTCAAGGACTTGTACTTCAGGTGCTGTTAGGGTCACATCAGAAAGATTGATAATCAAACTCCCTGGGCACTCGTGCTCGCTTGTGGCGATTTGCTGCGTGTATAGTTGCCCACTGGGTCGTCTGGTTCCCATCGAACTTGGTTCTGTCCTCTCCTTTTGCCCCTTCCTTTCCGACCTCTCTCTAAAAAAGGAGGGCGGTAACTGTTTTGTTGGAAAAATTGTGCTGGAGCGAAACCAGGGTTCCAGCCCATCATTGGGACTTGAGGGTGCTGAAAGTGCATCTGATGCATCCCACCAATTGGCATCGGGTAGGGTGGCCATATATGCTGTGAAAAATTGGACCTATTTGCTCCTCTCATTCCACCCCTCTGCCGTTGTTTCTGGCTGCCACCACTAGAACCGCTGTTAGTGGAGGAATTATCATCAGAGGTGTCTGTATTAGTGTCATTCCTTGTAGGTGGTGTATATGTGGGTTCTGAGTATGGGTAAGCTTTTTCAAAGCTGAATTTTTCAGATCTTTTTGAAATTTAGTTACTTTTTTCTGAGTGAGACTATCCTTGTATTCTGTGATTTCTCTATTCATCTCATCAAGTTTTTCTTATATCCTGTTAATGTGGTTTTGAAGTGGTTCTCTGCTAGTTGTATCTCAATCATCAGTGCTTCCGACAATCTGATTGCAGTTTTTATTATTAGGACCAACCAGTCACGTGTGCAATGCCACGCGATCATTGCCCATTCTTTCCTAAAAGTTGCATCCTCTAAAAAGATGCGTGGTGCGTTTGTTACCAAGAGGCCCCTTGGCGCGGTGTTCGTGCGCAAATATTCTGTTAGAATAGTCCCATGTAGGATGGTTCGAATTCTATTCTTTTTCTGCTCTGATAGTTTTTCCCATTCACTGGTATGCGTTATAGCCTGGGTGTTAGAAATGGGATCTCTAGTTGGCAAGGGCTTGCACCTTTGTTCAAGTAGGGACCCTTCTTCCTAGTCAGGGTAAGGGTGTTACACTCGTGAAGTAACCCCTGCTCACCCTCGTGGTAGCTTGGCACGAGCAGTCAGGCTTAATTCAGAGGCAGTGTGTAAAGCATTTGCACATAACCAACAGTAATACAGTGTAAGCACTACAAACGGACACCACACCAGTTTAGAAAAATAACCAATATTTTATATACTCAAGACAAGACCAATTACGACAAAAATCCACAATACTATACTTTACGAATGAATGCTTGATACGGTAACTTCTTCTTTGCAGGAATAGCACAAAAGCAAAGTTCGTACGAGTCGGTAGCTCCGTCCGAGCCTACCACAATGCTGAAAACCACAGAGTCTAACAGTTCCAGCCGGCCGCGTCGATACGGGCCAGCAGAGTCATGAACAGACTCGGTTACAGTACCTTTCTCGTTGTGGCTGGTACGGAGTGTACGAGCCGGTCGGCGTTCGTCGCGGTTGCGGTGCAAGACGGAGCGATGCAAGGTGCGGTGTCCCTCGATGCGGTGCAGGCAGCGGCTCGATGAGCGTCGTGCAGACGGAGTCGGTGAGTCCAAGGCGTGCGATGCAGGGTGAGACGATGCTCGATGCGGTGCTGACAGGTTGCGATGCAGGCGACCTAGCCGGAGTGCGGGAGCTGGCGTCGGACAGCGGTGTGAGTCGGAGCGGTGCGTCGCAGACGTGCGAGCGGTGCGCCAAATGCGGTGGGGTCTCGACTCTTGAGCCAGTTGCAGCGACCGCGTCGGTCGGGTCCGGTTGGTTCAGTGAAGCGATGCGAACTGCGGTGCCCACAGGTCACGGTGCAAGCAGCGGCTCGATGTTGGCGGCGTCGGACGTCGCCCCCGGTGAGACCAGGGTTGCGATGCGAAGCGGGGCGATGCGGTCTGCGGTGCAAACAGGTCACCGGCCAGGGATGGATTCGGTTGACGGAGTCGGTTGCAGTTCCCTTCCTCTGTGGCAACTGAAACAGCGTTCCAGAAGCGGTACCCAGAGGCTTGTGAAGTCTTTGTAGTCCCTGAGACTTCTTAACAGGAGACCAGCTCGGTTCCAGGCCCTTGGAGATATTCAGCACAAGTTTGTAGAAAGTTCAGTCCAGTCCTTTCACTGCCCAAGGCAGAAGCAGCAGCTGCAGGCCAACCCAACAAAGCAACAACACAGCAAAGGGGCAGTACTCCTCCTGGCAGCTCTTCCAGCTCTTCGTCTTGGCAGGTTCCTTGATTCCAGCGAGATCTAAATTCATGGGGTCAGGGCCCCAATATTTATATCCCAAATTCCTTTGTTCTCTGAAGGCAGAGAGGCCTTTGCCTAGTCCAAACCAGTTCTGGAGCACTTTGTTGACAAGTCTCCGTCCCTTCTTTCAGTGAGTAGGCCAGGGACATCAGACGCACCACAGGAGGTGGAGCCAGCATTGTGGAGGGAAGGCACTGTCCTATTCAGGGCCCAGGTGCGACCCCTCCCACCCATCTACATGTAGATCTTGCTATTCAGCCCTGTGCTGACTCACCCTGTCTCCTGGCATCCCCCAGCCCCTGTCACTCACACTCCAGACAAGGAATACACAACCTCGCAGAGGCAGGCTTGGATGGTTAGACAAGAAAATACCCACTTTCTAAAAGTGGTATTTTCAAACACAGAATGTTAAAACCAACTTCACTAAAAGATGCATTTTATCATTCTGAGTCCAGGCATACTAAACTCGGATCTCTACCATGTTCCCGGGGTCAGTTAGGATTATAAGCTGTAATAATCCAAACTGCCCGTTCTGGCCTATGGGGAACAGGTAGCCTTGCAATAGTGAAAAACGAACTAGGCTGTAATTCACTATCAGGACATGCCACCCACACCAGGGCATGCCCTACCTTTCGCCTACAACGCACCCTGCCCACAGGGGTACCTTGGGCCTACCTTAGGGGTGACTAACATGTAGCAAAGGGAAGGTTTAGGGACTTGCAAGTGTGTGCACTTGCCAAGTCGACATGGCAGCCCCAGGCTGCGCACAGGCTCTGCGATGGCAGGCCCGAGTTACACTTTACGGGCTGTTTGCGTGGGTGGCACAATCCAGTGCTGCAGCCCACCAACAGCATTTGGTCTATAGGCCCTGGCACTCGCAGTGCACTTTACAAGGGACTGACACATAAACCAAATAGGCCAATCATGGAAACACCAATCCATAACACATTTTATACAGGAGCACTTGCACTTTCCCACTGGACAGCAGTGAGGAAAGTGCGCAGAATCATTCACCAGCAAAAACAGAGTCAAAACCGGGAGGTCAGAAAGCAAAAAGTCAGGGGAAACACGCCAAAAGATGCCAAGTCTAACACATGTCCCCTCCAGCTGAAAGTAGGGAGAACTACCCAACCCCATTGGAGTTCTCTTCACTAAGGCGGAAGAACCTGGACAGACCATCTGCGTTGGCGTGTTCTGTACCAGGACGGTGTTCCACCGTAAAGTCCATTCCCTGTAGGGAGACGGACCACCTCAGCAGTTTTGGATTCTCACCCCTCATTTGCATCAACCATCTGAGGGGCCTGTGGTCTGTCTGAACCCGGAAGTGAGTCCCAAACAGGTATGGTCTCAACTTCTTCAGCGCCCAGACCACAGCAAAAGCTTCCCTTTCTATGGCACTCCACCTCTGTTCCCTGGGAAGTAGTCTCCTGCTAAGGAAGACTACAGGCTGATCCAGGCCCTCTTCGTTCAGTTGTGAGAGCACCGCTCCCACACCATGCTCTGAAGCGTCAGTCTGCACGACAAATTCCTTGGAGAAGTCAGGTGCCTTGAGCACGGGCGCCGTGCCCATGGCTGCCTTCAGGGCATCAAAAGCTTTCTGGCAGGACTCAGTCCAGATCACTTTCCTGGGCTGCCTCTTAGAGGTCAGCTCTGTTAAGGGGGCAACGATGGTGCCATAGCCCTTAACAAATCTCCTATAGTAACCGGTGAGACCTAAGAAGGCTCTCACCTCTGTCTGGGTGTTGGGGGGTTCCCAAGCCAGAATGGTGTCAATCTTGGGTTGTAGGGGCGCCACCTGGCCGCTTCCTACCTGGTGTCCCAAGTACACCACCGAACCCTGCCCGATCTGGCACTTACTGGCCTTGATCGTGAGGCCTGCACCTTGCAGAGCCCTCAACACTTTCTCAAGGTGCTGTAAATGTTCTTCCCAGCTGGAACTGAACACAGCAATGTCATCCAGGTAGGCGGCACTGAAATCCTCCAGCCTGGCCAACACCTGATTGACCAACCTCTCAAAGGTGGCAGGGGCATTCTTCAACCCAAAGGGCATCACCCGGTATTGGTAATGACCTTCTGGGGTTGAGAATGCTAAGGGAGTGCCAAAATGGCATCCACATCTGAATCAGAATATGTGAGACCCAGGTTTTCCATTGTGAGTCACAGTGTAAGATATATCCTCAGATGGGTCAGGGGGTCATAGGAAATCGGACCCCTCAGTCAGAGATAAACAAGGAAAATGATAAAAATAATAACTCTCACAGCTGCACGCTGCTTAACATGTAGAATCACCAAGAGAGAGAGGGAAATTATAAAAAGGAACACTCTCGGGATATATCTTACACTGTGACTCACAATGGAAAACCTGGGTCTCACATATTCTGATTCAGATGTGGATGCCATTTTGGCACTCCCTTCCATCTTTGCAGATTCAACTATTTCCCAGGCTATAACGCATACCAGTGAATGGGAAAAACTATCAGAGCAGAAAAAGAATAGAATTCGAACCATCCTACATGGGACTATTCTAACAGAATATTTGCGCACGAACACCGCGCCAAGGGGCCTCTTGGTAACAAACGCACCACGCATCTTTTTAGAGGATGCAACTTTTAGGAAAGAATGGGCAATGATCGCGTGGCATTGCACACGTGACTGGTTGGTCCTAATAATAAAAACTGCAATCAGATTGTCGGAAGCACTGATGATTGAGATACAACTAGCAGAGAACCACTTCAAAACCACATTAACAGGATATAAGAAAAAACTTGATGAGATGAATAGAGAAATCACAGAATACAAGGATAGTCTCACCCAGAAAAAAGTAACTAAATTTCAAAAAGATCTGAAAAAATTCAGCTTTGAAAAAGCTTACCCATACTCAGAACCCACATATACACCACCTACAAGGAATGACACTAATACAGACACCTCTGATGATAATTCCTCCACTAACAGCGGTTCTAGTGGTGGCAGCCAGAAACAACGGCAGAGGGGTAGAATGAGAGGAGCAAATAGGTCCAATTTTTCACAGCATATATGGCCACCCGACCCGATGCCAATTGGTGGGATGCATCAGATGCACTTTCAGCACCCTCAAGTCCCAATGATGGGCTGGAACCCTGGTTTCGCTCCAGCACCATTTTTCCAACAAAACAGTTACCGCCCTCCTTTTTTAGAGAGAGGTCGGAGAGGAAGGGGCAAAAGGAGAGGACAGAACCAAGTTCGATGGGAACCAGACGACCCAGTGGGCAACTATACGCGCAGCAAATCGCCACAAGCGAGCACGAGTGCCCAGGGAGTTTGATTATCAATCTTTCTGATGTGACCCTAACAGCACCTGAAGTACAAGTCCTTGAAAAGGGCCTGGGGTTTGTACCTACTCCCCGATTAGACAAATTCCGGCTCCATTGTGAGCTAGCTAACTTCTTTAGAAAGCTAAAGCTGAAAGCATTTTTTGAAGGTAAAGAACAGAGAGGGGTGGGATCATGCCAAGGAGACACTGATCTAAGAACAAAATCCACCTTTGTACCACCACCACACACCATACCAGCGGAAATCACTGCATTTGAGCAGGCAGTGTTTTTGGAAATCGATAGTTTTGCCGAACCTAAGACCTTTAAAAATCTGAGTGCCCAGGAATTCGAGGCACTCAAACGGTTAGAAACTAATACTACCATCACGATAAAACCTGCTGATAAGGGTGGTGGTGTGGTCATACAAAATACAGTGGACTATGAGACTGAATGCCAACGCTTGCTTGGCGATAGGACCAACTATACGCCACTGTCAAGGGATCCCACTAAGGAGCTTAAGACGAGGATCAGCAAACTCGTAAGAGAAGCAGAAGCAAATGACCACATTACCAAACACGAAGCGGATTTCTTGACTGAAGGGGAGAGTGTAATTCCTTATTTTTACACTCTCCCTAAAATCCACAAAAATCGTACACCACCTCCCGGACGTCCGATTGTTTCAGGTATTGGTTCCCTTTTAGAACCCCTATCACGCTTCTGTGATCATTTCTTAAAACCTTTGATCCAACAAACTCCCACGTATCTAAAGGACACAAAAATCTCCTCAACTTACTACAGGCTCTGTCCATAGACACAGAGTCTACCATACTGGTAACCCTCGACATCGAGAGTCTTTATACAAGTATCCCCCAGGACGATACCATCAGTGTCCTGGGGCAGGCTCTGGATGAAATTTACTGGGAGTACAAAACACCCAAATCATTTATCTTGGAATGTGCAACTCTGGCACTCAAACATAATTTTTTTGAATTCAAAGGTGACCTGTTCCTTTAATGCACTGGAACTTCAATGGGCAGCACCTTTGCCCCCAGTGTGGCCGGTCTTTATGTTCATAATTTTGAACGCAAGTTCATCCAAAATGCGAACAACCCTTTTACCTCTTCCATATGTTTTTGGAAGAGATATATAGATGACATTCTTATGGTATGGCAAGGATCGGCGGATCATCTTACAGAATTCTTACATTGGATCAACACTCTGGATTTGAACTTAAAGTTTACACATACCTGTAATACACAGGAAGTTGTGTTCCTGGATGTAGTAATCTCTAAGAATAATGGGTGTCTGACAACCAAGACCCATTATAAACCAACTGCTAAAAACAACCTCTTGGAATTTTCTAGCTTTCACCCAAGATCCCTACGGGTAAATTTGCCATATGGGCAATTTTTACGATTAAGGAGAAACTGTAGTCATCTAGAGGATTTTCGTACACAGTCAGACAACTTAACCGTGAAATTGAGACATCGTGGCTACCCCGACAGTGTCCTGAAGAAAGGCTATAAAAGGGCACGGAACCAACCGAGAGAGGCCCTATTGGAGGACAACCCAAGGGAAACGGAGGAAATGCCACTAACCTGTGTTACGACTTACAGCAGTGCGTCCAACACGGTGAAAAAGTCATCAATAAACATTGGAGAATACTAACCAGTAATAAAAGAGACTGGGATAGACCTGTATTTTCATTTAAAAAGCACGCAGTCTGAGAGACAGTTTGGTCCACACTCGTCCCAGAGACAGTTACATTCAAGATACCCCATCCGTAACCGATGCATGGGGTCTTCCTAAGGTAACGGGACATTTCCCCTGTACCAACTGTAGTATTTGCCATCTCACTACAAGCACAAAAACACTTAATCTGGAACAAGGAAAAGTATGGACCCAACGTGCCCATACAAACTGTAACTCTTCTAATGTTGTGTATCTTATAAGCTGCCCATGTGGTTTGCGCTACGTGGGCATGACCACACGTAAGGTCAAATTACGTGTGTGCGAACATAGAAGCAACATTAGATGTAAGCGGATTACCACCAAATTAAGTGAAATTTTTTTGCAGGCCAACCATACCACCAATGACTTGAGGTGGACAATTATCGAACAAGTCAAAACGCACAAAAATACACAACAAATTCTATATGAGAAAGAGCAGAGGTGGGTGTATCGTTTGGGAACACATAGACAAGGTCTGAACGATAATATTCCATGGGGCACCATCCTTCGAAGCTAACCGCATGGATGTGTTCGTATTTATATACGTATACATACATCATCCACACATCTTTTTTGATTATCTTTTTTGATGAGCTAGTTGATATTCCATCAGGTTAGCAGACTTGAATGAATCACAATGGACTATGTGATGGCCTAGTAATGATTTTTATAAAACACATGATCTTTTTTTATCGTCATACATTAATTTATCGATAAACAACGTTCTTGATCATGATACATCAGCACTATATTATAGATGCCTTGTGTTTCCCCCTTTTTTCCATAAGGAGATGCCTCCTGACAAACGAGAAATATCTCTCTCTTTTTGAATTTACTCACAGGTTTACTACTTACTATACAATAAACACCCCTGTTTAAAACCCTCTGATGCCAACGTTGTTTGGCCTTTTGATACCATGAGCCTTTCTTCTTTTCTGCTAGCGATTCTTTTATAAGCAAAGTTCCCCCTATACATATTTTTTTGTAACTGTGACGGTATAAGCATAGATTTGCTTGTTAATTCACTGTAGGTCCCTCTGACAGTGATAATCAGCTGCCAGCCGGGACTGCCGTAACATCGGTATACGGTAGAGCTCACCGTCACTTTCCGTCATTTCACGCGCGCGCTTGCAATGACGCACGCGTGATGACGAAAGCGGAAGACCTTCTCCTCTCGGTGCTCGGCTTCAGCTTTAAAACCAGCTGCCTTGCACCTTGCAGCACCAGCAGGGTCCGGAAAAACGAGGGTCAGCGCAGGTTCCAAGCGGGTGCCTGGCAGCGAAGGCGTGAGTCCTGTCTGAGCTACATTTGAGATAAGTAATCGTTATGCTTTTTGTTGGTCACACTGTTTGACCTCTTTCCGTTTTCCATTTTGCTTTGTAGGGTGTGCCAATTTGCCACCACCTCCCTCCCGAGACCCATGGTGTAAGCAGCTGTTACACCATATGTAAGATATATACTTTTTATCCTTTTCTACTAGACATAATCTTGCGCCCATTAGCACCACTTCCTCCCCTTTTTTATCGTTCATAGACTAGGAAGTCACTACTTGCTACCGGCTACGGATTTTCGTCCGAATGGGCTTTTTGATTACTACTAGTCTAATCGTTGGCACTATACTCTGTGTTAACAGCTATGTGCACAGGATCTAGCACCGTAGCCTACGTGACTAAGTGTTATAACCTAAGTGCACTTCGAAGAGCACATGTGCATGTTGTTTTGCTTCATAAACATACTTGCGATCATCCAATTTAAAAACAACATTTGCTTGTGTTTTTTCTGTATGTTTGTTTGTCATTGTTAATTGTATTATCCACAGAATAAACTCGGTTCCTCTCAAACACGAGGCACTTATGACTACCATAGTCGGTATTTATTTTTTACATACATAACCTCAGGTTAGGGTGGGCTTTAGTACGTCCATACCGCCGGGGTTCACTTCACCACACCTTCGGTCCTGACGAATGCCTGGATAATAACGCACACATAGGCAGAAACATGTTGACCAGAATCCAGAGGACATGACTGAACAATTTATTCAGTATTTTGTCCACACACTTCATTTTTAACCATGTCTGATTGGCAATTTAATAAAGTATTTTTTTGATACAATTTAGACATTTTTAAACTCACTTCACTGTTCTTATCATATCACAATTTTTTCCAGCTCCGCAGTAATTCTGGCGTCGCAGCACACCGGGATGGCATTCGGCTTTCCCCGGTGGGGACCAATGATGAAGCATGTCACCAACTAGGTTGGTGAGTGAGGGCTTTCTAAAGAATCTAGTAGGTTTCTGCGCATTCGCTCTTCTTCTTCCGTTTCCATAAAGGTACACTCTTTTGTTGATTATAATACGTTGTTTTGGGGGACCGAGAGTGTTCCTTTTTATAATTTCCCTCTCTCTCTTGGTGATTCTACATTTAAATATATTCTGCACACAGCTGTCCATGTACTTTTTGGTCTCAAGCATTCTGCATAATGTACTCCTTATTTGCGTCACGTTGACTTCCTATATGCTATCATTTTCAATCTCACGTCTTCGGTATTGACTTCAAATGTCTTAATTCTCGGTCTCTCGCATATCTAGTAAAACTAAAATCAAATGTAGCTGGTAGTTCACTCTATATATATTAGTTAATCATCAGAAGAGTGAATTGAAATTATTAACTGTCGAGTACGAAATAACCATTTTTGTGAACTAGGTCAATTAAGAAAAGCTTACAATATTCTGTAAATTAGTTGCAAGCAGCTACTTTGTAGAATATTGTGACCTTAGTTTAAGTGGTCTAATTCAAAATAATGGTTACTTTGTACTAGGGGTGGGCGGAATTTGCTTAGTCGCGCTACGCAAAGCTTCGCGAAACGGTAAAAAATCTCCGCGAGCACGCAAAAGTTCTGCGAACACGCGGAATTGCTTGTTCCGCCCGTTCGCGATGCTTTTTTCCTGTTCGCGAACGCTGTTTGCGTGTTCGGGGAGAAATATCTCGCGAACACGCATTTTGAAAGCGCGAACAAAAAAAAAACTCCGCGAAGGTGCGGATCGCGGAATTTTTGGCAATTCCGCGTTCTCCGCGGAACGCGAAATTACCCAAATTCCGCAAATTCCGTGAGCGGAACGGAATTTACCGCCCAGGCCTACTTTGTACACCACAGTTAAGGAGTTTACTCGTATTCGTGACTGTCCATTACATAGAGTGTTCCATCTTCTACATTTTTCTATTGTGAAAACCATTCTTTGATCCATCCCTTTCTTTGGGGGTGCCATCAGCAGTGTCCGTCAGCCTTATCAGCGGCAGTCATTGCGCTCCTATCACCTCCAATGCAACAAAAGTCAGCTTGGGGATGTGCGACATACTGCCGATCCCTATTTATTGGAGTAGTTGTTACATCCAGCAAACCTAATTGGTACCGGCTAGCATGCATCTTAATTCAATCTCTCTTACCCTGCTCATTTGTCCTCGAACTCCCTCTCCAGGTTTTATCACTTGCACTTCAGCACCCAAATTATGAACCTCTATTTCTCCAGATATTCGTCGGTCTGCTACTTGGACCTTCTAAACAGCATTTGAAAGATCCTTTATTATGCATTGTTTTGACACTGCAAATGTTTTCCTCTCCTTGAACTATCATTGAGAAGAAATAAACTCTTGATTGAATAGTCTCCTTTTGATTTGCTGTTCACTAAACTGTTATACATTCACCCGTACTGCACAAACCAATGTACTAGTGCTTTGGATAAAGGAGCCTTATGAATTAAGAAATAAGGGGACATTAATAGGTCATAACGGAATTAAAGGCTGCAGTGGGGAGCGTCGACCCACTGCTTTTAAGCAGTGTTACTAAAGGAAAAATAAAATGATAACTGTAAGTTATTATCATTTTATTTTTACCTTGTTCAGGTAGCTTTGCGGGCGGGGCAGGGCGGGGATGCTCTGCTGAGAAAGCAGGGGAGGGGAGAAGTGGTTTGCACTCCCTAAAGTGCGCATGAATGTTTGGCTGGCCCTTCATGCGCACTTTGCATGTTCTCCACCCAAGCTGCATTACAGCCTGGGTGGAGAACGTGCCCAGGACCCTAGTCCCCGTCTGAGAGCCGAACCACGGTGCTCAAACCAAACGCAACGCTGCATTGCAGCGCTGTCATTGGTTCAGGGGAGCCTGGGTGCTTCCTGGGTGCTCTGTTCCGGAGACAACGGTGGAGAGAGCGGAGAGACACGGCGAGGAGGTACATTTTTTCTTTTCTTTACCCCCTCTCCCGGCCCATCCGATCTCCCACCCCCGATCTGTGCAAGCCGCCACTTAAAGGCTGTAGGAATTTTACGATGCAACAAGAATACTGATAGAAACATTTCAGAACGCTATACCTTCTGCCCAAGCCCTGATAAGGGCCACCAGGGAGGGCTTAAATATGATGGTCTAATTACAAACTTGGCAAAATATAAAACGGAACACAAAGGATTTTACAACGAGTCATGTTAATTAGCTGTTTTACTGATGTAAAATGCATCCATGCTTGATGTTAGTAAGAAAAAGATCTCAAGATCCAAATAGAGGCCTGTGCATGAAGTGGAGCTGTGTCAGCGACAACATTATGGTAATCACCATCTTTGATCAGTTGAGCTCTCATGAGATCAGAGGATTATATAAAAGAAAAGAACTGGAAGCCCACAGTGATTAAATCGAAACTAAGTGCAGGGAGACTGGCTGCATGGCATACACTCGTGGTACTCATAGTACGGCCCGCGGGCCACCAGCGGCCTGGCAGGCCTTCATTGGCGGCCCGCGGACCTTGAATTGCTATTTCTACATTTCCAGTGAGGCCGGCAGTAAACACAGAAGACGACCGCAGGAGCATACGTAGTGAAGACCTATTAAATACGTATTCACTACGTATGCTCCTGCAACATCTTCTGTGTTTACTGCCGGCCTCTGTGACGTCATACACAGCACCGTTGGAAAGCTTCCCAAAAGGCTCTTTAAAAGTCAGCTGTAAGCGTTCACTGCTGACTTTTAAAGGGCCTTTTGGGAAGCTTCCTGTTTCATGTTGCCGACAATTGCACCTGAGAGAGTGACAGACAGAGAGAGACATAGAGAGAGAGTCAGACAGAGAGAGACAGACAGTGACAGACAGACCGACAGAGACACAGAGAGAGACAGACAGAGACAGAGAGAGAGAGACAGAGACGGACAGACATACACAAACAGAGAGACAGACAGAGACAGACAGAGAGAGACAGAGATCGCTAGAGAGAGATAGATAAAGGTAGAGACAGACAGAGACAGACAGATGGAGATAGATAGAGACAGAGAGAGATAGAGACATAGACAGATAGAGATAGAGACTGATAGAGACAGAGACTGATAGAGACAGAGACTGATGGAGACAGACTGATGGAGACAGAGACTGATGGAGACAGAGACTGATGGAGACAGAGACTGACGGAGACAGAGACTGACAGAGACAGAGACTGACAGAGACAGATAGAGACAGAGAGAGAGACAGACAGAGACAGATAGGTAGATAGAGACAGAGACTGATAGAGACAGAGAGAGACTGACGGAGACAGAGACTGATAGAGACAGATAGAGACAGAGACAGATAGAGACAGAAACAGATAGAGACCGAGATAGATAGAGACAGATAGAGATAGAGAGATAGAGAGAGAGATAGATAGATGTGTGTATGCCGGGTCTGGTGGCTCAGTGGACTAATGCGTCCGCTGCATGGGCCTGTGTTCGACCTCATGGTCACAGTTATTTTTTTTTACTCTAGCCCCGCCCCCCACTGACCCCGCCCCCACCAGTGTGGCTCTCGGCCACAAACCACACTGTAAATTTGGCCCCCGAGAGAAAGTTTGTGAGTACCCATGGCATACACCATACCCTGAACCTAGAGCTCACTGTGCATGGACGTGCAGCGCTCCCATCATCAACACAATAAATCCTATAAAAGCCATGAGCAACTACCTTAACATAGATACCAGCATCCATACTTCCAAGGATCAACGTAGTGGTAAAACTTTCCTTCAACACGAAAATTCCAGACCGTCAGACACCTGAAAACCATCCGACCATTACACAAGATAAGATAAATCTTTGATTTAGCTCTGGAATAGAAGTGCTCTGGAGATGAGACTACCTAAAGATTTTGTTTACCACTTACCAGGATTTGCTGAATGTAATTGCCAAGAATACAACCTGACTCGAGTGGAAGATAAAACGTGAGCCTTATTAAGAATGCTAGACTTTAGGAGAAACGGTTATTTTTCAAGTTTCCAAGGATGGTTTGCAAAAAGGTGTGCAAACTATGCCACAAGCACACCTACACTGAGTCCCCCATGAAGCGACTCAGCTCAAAACATGAAACCTTAAGTATCTGAAAAATCAAAAGGTCTCCCTAAATAATAGAACTTTGGAGATATCTTGATGGCTCTTTTGAGCTCTGCTATGAAGGCCAAAACATCCGCCATAATCTGTAGGTATCAAACTTAACCAACGCATTCCAGTCATCAGAATGAGGCGTCATCCTGTGAGTAGCCAGAGCCCCTTACAGTTCCGGGTGGGCATCGGAGGTCTGCTGCCTCCTTCCATCAGGCCACGTTGGCTGGGAGTGTCCTGGGCACCCCAGGCAGCACTGAGGAGGCCTTCGCCTCTACTGTGGGCCCAGAGGCAAGAGGAAGAGCTACAAAAAAGAAGCAGCAGCACCAGTATCTCATCCGAGGGAGCAGACAAGTTCGGACTCACTCTCACTGCCGAAGATAGCCTGACCGGGTGGACCAACCTGGCCCCATTGAGGCCCCTGCTTGCTTCATCCTGGCTGGGATGCGCTGGGTCGCAGGGCCCAGGTGTGCTTTACCGGAGATGGAGGTGAAGCCCCAGGGATCTGTACATATGCTGCATCACCAGTGTTGAAAGCTGGTCTGAGGCAGAGGAGCGACAGCATCAGAGACGTCTTCTCAGAGAGCAAGATGATAGCTGTGAGCTGGAAAAGAGACTGGGGCTGCTAGTGCTGTCCCGCCCGACAAGACCTTTGCCACAAGTGTCAGACAGGCACCAGTAGACAAATAACTGAAGCTGGTAAAACCCGTGCTGAGTACTAGGCCTCCAACCTGTAGAAAAACTACGAAATGGTAAGAAGGCTGCAGACCAAGCAGAGTAAGTGGTGGGCCTGAGTCTGGCAGCAGAATGTACAGAGTATGGATAGTCCATAGACTGCAATAGGTGTGGGACTGTTACTTGGGAAGGAAAGTAGACCCCCCCCCCCGGCATACCCCTGCATAATGTACATTGGGTTAACAACCTCAAGAGCAAACAAGCCGTATGCAGCGGGGTAGGGGTTGAGTATGTGGGATCTCTCATTCGCAAACAAACCTGAAGGAGCAGACTTACATGCAGTCACCTTAATGGACTAAGATGGTCATCTTCAATAAAACAATCCTTTACTGCCAATCATATGACCCCAGCAAATCTCTCCCTCACCTAAAATCATAAAGGACAAAACTGGACCTCCAACAACGCCGGGGATGTTGATACACAATGCCCAGTGGCATGCCTGACCCACAACAAGTCATCAACACTATGAATACCCCTGAGGAAACCACTACACTTCGTACAGATTTATGAGTAATGCTACTTGCAAATTAATCAATCACAATAAGGGTAATCAAATATTTTTTTTAAAAACACACAATTTATTATTTCAAATATCAAATTTCAAAATAATATATAATAATAATGTGTAGCAAGTTGAGGCAGGCTACATATGTAAAAAAGACATTAAGTTAAAAATAATAATAATAGTGCCATTTGTAGAGCACATGGCTATTTCTAACAAAGTGCCCAATGGCTAGGATGCTGAATACACAAAGGAGTTTTACCAAGGCAGAAAGAGCTTAACTGGAGCCAAAAAGCCAGGTTTTCAGTTTCTTCCTGAAAATCAATTCGGAGGGGGCTAGCCGAAGTTCCACAGGTAATGAGTTCCAGATGTTAGGAGTCAGATGACTGAAGGCACAGCCACCGATTCTTCCTTTTTAGGTCTCGCCTAGGCAGCGCGCATGCGCTGCTCTAGGAGATGACCTTTTGGGATCGGTCAGCTCTTTTCAAGCACTCGTGCTTGTGGCGGCATCCACCTTGAGGGAGCGAGCAGCGGCGCGCAGGGGCCATCTGTTTCCAATTAGCGTGGCCGCGCACTCGTCTGCTCGCTCCCGCAAGGTGGATGCCGCCACAAGCATGAGTGCTTGAAAAGAGCTGACCGATTCCAAAAGGTCACTCGTGCTTCTGCGCCCAAACCCTCCCCTCACTCCTTGTTATTACTTTGTAAAGAGGTAATTTCAATGGGCAAATGGTACCACGGCTGGGATCATTAATGTGTGATAAAACACACTACACACATCTTCACTAGATCCAAGTTGGCCTCTGATGCGCAGTCCGTGTACGTTACAACAGATCTATGATATCGCTCTCTTTTGTTGGGTCATTGAGATGCTCGTAAGGTCCACAAACTTTTGAATTCCCCTGTGTTTGTGAAAAATGCAAAATCCAACAACGATATTTTGACATTTTGTGAACAGAAATTATAGTTCACGTATTTTTAAAGTTTGGCAACTAAGCAGAATTTCACATCCAAGTGGAATTTTATGAAAAAAAGTTATTGCTTGAGTGTTTCTCCCGGATTTTTATTGTGGAAGAATTCTGCTAAAAAACGGTTTTACAAGTTTTTCCCTACAAAGCCTACTTTTGTGTCATTTTTTTTTAAACGTAGCCAACCTCATGATTTTGATGAAGTTAAAACAGAAAACTTCCGAAAGCTAGATGAAGCCAACTTTCACATCTTTAAATACTACTAGTCCCAAGGAGCATCGCGGTAATTGCCACTTTAGGATGTAGGCCAACTTTTGGACAATTCCTATTCCAATTTGTTCTTTGACCTTTGGTAGAACTAGACAACTCACTTGCTTGCATATGTTTTTTTTTAGCAATGTCCGAGATCCTGTGGCACTTTGAGAAGAATGTTGTATAGGTTTGCCCGTTTTATTTTAAGAGTACCTTTGCAGCTATATTGAAACGTGGTGCACAGGCTTTTGGATGCATCGTTTACATCCAAGGAAACAAATCGTGCACAGGAGCAGCTCTGTCTGTGTGATCCATACAGGAGAGCTTGGAAAATATGAACAAGGACACTTATCCAGTATCCAAGCAGCTACCTTAATTTCTATCTTTCTAGTTTTTCTCTTTTCTTTTTTTATGTCAGTTATGCCTTACAATACAAACATTTTAAAATTGCAAACATGTTGGCCACACAGCGACCAACACAAAACATAGGGCATAGGTTTGAAGGCATAGTTGGTAGAGGGTGTGGCGTTATGGCCAGAGCTGCCGATTTTGCAACGGGGGAACCACGCTCGAGTCTGCTATCGGTTCAATGCCCTGTGATTCTGGGCAAATCACTTAACTCTCCCTGCTCCTAAAAACAAAATGAATCTGGCGTTTTGTAATGTAACTGGTGCTCATGTAAAGCATTCCAACGTCCATGGATAGAGTTCGCACTATATAAACAAGCATTGGCATAGCCAATAGGTCTCGCTTTTGGGACCTTATAAGTATTTAGTTATGCAGCACAATATCCTTGGTGCAACAACATCAACTGTTGCATGGCTAAACACTTATAAGGTCCCAAAGGCGAGACCTATTGGCTATGCTAATGCTTGTTAAAATCTGGGAACAGAGGGAAAATTTGGCAGCGGCCGACTTCAGATTTCTGGCTGGGGCATAGGGGGTAACCATAGCCTGTAAATAGGAAGAACCTTGGTAGGCAAGCACCTTGTAACAGTAACACAGAGACTTAAAAATGATTCTCTGTTTCACTGGCAAACAGTGCAGTTTCTTCAGTGTGGCGCTAATGGGGGCTCGTCTTGGAAGCCCAAGCAATGTCCGAGCTGCTGCATTCTGCACGCGTTGAAGCCTATTCAATCGCGATTTAGTAACACCCAGATAGAGAATGTTGCAGTAGTCTAATCTGGCTATGACCAGAGCCTGGACCACTGTTTTCTGGGCAGATTCAGGAAAGAGATGAAGAATTCTTTTCAGGGATCTCAATATCCCAAAACACTTTCCTACAAGGGCATTGATCTGGGCATTGAAGAAAAGCTTCTCATTGAACCAGATGCCCAGTTTCTTAACCTTGGGCTTAGGGGACACCAAAGGACCATGGTTATCGGTCCACTGAGTGTTGGACCAGATATTGAGATGTTTGCCCAGTACCAGAACCTCAGTCTTCTCAGCATTCAGCTTGAACCAAGTGGTGACATCGGACAGACAGGCACAGAGAGAAGAGGCCAAATGCTCACTATTATGGGAGTAAGTGAGGACAGCTGTGTGTCATCAGTGTATGAGATAATAGTAAAACCATGCAGTTCAATGGCCCGAACCAGAGGGCTAACACAGATATTCAAATAGTTGGGCTCATTGAGGAGTCCTGAGGCACTCCTTGCTGCAGGGAGCGAATCAAAGACTGAAATGGTTTTTGCGACACCTGGAAGGTGCATCCCTGCGGGGATGAAGTCAGCCAGCGCAGCGCTTTGCCACTAATGCTACTGTTCCGGAGCCCCTTGATTAGAATATTGTGGGATACAGTATCGAACATGGCACTGAGGTCGAGCATAAGAATGGCTACAGTGTTACCCTCATCCATAATACGCCTTGCTGATTCGGAGGCAAGCAGCAAGGCTGACTTTGTACTATAAGAGGGGCGGAAGCCAGATTAGGTACCATGTAGGAGGTTATTGTCCTCCAAGAAATTGGAGAGCGGTCTATTTACTTGTTTTTACGCTAGCTTGCCAAAAAAAGGCAGCAGTGATATGGGCAGATAATTTTCAGGCCTCGATGAATCAAGTAATTCTTTTTAGCAAAGTAACAACCATGGCGTGTTTCCATTGTTGGGGGTACACGGCCAGAGGACAGGGAGAGATTAATTACTTAACAGACAACATGTTGAATATTCTTGCAGCCCTGTTCCAGAATGGCGGGGGAAATTGGATCAGCTGGAGAGCCAGATCCAACAATGGAGCAGAGGGAAGTCAGTTCAGTAACAGAAACTGGACAGAACTGCTGTAGCTCAACACTGGTGGCTGACTGGTCAAACCGCATTTCCAGCTGCGGCTGACACCTAGCTTCTATAGGAAAGGAGGTATAGATTTTCTCTACTTTTTCAGCGAAAAAGGAGGCTAGTGCATTGCAACTATCTTCAGAGGGCAGAGAGGAAGGTGAAACAGAAGATAGTGACGTGAGAGTGTTTACAATTTGAAAGATTTCACTCGAAGAATTATTAGCAACTGAGATCTTCTGTGAGTAGTATGCTCGCCGGGAATGAAAAATAAGCTGATGATAATCTTTTAGTGCCATCTTATAATTCACCTTACAACAGGGGTCATAATTTTCCGCCAGAGGTGCTCAAACCTCTTACACAAAAACTTAATCGTTGAAAAGACATTGTTGGGCTTGTATGCACATTCCTTGTAGGAAAATGTACAGTAGACAATATCATAATTATAGTTCAATTGGTGATGGAAAAAGTTGGCGTTTTAGTCCCTTTAATAAATTAAAAGGACCATCACCAGAACTTGTGTGTTAGCCAGGACCACCAGGGTTTGCATGCTAGCCTGGAAACTATTTTTCTCACTGCTGAAAGCATATTTTTAACATCATTATATTCCACGTCCATCAATTTTCATTATAACATATACAAACGTATACTTCATATTTCAGTCATATTGTACAACTGTTACATTTGAAACGATACAAGACAATAAGAAATGTTATTATCAAAGACACCCTTTGTCATGCAATTATAGTAGCTATTTGATTGACTAACCAGCATATTTATAACATATAAACACAATCCATGAAATATTTTAACAATCCATGAAATATTTTAACACAGATGATGGCATTTGCAGCGAACGTTCCAATTGTATAAGTTCCTGCACAATCTATACCATGGTAAATTCTGATACCAGCCCCACCATTTCACTGCAAGACAGACAATCCTATTCAGTAGCATCAATTAATGGATAGTTCACTAATTATTATTAAGAATCACAAAAACTAGTTGATAAAGTTACAAAAAAGCACTTGCAAAGAAAGCACATGCAAAAAAGAAAAAAAAACTGGCCCGGCGAGCAATCCATGAAACTGCCTGCTTTGCATCAACGTGACTAGAAACATGGGTTTCAACAGAGGAATTGTCCCAGTGATTTGTGGAACCGAGGGCACATCAATCCTTCGCCCCAAGACCCTCACAACAAGGCCCCTTATCATCTGCATCCTTAATCATATGGACCTGGATGCGATCATAAGAGCAACCAGTCAGAAAGGAACTATTCATCATGAGTCATCCAATTTCACGATTTTTCCAGACTACACACTCAAAATCCAAAAGCTGCATAAATCATTTGCAGGGCTAAAGCAGAAACTAAAAGCTATGCAACAGAGTTACATGCAGTTATTCCCTGCCAGGCGCAAGGTGTTCCACAATGGACAAATCGCACTACTTTGACATGCCCAAAATTGCATTCTATTAGGTTGAAGAAAGGAAAACCCTGAGGAATATTACGGAGGAAAAGAAAAGCACACTAAATTACGAACTACATCAGAAGAACAGTGAAAGGATGGACGGCGCAGAGAAATTGGCACCAGAGGTACGTTTAATCGTTCGGCAACACCGAGAGCCAGGCAGCAACTGCTGACCTCGGAATCCACCTTTCCATTCCCCACTCCCTGCATTCCAGCATTGAAGACACACGCTGAAATGCATAATACAAACCCCACATATCCCCTTCCCTTACATTTCAAAAAGATAAAGCAATAACAAAATACAACTGACATTGTTAATAGAAATGAAGAACATAACCAGGGGCAACCTGCAAAAGAAAATGACACAGAACAAACAGAAATATAATGTGTGGTAATCAATATGTGTTGCAAAGTCATCCTGTGCCCTGGGCACCCCCATTTTTTGCTGACTGGTACTGGCGGTAACCGACTCTTACTGTCCCTGGGCTCTGTCTAACCAGGCCCATGGCCAGTGCTAGGCAGAAAACACACTTAAAATACAGCGAAAACACCTACATACACTAGGGTACACGATGGGTTAGGGTACCCCTATGATTGGCATGACCTCCCCTAAAAGGCCCTAGTACAAAGTAGGGAAGGGGGATCAAAACTATATTTAAGTCCCTAGTATATAATAGGGCATGGCAGTTTAGAGGCCAGTAGCCCTTTCTGAACTTGCATGTGTGCACTGCTGAGGCCAGTTTAAAAGCGGCCCTGTGTTGCAGGACTGCTTTTAACATGTAAATTGTGCCCAAACTCGACGTTGGTGTTTGGGGCAATTAAAAATCAATAACCTACAATATTCTGGCATATTAGGTACCCCCAGGGTTTCCCCTAGGTGTCCCAGTGGTGGGGGGCAGGTACTTATAAGGAAGACCCTTATGAAATAGGTTTTAGTTGCCTTGGGTTTAGTGAAATTGCACATTTCACTTCTCCATTGTAGTAAAATGCTTCCCAAAATCGATTTTTGTGCTAGGAGCACTGTGGAGTGAAGATCTGCAATATTTTTACATATTCAGAACCACTAAAGTCTCCCCTAGGTATTCCAGGGGTGGGGGTCCTGTAGATATAGGCAGGGTCCTTATAAAATATGTTTATTTAGGCCCTGGTGTTGGAGAAAGTGCCCAGTTTATTTTCCCCACTGCAGATCCCCAGCCACATAGGTTAACATGGCAAGAAGTTATTAATTAATAATTCCCACCAGGAAACCCAGAAAATATAATTCAAGGACTTAGTAGAATGGTATTGATGAATCCAACAATAGGCTATTGTTGAATTTATATTAACATTTACAGATAGGAAGTTATAAGACTTTCTAGTCTAAGCCAAAATTCAGCTTTCCAGTGATCTGCCCTGATTGGTCAGATTTAAGTGTATTAGCCAGTCTGCTTTGATGAGGTGATAAGTAGCCCCTGGGTGAAAGAACCATTCTGGGAGGAGAGGGTTCTGCTGCATAGGAATGCCAGAACAAGGGGGAGGGGTCGTAAAACATGATCTTCAAAAGAAGGAGGGGACCGGAAGAAGAAACCAGTTTCATTTACGCCCCTACCCTCTGAACCCAGCCAGATTAAGGAAGGAATGTGCAGATGCTAGAGGGAGGGGGTCTATGGAGATGAGCCATCCTGGAGGTTGGTTTAGCCAGCTCTTGCCTCTCGGCTGAGATGTACGATTAAGGCCCGAATGTAGCCAACACATGTTAGGGTAGTAGAGTTTCTAGTTAATGCCACAAAATATGACTCTTTAGCAGAAGTTTTATACAGCCTTACAGACATACGATATTAAGGATGAGATAGCACAAATGAAGAAAACAGGTCGTCCGAACACTGCAGAATGGATACAAATGGTCTTAGGTTTAGGGTGTTTAGGAATATTATACTGAGTGTAATAGTTATTTAGTAAATCCTTTACCGCCAGGTTGTTCGTAAGCCAGGATTTAGAGTTATTTGATCAGTTTATGCCCTTGATCAATGGCATTCTGAAATCAAATTTTCCTGTAGGGTCATGTCTTTATGGATCGGTACTGATGCTAGTAAGGATGCAGTAAGAAAGTGTGCGTATATGGGATAATAATGTTGCGCGATACACTTGGATGGATAGTACAGTAAGTCCTCAGGCAGTCATGAGATTAACGTCTTTATGTTTCAGAGGAAACTGCACCGTTAATGTAGGTTTCAATATCAACTTCAGTGCCACAATAGATAAAGCCGACCTGCAGGGCGGCACCTCCAGCCTCATGGACTATTATTGACAGTGTGGAGAACTACTGTATGCTCAGTTGCCACCGAACTAGAGAGGCCTCTGCACACTAGTCCCTCTACATGCCCCTGTTTTGTAATTTCAGGTGTTAATCTATCAATATTACAAGAACACCCCATGAACCGTCCAACGACTTTGTTACATCATCACCGAAGGAAATGAGCTGCAGAAAATTATGGCACTACCACTTGAAAGATGTTCCTCAAGAGTACAGGTTGTATAACGGATGCACAGTTCTTTGCAAGTATTCTGCCGTTTGTTCAGGCAAAAGCAACTGCCTGATGCTTACAGATAACTCAATGGGAACTTTTGAAATGCATAAATACCATCAAAGATGGATTTAATGCCATAAAGGAAGAGTTGCATGCCATGAGAATGATGATAATGAAGCACCGTTATGTACTTGACCTTATGACGGCCATGGAAGGAGAGGTATGTGCGAAAACTGTGACTGCTTGCTGTACTTATGTCCCAGCAGATGATGCGGACAATGGAACTTTGTCAGAGGCTATACAAACTTTGCATAATCTACAGAAGAAAATGGTAGATGAAGGAGGTGCCCCAGATAATTGGCTTAGAAGGTGGTTTTCTTTACTACCATCCTGGATGTCGGGACTGTTAAAGACCTTGTTGCCAGCTCTTGCTGCCTTGTTGTTGCTATGTTTTGGTATTCGATTAATTTTAGCATGTTGTAGGAGGATCATTACTAAGGCGAGAGGGATGTTTACCATTAGGACACCAACACGAGTAATAGATGCTCAGGACAATACATTTCACCTAGTGCCAAGTGCAGACCAAGGATTAGAGCCAGTAGTTGAAATATCAACTAGAGGGGGGAATGTTGGAGAAGAAAAGAAACATGGAGAAATTACGCTACAGCAGATATCAATATGGAGCGTCACAGAGCTACATGTGGTGAAAGAGCGGTGCAGCCTAAATTCCATGCTGATGCAAGAGAGGTGGAGTTCACTAGAAAATAGAGTGCATGATCAGCAAGGCCCTAGTTAAAGGAAAACCAGTGTTTGTAAGCCTCAAGGAGGAATTTATGATCACAGCACAACAAGCATGTATTCTGTGTTCTTAGTAAACTGAAAACATGATTGAACAACAGGAGCAGGTGATAGAGTTAGCCAAGGGTACACAGGATTTGATAAGAAGTCTTGGGAGCGGAGCAATGAAACACACATGTAAATACACATGCATTCAAAAGAAGTAAATACATGGCTTCTTAAGCACTGTTTGAATTACAATGAATAATGTGTAGGAAATAGGTTCAGAGTTTAGGGACGCAGGTGATGTGATGTTTTCTGCAACAAATGTATAACTGCTGAGTAACCTATTATTTGTCCTTTTCCAAAGAGCATTTTCATGTTGCTATTTAAGTGGCTGTCTGTGTGCAGCAAAGAGAGACTGGCAGTTTACCTGTGCGGAGATAGCTGCTCTCCCTGTCGCTACAGTAAACCTGCATTGCCTTTCCAAGAGGAGTCTTGTCTTTTTCTTTATCTTAAGTTTCTACGCAAGAAGGACCCCCATGATCAGTGCATGAATAATGAAAATACTAAATTTATATGGAGGACTCTCAGCCTGCTTGTAATCTGGGATACATCGGTTCTGGCCACAGTAAGGGTTAGTCCTGAGGAGAAAATGACAAACAAAATGTCCAGTATAGAGCAGTTGTTTCAAATACCTATGAGTCCACATATTGCTTTCCCTCTGGAGAGCTACGATTTAAACATCAACCCCTTGATGAACACATTAGGCTAAGAGTTGTGTAGATGGTCCATCCAGCACCTATTGATTATGGGCAGGACTGTGCTGTATAAAATGACTGCTCTGCCCAAAGTGCTCTATACTTTTCAAAATTACTCATATACCACTACCAAATGTTTTTTCCAAAAAACTGCAATCAGACACATAGAGCTACCAGTTGGCAGGTAAACACCCTAGAATCACCTTTGTTAGATGCACCCATTTCATCTACGAAGGTAGGTTGGGGGTAACATATATGCAACTCTACTAGTGGGCATCCCAAGTAGTTACTATCAGCGGCTGTTTTTTCGGGAGTAAGACAACCTTGCCCATTTTCTGGAGCTGGTCCTCTTCCTCATACTAAATGTCTGCACTCACTAATACGGAACAATGCATGTGAATACCCTCCCTGAGGTGACATAAGCTACAGTAAAGGCATGGTACAATGCCCTAAACACTTTAGGTGACACAAGAAACTCACACAGGAGACCCCTCTGTGGCAGGGAGTCTAGCACTGCGAAGTCGCAAAGCTACATGTATTTAGTGGTAGGGATAATACAGAAATCTCCAAACTAGGCAATGTGTAGGAAGGAAACCACATGAAATCATATGAAGATCTTAAAACACATTTCATGCTACACTCCCAATTGCTTTGCACATGACCGTGACCTAAATAACACACTGACCGAGCTCCCAGAATTTAGCCACTTAGAAGACAATTGACTCCTGAACAACTGGGTAAGGAAGTCATGTCACCACTCTACCGTTCCCTTGTGGCCAACCTCACCAGAGCCCTCGGTACCAGCTGGGAAGAACTGGGCTTCACTGAAGAGAGTAAAAGGGATGACGGTAAGATGGCCTCACACACTCTGGTCATACCAGCATGTGTCTGCCTTACAGTTTTTCAACTTTGAAGAAACCTTATACACCCCAAGAGACAGGGGAAGATGGGAGGGGGAGCACCCATTACTTGCACACGATGCCAAGATGCAAGTGGCACCTTCATATATGACACATGGGACTGCCCTGAAATTCATCCATACATAAGGTGGATAAAACACTGCCTGTCTAAAGTGATGGGAAGGCCTACTAACCTGACACTCAAAGTTACACGTTTAGGAAGACACCTAAGGCACTAGAAGCAGTGGTACACTAACTGAATTGAGCAGTTTAATAGCAAAGTGAGACACTGCATGGAAACGGAGATTCGAGAACACCCCCTCAAATGAAGAATAAACAAGGGGAATGGACCATTGTTAACTCTCACAAAAAGAAATGTATAAAGCCAAGGATTGCCCCCACAAACATGGGAAGATCTGGGACAGCTGGTGGGAATACTGCTGTATTGATACTTAGGCAATGGAGAATTGTAATGGCTGGATACAAAGGCCCCTACACAAGTGCACACCTCAGCGTTACACTAAACAAAGCAGAGTGTGAAAGTTATTACGCCACAAAACACATCAGGTCGCAATTAAGTTGACTTTGGCCCTAACCTAAACAAATCATTAGGGGAGGGGGTCATTTAACAACTACCACACATAACGAACCGTTACTGACAGTAGATAATAAATAAAACACAACACGAAAAAGTGTGGCTATACCAGATGAAAAAGTGAGAGAGCGTGCGTAGGCGTGAGCTGCGCTTCTGATGACAAGGGCAGGAGTATGTAGCACAAATGATCCCTTGGCGCTGAATCAAACAGCATCTTGTTACAGCATAAAGTCTGTTATAAAAGCCCCTGCTCCTATGTCACGTAAAATTAAATGCCTGGCCGGGGGCGGCTACGTGACTCAGTGAAGGTGTGAATTGTTCTGAGTCATTCCAGCACCCTCTGTTCTCGTTTCAAGTCTTGCTCGTGGTCTGAAACTCCCAACTGCCAGTATTTACCCTCGCCGATGCACCGCCGCTGTCTTAGAACGCTGTACGTGCCCGTGCATGACAGCACTTGAGAGTGAGAAAATAACAGCATAATTAGCTGTGTGATGAAGTCCAGTAAAACAAAAACAGACTGTTTTGATTCTTAATTCCTCATATTTTTTGGGAGTAAGAGAAGAAGACTTTAGGGTCAAAGGTCCCTCGTTTAATTGCCATGTGCCATCCTCCTCCTAATCTTAGCATTGCAGGCGGACCCCCTGTGTTTTCCTGTGCAGAAAAATCGTGTCATACCGTACGTCGCCAACGGGTGCTGTGCTCAAATTTCACATGGCGCTCGCGAACGCCAGGGCCCAAGGCTCTGTTGGCCGGGGCTGTAAGAGTCCATCCAAAGTAGAAGGTACTTCTTTTATGATGAGTAATTACCATTCCCAGGGCCAAGTTATGAGATGACTGGCAGGTGATGACAGTCGATTTATAAGTGTGGGCTTTCAGGCCTCTTTTTAGCAGCAGTCTTGTCTACTGGCCATCGCTGTTTAAAATACATATGATATATTGGGTCATTTTCGGTCCCATCCACCTCCGCCGTGTTTAGAAGGTGAGAGAGGGTTTATTTGGAAATAGGAATAGTGAGACGTGTGATCGTGAGCAAGAGCAAAGTTAGCCTTAGTTCGACTATTGATTATATGTGAACTTCTATTACAAATTTCAAAATATCACACGTCTTAATGTGTTAGTCCTTGAGCAATCACAAACCTATGACAGGAAGTATGTTGCCTTGGTTTATGACAGCAAGTATAAGGTTCATAAACCTGCTTCAAGCAGAACGTTATTAGATAGTATAAAAGGCTATTATCAAAACCAACGATATGGTTATGAGAGGTAAGTGAGACATTGCTAGAAAATCCATTGGGAAGCTGGGATGGTTCCTCTTTAGAGTATAATTGGCTTTCATCACGTAGCAAATCTAAATGTTCACAGTAAATTCTGAAGAAATAATAACACTTTGTATATCCAGGGTTCGTCCTTCGGAAGAGATTAGTTAAGATTCATTAGCCATTAATAAGGAAAAATCAGCGAGACTTCTGGTCATATTTTGCCACATCAAGAGGCAATTAACTATCCAAAAAAGCGGATCCCAGCGAGAGAGAAACATACAATTAACTCTTCGCTGGATGTTGCAGAGGCGATAGGGTAATACGGCCTTATACAGTTCTAAGGCGGCAGTTGATGTTTTTAAAAAACACATAGGCCACTGCAACCCATCTAGGGCTTCAGATCCTAATGGATTTCTTGCTACCATTTATCAAAATAGTGCTGGTCTCTGGGAAAAGATGTGTTTTGTAGAGTATTTAACAGTTTGTCATGTTTGCCAACTACCAAAATTTAATTGCCTGGTGGGCAAGTTTATTGCCTGCATATGAGAAACGAAACATACATTATACTGCCATTACCCAATAGCTTTGCACGATACGCACAGAAAATTATTTGTTAAAGTTATTTTGAGACTTCTTCAACTACAGGTTAAAGAAGTGAAATTGAAGTTGCTTGAACAATCTGGTTTCTGGGAAATTTACTGTCTGTTCGACAATATCTTGGCCTTAACAACAATGTCTAAGAAGAATGTAGCAAGAAAGCGGCAACGTCTCTATGCAGCGTACCCTGAATTGTCTTGTCCTGATGGCTTGTAAATCTTCATTGATGATACAAAGAACTGGGTCAGGGTTGTGACTGAGTCAAAAAACAAATTCACTTCAAAAATTCCTCCTCATTACAGACTAAAGTAGGAGTGTGTATTGGCACCCATGACGTTTTCAGGCAATAAAGCAGATTTACCTGAAATCATAGTAAAAATACATTGCTCGCCTCACTACTTGGTGTTATTCCTCTTGCCACTAGCTTAAAAACAGATGATGATGCACTTCTTGATCTAACTTCCATAAGTCTTCACCCAGAGCTCTCAGTCTTATACTCTTATGCGGTGAATAATACATTACAGATTAGCCTGCACGTGTCAAAATCATGGCTCTCGGTCACTGGTATCAATTCCTAGGAAGAGGGTCTTAAATAAAGCTAAAATGAGACAGCTGCAAAGTTATCTGCATAATGTTGATCTCTGGAACTTTGCTTTGGTGCTCTAACCTCCAAGACTAGGTGGCAAAAACTACATCCTTGCGCTTAGGTTTTCTTCATCTTTTACATCACTGGGTCAATAAAATGTTGAAGCTTTAATGCAAGTTTATAATGGAAAATCACATCTATTTTTCCTTATGGGCCAGTGTGCATACATTTTGGAGGCAATTAAAACTACGACTAGAGTTAAGGGTTCCGTGAAAGGCCTTCTTAGCTGTTTGATCTGATATCTTAATAGAAAGTAGCATTAGGCTAGTGGTTTGACTACACCATGGATGTGCGCAAATTGACTGGTATTAGCTTAGTCCTTACACCGCTCCTTCTGGCACATTGAAAAGTCTTCTCTGATTAAAAAAAAATGTGGAAATGTCTTATTGTTTCAGAGTAACTGCAAGTTGTGCAATGTCGACGCTGGGGATTACATTACAGATCTAAAATGAAGCCATTGTTAATGGAGACTACACAAATAAAAGGTTCAAAACAATGCCACTCAATGCCAAAACATAAAACGACTATCAACCTGTCATGAAGGGAGTTATGCAAGTCTATTCATCGGCAAGCATTAAATATGCCAGTTTTACACACATGCCCACATTTTAAGATAGGTGGATTACCAACTGCAGAGACTGTTTGGACTGGGTTCGAATCCTCAGTTAAACAAGCCCCTTGTGATAACTGTGTATGTCCAGTGCAAGATATCATACATGTATTATTCATTTGTATTGGGTTGTTTTAACATTGGAAAATCTTTTATAAACCAATATTTATTGCTCCCCAAAATATTACAATATATGATGCCTTTGAGCTGCAGCCTTGTCTGGACAAAGTAAACGTATGACTATAGACCTTTTCATTTTTTTAAGTTGTTTCTATCTTTATGAAATAGTTTGAAACAGTGAAATATAGTTTTGTTGTCTGTATACATTGCGTAAATTCCTGTGGAATCTGAAATTCGATAACATTTTTTAAACTAAAATGAATGGTGGGGTAACCACCATAGGCCAGTAAGCAATACATTATTTCATAGGTTTAGAGACAGAAGACTGATGTTTCCACTTAACCACACACAATGCAACAACCGTGTCTATATATGTTTGTAATGAATAACTGGAGTCCCATAGGATTTCTCGATAAGGAAACCTCACCCACTCTTTTGTGGCATGCTTCATCATTGGCAACCTTACCTTGTCCTAGTAAATAACTACTACCAGGATAGACTTGACCTCGATGTTGAGGGAGTTCTTAATAAATGTTTACTGAATAGGTGCACAGAACTTGAGTGATAAAATTGCCTTCGTGTAAAACCCAAAGACATTTATTTACTAAGTGAGTAACCTAGGTAGGTTTAAAAAATTTGAAATGGGGGATGTCCTTGAAGTCAATGACTCATACATCCATTATCTAGTGCCAACATGTTTTGGCCATCTTGAATGACCATACAGGTCAAAGGCCTTCATCAGGACTGAATTAGATCCCTGCTTGGTCAGCATTTGCACTCAGGCATACAGGATATGCTCATCCCTCAATCAGTTGAAAGTAGTAAATCACGTAAACCTAGGATTAAAAAGCATATGTAAACATAACTAAATCAAAAAAATTCGGATTCTACGTGCACCACTGACGTGAGCAAGAAACAACAAACAGTGATGTTTTTAAGGGGATAAATGGTGATGTCACTGCAGAAACACAGCACACGTGGGGAGAATGACATTCACTCCAGCATTCAACATACCCTACTTCAGGGTCAAAATAACTTGATGGCCATGAAGAGGAAGTCACTCTCTGTAACCACACTCCTATTTATGAAAGATAATGTTTAGACATACATGTGACAAGACTTAGATTTTGCACCTGCCCATCCCTGGTCATTCTTTGTTATATGTAAATCATACAAACTCGTTCTTTTAAACATGCAAATCGTCATATGTGGCAAAAAGTTAGTTTTCTGATGGGTTAGTACAGTACTCACGCCAACAAACATTGTGGTCCAGATGGTAACTGAGTCATTCTGGCATATGCATACTAGAATTAATTCATGGCACATGCCAAATGCAAGGCTCATGCTAATTTTCTCTCATAATGTTAATCAGGCCACAAAGGGATAGAATAATGAGACAATCACACGTAATTTGATGGTACCAGATTATGTTTTGTGCATGCAAGCCACTTACATTCCCATGTAGCCATCGGCACCTTTAAGAGTATTGTGGTGCAACAGTTGCCAAGGCACACCTAACACAGCATACAGTCATGCTGTTAAAAACTTAGTGTTAAGAAATGGTGCTGGCAGTATTAACCTAATATTCTCCTCATTCCACCGTAATACAGGCTTACTGGATGGCGGAAGAGTCTATTTATTTGAGCTCTCTCATGCATCCACTGTTAGGGATGTTGCATGCATGCGCACAACGTTGCATGCTCAAACAGGCATGTGACGTCATCATGTAGTGTATCCCCCCCACTCCTCAATGGGAAATGGAGCAATGCACACGTACCGGACCATGGAGCGGTGGTGCCCATATACTCGCTTTTGAAAAATATGCAGAAATGCAGCAGTGGTAGTTTGAAAAAATTGTGCAAAATAAGTATTGTGAGTTGTCTTCTTTAGTATGGGAGTTGTATGTTATTAAAGGTGGAGGACGTGGCCTGATACACTAGATCGCCTAGACACCTTTGATTGGAAGGAAGGTAGGTATTACATCATTATGAGTGCAATAATTGGGGTTACCTTTTGTCAAGAATACTGCCATTTAGACACAAATTTAGTATATCATACTGACATAGAAGGCAATATTATACAAAGTTCTGAAGAAAGGACAGCACATTCGATTTGCTCAAAATGTCAGTTCATTGTTGCAGCTGGGCCCAGGGGATATCATCCTTGAGACCCGGGTAGTGTGTGCCCAATCAATACATACAGCGATGCTCGCAACTGAGCGACCTTGAGTTTATGTTAATCCAATATGTGGGTCGTTTCTCAATAACATAACACTCAAGTTTCTTTTCAGTGTGGCTCCTATCTGTTAACTGTTTGGTGAATTTATTGAAAGCCTTTTTAGATCTGATTGTGCGTCTGTGCTTGTTTATACAGATCCTAACCTTACGTGATATCATGCCGATGTTCCTTAAGTTACAAGGACATTGGATTACGTGTATTACATTGAATGAGTTGCAATTGGTATGCCGTTTTAGAACCCACAGGTTGTTAACCCAATTTTAAGTTCCACAGCTTTTATTTGTGAGGGGACAGATATTGCATTTCCCACAAGGAAACTGACCACAGAATAGTAGGAATTTCCGTAGTGGTTGTTCTATACTGTTCTCTTTCACTACTTTCAGTCTTATATATATGAGACTATCCTGTAGACTCATCCCTCTTTTAAATGAGAACATAGGTTTTTGGAAAGTGAGGGTCCCTGGCGCTAGTATTCTCCAATTTTTACTCACTGTCTTTTTGACAGGGTTACAGAGAAGACAGTATGTAGTAATACAAATCAGTGTGTCCATTGGACTCTTGTCAAATGACTGTAAGAGTTGTTCACTCTGGTTATTGAGTGCTCATTTTTTTGCTTTATTGATAACTCGGATGGGGTACTCCTTGTTCAATAGTTTGTTCATTTGCTGGCGTGTTTCTTGAAATCAGGTACTTCAGTGCATTTGCTCCTTAGTCTAAGGAACAAGCCTAGGGGTAGATTCTCAATTAGGGGCCAGGGATGAAAGAAGTCAAACAGTACTAAACTGTTACGCTCTGTGGGTTTATAATAGACTTTGGACTTGACAGTATCTTACCATGTGAAGACCCTGAACTCCAAGAAAGAGAGCTCTCTTAAACTGATAGTGACAGTAAATTTCAGGAACTCATTCCTCTCACTCAACCAATTTGTGAATTTACTGGCGATTAATTCTTTCCCATTCCAGATTACAAAAATATATTCGATATAATGTTTTCAAACCCTTACGTGATCAATGAAAGGGTTGGCAAGTGATGTCTCCACTTCCCTGCATGCCCCCTGCATTGTTCCTACACCCCTCCTGCTGCTGAGAGAGAGTAGAATACACTGTAAGAAAATAGTATGTGTCGGGTTTGAATTCATATCACCTTCAATTGAGAAAGAACTTTTCTTTGTGTCCACCTTTCCTGGATCCGGCCAGTTCGAGCATGCGGCCAAACTGCAGCATGAAAGAGGAGACACCTGAACAAAGGACTTTCGCCAAGAGCATAGCACTGCAACCCACCATCATAACACAGAGGGGTAACCTGTCGATCTCTGCATTCTGCGCCCTGATCTGTCCAAGAAGCAAGAGCGCACTAACCACCTACAGATGGTTAGAGTTTGTCTGGCTGCAGTGTGCATTATAAGATGCACCCCATCCCAAAGAATACATAGTGACCGAGTGCCTTTTGGTGCATGTTGCACGTAACTGTACAATCCTTACAGGGTGGACAGATGCACTTTGTTAATTATTGCTACCCCCAAAAGCTGAGTAAAGCATTACATGTGAGTAGCTTGTTGGCTCAGTGACAGCTGCTGCTGTTTCCAAAGGCAGGAAAACTGAGAAAAAGATCGGCTGCTGATCTGACCTAAAAAAAAGAATGAGGTGGAGTGACTGTGTGCAGGCAACAAACTTTCAGTCAAACCAAAGATCTAGGCCTAGCTGCTCAACATGCACCAAGTTACAATGCATGCCGAGACTAAAGACTGTTCCAGCTGTGTTGTCTAACCAAAGGTCTCCAGATGCATCAGTGCACCTCTTCAAATAAATCACTTCACCACTCCTGAGACAGACTGACCCAGAAAACGCACCTACCAGGTGAGAGGATTGAAGAGTCCTGAAGACTTTGGGTGGACCGCTGGTGAAGATGCATACCCTGTACTGAGGATTCTCCCCTGCATGGTGTGTCTAGGATTGCATCTATGTTGGGAGCAGACATACATCTATTGGTGGCTCATAAACATCACCACGAGTATTATTGGAAATCTATGTCAGCCCTGCAATTCAGACCCATATTAATTCCCTGAGTAAATTAGGGGAGGAGCATTTCCACATTTAACCTTTACACCACACAGGGAAACAATTTTCCATATGGAGAACTCCCTTCCCATACAACCTACTGTAATTCATAATTCAGGTGTGTTCTCTGCCCATTCTCACTCTGGGAACAGGGTGAGAATCGTCATACAAAATGTATGCCAAACCCACAAATCTGGGGGTGAAGGCCCATGCATCTGTCATAGATGCGTCCAATACCCCGACACTGCTCCTTTCCCACCCAAACCCTACACTTAAGATGGTGGAAGATTCACTGATCTTACACCCTTGTAAGACCACGTTATGATTATAACAATCCACTGACTGTGATTCTTTGAACAAGGATGTGAAATGTAGGACTGCAAAGGCCTTACTTGTGCACCTAAGTTACACTGATGGGGACAAAAGTGGTTGTAAACCAGGTCTTTATTCATTCTCTTCCTGTAACTGTTCTGTGAAGACCAAAGGTCAATACTGAGAGTAGAAGACAATTTAAGACAGTCTGTCAGACCTGGAACAAACTGTACAACAATAAACCTCCGAGAGGCAGAGACATCAATAAAAACAGACCAGCATTCAGCAAATACATTGTGGAGAACCTCCTGATATATACATATATATATATATATATATATATATATATATATATATTTATATATATAGTTTGAGAAGCTCACGTTAATCTCAAATGCCTCAAATGAGCATCAAATGACGGAAACAAAATGAAAAGCCACAGAAGTTGCTTGGCATGTAAAGAAATGCCCATGTGTCACTATTTATAGCCATAACATTAATAAGCAACATTCTGTCTAGAAATTCATATCAAACCTAACCACTTGCATTCATATCAAACCTAACCACAGGTTATCAAGATATGACGATTGAATCCCAGATAAGAAAAATGTCTTTGATTATGCAAGTGGAGCTCCAGAGCAGGGTTCTCCAATGTCGGTCCTGAAGTGCTGGATCCAGGCCAGATTTTTAGCATATCCACATTTAGAAAATTGTAGTTATCATGAAAATCTGGCATGGAACCGGCCCTTCAAGACAGACATTGGAGAACTCTGCTCTAGAGGACGAACGTTAGGAAAACATTCTTCTAAAAAAAAAACCTTTAGCGTGCAGATGGGATGTGCAATTAGTTCCCACAAGGAGGGCATGGGAGAGAGCTTAAAGTAGGAGAAAGAATATTACCTTTTTGTGATTACTGTTTTAAAGGCCATCTACCATTATGAACACCAACATGCTTTTCAATCTGCAATCGCATTGTAATCACCTGATATCAGACTCAACCATAGAACTGATCAGTAAGGTACTCCATTATATATGTATTCCCTTTGGGCAGACCTTGTGCTAGCCTGAAAGGGCAAAGAATAGCAAGCTAAAATAGAACGAGGGCTGCCCAACCCGCTACATGTGAGGACCAAACCCGACTCCGCACCCCTGATCCCTTCAACCACACTCCTTACACCCTTCTAACTGCTGTAGTGGAGCCGGGCAGGAGGAGACGCGTTCGAAGGATCTCATCAAGCCCCAAACGACTTTTAGAACAAGCAACAGCGAGGCAGGATTGGTAGCACTGGCGAAAGTGGTGATTCACCCAGCCCAGTGAAATGATACACGGAAGGTATCAGCAGAAGTGTGAGGAGAAGGACAGGTAGAAAGCTGATAAATCCAAGGGCACTGGTGGCCTTTGGAGGACCCATTGCCCTTTCCCGGGACCACGGGACAGAATCAGGAGAAACCCGTTTTCTGGTGCTAGCACTTAGAAAGCATTGCATATGAAAGGTGTCTGTTCCGGCAGCAACTACGCTTACCTCTTAGTGTGGCGGTTTGCTCTCTGAAAAACCATAGGAAGATCCAGAACGAAAAATACAGAGCATCAGTTGCTAAGAAATAAAAGTGTGTCTTGGTGATATCCTGACATCAAGAGCCCATGACTTCATTAGGTAAGCTGCTGCAAACAGCTTCCTACAAATGAGGCATGGTGTGAAGTCAGCTTTCATTGGCAATCGCCATGAAAAACTGATGGAAGAGAAGATAGGTGCTCGACACACCGTGCAGACTCCTTCCAAGTGCTGGCAAGTGATACACACGAGGCAAACACTTAATAACGTGTCTCAATGCACAGAACGAATCAGAGCAGGTTCATAAACACATTCTCGAAGAAAACAGGGTACTGAGGAAGTGTGCAGTTTGTTAGTAGGAGTGGGTAACCTGCCTTACTAAAGGACATATACACGCACAGTTTGGTTTGCAAACTATTTAAATTTGATACCCCGAGAAGCAGTTTAAATTAGCCAGTGAAGCGTGCTCCTTGGAGGGGGGAGGGGGACACCCTCCCATAATTTGGCAATAGGATAGGACGAGACATAGGAAGGCAACCAATTAGTAAACAAAATAAAGGTCTGGGTCTATGGATTGGTACATACGACTGAGGCAAGCTCCATAATGTACGGGTACAAGAGCACTTGGGGGGAGGGGCCCTTCTGTCCTTAAAACCTTTATATAACGAGAGTTCATTCCAAGAGTATTAAGTTAAAAAAAAACAGGCACAGTATAAGGGAGGTGGGCTCTTGCTAGCATCATGCTCAGAGGACGAAAATCAACGAGAAAACTAAGACAACACACTTTCACAGAACAGCTAACCTGATGGAAAAGCATTAACATTCAAACCTAACATAGCAAAGTGACTTTGGGGACACGATCTCTTGAAAATGGAAATACAGGAAAAAGGGGTCGAGGTCCCCAGAATTAATAAGGGAATTATAAAGTTTCAGAGTTCTAAAACTTTAACAGATATTTTTATGATCCCACAGAAAACCATGCATGCCCATTGTTCAGGCAACATGTGCTAGAACTCACTTCCAAGTGAAAGAATTTGAACCTAACAACGCGAACCTGAAAAAAAGCAGCTAATTTACTGGCTGAAAAGAAAAAATGAATTATGTGTTCAGCTTTGTGCATGGAGGTTAATTTCTGACATTAGCACCTGTCCACCCATGTCTTTTCCGTGAAAGGTACTTTTACAGAGTTGTGCATATGATAAAAGAGTTCCATTAATATCTATACAACAAGTTTACATCTCATGTCATGAATTCAAAGAGAAACTCTGATTTACTGTATCTTGGCGTCCAACTTTAGCTTTTTCAATGCTCTGCTGTAAGGCCTTTTTCTTCTGGATGCATTCCGAATTCTAAAGGAGGGAAAGAGGATATGATGTGATACTTTCATTCACATATGCACACGCCCATATCATCTCCTGCATTTCAGTTGAACTATTTGACTATAAACTCACAGTTACAATACATTCAATTTTCAAACGAGGCTCGTATTTGGCAAGTTTTAGAATGATCGTTATATATCTGTTAGAAGAAGAATAGGGTGGAAGCATAAGCAGTTGGCATTTCTAGTTACTGTAAACGTAGCAAGCGAATGCAACCTTATTCATTGATTTAATACCGCATCGGAGCAAATATTATGTTGTTTAGATAATAAAACACTCAAATTTGGTAGCCCATTTAGTTTAGTTAGGTACACTTAACAACTACTTTTATTATTACAAATATTATTGTTAATGTTTTCAGGTGTCAAATGCCTAAGCATGAAAATGTACTTTTTTTTTTTAATGATCTTTATTGGCATTTAGGAATTATGCAGACACCATTTCAAAGGAATACACAGGAGTGAAATCAGACTCCTCATCCACTCCCCCTCGGCATAGAGAAGGGAAGGACAGCAATCCATCAATTCCATATACAGAGGCACTCCATTTCTCAGATGAGGATATGAAAAGAGAAAGAAACGTTACAAACGATTTTTAGCAATGGTGATACATAGGCATACCTAATTTGCCTCTTCATTCTGTCCACGGGGACCCATGCCAACTTTCAACATGGTAACTCCCACCAACACCCTCCTTCCCTCACCTTCCGTGTCAGGTCCTAAAGCCAGGAAAGGCGTTAAGATATACATGGTTGTCTTAGACTGCCCATTGTGAATTTAGCTATCGCCTCTGGGCTATCACTTCCCATGATTCTCCGGCACTAGTTGTATTCCCCCCTCACCGGCAGCCTCCCGAGTCCCCAAGGCTAGTGTCTCTTAGCTCTGATAACATATAAGACCATGCCTAAAGATCATCAGCGAGATTTTCATCGTTTCGAACAAATTTCATTCGTACTGTTTCCGCAGTCGCCCACTCACACATCTCTAACCCATTCCTCTGTCTGTGGGGGCTTGGGTCAAAGACATCCTATAACAATGCGTCTCTTTGCTAGTACTAATGCCAGGAGAACAAAGCGTCTATTTAGCTTCTTGTGTTTTGGTGTGGGTAACAAACCCAACAACACTTGTCTAATCTCCCTAGGGACCACCCATCCCGTGGCCAGCCGGAGGTGTGCAAGTACATTGTCCCAATAAGAGAGTAGTGTCAAACAAGCCCAAATCATATGGAGAAAATCTGCTGCCCGCGATCTACACCTTGGACATTCATCTGTGCAAGCCAGATATATTATGTGTAATGTTCGTGGGGTGAGGTATACCTGGTGAACAAGGATATATTGAAGGAGGTTAAACTGTGCATTGGAGCTCACTTTCTGAAGCCCGTCATGAACTCTTACCCATTCTCTCTCTGTTAGAGGCTTCTCAGCCAGCCCATCCCATTTGAACTGCACAGGTAGAGCCCCACATGGTACATCATCTCGTAAGGCTCGATAAAGATGGGACACCAATTGCCTACTCTGCGCCTTATATAGCATCACTTTTAGTGTATTAGTACTGGGGGGCTCCTCCGGGAATGATGGCCAAATCTCCTGTGTCACTCTCGATATCTTTTCATATTGTAGGAATTGTCCTGTTCTCAAATTAAAGGTGGACATCGCCTCTTCGCGGGTGATAAATTTCCCGTCTACGTACAAACGCACCCTCCTTCCCTCCATTGCCGTACAGACATAGAATCAGCGATACAGGTGAATAGAAGCAGCGCCCACAGGGGGTTTATCCAGAGCATAAGGGGCATGCTGCACCACCCGTCGCACCACATTTTTCCAGGCTACAGTTACACGTCATACAATGTGTGGAAGCGATTGGGGGGGGGGGGGCTCCAGTTCCAAGTATCAGGAGCTCTGGCAGCGGGCGACCACTGTGAGTGCCCGCCAAGAGTCTCCTCTCCCAATTATCTTCACTATCCAGCTAATGTATTGCGTGCTGTAATTGGGATGCCATATAGTAAAATTCTAAACAAGAAACCTTTAGCCCTCCTTTACCCCATGTTCTCTGTAGTGTTGCTAGGCGTACTCTCCTGAGCTTGTTGCCCCGCAGGAGATCTGCCAGTAAGCCATCTAGTGTCTAGAAGTAATGCCATGGGACTATATTGCAAAAAGAACAATTGATGGACAGAATGCAGAACAATGTCATACATTCACCCCAGTACAAAGATCTGGGCCTAAATCCATCGTTTTTTGCTCACCAAGCCATTCCAGTTTGGACCCAGCCATATGCAAATCAGTCTTGACCCTGCGCCCAATGGGAACAGTCCAGCCCGAACTGCAAGGCCAGGTCCTCCCTGGACTGGAAACAAGCATCCTAGGACCGGTTTCGGGCTTTCAGCCCTCATCAGCCAGGATAGCTTGACTCCAGTGGCATGGAGAGCACGGGACCACGTCGGGGGCATACCCGTCCCACTCGGGGTGACAAATGCAAAAAGAACAATTGATGGACAGAATGCAGAACAATGTCATACATTCACCCCAGTACAGAGATCTGGGCCTAAATCCATAGTTTTTTTGCTCACCATGCCATTCCGTGCTCACTACACCACTGGATTCAAGCTAGCCTGGCTGATGAAGGGTGATGCCCTGAAACCGGTCCCAGGCTGCTTGTTTCCGGTCCAGGGAGGACCTGGCTTGGCAGTTCGGGCTGGACTGTTCCCACAAGGAACAGGGTCAAGACTGATTTGCATATGGCTGGGTCCAAACTGGGGTGGTGTGGTGAGCAAAAGAATGATGGATTTAACCCAGATTCTTGTGACTGGGGGGTGAATGTTTGCATTGTCCAGCATTCCGTCCATCAATTGTTTCTTTTGCATATGTCGCCCTAAGTGGGAACGGTATGCCCAGACGTGGGTCCCGTGTTCACTACACCACTGGATTCAAGCTAGCCTGGCTGATGAAGGGTGATGCCCTGAAACCGGTCCCAGGCTGCTTGTTTCCAGTCCAGGGAGGACCTGGCTTGGCAGTTCGGGCTGGACTGTTCCCACAAGGAACAGGGTCAAGACTGATTTGCATATGGCTGGGTCCAAACTGGGGTGGTGTGGTGAGCAAAAGAATGATGGATTTAACCCAGATCCTTGTGACTGGGGGTGAATGTTTGCATTGTCCAGCATTCCGTCCATCAATTGTTTCTTTTGCATATGTCGCCCTAAGTGGGAAGGGTATGCCCAGACGTGGGTCCCGTGCTCACTACACCACTGGATTCAAGCTAGCCTGGCTGATGAAGGGTGATGCCCTGAAACCGGTCCCAGGATGCTTGTTTCCGGTCCAGGGAGGACCTGGCTTGGCAGTTCGGGCTGGACTGTTCCCACAAGGAACAGGGTCAAGACTGATTTGCATATGGCTGGGTCCAAACTGGGTGGTGTGGTGAGCAAAAGAATGATGGATTTAACCCAGATCCTTGTGACTGGGGGTGAATGTTTGCATTGTCCAGCATTCCGTCCATCAATTGTTTCTTTTGCATATGTCGCCCTAAGTGGGAAGGGTATGCCCAGACGTGGGTCCCGTGCTCACTACACCACTGGATTCAAGCTAGCCTGGCTGATGAAGGGTGATGCCCTGAAACCGGTCCCAGGATGCTTGTTTCCGGTCCAGGGAGGACCTGGCTTGGCAGTTCGGGCTGGACTGTTCCCACAAGGAACAGGGTCAAGACTGATTTGCATATGGCTGGGTCCAAACTGGGGTGGTGAGGTGAGCGAAAGAATGATGGATTTAACCCAGATCCTTGTGACTGGGGGTGAATGTTTGCATTGTCCAGCATTCCGTCCATCAATTGTTTCTTTTGCATATGTCGCCCTAAGTGGGAAGGGTATGCCCAGACGTGGGTCCCGTGCTCACTACACCACTGGATTCAAGCTAGCCTGGCTGATGAAGGGTGATGCCCTGAAACCGGTCCCAGGATGCTGGTTTCCGGTCCAGGGAGGACCTGGCTTGGCAGTTCGGGCTGGACTGTTCCCACAAGGAACAGGGTCAAGACTGATTTGCATATGGCTGGGTCCAAACTGGGGTGGTGTGGTGAGCAAAAGAATGATGGATTTAACCCAGATCCTTGTGACTGGGGGTGAATGTTTGCATTGTCCAGCATTCCGTCCATCAATTGTTTCTTTTGCATATGGGACTATATTGAGCGAGTGTTGTAATGCATACAATCATCAGGGTAGGATAATAATTTTTACAATTGCAATCCGGCGCATAAAGGAACAGTGGTTGGCAGCGCCAAAATCGCATGGAGCCGCGTAATCCGTTAATCACTCTTCCAATGATAAGATCTAGATAGGAAGAGGCTGTGTTTGCCAGTCCGATCCCAAATATCTCATTCCCTCGGTCACCCATGGTAACTCACAGTGTGGTATTCCCTCCAGTCTGCCTATGGGGATCAGCTTGGATTTCCCCGGATTGATACGGAGACCAGAAACATCTCTAAATTTTTGTAGCTCTGCAAGGACGAGAGGCACCGAACATGCCGTTCACCGGAGGTAAACCAGCGTATCATCAGCATAAAGGGAGACCACATGATTGGTCACCCCCAGCTTGATCCCCCAGTGTCTCAGTCAATCTTGCAGGGCGGCTGCCAAAGGTTCCATAGCCACTGCAAACAAGAGTGGTGAAAGCGGGCAACCCTGACGGGTGCCCCGACACAGGGCAAAAGGTTTAGATACCAAGCTTCCAACTCTTATTCTGGCCATATGGGCCATGTAGAGCAATCGGACCCATTTGAGAAATCCCTCTCCTGCTCCAACCTACTGGAGAACTTGCCACATACAGGGCCATTCTACCGAATCGAAGACCTGTTTGATGTCTAACAGTGCCAGGGCACAATCGTCATCCATCAGACGTGGGGCATGCCATACATGTGCCAAGCATCGTAGATTATAAGTGGTACTACGCTTGGGTATAAACCCCGCTTGGTTTGTATGGATAAGGTGGGACACCTTCGGGAGAAGGCATGCCACCGGAATCACACTAAGTATTTTCACGTTTATATTTAGAAGTGAAATCTGTCTGCAGGAGTTGGCTAGTAGAGGGTCCCTGTCAGGGTTTTGTATCATGGCCACCACCGCCTCTTGCATTGAGGGCGGTAAAGTGCCAGACGAGAGTGCTTCGTTGTAGACCTCCCCAGGCGGTCAGCCAGCAGGGGGCGAACTTCTGATAGAATTCCGCCGCGAGCACATCGCTTCCGCAGCTTTTGGCACATTTGAGATGCTGAATAGCTATCATGATTTCTTCTTTTTTTATCAGGGCAAAGCATGCAAATGTTCTTATTGGAAAGATCTGGGATTACAAAAAGCTATTAAAAGGTAAAAATCTGCAGACAACTATGTATGAAAAATAAAAGGACCTCGCATGACTTATTAACAACTGTTACTTCAAAAACTGCTACTTCAAAATACAATCTAGGTGACTTGGATGTCAACCAAGATGGCTGCGCATTCCTGATTTCATTACAAGATGGGAGGCTATCATTATGTATTAACTCCTTTACCAGAGATCAACTCCCCAATAAGATTTGGTAAGAAACAATTCGCTCTAGTTCTAGTCTTTCTTTTTTCTTTTTTACTAGCAGAACAATGAGAGGGAAAAGCAATATAAATCACATAACAGCTCACCACTTATCACAAGATACATCAAGACATAATCTTTAAAAAAGTTAACTACACTTTATACCAATAAAGTGAACACATTAGAAATCATTAAACAGTATACGACTAATTAAGCATATCTTCATAGATTGGTTAAAAACACAAGTCCATCTAGTTTCTCCACAGCATATTGTCATATACAAACAATTCAGCTACCACATCAACTGACTTGGAATTTTAAGTGATTGGAAATTTAAGTGATCCAGGCATTAACAAACAACAGTTTGCCAACAGCATAAGCACATACGCATATCATCTACAATTTGTCAGCGTTTCATAATAACTATCACAATAATCAAATTCTTCGGACATACTACCCTGCCTGTTTCCACTGGTGCAAATGAACAAGTTACTTACATTCTGTAACACTCTTTCTGGTGGATACTCTATCAAACTACAGATTCTTCACCTTAGAATACTTCCCAGGCACCAGACTGGATCAAGAGAATGTTGCAGCACTTGTACAGCAATCTGCCAAGTGGTGTGTTGCAGCTCAGTGCTGGCTCCATACCACCTCAGAAGTGATTGGGCAGAACCAATAGATCTTGCAGAACTGTGTGGCAAAGCGTCCTTTCCCCGGGACTTGGCAGTCAAGAAAATAGTGCTTCATGAACATGTGTACCAATAACCATGTCGTAGCATGGCAAATAGCAAGGACAGGTACCTCTTGCGTCAATGCAGTGGTAGCGTTTATGGCCCTGGTTAAATGGGCTTTCAGACCTTCTGTGGGCTGCTTCTTTGCCAATGCACAGCATATTTTAGTGCAGAGGACTGTTCACCACAACAAGTTACTCTTCTGCACAGCCTTCACTTTCTTTGCTACAGAGAACTCCACAAAAAGCTGATCATCCACTCAATAACCCTTGATATAATCTATTTTACAGTTTAAAGCCCTTTTTGGGTCCAACTGATGGAGCCTCTCTTTCTCTTTTGAGGGCTGAGAGGGAACAAAGAATGCTGGGAGAATGATGGACTGCCCAATGTGTCATGACTTTTGATAAGCAGGCCACTAAAGTCCATAAAAAAGTAGTATAGGGTGGTTGCACTGATGGTGCTTGCAGTTCATTCACGCAACGAGCAGACAATCACAATAAGGAAGACATTCTTCAAGATCAGGAAATCCAGCGAACAGCTTTGCATAGGCCTGAACTGCGTACACATGAGGAATGTCAAGACCAAGTTAAGATCACACTGTGGCATCACAAACAGTTTGAGAGGAATAATGCATGTCAAACTTTAATAAATGGTGAACAGGTGACCGTGACAAGGATGGTTGGTTCGACAAATGTAGAAAAGCAAAAAATAACCATTTACAGTGTCCACTGCAAGGCGTTGCTGGGCTAAAGACAAAACATAAGGATGTATGACAAATTTGCCTCTAAGGAGTCTGTGGCCCGAGCACCACACCAGGATCCAAATTTGTCTGAGTGCCCAGCATAAATGGATTTCGTGAAGGGGTGTTTGGCAGTGACCTTGCACCACCTCTAGACGTGGATGCCACTAGTTATTTGCCAGATGACGTCTACTCATTTACTCTGCTCTGGCACTGATCGATCCTCACCAGCTGGTAGCTGACCCAAAAGATGCCCTGGCACTATAGCCACCTCCAGAAATACAAAGCTGTGTTGGACAGGACGCAGGGGCCTACCCCGCTCTGCGTGCTTTGCTACAGTACCATACGATGGTGGTGTTATGAGTGAAAGCCTATACCAGCCTTTCCTTGTTGGACAGTAGGAAGGCCTTTAGGGCCAGATGAATGGCTTGTAGCTCCAGTAGGTCCTTGTTGATGGACCCACTGGGATTTTAGATTCCACAGCAGGGCTTGCATATGTCATCTGGTGTAGCTGACCAGAAGGATGCATGAGGCTAAGAGGCAAAGAAGTCTTTGAGCCTCCTCACCTGGATCCATGATTGAGATTGAAACATCTGGATCAAAGCCTGAATGTTCTAGACTTGTTGCTGTGGAGGAAAAAGCCTGTACTCCACCTGGTCCATGAAAGCTCCAATGAGTGGAAGCCTCTGTGACGGAATCAGGTGGACTTTGGCTCATTCAGTGTGAAACCCAACCAGGATAAAAGTTCTGCCATTGTCTAGGGATGGTACACAACTTACTGACTGACTCGAGCCACCCTTCAGCAGCCAGAGCCGATGTACAAGAATACAGGAACCTAGGAACTACAAAGATGGGCAGCGACCACTGCCATCATTTTCGTGAACATCTGCAGGGTGCTGGTAAGGCTGAATGGGAGCACAGCAAACTCAAAAAGCTCCTGGCCCACCCTGAACTCCAGGCTCAACCTGAACTGCAGGCAATGCCTGTGGGACAGCAGGACAGGTATATGAAAATAAGTGCCCTGCAAGTCCAAGGACACCATCCAGTATCCCAAGCATGAAGTGCCCCTCTTTTTTTTCAGGATGAGGAAAAAGCAGGAATGACAACCACCATCTTTCTTAGAGTCGGGTACCCTCTTTATGGCACCGTTGGAGAGTACCAGGTGTACCCACCTGTAGCGGGATTGACAGGTGCTCTGCTGAAATTCGTGTGAGAGGGATATTGAGTGGGGAGAAGAGAAAGAGTAGGGTGCAGCCTGTTTAAAAAATGTGCAAGGCCGATCTGTCAGACGTGATGGATTGCCAATCGGGGGTGAAGTGCTGGACCCTCCCACCTACTGGTTGGTTATGCATGTGTTGCTGAGGGCAAACTAAAGCAGTTTGTTGGCCATTGTTGAAGGGGAAGAGGAGTTGGAGGATTGGTGCCCCTGCTGGCCAATGCGTTGCCTGGTGGATTACCATTTGCAAACCACGAAAGGACTTAAAAAGAAATACATATATATAACAGTGCACTTTCTTTCACTTCTGTCACACCAACTTGTTTATACATATTTGCATAATATTTTCAAGACTGAAATTGAATGACTATTTCAGTACATATGGTTGTGCGTTATTCATTTTTGAATGAAATAACACATTACGTTATCCAAGGGAACCACTGTGTTTGGATTCTAGTAACTCGACCACTGAGGCAGCACCAAGCCTATTGTGGTGCACAACATCTGCCAATACTGAAATATGCTCACTGTGAGGGGCCCATCTGCTTTTTCAGTGTTCAAGCCCACAACAATCTTGACCCCTGAACCACCTGTTTTGACAAGAGTCAATCCACAAGAAGTGTCTCCATCCTTGGATTTCCTGTCTGTCGACGATCTATTCCAGTGCATATGCCCATTCACCTCGTCACTGGTTACTGAATCAAGAAAGAGAGGTCGTAGTGTAGACCATTCCTATGCTCTTATAACAAGCATGCCATCCTCTAGGGCAGTAACCTCTGGACTTCGCAGAGACTTCATGACATCATCATCGACTGGGAAAGAATGAATGTAACTCAGCTAATTTGCAGCACAAGAAAAAAGACTTCCTACTTTTCGGAAACAAAATGAAGAAAAGTGTACTAAAGCACCGTTTGTATCTAATTGTAACTTTTTGTTTTTACATTCCTTATGTATCGAGCCTTACTAGTAAAACAATGAAATAGTCTGCCTTTTTGGTTTGTCAATGCGCATATAATCTTCAATATAATTTTATATATATTGAATGTCTTAAATGCATCCTATCTCAATTATCATTACGAGGATGTCATGAATACTCTGAGAGTTCATTTTCAGACTTTGTAATTCTCATCGTGTTGTCCTTTCTAATATTTCCATTGCCTCTTATTCAGGCATTTTCCTTTTCTTTCAAAGCAAGTGTAAAGTTTAAACAACTGGTTTTATCATTATGATAATCGAGTTAACCCATCTTTTACCATACTTTTGTAGTCTTATTGTCGGCTTAGCGTCTCCTAGTTCAGTTATTGTTTTCAAAATATAAGATAGGATGGATAATCAGATCCTATAAAAACCCAGGTATCGAGACGTTTTAAAGAGGAACTTCTTTTCGAGGCTATAGTTCAGAGGTCACGCCAGTTTGCTGCACAAGCCCCAGTCAGAGCCGACAGAAGGTAGAAGTGGCCGTGATCCGGCTGCTGTTAATGTTCCAGGCTTCCCTATCATTCTTGGGGCATAAAGGGGGGGGCCAAGAACGCGCAGATTTATCTGTAACATGCTGGAGTCTCTAATGTAAAATGCCAGCTTCTTTTGACATTGACTTTTCGAACGTATATTTTTTGGTGTACAACTTAGATTTGAGGGGAATGTTATGCTGTTATACTGTCTTTTATTTTTGAGAATGGATTAATGAAAACGATTAAACTAAACTAAAATGATGGAGGTGTACATTGCAGTCCTGCAAGGAACAATCAGAGACAGGATGTGAGCAAGTTCAAATGGAAATTGGTAAACATCCACATATAAACACACACTTTTATATCAGCATAGTGTTGAGGGCTTCAGACACTAAAGGAACTATCACACTCCTCTCACCCTCTTTCTAAGGCCTCACCTACAGAAAGTTTTTTAGAGGGCTGTTGTTGAAAGACCTCTTGTGGGCCATATTGAAAACTTGCTGTGGGCTTAGAGCCAGCCCACTGCTCACCATTGGCTGGCTTTGTCACTCTGATTTCTTTACCTTTGTTCAATGGCTTTCCTTCCTTTTCTGGTGTTTGTACTGTCCCTGTAGCATAGCTTTACTATCCTTGACTGGATGATCTGTATCCTCTCATTACTCACATTCACAGAACTACTTTTTTTTCTTTCAGCACTCCATGAAAGTACATGTGTTTTCTTGGTCTCTCTCCTTAAGCTGCTTCACTCCCTCAAATACCTCCCCCATCCTGCACCCTATATGTTGCTCACTCTGCCTCATGGTTTAAAAAAAAAAAAATGTCTCCACATCCTCTGTTTCGCCCCCAACCACCCACTGTTCATTTCTCCGTTGATCCCTACTCCCCCCTCTGTGGTCCTTAAAGATTTTTTTCTAATTTGCAATTTTTCAGAGAGGCAGTCAGCTGCATTTGCTGCCAGGCTCCTCCGTCTTTTAAACATGCTTTCACACGTGTTAAAATTATTATTTTTTGTTCTAAGTGGCATTTGCTATCTTGGAACGATAAATACAAAAAAAAAATTGCCGGCCATGTCATGCCATATGCGTGCGCATATGTCATGCATGTCAATGTGCTATTACTTTTTTTTAAACTATGCTCTACAGTATTGGCAAAAAAACATTACCAAACGTAACAAGTCACAATGGTAAGACATACTGGCTTTGCCAATGCTTGTTTTCCTCGACTGCCGATTGCTGTGACCATATCTGCTAGCTCATGATTGAGGGGAAGTTCAATATTGAAGAGGGTAATCCTTTTGAACTGAAGGAATGCTAAACAATTTTAAGACTGTAATGCAGGTTTGAAAAGGCACCTCACTTTATTGAAGTCTATATAGACACGTTACATTTTAGAAGAGTGAATAGTACTGAAAAGAGGGTAACTTGACAGGTATGGGTGGCGTATAATGGTTCAACTTTCTCAATCACTTGCCATTGTAAAATGAACCAACGTGTGTGCTTATTGATTTCCCTTGAATACAATGTATGCAATGTTAAATATAATCCTGTTAAAAAAAATATGTTATGTAATGCCTGACCCCCTCCCCCACCTCCAAGGTGGCATGTGTTGAATGTGCTAATTATCATACCCCATAAAATCTCACACTAAAATGTTCGGAATTTAGCGGCTGCAATAATTATTGCCTATTTCAACGTTTGGGGAATAACATGTGGATTCTGGTGCTTAATGCATCAAAATCAATATTTTCCACTAAGTACCTAGCCTTTGCCCCTTGTTAAATTGCAACAGGTTTTATATGCTGAAATTCACTGAAGGGTGTGAACTTTAGCACAGCAGGTAACTACGGGGTGGAATAAACCATGTACCACTTCCAACTGCGATCCCTGTGCAAACAGGTGTTTGCACAAGGATCACAATTTAATGGCCCACCTATAATCAAGCCTAAAATTTGTAGTAGAATCACTACTTACAATCTTCTTAACACCGTGCTTGCAGGCCAAGAAGACAACGATTACAAGCACCCTGTGGCAGATGCAATAACTATCGTACCTAATTAAATCTAACACTGAGGAATTTAGGGCCTGATTGCGAGCGCGCAGGCCTCCCACTGCTGTGCTTGCAGTGACGGTACACCATCCGCCGCATTACAACTTCAAAAGTCGTTGCGGTGGAGGACCACCGGCTGCTCCAGGGAACACTAGTTCCGCCATCGCCAGGGAGCTGCGCCACAATGTAAGATGCTCAGAGGGACTGGCGCAATCCTGCTGAGCATATTACGAGTTCCACCAACGCCAGCCATTTCATGACAGGAGCCCGCCATGAAAAGGCTGGTGGTGGAGGAACAAAGTGGGCCCTACAGGGCCCCCCTGCCCCCACCGCCATGGGGTACATTCAGGGGGGCACAACATGTGCCCCACTGTCTGTATTCCCCAAAGTTCCAGCACAGCATGGACGTCACAGTCCATGCCGTGGTGGAACTTTTTTGCTATTCCCATTGCAGTGCCTGTTTTCCAGGCACCGCCATGGGAAAGGCGGAAGATCGTCCACCTTACATGAGTTCAACTCGTAATAAAGCGGGCGGTCCTTGCGGGGCTTTGGCGCAGCTGTGCCGGCGGAGAGCCAGTGCAAATGTGCCAAAGTCATAATCAGGCTCTTAGATTTCATTGGGTGTGAGAAATATTGCATATTTCGACTTTCGAGGCAATAACATGAGGATTTTAATATTTACTGCTAAATACCAGGCTTTTTCCTTTGTTCAATTCTGGCAATTTTGAAAAAGTACTATATATGTAGGCAGGGGCTGCCCCAGGAAATGGGAAAAGATCTGGCGTAATTAGAACTTATATCGTGGACTGGCCCAGCAGGATAGGAGCAGCACCCCATATCAACGGACATGATACTCCCTCTGCAGTGGAGGCTCAAGACTTGGGGGACGAAAGGGTAAGGGCGGACGGAAGTGTTTTGGGGGTTCAAACCCATCCATTGATATAAAGGTTTGTGTACGAGACAGTGAAATTTGCAAACCTTATTACTTATCTCTAAAATATTTAATTAAAATGTTTAAAAAAAATCTGGCAGATTTGAGCTACAGAAATGTAAGGGGGGATACTAAATTTACCGCACATGATAATTATCAGGTGTGATAAACATCACTACCCGTATGATTGCAATCCCTGCCAAATCAGATGTTTGTCTAGAAATTGTAATCTAATGGACAAGCTATAATTAGGCCTTCCTTCCAAGTTTCTCACTTTGCTATCCCGCAAGTTTATGCCAGTTTTAACCCCTTCCATGCGTGGAATGGCCGGAAGCCGTCCGACGCTACAGTGCTCGTCGGACAGCTCCCGGCCGTCCGCGCACATGACACCAGAGGGATTTCTTTTATTCCAAAACAGTCTTGGGAGTTGGGGAATAGCTTTCCTAGCTCCCTAGGCTGTTCTGGGTTTTCACCGAAATGACGATCAGCGCGCACGTCGCGCTGACGTCATTTCACTGAAAATGGAAGTGAAAGTGAAACGAGCTGATCAGCTCAATTCACTTTCACTGCCTCGGTGCTCAGGGGCTATCTCAGCCCCTGAGCACCGAGGCAGGCGAGAGAGGTATCATTGGAAAGGTGAGAATCTCCCCTTTCCGATGGTACCCTCCCTGTAGATCCCCTCCTTCCTAGTGGATCCCTGGTTGGGGGATCGCCCTAGACACCAGGTATGTTTTTGTTTTCATATAAAAGAGGGGTGGGGGCTGCCGACAAAGGGCATGGCCATGCCTCCACCCCACATAAATGGGTACCGAAGTATTTCTGCCTCTCCTAGGGGTGAGGTGAGGCAATAGCCCCCGATCTGCAGAAAGCATACTAGACACCAGGGACTATTTTGTTACTTAGTGTAGGGGTGGGGGCTGCTCAGAATGGGCATGTCAATGCCCCCACATCCCCATAAAAATGGGCACAGTCTTTCTGCCCTCGGGGGCATATGGGAGCAATACCCCCTGATCTAGCCCGGGGGGGCAGAAAGCCCACTATGCTTAAGGGACTATTTTTATTTCTTAGTGTAGGGGTGTGGCCTCCCCAGAATGGGCACGCCAATGACCCACTCCCCCCATAAAAAATGGCCACAGTCTTTCTGCCCCCCCCCCCGGGGAGGCAGAAAGCCCACTAGGCACTGACACATTGTTTGCAATGTGCCAAGCTGTGTATTTTGGGCCCTAGCTCAGCCGGCACAAACGGAACCCTAGCAAACCTGTACATTTGTGAAACCTAGACACTCAGAGGAATCCAGGATGGGGTGACTGGTGTGGCTCTCTCCAGGTTCTGCTACCCAGAATCCCTTGCAAACCTCAAACTTTGTAAAAAAAAAAAAAAACATTTTCCTCACATTTCTGTGAAGGAAAGTTCTGGAATCTGCAGGGAGCCACAAACTTCCACCCACCCAGCATTCCCACAAGTCTCCCGATAAGAATGGTACCTCACTTGTGTGGGTAGGCCTAGTGCCCGTGATAGGAAATGTCCCAAAACACAACGTGGACACATTACATTTTTCCAGTGAAAACTGACCCTTTTCTCGCATTGTGCCTAGCTGTGGATTTTGGACTCTAGCTCAGCCGGCACCTAGGTAAGCCTAGCAAACCTGTACATTTTTGAAAACTGGACACCCAGGGGAATCCAGGATGGGGTGACTTGTGCGGCTCTCATCAGGTTCTGTTACCCAGACTCCCTTGCAAACCTCAAACATTGTAAAAAAAAAACAAAAAAAAACATTTTCCTCACATTTCTACGATGGAAAGTCCTGGAATCTGTGGGTAGCCAAAAACTTCCACCCACCCAGCATTCCCCCACCAAGAGCAGCAGCGCTTATTTCCTGGAAAGCACTGTTATTAGTTAACTTGCCGTGGAGAGGCCCACAGAGGTAGTGCCGTTGACTTTAAACCACAACAGATGCAGAAAAACACGCATAAATAAGATGAAAACTATCGAATTTCTCAAGTGCTTTACAGGTAATATTAGAAGTGATGGACCTACAAGTGATGAGAACGCACATGGTGGAACAGAGCGACAAGCAGCCTGGAAGTAAAGAGGAAACCATTTGTTTTATGGTATAATTACATTTGTATTACTAAAAGGCCTTCAAGCAACAAGACGCTGCCTTGCTACTGTAACTACTACAGGTTTCCGTTTCAGCGGAAAGAACGACGCTCGTGTTATGCACTATTTTAGTTATTTCTAGACCAAATATAATGACAGTTACCACCTTGACTGTTGGTAAAAGGCAATCTAAAATTATGCAAAACAAGGACCTGAATATTTTCAGATTGTAACAAGAAATTATGCGCATACATTCACGCTACAAAAACATACATTTTATATCACTTTTTAAAACATCTTCCAAAAGACTATAGCTTTTAGCATTAGATTTAACACAACACTAGAAGCGAGGATTAATTGTAAAAGACTGATATGGTAAAAAATAGAACAAGCATTGGCTTAGAACATCTGCACTTGAGGGCTGACAAAACAATAAAAAGTGTCTTCCCCAGTACAAAACAGTTTAAACATGCATTGGCATAGCCAATAGGTCTCGCTTTTGGGACCTTATAAGTATTTAGTTATGCAGCAACAATACCTTTGTGCAACAACATCAACTGTTGCATGGCTAAACACTTATAAGGTCCCAAAGGCGAGACCTGTTGGCTATGCCAATGCTTGTTTATTGTGGCTATCTTGTTCACAAAGAATGCATTTAGCGTGTCACACAGACTCTGTGACGGTGTGACAGGGAGGGTCACCCTGTCTAAATTAGAAAGTTCGTTAACAATTCTAAATATTTCCTTAGATTTATTAGGTGCCTCAAGGATTTTATTCGTGAAATGACTGATTTTAGTTTGCCTCACGAGAGACTTATACATTTTAAGTTGTTGGATATAACTGGTTCTCAGGGCTGGCGAATATTCCGATCGCATTCGCACTAAATTTATACTGCAAATGGCACATAATTAATCAAAGTGACATAATGCCGAAATTTTGCTTAGCAAGCGTAATGCGGAATTTCACATAGCAAACGTAATTTGAAATTTCTGAAATTATACTAATGAAGCCAGTGTAATTTACATTTTTTCCCGGGCCTACTTTTCTCCTCTAACTCCATGTGTGATCTATGCCAGCTCTGTTAACAATATTCTCTTCATTTTGTCTTTCACTCCTTGCCAGAACCTCTGATAGCCCCTTTACTGGACATAGGCTACTTTTGGAAAATGAGTTTCCCATATGGAAAAGCAAATGCAGTGGCTGAGGTCTGCTGTCCCTTGAAGGCCATGATCCTTGAATTTGGCCAATCACAGGGGTTGCAAATTGCACCAGCCTAATTAATATTCAATACTTGGTCATTTTGCGACCCCTTGCAAAAGTACAATGTGCAGAGTGACCAGTTAGCACAGAGGTCTTATTATAAAGTGCACATCCATTTGCAAACCAGTCAATGTACAAATTGCACATCATGGTTTGCAAATAGATATTTGTAGATCGGGTCCTTAGAGCAAAGGAATCGTCTCTGATCTTTACAGATTAAATGTACTCTATGATTGGAACTACAGCATTTCACCGGGGTGCCGGTCTATGGCAAAACCTTTGATAAAGAAGATGTGAACAATTGTATCTATCTCGCTCTGAAAGAGGAGCTATAGATCTGGTCGTAACTCTAGGAATGACACAACACCGAATGTATCCAGCAAGCTTCTGCAAGCTAGTGGGGAGTGGAAAAGTAAATCCTGGTTAATTACATACTTCTTAAGTTAAATGGTTTAAGCAGCAATGCTAAACTGTAAACATACCTTGTTGTGCACTAAAGGTGCTGGCTGATAGCATATGTGCCCCTTCTAGACGCGGACAGACAGTCACTGTCACCTAATACTTTAGAGCAAAAACAGAATAGAATACGAGTCCTATCTAGAAGAGTGTATTTTGCAAAACAAAGTGAAATTGTGAGAGGGGGAAAATATATTAGCTGAATAAAATTGCATACTGTATTGTTATTGCCCCAAGACAAAAAGTACAATTAAAAAATAGATAGATAGATAGATCGATCGATCTTCTGGCCAGTTAAATGAACAACCTTTCAACCTTGTACAAAGAAATAAAGCGTTCTATGGTATACACACTCGTAAACTAGGTACCCTCTGAATATTCGATATCTCATTTACACCCGAATGAACCAATAGCAACCACCATTTAAAACTACATCGAACATTCCAATCATCCCTCATTCAACAATTTCACACCATGTCAAGATGACTACAGTCAACAAGAATTCCCAGGATCTAGATTTCTGAGATCACTGCAAGGCCATACAAGTATAGAAATATACGCAATTCCCTATGGAAACAGTGATCACAAAATAGCATGTCATTCAATTGTTAACAGTAGCCTCTGATATTTACAGTGTTTAGAAAAAGCAGGGGGGAGGGAGGGTTGTTTCATTAGGGGCGCGTAATCCGGGCTGACTGCTGCTCTGAGGGTCATCTTTGAAATATCCATTAAGACAGAATGGAGCTCATGTATTCCTTTAGATGCTCCAACCTGAGACAATGCGGAACTGCTTCGTTGGGGCTGGACTGTTCCCATGAGGCACAGGGTCAAGACTGATTTGCTTATGTCCAGGTCTAAACTGGGGTGGCATGGTGAGCAAAAGAATGATGGATTTAACCCAGATCTCTTGACTGGGGTGAATGTTTTGATTTGTTCTGCATTCCGTCCATCAATTGTGTGTCTTTCGTTGGGGCCACGAGACGCTATAGAGACTCATATTAAATAAAGAGTCACTTGTACTCGTGCTCACATACATTATGTGGTGGAGAACTATCTAGATACTGGTAAGGGCTTTGAATGTTCAGAAAGATTACACGTTTCAAAATAATACATGGTACTTAAAAAATCTTGTTGAGAATATAAAACAAAGGCATTCTGCACATTGTAATTCTAAGTACCCTTAGACTGAGACCAGGCACGCTGAATGTATCACTATGCAGAGCGTGGGCCAGGGATGTATATAAAGCACACACTGCCTACCGCTTCTATTTTTAAGACGTTAGCCACCCTTTAACAATACTCCCTACTATTTTGACCCAGTTTCACGCCAGGGTGGAACCAGCAAACGGGTCTGGAACACAGAGACTAAAGGCGCGTTCTTTTTGTGACAAATATCTTTGTTTTTGGGCAGTGGCTACCACATGGCAAACAGTTATCATACGGCTTTATAATATGAAAATATTGTATACCACACTCTGGTGCCTTGCTGAAGGCTTTCCATGCAGAGTGCAGATAGGAATCACCCACTGCGCGAGCAGAATCAAATGTATAAAACCAAACGATGCATAGCAATGTGCGAGCGGCAGTAAAACCCTCCACCCCCACCCCCAAAAAAAATCACATTTCAACATTCTTCATTACTCGGACCCCTACGGAAATCACATATCTGAAAATACTCAGCTCAATAGTAATGAATATCAAATATGCACATTTTGTAAGTATCAAAAATATGCTTATAAAGTGGTTTCATTTATTCACCTCCTTTGGGTAATATATTCAAAGCAGCGGTGCCTCGCGTACCCTGCTCTGTGCCCACGGTTTCTGCTGCTTGCTGGAATAGGAAGAAATGGTGCCAATGTCGAGATAATTGGGTCAAAGTTTCACCCTCCCTCCTAATTGAAACCGGCAAAGACACCACGTGAGGCGCGAACCAGCAGGGACAGCTGTGCAAAAGTGCCTCTCCCATTAGCAGAAACGGCGCTGACAAGGTCTGAAATAATTGAAAGTGACTCCAGATTTCAGCACCCCTCTTTGTTCATAACTCTTTCCCCATACCGACCACAGCTGTAAATCGCTTTTAGAGATGTGTTACATTATACGCTGCGCTTCACATGGACTATATAACCAGAGACTAATCACAAAGGGAAACAGCCCACCCCGTGCCCTATCTGGCTGCGCTATCATTCCCCGTTAAAACCAGCTTTCTTGTGACTTTAAACGGAGCCCTATAGAATTCGGGGTCTGGGCGTAAACATGTTGATGTTTCCGTTTCTGCCCGGAGCGTGGGCGCGAAGAGAGAGCACACCCACCAGCCGCTGCCACCCCTAACTGCATGCCCGGGATGCTGGACTCGGAGCGGGTGGAGAGGGTGCTGAGGCAACCGAAGGGCTAGGATGTAGGTGGAAACGGTAAAACACGCGCATGAATCAAAGCTGCGTCTTCTGAGCCCCACAGAAATAACAAGCAGCACAAAAGCCAAAACCGCTGCATTGTCAAACATCACGTGACCGCCTCTCATCACAAGTGCTTATCTTCACGGTGTTTGCACCAGTGCGTTTTTCATTTTTTTTTTCAGTTCGCGAGCGCGGCAGCCTGCTCAGCTGACCAGACGCTCGTGCGTCATGGCCTTTTGCCTGCGATTACCCGCACGGCCGGCATGTGTTTCCAATTATCGCGCCCGCGTCTGGGCACAATAATTGGAAACAGATGTCTGCCGCGCGCGTAACCGCAGGGAAAAGGCCATGACGTACGAGCGTCTGGTCAGCTTTCGAAACCTCCTAACTTAAAGTCTCGCCAGAGCAGCGCTTGCGCGCTACTCGAGGCTCGACCTAAAAAGGAATGATTTGTATGTACAATGCATGAATTAGATAAATATGTAAATATGTGTTGACAGAGTGTACCTTTCAGATGTAAAACTGTCCCTCGTGAATTCAACTGGAGGCAAATAGATACACCCAAACACCCAAAAGAAGAAAGCTATGACTAAAATATTCCTGTGGGCTCATCTAAAATGTGATTGACAATGTCTCAAATCAATGGATGAAACAGGGTGAACTAAAGCCTCTCAAGGAATGTAGAGATATTATTAAACGTCAAGGCTATATATGACATGTGTTGTAATCCATTTATTATGTTTGTAAAAATGAATGCTGAAATTGCTTGGGTTCTGCAAGTACTCCCGGGTTTCCTAAAGCATTTCTTACAGAAACTCCAACATGCACAACCCTCTCAACATTACGATGCAAAAATGAAGTCTCTCATAATAGCAGTAAACGATAAGATACCGAGACTGAGGGGAAAAATGCCACTTAAACATCAAATTTAAGATGCACTCCTGCGGTTGATACCCACTTGTAGTGGTACCAAGTTATGTTATGTTAACATGTTTTGTATAGCGCACAGCTGCCTCAGCAAAGAGGCGTCCCAGCGCTGAAGCAGAACATAGAGGCTGGAAATCAGAAAAGGCACTAGGCTGTGGGGAAAAGATGGGTTTTAATAGCTTTGCGAAAGACCATGTAATTCTCCATGGCACGAATGGAGTATGGCAGACCATTCCAAAGCTTGGCAGTCAAGAGACGGAAAGAGCGTCCGCCCGACCATACCCTCCTCATACGAGGGACAGTCGCCAGGTATTGTCCAGTTGAGCGAAGTTGGCACGTAGGGGAGTAAGATGACAGCAGATTGGACAAAATAGCCGGAGAGGAAAGTTTCAGGATTTTGAATGCAGTGCAGAGGACCTTAAACTCCACTCGGTTGACGACAGGAAGCCAGTGCAGCCGACGGATTGCCATAGAGGTGGGGCACGTTCTCGGGAGACCCAGCAGGGTTCTAGCCGCCGCATTAGTACAGTAGCTTTACGTGGGTAGCAGTTGTAAGAGAGGTGCCCAATCAGCAGTTACCCTTCATAGCAATGCGTTCTTCTGTTTTAAGAGGTGTCTCCAATAACAAAGATGTTCAGTTCAAGCAACAGTGCCCAACCCTGGTGTATCCAGCAGTAGGATGACAAATATGGATAGCTTAGTGTCAAAGGTAAAGCTACGGCTTTAACACTGGCCGTGTAGAACTAATATATACCAGCATGCAAGGCATCACTTGTATTATGAACTTAAACCGACGATTAAATGCCAATTAAAAACCTCCAAAGGGCTTTTTGTTTATCACACAAATATATGCAGAATCCGAAACAGCAGTACCCGACCAATCTAAAAGCAATTTACATTGTACCAAGCCTATAATAATATGGCTCAAAATATCCTACTTGGGAAAAAGAAAGGTTGTACCTATGCTCGACTAATATTTGCGCTGGACTGTGATTGCGGATATTAAGCCAACATTAACATACCATGCTGCTGTTGGGTATTGGCTTTTAGGGTCGCTCATGTGCCTGATGAACAAGTTACTTACCTTTGGTAACGCCTTATCTGGCAGACTCGATCTAGCTACAGATTCCTTCCCCAGGCATCAGAATGGATTCGTAAACTTTGAGGAGTAGTACCCCTGAGCGGTGGTAGGTTGTCATCACCAGAAGTGACGTGCGTGGTCAGTTTCTTTCGAAACTTTCCACACCAGATGCAGAGCCACAAGGAACACGGACCACAGGTGTGCAAATCTAGGACCATTATAAGGAATAATCCTTAACTCTATAATCCTGTGGCAGAGCAGGGAGGATGAGTGGGTCGGTAAGGAATCTGTGGCTAGAGAGAATCTCTACCAGATAAGGCGTTACCGAAGGTAAGTAACTTGTTCATCTGATCGAGACTTCTAGCCGCAATTCCTTACCTTATAAGAGATACTCAAGCAATACCTTCCCAGAGGTGGGGCTGCGATACGGATTATACTAAGAAGTCCTGTAGGACTGAAAGGGCAAAATGACCATTACGCCAGGCCCAACCATCTAGGCAGTAGTGCTTCATAAATGTGTGTAAGGAAGCCCACTTTGCATGACAGATATCCAGGAAAGGAACTCCGCAAGCTAACACAGTGGTTGTAGCTTTGGCTGATAGAGTGAGCATGCAAATAATCAGCAGGTTGCTTTTTGGCCAGTGCGTAGCGGGATTTTGATGCAGAGAACAATCCATCGTGAGATGGTCTACTTCTGTACCGCCTTCCCTTTATTTGCTCCAACATACCCCACGAAGACTTAATCGTCCACCCGAAAATCACAAGTGCGATCAAGGTAGAATGACAACACACTTTTTGGGTCCAGTCAGTAGTCTCTCCTCTTCTTTAGAAGAATGAGGCAAAGCGTAAAAGGCAGGCAAAGTGATGGACTGGCCTACATGGAAAGGAGTAACCACCTTCGGTAAGAAGGATGGCGTAGTTCGAAGAGTCAGTTTGTCAGGGTAGAAGGTAAGGTATGGAGTATGAGCAGAGAGCACCTGTAACTCACTGACACTCGGGCACATGTTATCACCATTCGAAAGGCCATTTTCATGGTCAGAAGCCTGAGTGGTCAGTTATGAGGCGGCTCAAAGGGAGTGCACATCAGGAAAGTGAGAACCAGGTTAAGGTTCTACTGGGGCATAAAAAAGGTGCTGGTGGGGAACAAGTGTTGGAGACCTTTCAGGAACCTAGAATAAACAAAAGACCCTGGGAGGGTGGGGGGCCGGAGAGAGGGTCAACATGTTTATCTGCACACCATGCCACAAACTTGCTCCAACGGCGGGAATATACCATCTTGGTGGAGGGACGTCTGGCTGCCAAGATAACATTGCAGACTCTAGGTGGAAGGTGAGTGGTTACTTGTTGCCGCTCAATCTCCACGCATGAAGGTGAAGCGTTTTCAAGTTCGGGTGCAGAACCCTGCCCTGCTGCTGCTACAGAAGATCCTCCCGAAGAGGCAGCCTGATCGGAGGGCCAATGCTCAAGCTTAACAGGTCGGGATACCAGAAACTGCGTTCCCAATCCGGAGACACAAGAATGACTTGGGACCGGTTGTTCTTGGTCTTTTAGAGAACTCGGGGCAGGAGTGGTATTGGCAGAAAGGCATACAGGAGGCTTGAGCTCCATTTGACATGAAAAGCGTCTCAGAGCAAGAGTTGTCTGAAACTCTAGCGCACAAAAATGCTGACATTATACATTCTCAGCGGAGGTGAACAGATCAAACCAAGGATCTCCCCACTGTAGTCTAGTCGTCTTCTATAGCGCATAGCGACCCGAAGGCCTCCCAGCACTCCATCAGTCAACGTACAGTCAACTTAACCAGCAAGCCATCTACCATAGAGCCAGGTCTTCAAGGCCTTTTGAAAGGAAAGCTCATTTGACCACTGGCAAAGGGGAATGGTTTTCCAGAGTTTGGGGGCCGGGTAAGAAAGAAAACGGCCACCCCACAGGGATCTCTTAAACCTGGGAATTTGTAACAAATGAGATGAGGAGGATATAAGTGGCCTTCCAGGAATGTAAGGAGTAGCCAACGATCTTAATAAGACAGGACCTCTCTTGAAGAGTGATCTATATAGGAAACATAGAGCCTTAAATTGAACCCGCTTCTCAACGTGAAGCCAGTGAAGATCTCTCAGAGCAGTTTGAGCTGATTGATGCCTGGGAAGATTCATCAGAAGCCGCGCAGCTGCATTCTGAATAGTTTGTACCCTTTTTGTCACAAAACAATGTGACCCCAGGTACAAAACATTGCCATAATCAAGGCGAGAGATGACCAAGGACTGAACAATCAGTCTTCTTGCTAGAAAGGGGACTAGATTCAATACCTTCCTTAATAGCCTCAAGGCATCAAAACAGTTAGCCTCCAGTTTATTTGCTTGGTGACCCATGGTGAGGCTGGAATCTAGCCACATCCCAATGCTCTTTATCACCCCTTTTAAACTGGGGAGTTCTTCCAGATTGTTAGGGACAAGAGTTGTAGGAAGCTGTAGGAAGAGACCTTGCATCAACTCCAGATGTAGACGCCATTTGGGATCAGCCAGGCATCGACAGCTGAGTTCGTCCATTCTGGCGTTCAGAGAGCCCGCCAGGTGTTAAACCACTCGGGATATGTCCTGGTGTTCCAGCCATGTTGAGAGACGCAAAGCCTCTTGACAGCGGGTTCACGACCCCACCCTGCCCTGTTTGTTGCAACGCACATGGCGGTGGTGTTGTCCGTGAACACCTGTACCAGCCTTTCCCTGATTGACGGACGAAAGGCTTGTTTGAAGCTCCAACAGATTGATGTGGAGCCCGGATTCCACAGGAGATCTCCAGCTCTCCTAGATGGCCGTCCCAGTCCAGGAGTGACACATCGTCACCACAATCAGCTCTGGTTGGGGAAGGGAGAGGAGTCCGCCACTGACCCAATCGCAGTTCGTCAGCCACCACTGCAGGTCTTTTGCTGCTCCCTCCGAGATCTGGCCCGTGTCGGAGAGGTTCCCCTAATGTGGTGCCCACTGGGACTTCAGGTCCCATGGCAGAGCCCGCATATGCCAACGGGCAAGTGTCACATGCAGGAGGCCATGAGGCCCAACAGGCTTAGATTCAGTCTCACCGAAATCCAGGACAGAGGTGAAACATTGGTATCATAGCCTAAATATCCTGGACCCGCTGCTTACGATAGGCCTGAAACTGCACTTTGTCCATAACGGCTCTGATAAAAGGGAGCATCTAGGAGGGAGTCAGGTGTGACTTCGGCAAGTTGATAGTGAACCCCAGCGAGTTCAGAAGATTCGCCATATTGTGGAGGTGGGATACTACTGCCTGTGGCAAGCCTGCCTCCAACAGCCAATCATCAAGGTAGGCGGGAACTCCTAACCTTAGGGGGTGCACTGCAACCACTGCCATCACTTTAGTGAACACCTGAGGGGCGCTGGTAAGGCCAGGGGGGAGCACGGCAAACAAAGTGGTCTTGGTCCAACGTGAATCGCAGGTAACATCCATGTACAGGCATGTCGGGGGTGGAAATAGGCATCCTGCAAGTCCAAAGCTACCATCTAGTCTTCTGGGTCCAGAGCAGACAGGACTTGTGGGAGCATCTTGAATTTCTCCTTTTTCAGGAAAAGGATGAAAAGGCGCGGGTTTAGAATAGGACAAAGGCCTCCGTCCTTCTTTGGCACCAGAAAGCAGCAGCCTACAACCTACTTCGGATGATGCCACCCTCACTATAGCTCCCTTGGCAAAAAGAGTTAACACTTCCTGACAGTGCAAGGAGAGGTGCTCCTCTGTCAGCTTGTCATAGGTGGTTAGCATGGGAGGGAAGGGGTGGTCATAAAGGGGAGGGATTAGCCCCTTTGAGCAACCTGCAAAACCCAACGTTCGGTTGTTATTGACTTCCAATGGTGATGGCAATGGCATATCCTGCCCCTAATGGATGCCCATGATGGTAGGAGGGCAAACTAAAGGAGTTTGGAGGATCAGGCTGTCGAGGGTTGGTGGACTGACCTGACTTCTGGCTACCTGTCCCACATGGTCTGTGGAAACCGCTTTCTCGGCCACGTAAAGATTGCGAAACTTGCAGGCCATGGTGGCAGGGAGTGTAGAGAGGTGGTTGGAAGCTCCTTCCATGGCGACGAAAGGTGCGGAAGGGGGACTGGGGTTGATGAGGGCCATAGAAAGGCCCAAGGACCTGGCCTTGGCTCTACTGTCCATAAACACTCCAGCGCTGAGTCCGCCGTCTCATCAAAGAGATGGGAGCCACCAAAGGGCATGTTCATGAGCATAGCCTGGACATCCCTTAAAAGCCAGTGGTTCTCAACCAGGCATCAAATCGCTCAGCCGAGCGAGTCTGTCATGCCCAGCCCACATCTTATGGAAGACCATGAGCAGCACCTGCACAACAGCGTCCCAGATAATATGAGATAATAGAGGCATGCAGTGTTCACCGATTCCAATGCCAGGCTGGCAGAAGAGAACATCCTCCTCCTGAAGGTATCCAACCTTCTGGATTCCCAATCCGGTGGAGTGGTAGGGAATGTGCAGGGGTTAATTTTGGAATTGGAGGCCTGAACCACCAAGCTCTCCGGGGTGGGTGTTGGATAAGGAAACTAGGGTTCCCTGGGGCCGGGAGATGGCGGTGGGAAATTGCCCTTTGCACAGGAGCCCCTGTGAAAGGCTTGGAACAGGCCCAGAGTAGGACATCTGTAAGGGCATCATTAAATGGGAGTAATAGTTCTGTGGGGGAATCACCCGGCTGAAGCACCTCCCTCAAGAAGTTTGTTTTGACTGCCACTATAGAGTAGCAGAAGGTCCAGGATCTCAACCGCCCTCTGCACCACAACTGCAAATGAGGCACCCTCCTCTGTACCCATGGGGGGTGGGGAAGGGGGGGGGGGAGAGACCAGTCCAGTGTCTGGGGTGGTGTCCAGTTAACTGGAACCTGCCAGATCCTCATACTAGGTGTCCTTGGGATCCTCTACTTATTGATAACCATAAGGGTCAGAAGACCCCTCCAACTCATCACCCAATCCAGGCCTGTCATAGCAATAAGGTGCTGGCTCCGATATGGGGAGTCTGCCTCCTGTTGGCACTAAACGATGCTCATCTGGCTTATTATCAAAGTCTGGAATGATGATGGAATGGCATCAGCAATAGGCCGGTGGTAGTGGAGTGGGTGTCGTGTCTCTTGACCTGCACCTCTCTGGTTTCGTCAATGGATCCCCAGGGCCCGACTGGCGCTGAGAGCGAACCCACTGGCCGAAGACCAGTAGTGGCCTCTTCCAGACTCATGGGGCCTGCGGGCGCGCTAGAGGGGTTGGGCTGTCCAAAGATGAAGTGTATGGCCTCGTAGAATTCTTTAAGTTGGGCAGGAGTTGCGCCAGCTCCCGGAAATTTAGAGAGGCATGGAGACAGTCCAGGTGCAGGCTCCACTACAGAGCTAGGCTTCAAGTGCCAACAGCCCACAACTTGTCCGAAGACTTGCACGGCGACGTCAAGGATCTCTTTGACTTTCTTTTTCTTTTTATGGGACTTCCCCGACTTCCCCTGTGAATTGGAATGGGACGATGATCACTGCGTAAGAGTTCATAAACGATTTCAGGACCTTCCTCGCAAACATGATCTGGAGCGTTGCAGAGATGTTCGACGTCAGGCGGCGAGGAGCTTGAGAGATCGCTCCCTCAGCGCCTTGGGAAGCATGACGTGGCAATCCTCGCATGTCTTGGCATCGTGATCTCACTCAATACACCAGAGGCAAACCAAGTGCAGGTCAGGCACAGCATGGTTTAAAACATGCCTTTCTGGTAGACATCCAGCACACTAGGAGACAAAGTCCCAAAGATTTGTCTACAAAAAGTTGGTCAAAAAGTACCTGGAGGTAGCGCTCTCCGGAACTGCTCTGACTGGTTTGGAAAGAAAAGAACTGCAGTCAGAGTACTGGGGTGACACCTATATAGGCACCGCGCACGTCGCTTCCGGTGTGGATGACGCCATCTACTCACGCGCAGGGGTACTGCTCACCAAAGGTTTCCTGATTCAGTCTGATGCCTGGGGAATAAATAGATATATATTACCTAGTGGTGGTCACCAAAAAGTAGTTATAGTTAGGTCTGCTTTCCCATAGATGGAGCATTTTTTTGGTTTGATAATAACATTTGCCCCGTTTGACGAATCATTAATAAACTTTCAACAAAACAAAAAAGTTCATCCACATCAGCTACTTCCTGGAAAGTTTTCGGGTGATCAGTCAAGCGGGGTCCCAAAAAACAAAATTCCCATGCATTTTCCATACACTTCTTTAGACTACAGCAAAAACTGTTGAAGAGAATTACACCAAATTTGTCAGAAAGCTACATCTTGGTTCACAGATTGTGCTTTTTGTGATTTGGTGTAAATTAATTCAGTAGTTTTTGAGATATTAAGGGTTAAAAAAATATATAGACATTTAGATGGTTGGGCTTGCGAGAGTCTACAACACAATTTAAAAATTGAGCGTTCTGATAGGCCCTGGGAGCTTTATTTCCCCTGGGCCATCTCGCTCCAGCGGGAGTCAGACTCTTGTGAGTGCTCTGATTGGCTGCAAGCATCATGAGGAAAATGTTACTGGCAGCCATTATAGGTCACAGGGATTTAGTCCCCTGTCCTGAAGATAAAAAACAAAGATATATGGAGCGGGCTAGGGATACCCTGACCCCCCATGCCCCAAGCGGGAAGGGGTGGGGAACCCAGAGGCACCCCCCGGCCCAAAAAAGAAAAATAAGGCACAAAAAGCCAAGATCCTGCGAGTCTTGTGGGATCAAAAAGAATAAATGGCAGCCGGGCTGCATTTATTTATGATAATAAGCCCAGGGGCTGTGTTTATAAAGGATAAAGAGGACGGGGACGCATGCCCCCTTCTCCCAGAGCCATTAGAGGCCCAGGGGAGCCCACCCCCCGGAACTGTGGGGAGGTGGGCCGTCTGGCCCCCGTCTGCGAGCCTCTAAAGGCCATTCACAAAACGGGGAGGGTGTCCCCTAATGGCCTCACAGGCTAAGTCCCGGGAAGCCCATTTCCGGGACATATCGGTTTCCCTGCCCACAGCGGTGCAGCAGGTAAGCCTGTGTTTGCTCTCACTTGGCAGGAGCATTTTTTAATCTACCACCAAGCAGGTGTAAACACTAAGGGGCACATGCATCAACATCTGAATTTGCGATTACCAAATAGCGTTTTTTAAGGAATCGCTATTTAGTAATCGCAAATGCCTATGCATGTAGGAATCGCAATTAGAATTGCGATTCCTTAACATTAGCTAATAGCAATTCGGAAATTGCGAATCGCTATTAGATAATGTGACTCCTACAGGCCCATGGGAATGAATGGTAATGCATTCGCAAATTGCGATTACCAAATTGGTAATCGCAAATTGAGAATGCAAAGCCAAGGGTGCCCGGGTTCCTAAGGCCCCCCTGCAGCACCCCCCCAAAAGGTAAGTGCACATGTGAAGCACGCGCATGCCCTAAGGGCATGTGTGCGCCACATGGCACTTTGAAAAATGCATTTTTGTGCATTTTTCAAAGCATGCACAAATTACCATCAACTTGAAGTTGATGCTAATTAGCGTTTCCTAAATGCACAGTTTGCATTTAGGAAAGGCTACATGCATTGGCAAATAGGGATTCACAAATTGCGATTCCCTAAATACATTCGCAATTTAGGGAATCGCAAAAAATTGTGATTACCTACATTGCGAATGGAAAAAGGTACATGCATCAGAAAATGCCTTTATCCATTTGAAAACAGGCCGATTCTGCGAATCGGCCCGTTTGCGGCCGGAAAAAAGCTTGATGCATGTGCACCTAAGTCCGCTCCCAGTTGGCAGTAGCTTCAAAAAAAGCTTCCGCCCGCTGGGAGCAGACTTTAGATTTGTTTACCTGCCTGAACAGATCTTAATATTGCTCCTGCCCGCAGGGGGCAGCATTATTAGCTGCTCCCTGCGGGCGGGAGCGATACCTGCTCCCGCTGGATGCCGGGTGCCGGCAGGTCCCACGGGGGCCTTGGGGATCCCCATGCTGCCCACAACGACAGTGTGGTGGGTGTACTGGGTAGGCAGCAGGGCACCCACATATTATTGAGCCGGGCACTGGGGGACGGGCTGCCTGGTGCCAAAATCAGCCCGGAGAGTGAGGGCATTTGCGCCTCGCCCCCTTCATAATGGTGCCGGGACCTGGGGGCCCCAAAGCCAAAATCGGCCTGGGGAGGGGGGCTGTGTGCCCCCCTCCCCATAAAAATCACGACTGGCCCCGGGGAGGTGGTCCCAGGCGGAAAAATCGGTCTGGGAGGAGGGGGCACGTGCCACCCTCCCCATAAAAATTGTGGCTGGTCCCAGGGGATGGGCTACCTGGGGCCAAAATCGGCCTGGGGTGTGTGTGCCCACCTCCCCATTAAATTGCACCGGCCCCCGGTGGATGGGATCCCTGGGGCCGAAATCAGCACAGGAAGGGTGCTCACTTGCCCCCCTCCTCTGACAAATATCACCGGGCCCTGGGGAATGGGATACCCAGTACCGAAATCAGCTCAGGGAGGTGGGCTGCATGCTTCCCTCCCCCAAACAAGTAAGCCGGGTCCCTGGAAATAGGGATAAAAGTGTAGCCCTGGGGGATGGGGTCCCTAGAGACTAACAAGGCTTGGGGAGTGGGGCTGCACGCCCCTCTCACCTTTATTTAAATAAGTGACCCTGGGGGATTAGGTCCCCACGTGCCGATACCGGTTTGGGGAGTGTGGGTCACATCCCTTCCCTTAATAAAAAATAAAATTAAAAAACGGTCCTGGGGTTGGGGTCCCCAGGGTTAGGTCCCATGGCCAACCCACCACTCCATGTGGGGTTGGCTGCAGGGACAGGGGCCAGGTCAGGCCAGGCCAGGCCAGGTCCTGCAGCCAATCCACGGCTACGTAGGGCCTAAAGCGGGGGGTTACATTTACATATGGAAATAAGGTATTAATTTATGTTAAAGGAACCCTAAAAATTCACTGAAAAATCCGTTCACTGAAAAAAATAAAGGTTATAATAATATTATAGCTAGGTGAATTTGTCAGTAACAACATTAACATTCTGAACTAAACAAAACATGGAATTCACCAGCTACAATTAGCAGCGCTAATTATAACTTGCGCCTCCGCTATTCATTGCTTATGACCTCACATATGACATCACTCATTACATGGTCTTACATCATTTATGACATCACAGATGACATCTCAAATTACATCATTGATGACATCACTAATGACATCATCCAATGAGTGTGTCAGTTTTACAGTTGACATAGCGGCGGCTAACTACCATATTACTTTGCTAAGTAATTTTGTACAGCTTAGGTCTAGCTAATGGGTGTAATTGTTTACAAAACGCATGTGCTACTAATGCACCATAGCTGTGTAAAGGTATTGAACACATTATAAATGTTGTCTTTCAAGAGTAACTCTGTGTACAAGTGACAGTTGACTTGTATGCATTATGCTCCACACAACTTTTCGGTTCTGCAGAAAAAATTTCCAACACGAGAAAGTTTCTACCTAGTAAATACTAACTTTTGTAAGCAGCCTTGAGTTATTAGAGAGAATTGTGTCAGCATGATAATGTATACTTAACATAGAAGAACGTGTGTACCAGGTACTATCCTATGTATATGCGCTATGTACAGAAGACAGACTATCTGTAAAGTTTTCCCCACAGTATGAAGAGTGCAGGTAGTATGAGCCTTAGCACCTTCAGATCTTGGTCATTTTTAGCAAATAGGGTCTTTTTTGACAATCGTTACATAGAAAATACACTATTCTTAGTAGATTCTTTTGAATACTCTGTGGTGCATTGCTCATGAGAGTTTCAGTGTATTGAAAACAGTGAGGTATAGAATGAACTCTCTCTATATAGTCAACACTGTTTACAATACTCAGTTCTCTACTGGTATCAACTTCATTTCTTAATGTAGATTCGATGTGTGTCAGAGGTTTGATACAGATAAAAACTGTCTGTAGTAGGGAATTTGTTTTGGAATTGGCATTCACTATTTTGACCTCTGCACAGTTGTAAACAGATTGAACAATGAGGGTTTCCCATATATCTGTGGTTGATTGTTAATGTGAACTATGCTACGTGTAAAGTGTATGATATAGGGTCATTGTTGCACATAATGCTTGATTTCAACACCTATGGGAGTAGTTTCTGTGTTAGTAGTAATGAAGCCTGATCTTCTCCTGATCTATTTTGTACTTACTGTCAGACCTCTAATGCCATAGTAATTTATACAGCAATATGCGGGAAAACAAAGCTTGGATAAGGTCATCAGTGATTCCATAAATTATGTCATAGAACATGTCATGAGTGATGTCATATGTGAGGTCATAAGCAGTGAATGGCGGGGGTGCAAGTTATAGGTAGCGCTGCTAACTATAACTGGTGAATTTCTGTGCTTTTGTTTTGTTCAAAATGTTAACGTCACTAACAAATTCACCTAACTGGAACGTTATTTTAACCTTTGGGTTTTTGAGTGAATTTCTAAGTTTTTTTCTCAAAAAACCCCATCCTTTTACCACACCTAACTATAACTTGCACCCTTTTGTAACTTTTCATGTGTTCAGTGAAAAAATGTGTGTGTGCTTGTTTGTAAGGAATCTGCAGCTAGAAGTCTCTATCAGATAAGGATGTGACAAGGTCAAGTTGACGAGCTATGTGTACATCAATATGATATGGACCACTCAATGAATAAAGAAATTGATTATGCCTCACTCAATCTCACTTAGTTCAACCTTCACCTACGTGGTGGTGGTGAATATGTGCAACATGTTGCATGACATCAAGCACTGCCAACTGTGTTGTATTACCAACATCGTGTTCTGTTGATTCCAGTGCATAACATCATGTCTACTGAGTCCTGTTGAGGAAATGCAACTAAAAACTCACACTAGGAGTGTGTATTACAATGCCAATGCAGGATGGCATATTCTCTCTTTTAGCCTCACATCGCAAAAGACCCATGTCCATCAAAGTGCATGTTTTCTCCCAGGCATGGTTTCCTCAGCTGCCTCAAGGTAAGGTGCACAGTTCTCAATTGCATGCTGACCCATGAACATGAAAATACGAGCAGCTTTTTGCAGCATGCCGTCATGCAATGTTTTTATAGTTTGCACAACAGCTGAAACAGCACTCCCACACTCCTGAAGAGAATGGACAAGATTTAATTGTATGGGGCATGCCCAAAGCAACATTTCAAAACCTTGGCACGACACCACTTTTCATAAGCAGTTAGGTTCAAGGTTTTTCACCTAGCATTGGACTAGGGTGCAGTACGGCTGCTAAGGACAGGGCGTCTGCCTCGTTCACAGGAAATAATTATTTCTCGAACAAGCAGCTGCTGGGAATTCACTGCACAGACAGCAGCGCCATGATCTGCCTTCCACTGAAATCAACGACTGAGTTTTCATACATACAAAGCCGTGCACAACAGTGGGTCAGCATACCTGAACAGCAACATACACTTTCACCAGCCTGCCAGACACCTACGCTCAGCCTCACTCGCACACCCCACACATTCACAAAAGCAGAGCAGGTCATCGCTCATTCTCCTACATCGCACCCAAAACATGGAACAACCTCCCATAACACATGAGCCTCCTCTTCACTTCTGGAGTTCTGCAAGAAGCTGAAGACCTGGCTCTTTGAATAACTCTACGGGGACCACATGGCTACACACCTGCTCAAGCGTCTGGATAACCTCACGAGTTATAAGTGTGCTATGCATACTGACATTCCATTCAAACAAAAAACAAGAACAACCCATATGTCCTTGCGAACTGGGTATAGCTAAGCAGCCAAAATACAGTTGTTCACAAGGAACTCATTTAAACCAAAAAATTACAATTTTAGCAAGGAATTAATGTCTTGCGCGATTTTAACGAAATTAGCATACGGTAGAGACAATATGTATTACATTTGTTATAAATAAGATATCTCATTTCCTTGATTATAGGGAACACATATGACTCAGAACAAAACAGCCCCACACAAAACAGTTTTTATGCTACATCCACTTCAGCCAAAGTGAGCGGATTTTATTTTGCAATTACAATCAGGGTAAATAGAAAATTAGACTTCTGCTGTGTATTCACACTATTTACAAAATTATATTAGAACGTGACTTATGTGACCCCAGTGGAGTGACCATAACCAAAACAGTGAAAATAGCTGCAGTGACAATATTAAAAACAGGGAGTTCGTTATTGGAGTGAAAAGGATGTACTTTGGATATCAGATTGAATCATTCGATCTAGAGTATGTTTCTAGTATTTTGGGACTATCCTTTTCTCAATTGTCGACTTTTCAGGACCGGGATTCTTGGGACTGCAATGGGAAATAGGATTAGTTTGACTGTAACTAATCAGTGTGGGCTGTAGAGTGGGATAACTTGATATATGCTTACCCTAGGCACTATAAAAATGCCGGAGGCGTTATTAGATTCAATCGTCTGTTAACAATTCGGTAACAGATCCCATTTGTGGAGACATGGGATGTCAAGGGTAGCCGCTGAGGCTACGGTAATTCCTACTGAAACAAGGGTGAATGCATTGTACAGGATTTTCTCGATACAAACCACGCCACATGATCACCTGGTGGTATAGTTGATAATTAATTGAATGCTGCTGATTCCTTCTCATCAATTTTTTAACATTGTGCCCCTGCAGCCTTTATATGAATTGGGAACCGTATCCATGGACGTCTAGATAATGTTGATTATATATCTGATCAACTGGTGTGGGTCACCTCCCCTTGCTCCGCATCAATCAACACTCTGGCCATTTGGTTTATGTCACCTCACCCCCTCACTAGCCAATTTCACTCATAATTGGACACATCCAATCAGCTGAGGTGGCGTGAACACCTGTGTTCAACGTCTCACATTATTGCCACCGGGGACTATCTATTGTTGGATTTGTGGCATATTTTGCTCAGTGTGAATGAAGGCCAACATACCCTTCACCAATTACAAATGGCCGCTACCTTATGTGCTTGAGATGCCATTGCGCATGCGCAGCTCTCCCGCCGGAACTCTTGATGCCGGTAACACAACGCTCCATTGCGAGCATCGTCCTGGTTGTGTACGGATCATCTGAACCTCCGTCCACGGATATTAGGTAAGAATCCCTCTCACACCTGCCTTTGATGGGTTGATACTCCATCCCATCAATATTACAAGTATTGTTTCACTGTCGTTGCAGATACCGCATCGACCGCATTTCCTAGTGTGGGCTAATTGGTTTATCCCCTCAAGGCTGAAATTCGTGACACTGTTACAGCACCAGCTGCCACTATCCAGGTCTTTAACTAGGTGAGTACGGAGAGAACTTCCCTACTCCTTCATTCAATGCTCGAGAATCTTGGTGCAATCTAATGCGTTCATCATTGTTTCAGTAGGAATTTACTGTAGCTACGGAGGTTACCCTGGTCCCTCAACACCCACATAAATTGGATCCTTTACCAAACTGTTTTTAGACGATTGAATCAATTTACGCCTCCGACTATTCTTAATGCTTAGGGTAAGCATATGTCATTGTTATCCCACTCTATAGCCCACACTGATTAATTACAGTCACACCAATTCTGGATTTTGGTATATAACAATGCATTCACCCTTCTTTCAGTAGGAATTACCGTAGCCACAGCGGCTACCCTGGACATCCCATGCCTCCACAAATGGGATCTTTTACCGAATTGTTAACAGACGATTGAATCTAATTACGCCTCCAGCATTTTTATAGTGCCTAGGGTAAGCATATATCAAGTTATCCCACTCTACAGCCCACACTGATTAGTTACAGTCAAACTAATCCTATTTCCCATTGCAGTCCCCAGAATCCCGGTACTTAAGAGACCCCGTACCAAGAGAGGGTTGAAACGCCGTCAACAATTGCGAAAAGGATAGTCCCAGAATACTACAAACATACTCTAGAACGAATGATTCATTCTGATATCCAAAGGACATCCTTTTCACTCCAATAACCAACCCCCTGTTTTTAATATGGTCACTGCAGCTATTTTCACTGTTTTGGTTATGGTCACTCCACTGGGGTCACACGTGTCACGTTCTAATATAATTTTGTAAATAGTGTGAATACACAGCAGAAGTCTATTTTTCTATTTTCCTTGATTTTAATTGCAAATAAAATACGCTCACTTCGGCTGAAGTGGATGTAGCATAAAAACTGTTTTGTGTGGGGCTGTTTTCTCCTGAGTCATATGTGTTCCCTATAATCAAGGAAATTATATTACTTATTTATAACAAATGTAATACATATTGACTCTAATTTCGTTTAAATCGCCCAAGACATTAATTCCTTGCTAAAATTGTAATTTTTTGGTTTAAATGAGTTCCTTGTGAACAACTGTATTTTGGCTGCTTATACATATTGACATAACATAAGCGCTTCTCCAGCTACCGTATGAGCAACATTGAGGCAAGTTTATGCTGTTGTTCAGTTAACATTCGTATAGAGGTACTGTGAACACTGTCAGAAAAGAAACCAAGAGCAACCATGTGAATTTCTTATTGCGGCACACGTGGGATCAACAAGCAACCTTCTTGTTTCCAGAGAGCAGAGTAAATTATTTGGAATCCTGACTGATTTCCAGTACGTTTACCTCAAAGATGGTGAAACATCAGCCTGGATCAGCACATGAATGCGACAAGAAAATGTGGCGCCCATGAAATCACAAATTATTCCAAGCTAAACTTAACTGGTTTGACAGTCATTTTAGGGGGTACTAGGACATAATATAAATGTGCAGACATGGTGATACATTCACTCAAATGCTCTACTAGGCTGCACGCTACACGTTAATTTTCTCAATAAATGCTGACTGAACATTACATTTGTTTGTAACTTGGAATATACCTACAATGGGTTCCAATTTGCTTGTCAGCAATGTATGTAAAAAATGTGGCTTGGACTGCGGCACACTGCCCTTAGGAGGAAAGACCAGGGCTAAAGAAGGGAGAGTGCTCAGAAGCGGACTGTAGTATTTTCAAGATGCAGTGTATTGGAATTTGTAAACCACAACCCTACTTGTAAAGGGTCAGACCTCTGGACCAGATAAAGGATCATTCAGAATGTACTGGTAGTGTCTGAGAGACTGCTCTGTTGTTTCATGTATGTAGCAATAAATAAGTTAAACAAAAACAACTCTTTAAGTCTTTCAAAAGAATCAAAGACGCTTTTGTTGGAGGATGAGAACGGGGTAAAAAATGCAACAGGTGAAATGCAAGACAGTTCCTTACTTCTGATGTCCCACTGCCACCTGATCTAACATTGTTGGTCACCACAGTTTATTCAACAATACTGCATGCTAAAACTCTGGCATGCGTAGTCTCCGAACACTTTCTTCTGAAAGGGGGCAAGAGGCCATCAAGGGCCTGATTCACAAACTGCACTTTGAAGTATGTTTTGTCGGTGCTTTAAATGGAAACATAGACGTGCAAGTTCTCACTAATTAGTGTACCTGTTTTCTCCTGAGAAGTGCCGGTTCTCTCCCATTAAATGTATTGGAGCAGTGCTGAAAAGTGCGGCTACTCTCCCCTTTAAATTAAAGAAGTGCAGGTACTCAGTACTGGCCCATTTAAAACACTGTTTTGTAGCAGTACGTACTACAAAATGGAATTCACAAACTAGGTGTAGAGTTTTATGACTCCGTACTCACTATACTTATGTGTGTGGAGATCTCGGCTCCCAATTTTGGAGTCTCCAGAGGTGGAGAACTCCTCATACATAAGTATAGAGAATGCAGAGGCGTAAAATGCTGCATGCAGTTTGTACATTTTGAGAAAGTAGTAAACTTACTACCAAGTGTACAATTATCTATACAAATCAAGTCACCCGTGTCTAGCTGCACCACAACATGTTGTGGAGCTGTGCACAGTATTCGGTTGGTTTGTAACCTGTATGCCATGGCATGGTATTTGGCCGGATTGTTCCTCTGTGAAACATCAGTGTAACCATTCTAGAGAGACGGCTGCTCTGGCCAAGGTTCTGCAGGAATTTGCTTTGCATGCACTTTAAATGTAGAGCGAACAGTAACTTCAAAACGGCCGTGTGTCCTGCATTTTAAAGGACTTGCTTGTGCTTGCATGCAAACTATAGGGCTCACTGCACTGATACCCACCTTGGCTTTTTGAGTGTGCCAACTTTCGCACTCGTCTGCATAAGGAGATCACATACTCGCTTTTCTCATGGGTACACGCTCTGCTTTGTCTCATGTGCTTTTTCATGATGCACCAAGCATCCGATGTGCAACGTGAGGACTCTCTATTCTGATGTTTGCACCATGCACATGAGGGCTTCTTCTGCTATGCCTGGCACATAGTTTGCCATGTGGCAGGCTGCTCTGCACCAGGACATTGTTTGACCCTTCTATAGTTGTTCTGTGAGCTCGTTTCCGATATATTTGTTGTGTGTACCCAGAAGTATATATGTTAGAGATTTCTGAATTGGTAGTGTATGTATATATACATTTTTCTGTCAGATGCCCAGAACACTAGAAACAAATCTTGCGATTCCCTGGATCTTGTGCAGCAGGGAAGCTATAGCATATTTCGATGCCATAGATGACCTAGGCTTATTCTTGACCAGAAAGAAGTTCATTTACATGCTCTTGCGATATGACATGCCAATCGAGATAACAAGGTTAGATCTTGGAGTTCACTTCAGCTAGAGCTTGGAATTGTTTTCGAATAAGTGCTGGACTTTTGAGCTAATTACAACTTCAAATGTTACTCTGGAATGGCAGTGTTAGAAATGGGCGTTTCTAATTTGCAGAGGTATGTACCTTTGTCCAAGTGGGGACCCTTGCTTCTAGTCAGGGTAAGGGGGATACACACTTTAGATAACCCCTGCTCAACCCCTGGGTAGCTTGGAACGAAGCTTATCCCAAAGGCAATGTGTAAAGTATTTGTACTCAAAACACATAGTAACAGTGAAAACACCACAAATGGACACCACACCAGTTTAGAAAAATAAAGTTTTTTTATCTAAACCAAACAAGAGCAAAACAACAAACATCCAACATACAGGTATCAAAATATCGCTTTAGAACAGTTATTTCAGGAATAGAACTTGTAGAAGAATAGAACTTGTAGCCTGGGGCTATTACGACGTTGTGACAGGCATAAATCCAAAGTATGGCGCCAATCGAGAGGTGCGAGCTGTAGGGCCTGGAGTCACACGGACCCCCAAACAACAGTACCTTGGAAACTAAGTCTTTGGACGATCCATGACGTAGTGGAGGTGAGGCGTCGGTGCCAAGGTTGCGGCCAGTTCCCGTATGGCCACGGGAGAGGTGAGGCGTTGTGTCCATGAGGAGGCAATGCGTAGAGTCCAGGACAGAGGAAGTAGGTGGCATCAGCGGTGAGGTGTCAGTTCCGGTGAGGCGATGCGAAGTCGAAGAGTTCATGAAGTCACCCTCGTCTGATATCAGCTCCGCAATAACGGGATGCTGGCAGCGTCGGTGTGACCGCTGGCGTCAGGCAGGCCTATAACTGCAGGCGTCGAAGGGCGTCGGAGCGGCAGTGCAGGCGGGGCGTCGTACACTTCACAGGCGGTTCCCCCGGCCTCGGTACAGGTCGCAACGTCACTGGCGGCGTCGCGGACGGTATCAGAGTCGTTTTTCTTGCTTTGCAGCACCAACCACACAATTCTCAGGGCACTAGAACTGGAATTGGCGCCTTTTTGAATGCAGGAGTCCACACAGGAGTCAGTGGGTTGCAGGTGAAGTCTGTGTGTCCCTGAGACTTCAGAACAGGTGGCCAGCGCAAACAAGCCCTTAGAAATTCTTCTTCAAGCAGGTTCACAGCAAAGTTACAGTCTTTGTCCTCTCCTTGGCAGAAGCAGCAACTGCAGGCCAACCCAGCAAAAGCACACACAGCTAAGGGGCAGTACTCCTCCTTACAGGTCTCCAGCTCTTCTCCTTGGCAGAGGTTCCTCTTGAGTACAGAAGTGATCTAAATCTCTAGGGTTTAAGGTTCAATACTTATACCCAATTTTGTCTTTGTTCTCTTTGTGGCAAGGGTCTCTGAGCCCAGTCCAAACCAGTTCTGTCTTCTCCGGTGCAGCATGACCACAGGAGGTGGAGGCAGCATTGTTCAAAGGAGACACAGCCTATTCAGGTGCAAGTGAAACTCCTTCCACAACTCTAAATGCAGCCAAGGTCTATTCAGCTTAGCTATGAGTCACCCAGGAAAGTCAGGACACGCCTCAACCCCCCTTGTGGCTGTCTACAGTGAATGCACATCCCCAGGCCCTGTCACTACACAGTCAATACACAAAACAGCAGAGGCACACAGAATGGTTACATAAGGAAATGCCTACTTTCTAGAAGTGGCATTTTCAAACACACAATTTAAAAACACTCTTCCTAAAAAGATGTGTTATTAAATTTTGAGTTCAGAGAGCCTAAACTCCACTTCTCTATCTTGTCTCTATGGAACGTTATACTTGTAAGATGTTACAAAGCAACTCCCATGTTAGCCTATGGGACAGATAGCCTTTCAATAGTGAAAAACATAGTACACAGTATTTCACTACCAGGACATGTCACACACACTTTTACATGTACTACCTTTCACATACACTGCACCCTGCCCATAGGGGTACCTTGGGCCTACCATAGGGGTGCCTTACATGTTAGGAAAGGGAAAGTTAGGGCCTGGCAAGTGGGTGCACTTGCCAAGTCAACGTGGCAGTTTAAAACTGCACACAGACACTGCAGTGGCAGGTCTGAGATAACTTTACAGGGCTACTCATTTGGGTGGCACAATCAGTGCTGCAGGCACACTAGTAGCATTTGATCTCCTGGCCCTGGCACACTCAGTGCACTTTACTAGGGAATTACCAGTAAATCAAATATGCCAATCATGGATAACCAATCACAATAACAATTTCCATAGGGAGCACTTGCAGTTTGACACTGATTAGCAGTGGCAAAGTGCCCAAAGCTTCTAAGCCAGCAAAACGAAATCCAGCATACCATCAAAAATACAGGAGGTAGAGGCAAAAAGTCAGGGGAGAACACGCCAAGGGTGCCCAGTCTAACAGGGAGGAAATTCATATAATATTGAATTTTACAATCAAGGTATAACAATTTCTGAAATTAGCGGCACAGTGAAAAACATGGTTCTCCAAAATGTAAAACAGTAGATGTGATATACCGTATTGTTCGTTGCTGATAATAAGCATTGGGCTATTCTCTTAGCTTTTACCAAGACCAGCTTTTTTAATTAAATTGCTACTATTTAAATATCCCAGCATGCTGAAAAAATTATTTTGGATTAGACTGTGTAACACTGAAGATAGAAGTAGGTGGTGTAGACTCTGTAGTAAGAATATTTCAAACTTTTTACATTGGAATGTTTTTATTTTATGATTGTACTGGAATGTTCGTAATGCTGTCATCGTCAAACGAAATTCATTTATAGGTACTCAAGTTCAATTGCGAACAAAAAGCTTTGAGGGGATTATAAATACTGATGTTAAGTAGAAATTAACTGAGCTGATAGAATGTTTCTAGCTTTTCTGTATGCGTCTTAATACAGAAGTAATTAATTGCTTGTGTGTTAGGGAATTTGTTTTGTTTGTATGGTTGAGTCTAAATCAAGAACATGCAGTACATGAAATAAATAATGTTGCTTTTTGGGCTAAGAGGTGCAGCACTTTTTGGACATCTTCCTCATGTTCCAGAGGTGGATGGTGGAACTCTTGCAAACATTTTTCATTGGCTTTATTGAGAGTTGAATAGCATTTAACATCAAAGATCAGTAATGTCCTGCAAAAGCATACATGTTTAATCCACTGAGATCACTGGGTGAGATCGCAGAAGGGTATATGGTTGATGTGGGTGACGTGTGAGTTTGGTTTCCCTCTAAATTAAGTCCTACGGAATCAGTTGATGGTCTGTAGCAAAAATAGAGAACACAGGAAAATGTGGGGCTATCTGGCAACCCCACACCAGATTAGTATTTTAATTAGCAAAAACTAGGGAGTGGTCCTTGCAGGACATAGTGGAGGGGACAAGGAAAAACGTGGTACAGAATAGGCCATGTGTGCAAGAGTTTCAGTGAAAGAATCTGTGTGTACATTCATAATTTTTTTTTTTTAAACTGGGGACTGAGCCAGGAGGCTGTGTTACTGTGTGGTTGTTCGCTCAATATGGGATGGTACAAAGGGGTAAGGAACACCAATTCTGTGACAAAACGATTGGAGGTGCTGGTTGTCAGGTTATGGGTTCTGGTACCCTACAGAAAGGCTGCACCATAAGAGGTGAAGTTGCAGAGCAGGCCAGGGTATGACACGCAATATGAAGTTTCAAAACAAGTCAAAGGAAAGGTAACTGAAGTGAAAAGATAAAGTGGCTTGGTATTTTAGAATTACATCATCAAATGACTTCTCGGATGGTCTTGGCACCGGAAGGACTGAAACAGGTTACGTAGGAGATGGGACCAACTGATAAATATAGCAGTTAGTGGCTGGCAAGAGTTTGGAGTCCATAGGAAGCATTTAAAGTGATTGTTCATTGTATCCATCTAAAGCAAAGACTTGTGAGACACAACTTTAGGAACATCCCTGAATTACTAAAAGAAGGGGAACGGTGTGCTTGATGAGATATCTAAGGAGAAAATTAATAAAGAGAGTGAGCCTGCTTAGTGTATTGATGGAGCAGGGTTTTGCGTGAATAAAACCTGCTCGGATTAAACCCTCAGTAACACATATTAACAGTGCAGAACAACATCCTGGACCCTTCCCAGTCCGGCTTCCGCAGCAACTACAGCACCGAAACCGCCCTCATCGCCGCCACCGATGACATCAGGACCCTGCTAGACAACGGAGAAACAGCAGCCCTCATCCTCCTGGACCTATCAGCCGCCTTCGACACGGTCTGCCACCACACACTACGAACACGCCTTCACGACGCCGGGATCCAAGAGAAGGCCCTGGACTGGACCACATCCTTCCTTTCCGGCAGAACACAAAGCGTCCGCCTCGCCCCTTCCGATCCAAGGCCACCAAGATCATCTGCGGCGTACCCCAAGGCTCCTCCCTCAGCCCAACGCTGTTCAACATCTACATGGCACCCCTAGCCCACGTCGCCCGACAGCACAACCTCAACATCATCTCCTACGCCGACGACACCCAGCTGATCCTCTCCCTCACCAAAGACCCTCACACCGCCAAAGCCCACCTCCACGAAGGAATGAAGGCTGTCGCCGAATGGATGAGGACCAGCCGCCTGAAGCTGAACTCGGACAAGACGGAGGTCCTCATCCTTGGTTCCAACCCTTCAGCCTGGGACGACTCCTGGTGGCCAACATCACTGGGAACAGCCCCGCCACCCACCGACCACGTACGCAACCTAGGGGTCATCCTCGACCCCACCCTCTCCATGACTAAGCAGGTCAACGCCGTTTCCTCATCCTGCTTCAACATCCTCCGAATGCTCCGCAGGATCTTCAAGTGGATCCCCACCGAAACAAGAAAAACAGTCACCCAGGCCCTCGTCACCAGCAGGCTGGACTACGGAAACGCCCTCTACGCAGGAACGACGGCTAAGCTCCTGGAGACGGCTGCAACGCATCCAGAACGCCTCTGCACGTCTTATCCTCGACATCCCCCGACGCAGCCATATCACACCCCACCTGAGAGACCTGCACTGGCTCCCTGTCAACAAGAGGATAACCTTCAAGCTCCTCACCCACGCACACAAAGCACTCCACAACTCCGGACCAGCCTACCTCAACAGACGACTCAGCTTCTACACCCCCACCCGCCAGCTCCGCTCGACCAGCCTCGCCCTCGCCACAGTCCCCGCATCCGGAAAACGACCGCCGGTGGCAGATCCTTCTCCCACCTCGCCGCCAAGACCTGGAACACCCTCCCCACCAACCTCCGACAGACCCAAGACCTACTGGCCTTCAGAAGACTCCTCAAGACCTGGCTCTTCGATCAGTAGCAGCACCACCCCCCTCTTCCCCCAGCGCCTTGAGACCCTCTCGGGTATGTAGTGCACTTTATAAGTGACATGATTGATTGATTGATTGATAAATGATAAAACATGGGGAAATGCTTATGCGCATGCGTAAACTAATGCGTGTATTAATGCATGAAAACTAGGCCGCAAACTGCTTGATAAAAACTAATGCTGCTTTTGTGCACGTTAATAATATTTTGCTAGGAATAACATAACATGGGCTGTGCATGGGTTAGGGCAAATGCTGGGATGGTGCGCAAAATGAAATTACATTTCTTGAAAAATAATAAATGTTTTGTGTTCTGTTCTTGTAGAAAAAGTGAGCATGGGCCTACATTTCTGCATGCCAGTTTTGGGTTAACTTTCTTCCTGAAAAGAAAAACACGAAATAAATTAGCTTAAAATGAGGAGAGAATGCAGAGGCAATAGAAATGTCCTTCGTGTTGTACTAACTGTCTGCTAAGGTTACGGAAGAAAGAGGATAAGATTACAAATGGAAGCGATGCTACTTCCTCACGAGATGGCAGAGACGAACAAAAGAGGCGTAGAGATTTCCAACATTCAAGGAACTGCAGGAAATGTTTACTATGATAGTTTTCAAAGTTTGTTTCTTGGATGATTCTGATGTAATGCTTAATGTTTGAACAAAAGGGTGTCTAATATAAATGGACATGACGAGAGTGGTGTGACAGAACACCCCCATTATTAGCCAATGAGAGACAAACTTTTGTTGTTAAATGAAACAAAAGTGGGTTGGACATTTAGGTTTTAGGGTATAATTGAAAGTCCCTGGTGGGTGTGGTTTGGAGTAGGTGCTGATGCTAGTTAGCGGGAGAACGTCGCTGTCATCGGTTTGCTGTTTCCAGATAAAGGGCTACCTGATTCGGGTTTCCTGACCTAATCTTTGTCACTCGACTCTATTTGAGTGGCCTTCCTGCCCTAACTGGCCAGTGGGGTAGTTTCCCTGAATCTTACTTGGGTTAGTATAGATAATCTTCTTAATTTGCATATTCATTTGCAAATGTATTTTGTCTCTGAAACTTTTCTCTCTTCGCCTATCCACTCCTTCATTGCATTGTTTATTGATATGAGTTTGAATTTATACATTGCCAATGTTTTCTCTCTGTGATAATTCATGATTTGCATTTCGTGTAACTGTACTTGATGAGCATTTATTCTTACATTATTTACGATAAACAACATAAACTATACACTGAGTCTGATTTTACTTTATTAGGTATAGATGTTTTGATAAGTACTAATTATTGTTATCAACTAACCAACTCTAGATCCGATCACCACAAATTATTTGTAGGGAGAAATGCAGGTTCAATGGTGTATTTAGTGTGTTAGGAATAAACTTGCATCACACTGAACCCCAGCGTGAAGGGATTATGTTAGGGTAGTGTATATGGGCCTGTGTGTGAAAATTATCGATCCCTGATCGCTGGATCAGTTTTGGTAGCAGAGGATGGTTAATTATTGATTAGTTTGACAATAATTATTGATTATTGATTTATAGATTATTAACATGAAAAGTTAGTGTCTTTGTTTTATGTTGTTTGGAAGTACGGGTACGGAGTTACCTAAGATCCTAGGATGATGTTATTTTAGCCTAAGTGGCAGAAGAGTAGTGTGAGAAGGGTATCACACTGCAGAAGTACTTTGTCTGTTGTTGTAATATCGATCAGTGAAAGGCTATGTTATTTTAGGGACATATTCGGCTGAAAGAAGGTTGCATGAAATAGTGAAAGGTCCGCTTCCGAAACTCTGGCCTTTCATCCCCAAAGGAGTACCAAGACCTCTTTCTGAAAGGAAAGTCCTCTTCCGAAACTTTGGCTGGTATCCCCAGAGGAGTACCAAGACCTCCTTTAACTTGATTGAGATTAGAGTAGCGCTGGTCATTATTTTACTAGAAGTAAAAGAAAACTCTTCGAGTGAATCGAACTATCTTTTTTATTAGTGGAGCAGATAAAGTAGCATTGTTTTGTGTTGTTTTTAACAAGAAATAGTTGAGAAAAACGTAGAAAATATATTGCCGTATTATTTTGTAACGGGAGGGTCAGTAGCAGGAGTAATACTGACGTCACAAAAAGCCGCGCTGGCATTGGTCAGACAGCGGAAGTATAGTGAGCCGTGATTGGTTGGTTGCTTTGAGCTGCGCTAGCATTGGTCGAAATAGTGGATACGTAGTGAGCCGTGATTGGTTGGTTGCTGTGAGCCACGCTAGTGTTGGTTGTGATTTAGCGAATAGAGTGAGAGGATTTACGGAAGTTTTCTCTTGTTTGTTTGGGTTTAATTAGCGAGAAAAAGAGTGTTTTAAAAATGAAGATGGTAAAAAGAATAAAAGATTTAGTTAAAAAAGACAAGCTGATAGTTACTAGAGAGGGACTTCCTACACCACCTCCGAGAACGTCTGCTTCTTTTATGATGTTGGAACGTGGGTATCATACGTGTACAATGGTTAGAAAATTGGATGAAATATACGGAGGATGATGGAGTTTTAGCTTTCCAGAGAATGGTACATTTAATGTAAGGATTTTGGAGAATTTGAGGGAACAAATGAATTCATTAAAACCAAGTCCTAGACCTACGCAGTATGAAGCACTTGAGGAATGGGATTATGAGGCATATAAACGAGAGAGAGACAGGAATGGAATTAAATACAGGAATATAATAACGAGATATTCTGAGGCTAGATGGGATGATCAAAAGAGAAGATGGAGGAGAGATGTAAGTGCAGATGGATTATATCCAGTAATAGTTGCTGAAGATCAGACTGGAGGAAAAAGTAAAGAGAAAAAAATAATTTAGAGACTTCAGAACAAGATAATGACTCAGATGAGATTGATGATGAGTTGTTGGATGAAATATTATTAAAGAGACCTCCACCATATCAAGAAAGTTCAGGGGAAACAGTTCCAAATGCACCATTAATTGAAATACAGGTTCCTCAGGTTCCACAAGCTCTACAATCTCCACAAGTTTCACAGGCTACACAAGTTCCGGTAGCTTCCCATACTCAAGTGTTGCAGGAAAATGAGATTGACATGTTGAATAAGGCAAGAGAGGAGTTAACTCAAAGAATTAGTCAGATGAGTCAGAATGCAGAAGCATTATCAGTGCCAGCAACGATTGGTCCTATAGTTCCATTGTATGGTGAGAGTCAGAATATATCGAGAGTACATGCATTGACAATTCCCATGAATAATGCTAGGAATGTTAGCGGATCAGAACAGGTTGAGACGAGTACTTCATTGATTGATCTTCCAGTGAGTGAAAATGTAACTGAAACACCAAAGAGAAGTGTACAGATGGATCCTAGGAAAATAATGCAGAATGAAAGTGGAACAACTCCAGTATCAGGGAGTTCGGTGGGTCCTTCGCAAGAGGGTTAGATGACTGGATAAGAGGAATGGAAAAGAATAAGTCGCAATCGAGTATAGATGTAGCTAGATTGAGAGTGGATCTGGAAGAAATGATTATTGGTACAATAAGTCTAGAAAGATGGAGTAAGTACCGGGATGAAGAGTTGTTATTTTTGTGTAAGAATATTACATGGAAAGCACGGAATTTACATGAGAGGTTAGCAGAAGCTGCACAAGAATATGGAGTAGACAGGGAAGTCTAAAGTTTTTCAGAAACCGTATAGATTGGATTTTACTGATAAGGATTTGGAGAGCTTGAATACGTCTGGTAAACGATTGCAAATAAAAGAATTGATGAATACCTTGAAGAAATGGGGTGATCTAGACCGGTAGAAAGGTAGATGGGCGAAAAAGAAGGAAGAAATGCTTGCAAGTAAAAATGCGTCTTTATTTCCATTAAGAGAAACAGGACAGGCCGAAATGGTATGCCCAATGAGAGAAGTTCCAGGTGGTGGATATGTTCATGTTCCCTGGTCAAGACAAGAATATATTATCCTTTACGAATGATTTTCCCAGGTTTAGGGAGAAACCTGTCGTGTGGTACAAACAGGTAGAGAGGTTTGTAAAAGTTTCAAAAGTTTTGTTAAAAGATTTAGATGGTTTGTTTGAGATTGTAGTTCCAGCTGATTTATGGACTGAGTGTAAGATTACTGTTGATTGGCCTAGAGAGGAATATCCTAGAGATGTGAAAACAGGAGCACCTTCAGATGAAGTGATGAAAAATATAATCAAGTAATTACTTACTTGAAGAGTAAAATCTCTCCAAAAGAAACAGATTGGGTTAAAATTGACAGGACAACCCAGGAACCCAAAGAATCAGTACATGCCTATTATGAAAGGTTGTTACAGGTGTTCAAACAGTATAGTGGTTTTGAAAGTATAGGTGATAAAGATATGGGACATTTTGTATATAGGTTTGTTTTTGGATTAAAACCTGAAATTAGTAACATGATTCAGCAACATTTGATTTGTTGGCAGAGTAAAACAGTTGATGAGATTCTGAGATATGATAAATATTGTAGTGATGATATTGAGTCAAGGCATAAAAAGTTGAAAGAGAAAATTATGTGGGCACAAGTGAAAGTGGCAGAACAGAAAGATGGAAACAATGGTTCTCAAACAGATTTTCAGATGAAAGGACAAAATCAAAATGGTCAGGTACCAAATGGAGGTAGAGGTAAGATGAGTAAGGAAGAACTGAAAAAGAAATTTCCTTGTCATGTGTGCGGAAAGTTTGGACATTGGAGGAATGAGTGTAGATCTTTACTGAAGAATAATGGAATGAATCAAAATTTCAATCCGCAGATGCAGAATGAAGTGGTTGTGAAGCAACAACAGCAGCAGGTAGTTACACCACAGACACAACAAGTACAGGTGCCTCAAGCTCCTATGCCAAATAATGTGAATGCTCAAGTACAGAGATACAGTGCGAATTCTGGATTTCACGCAGGTGAACTGTGGAAATGTGTAATATTTTATTTAGCATAAGCTACAGCCATTTTGGCTGTGGTGTCCATTTCGTTTCCTTCGTAATTCTTCCGTCCTCTGCTGCTCGTCTTTTTCACTCTGCTTGTGTTATCTATTTTAGTGACTTCCTGACTCAGTTAAAGCAATGCACGTGCTGAGGGTTTGTAGCTGCCAGTGAACCTGGTCTCAGATGTTAACTGTCGACCATTTGCTGCTGCCATAAGCATTCCTGCTCTCCCTCCCACTTTGCTGACCACATGGTTATTCATCTGCCCTTGTTTGCTGATAGCTATTCCTAAAACTTGTTCTTCCTATTTCAGTTCACATGCTTGCATTGCAGAAACCCTGTATAAAAGACCTGTGTTCTGTGACTTCAGTGTACTACCTCCTGCAGCACTTGAGAGTGTTGTGTGGACGTGGTCCCACTCTTGAGTGATTAATAAACTTGTTATTTATTCCAACTCCAGTGCCGATCTCTATTTTGTTGGTCTTTTGACCCGTGGACAAGAGGGTGACCCTGCACCACTGTACCCCTAAAAAGGTACATTTCCACAGAACAAGTTGGTAAGAATCAAAATGTGCAAATGGTTTCACAGTATTTGTTGCAATGTTCAGAGAGTGACTCAGACTCATCTCAATGACGGTGCCCGAGGGGGGAGAAAGAGTGCGTGCTTGGCGCATCTCTAGAGGTAGATCAATCAGGTCTATTTGTTGATGGAAAAGTGGAAGGTAATGATATTACATTCCTTGTGGACACTGGTGCTACCCGTTCTACTGTGAGAGCAGCAGAAATCCCAAACCTACCCCTCTCGGGCGAAACTGTCCAAGTTGTGGGAGTTTCAAATAAACATATTAAGACTCCAATAACAAGACCAATAGAAGTTCATATTGGAAGATTCAGAGACATGCATCGGTTTGTGGTATGTGATACGAGTCCGGTGAACCTTTTAGGAAGGGACTTGCTCTGTAAGAAGAACTGCACCATTTATTTTACGCCAGATGGTAGTGCTTTTCAAACACCAGATGAGGATGTTGCTTTTAAAATGATGTTAGCAAAGCAAGGGACAGAAGCGAATGATTTATATTCATTGCTTACAGAAGAAGATTTACCTGTAGAGTTGAGAAATGCAGTGAGACCAGATGCGTGGGATTTTACAGGAAAAGATATTGGATTGAGAAAGGTGTGGATCCTATTCAGGTTACAGTTAAACCAGGTGCAATATATCCAAACACTCCTCAGTACAAGATGAGTCCTGAAATTACAGCAGGAGTAATTCCTGTAATTGATCAAATGATTGAGGAAGGTATTCTAAAAGAAATACTGAGTAGTCCTTGTAACTCACCTATTATGGGGATTAAGAAACCAAGCGGAAAATATAGAATAGTGCAAGATTTGAGAAAGATTAATAAGATCATAGTACCTTGCTGTCCAATAGTGCCAAATCCAGCAGTTATTCTTTACCACATTCCTTGTGATGCGAAATGGTACACAGTAATTGATCTGTGTCAAGCATTTTTCTCAATACCTTTGCATCCGGATAGCCAATATTTGTTTGCATTCCGGTTCGGAAACCGTGTTTTGGCATGGTGCTGAGTAAGGGTATACAGAGTCCTTCGATTTTTAATCAGATTTTAAAAAAGTGTTAGGAGTCATTGATTATGCCAGAAAATTCAGTGTTAGTTCAGCACATTGATGACCTACTTGTGGCATCAAAAACACGAGAAGCCTGTGTGACAGATACAATTGCCTTACTAAATCATTTGGCAATAGGTGGGCATAAGGTGTCACCAGCGAAATTACAGTTTTGTCAAAAAGAAGTTCAATATTTGGGACACAAAATTGAGAAAGGAGTTAGAAAAGTAACTCAAGAACGAATTAATGTGATTTTGCAGATGGGTCCTCCTAAAACTCAAAAGGAAGTTCGAATGTTTTTGAGAATGGTTGGATACTGCAGACAGTGGATTAGTGGGTTTTTGCTGATTGCAAAACCTCTACAGAGGTTGACTCATAAAGATGTGGTTGATCCGATTGAATTGGATGAAGAATGTATGAAAGCTTTTATTGAATTGCAAGACAATCTTTGTCGAGCACCTGCATTGGGAATGCCAGATTACACAAAAGATTTTGCATTGTTCTGTTGTAAGAGAGATGGGTGTGCGTTATCAGTCTTAACACAAAAACATGGAACGGCACGTCGCCCAGTGGCATATTTTTCTGCTACCTTGGATTCAGTGGTTGCCGCATTACCAGGTTGTTTAAAAGCAGTGGCTGCTACTTGTGTGAGTCTTGAGCAGAGTGAGACAATTGTTATGGGACATCCAGTAAAAGTATATGTGCCACACTCTGTTGAGATCCTATTAACAAGAACTCGGACTCAGCATATGACCTATGTCGGCTGACTAGGTATGAAAGAGTGATTTTGGGTGCTGAAAATGTGACAGTGACAAGATGTACAATATTGAACCCTGTAACCTTGTTGCCAAGTTTAAGTTGTGAAGAAGTGAAAGATGAAGCAGATCATGATTGTTTGGATGTGACAGAATTGTGCAAGAAACCAAGACCTGACATAAAGGATACACCACTAGAAGAGTCAGATAGTGTGATGTTCGTGGATGGATCTTGTCTGAGAGATGAAAAAGGTGCATTGAGTGCTGCTTATGCAGTATGTACAGTGTCTATGGTTCTTGGAGCATCCTGTCTAAAGGGGATACATTCTGCTCAAATTTCTGAGCTAATAGCTCTGACTAGAGCATGTATAATTGGCAAAAATCTGAGAGTAACCATATTCACTGTCAATATGGTTTTGGGGTGGTGCATGATTTTGGTCAGTTGTGGATGCAAAGAGGATTTCTGACTTCTTCAGGATCACCGATCAGGAACAGTAAAAATGTGAAGGATCTATTGAATGCATTACAAATGCCCAAAAAGATTGCAGTGGTAAAATGTTCAGCACATAAGTCAGGAGATGACTATGTGACAAATGGAAACAGATACGCAGACCAAGTGGTGCGTTTCTATGCACAAAATTCAATTGCAATAAACAGAGGGGTGGAGAAAAAACATACAAATTGCCATTTGATGTTTTCTTCTTTGGAAACATGGGAAGAAATTAGACAGTTACAGGAAGAAGCAAATGAGGAAGAAAAACAAATCTGGATAAAATCAGGTTGTGAAAAAAGAGCAGAAGATGAAGTGTGGGTGTATGCTGATGGAAGACCAGTAATGCCAGATAGTTTACTGTCTCAGATGGCAAGGATGTACCATGGAATTGCACATGTTGGAAGAGATGCTATGATCAGGCTCTTCAAGCAGTCATGGTACAACCCAAAGTTTAGGGTCATTGCAGAGAGTCTATGCCAGAGATGTATAGTGTGCCAGCAGCAAAATCCAGGTAGAAAGACAGTTGTTAGTTGGGGTCGAATTGGAAAAGCAGCAGGACCATTTACCCGACTACAGCTTGACTTTATTGAACTTCCCCCTTGTAATGGACTTAATTATGTGTTCGTTGTTGTTTGTTTTCTCGTTGGGTAGAAGCTTATCCAACAAGAAGGAATGACAGTCTAACAGTTGCTAGACTACTTTTAAGAGAGATTATCCCAAGGTTTGAATTTCTAGTCTCTTTAGAAACGGATAGAGGAACTCATTTTAATAATGAGATAATTCGAATGATTTGTGCAGCATTACAAATTGAACAAAAGCTGCATTGTGCCTATCGACCAGAAGCATCTGGAGTGGTCGAACAAATTAATGGCACTATTAAATCCAGACTGTCAAAAGTGTGTGCGTCTACAACACTGAAATGGCCAGACGCTTGACCCCTGGTATTGATGAGTCTTAGAAGCATTCCTGAAAAAGGACTGAATTGAGTCCTCATGAGATTCTAATGGGAAGAGCCATGAGACAAGCAATTGTACCAGCTAACAAACTAATGAATATTACTAATGATCTAGTGCTTGATTATTGCAAAGGAATGGCTGATCTGGTGCGTTCTGTGTCTCATCAGTTTGGAGAAATTGCAACCACAACACACATCAAGCACATGATTTGAGTTCAGGAGAGTGTGTTCTTGTCAAGAAACACGTGAGGAAGTCGTGTTTAGAACACAGGTGGAACGGTCCATATCAGATCATTTTGATGACAACGACAGCAGTGAAGTGTGGTGGCTTGCCAAACTGGATTCATACAAGTCATACAAGAAGAGTCCCAAGTCCACTTGAAAGACAAAAAGAAGAGCAGCAACTGGTAAAGCAGAGAAAAGAACCAGAAGCTGAAGAACATGAAGCTATAGAATCTGGTGTTACAGATTCTGAAAAGGCTGAACAAGAGGAAGAATCAAGTACAAGTCGAATAAAGTGGGCACCAGCTACTGGGTCTCAAGAGACTGTTGTTGAGAAAGAAAAAGAGAAAGTGATTGATGAAAATCAAGAGCAAGTACAACAGAGAAAAGAACTGAATAAAAGAGCTTGCGAACTTGACAACGAAGGTGAAGAAGCAGTTCAAGTTAAGAGAGCAAGAAAAGGTGATGAGTGGCCAAAAGGAGTGAAAAGACTGAAATACACTCTAGAAAAGAAAAGGCCAGATCAAATAAATGAAATATCAAGTCAAACTGGACAAAGTGATTCAGAAGAAGAATCAGTACGAAAAACAAGGAGAATAAGAATTCCAAGTAAGAAAAACACAGCTCCAGAATGGACATATGTGGTGTTAGAACAGCAGTCTTCAAACTGTGGGGCGCGAACCCCAGGAGGGCCGTGGAGTCCTGGGAAGGGGTTCGCGCATTTCCAGGCCTAACATCTGCCTGGAATGCAAAATTTGCTTTTCCTTTTTGACAAAGGCCCTGACCCTTCATTTGGATCCTTAAAATGCTTTAGCTGAAGTTAATTGACTCATGTGCTGTAAAACGAAGAGGCTTGGTAAAACAATCCTTCAAGTAAGTGTTCATGCCAGGGTGCCTGCTTGCCTCAATGACATGCAAATGAGCGCTAGGAGTTAATCTGCAAATGTAAAGGATGCTTGAGAGTGGTTCTGGCTTTAATTGCTTGAATCACTCCAAGCATTGTGATGGCAAAGATGTGTTTTTTTTTTTTTTTTGCATGGTGGTGAAAAGAATTAACAACTGGGCTGTGAAGTGTATGCTTTTATTCATAACTGCATTTATACAGTGCTTAGTACCCCTGGGGAGGTGTTGAAGGGACAGGTATGCAAAAAAACATTACTTTTGGTCTTATATTACTCAAATCCACATTTTGGAAGCTCCATTTTATTTTAAAACTATTTGCACAGTTTGTAGCAGTCTATATTATAATGTGTGTAATGCAAGTATAAAATAACGACTTACGCATTCACTGTGCTTTCTGTCACAGGCTGTGACCTCATAGCACTAAAAATACACAAGTCACTATTCTCCACTGCGCCAACCAAATTTAATTCTGTGTCTATCTGGTTACACACAGACCTCTGCAGTGCATTACATAATAGAGGTTTCATAATGTACTACAGTGCATTTCCCATTGAGTAAATTTATTTTTCATTTAAGCTGCCCATTATTTTATATGTAGCTACCTGATGGTGAAAGACCTAAAAAACAAACAAAATATTTGGGGGCTGCTTTATGAGAGGCTTGCGCTGCCGGAGCGTCACTTTTATTTAAGCTTTGGCGGCACAAGCGTCTCAATCATATCTATGAGGCGACGCAAAGTCACCCTGCGTGGCTTTGCATGGCCTCATAGATATGGAGTAAGACAAAGCAGCGCAAGTCGCTGCGTTGCCTTACACTATGTCAAGCAGGCGTTCCATAGGCATTGCAGTGGGTGTTTTCACGCAACACCCATGGATTTTGACGCTGCCCCAGATTTGTAAAACCATGTAAACCAGGGGCAGCGCCAAAACCTTACGCCTCCCCACAGCAGGCGTAACGAGGAGAAATGTTTTCATTTCTCCTAGTTTTTCCTCTTTCTATGTGTGTTCCTCTTTCTATGTGTGCTGCATTCTGCAGCACACATAGAAAGAGGAAAATCCCTCTCAGGATTCTTTTTTTGCAGGAAGGTGCCCCTTCCTGCACAAAAACAATCCTGCCTATGCCCAGACGTGGGTCCCGGGCTCACTGTGCCACTGGAATCAAGCTATCCTGGCTGATGAGGGGTGAAACCCCGAAACCGGTCCTAGGATGCTTGGTTCCGGTCCAGGGAGGACCTGGCTTGGCAGTTCGGGCTGGACTGTTCCCATGAGGCACAGGGTCAAGACTGATTTGCATATGGCCAGGTCTAAACTGGGGTGGCAAGGTGAGCAAAAGAATGATGGATTTAACCCAGATCTCTTGACTGGGGGTGAATGTTTTGATTTGTTCTGCATTCCGTCCATCAATTATGTGTCTTTTGCTTTCTCGCCCTAAGTGCGCCGGGTATGCCCAGGCGTGGGTCCCGGGCTCACTGTGCCACTGGAATCAAGCTAGCCTGGCTGATGAGGAGTGAAACCCCGAAACCGGTCCTAGGATGCTTGGTTCCGGTCCAGGGAGGACCTGGCTTGGTAGTTCGGGCTGGACTGTTCCCATGAGGCACAGGGTCAAGACTGATTTGCATATGGCCAGGTCTAAACTGGGGTGGCATGGTGAGCAAAAGAATGATGGATTTAACCCAGATCTCTTGACTGGGGGGGAATGTTTTGATTTGTTCTGCATTCCGTCCATCAATTGTGTGTCTTATGTTGGCGTTAGGCAGCAATTTGTACGCCAACACAGGGGGAAAGGACAGGAATGCACCATATTTCATAAATAAGGTGCATTCCTGCCCTTTTACATTGGCGTAGGGCAGCGCAGCAAGAGGACTTGCGGCGCTGCCCTACGCCAATGCCTCATAAATAAGGCTCTTTGTTTCCGCCACATCTTTGACCATGCCCCCAAGCTCTCTTACTGACCTTTGGTTTGCTAAACACTGTTTAATTTATTTCCCCCGATGTAAAAATTATTTGTTGTGGGAATTGGGGGTGCTTATGGTTGTCGATAGTTGGCAATAAGGAGGAGGACCAAATTCCAGAAATTTGTGTCAGGAGGGGGTCCTTCCGCTTAAAATTTTTTGACAGGGGGGGTCTCGGCATCAAAAAGTTTGAAGACCTCTGTGTTAGAAGAAAGTGAGAACACAGATTAGAAAGAAAAAGAAGCCGATACTGATCGAAGTGATCAAAACAAACTGAAACCACCTTAAAAGAGAACTGTGAAAATAAAGGTGCAACAAATTTCAATGAAGAATATTCTGAAAGTTCAAAAAGATTTGAAGAAGAGGAAGATATATATAAAAATAAATTAAAAAAAGAGGGGGTAAAGAAGAGAGGCCTAAAGTGTAAGGATAGACTACTCTAGATGGTCTTGGATAAGTTATTTTTTTCTCAAAAATTTGATTTTTAGGGTTTTTCTTAGATTTTTTATTTTTATATAGTGTCTAAAATGGCAAAGGTAACAGAGACTGGATATCAAAATCATAGTTTTAAACGTAAATGTATTAATGCTTGCTTATGTAGTGTCTTACTACTAACGTTGGTATGGTTAACACTGGTTATTTTCCCCGTTATGATGGTGACTAATTACAAAAATAATACTAATGGCGTGGGAAGTGAGAGAATAGATACTGTTACTAAAGAAAGTATAAATACTAATATAGAAAAAATAGATGATAGTATTTATCATCATGATAAATCAATTAATGATTTTTCATTAAATGTTTTTACTAAATTGTTATATGAGTATGTTAATACAATGAATGCAAGAGATTGTTATGTGTGCATGCAATTACCGTCGTCTGTCTCAGAGGGGGTGACTTACCATCACCTACCTTTAACATATGGTGTGTCTTGTAGTGTCTTAACTAGTCTGTTTTACGAGAGGGAAGGACTAGAGTATTATTATTCTAATTTCGACCTAATATTTCCAGAAATTACTATTAGGAGAGATTTAAAAAATGTTTATGGACCTGTTTATGCAGCTTACATGGGAGATTTTTTCATTAGTAATAAACCGATAGATACAAAAGATGCACATAGAAATAACTTAACTTGTAAACTACGGCATGAAGAAATTGAGTTTATGAACTTGGTAGAAGATAGAAGACGAGATTTAAAAAAGATAGCTGCTGAGCAAAAGTCTCATGTACCTCCATGGGCTTTTAGAGAGGGTGATTACAAAAGGGTGAGACTTACGCTGCCATGACTCTAGATTTTCAACATAGAGGAAAGCTTTGTGTGTTTAGAGAAAAGACGGAACTTAATAGCTATTTTATTGGTTCTAGTGAATGTGAGCATACTTTCTTGATAAAAGGAAAATGGGGATTGAAAGGAGGGACTGATCCTGTTTTCCCAGGAATTTATTATGTGTGTGGTAAGAATGCTTATTATAGATTACCTACAGGTTGGTATGGATGTTGCTATTTAGGTATAGTATTCCCGAAAGTTTATCACGTAGATAAGAATAATAGAATTAATGATATGAAACAAGGACTAACACGTAATAAGAGAGGAGCGAGTTATTCTGAAATAATTGGGGATATTTTTGGAGCACTGATACCTTCAGTTGGAGTTATTCTGAATTCACATAAAATTAGAAAATTGTCTACAGTGGTTGATCGTTTATCAACGGATACTGCTGGTGGGTTCTTGATGATTGATACTGAAATGATTGCAATTAGATCAATGGTTTTGCAAAATCGACTTGCCCTTGACATATTATTGGCAAAAGAGGGTGGAGTCTGTAGCATGTTGAAAATACAACTAAGCTGTACTTATATTCCTGACAAAAGTAAAAATCTTGAGGGGTATATCAAAAATATTACAGAACTTCATGAAGATTTAACTGAACTGAAAGTTGACCGTGCTTGGGAGAAACTTGGCAAGAGTTTTTCCTCAGTGGGAAGTTGGTTTTCTACTTTAGGGAGTAGTTTGTTAGGAAAAATATTAATACCCGTTACTTCAGTAGTTGCAGTAATAATAATAGTTATCATGATTTATAAATGTTGCAAATGCAAGTGTAGAAAGAGACATCAGATCTTAAACGTAGAACTAGAAAAAGAAAGAGAAGAGATAGAATTAGAAGATATGAGAGGAAAATACTATGAGATCATGAAAGACTTAGATGGAAGAATAAAATGAGAAAGAAGTACAGTATTTTAAATAAATGGTAACTTGTATGTGATGGGTATTTTGATGATGGCTCAAAACGCCATCAAAGGGGGGATTGATGGAGCAGGGTTTTGCGTAAATAAAACCTGCTCGGATTAAACCCTCAGTAACACATATTAACAGTGTGTGGTGAAAATGTTATTAATAAATGATAAAACATGGGGAAATGCTTATGCGCATGCGTAAACTAATGCGTGTATTAATGCATAAAAACTTGGCCGCAAACTGCTTGATAAAAACGAATGCTGCTTTTGTGCACGTTAATAATATTTCGCTAGGAATAACATAACATGGGCTGTGCATGGGTTAGTGCAAATGCTGGGATGGTGCGCAAAATGAAATTACATTTCTTGAAAAATAATAAATGTTTTGTGTTCAGTTCTTGTAGAAAAAGTGAGCATAGGCCTACATTTCTGCATGCCAGTTTTCGGTTAACTTTCTTCCTGAAAAGAAAAAACACGAAATAAAAGAGCTTAAAATGAGGAGAGAATGCAGAGGCAATAGAAATTGTCCTTCGTGTTGTACTGACTGTCTGCCAAGGTTACGGAAGAAAGAGGATAAGATTACAAATGGAAGCGATGCAACTTCCTCATGAGATAACAGAGACGAACAAAAGAGGCGTAGAGATTTGCAACATTCAAGGAACTGCAGGAAATGTTTACTATGATAGTGTTCAAAGTTTGTTTCTTGGATGATTCTGATGTAATGCTTAATGTTTGAACAAAAGGGTGTCTAATAAAAATGGACATGACGAGAGTGGTGTGACAGAACACCCCCATTATTAGCCAATGAGAGACAAACTTTGGTTGTTAAATGAAACAAATGTGGGTTGGACATTTAGGTTTTAGGGTATAATTGAAAGTCCCCGGTGGGTGTGGTTTGGAGTAGGTGCTGATGCTAGTTAGCGGGAGAACGTTGCTGTCGTCGGTTTGCTGTTTCCAGATAGAGGCCTACCTGATTCCTGTTTCCTGACCTAATCTTTGTCACTCAACTCTATTTGAGTGGCCTTCCTGCCCTAAGTGGCCAGTGGGGTAGTTTCCCTGAATCTTACTTGGGTTAGTATAGATAATCTTCTTAATTTGCATATTCATTTGCAAATGTATTTTGTCTCTGAAACTTTTCTGTCTTCGCCTATCCACTCCTTCATTGCATTATTTGATATGAGTTTGAATTTATACATTGCCAATGTTTTCTCTCTGTGATAATTCATGATTTGCATTTCGTGTAACTGTACTTGATGAGCATTTATTCTTACATTATTTACGATAAACAACAAACTATACACTGAGTCTGATTTTATTTTATTAGGTATAGATGTTTTGATAAGTACTAATTATTATCAACTAACCAACTCTAGATCCGATCACCACAAATTATTTGTAGGGAGAAACGCAGGTTCAATGGTGTATTTAGTGTGTTAGGAATAAACTTGCATCACACTGAACCCCAGCGTGAAGGGATTATGTTAGGGTAGTGTATATGGGCCTGTGCGTGAAAATTATCGATCCCTGATCGCTGGATCAGTTTCATGCCCATTACTGTATCACACAAGGTGTTTACTCATTTGTGGACAGTCGGAACCTCAGTGCTAACGTTTGTGTGGATACTCACTCAAAACCAAACAGGAGCGAGAAGGTGAGTATCATATTTAAAGGCGTATCACCTGTCACGACTCTGACAACTGATCACTAGGAGGCGACAGATACCTTCTCCAGTGTTAGACCTCGTACAAACGTTGGAGAGGACCTTCACTTGACATTTGTGCCCCCCCTGCTCATGATGCATATAAGCAAGTAGTAATGCATACACATTTTTATGATATATATATATATATACACACACACACACACACACAAACACACACGCGCGTCAATAGGACAGTTAAGCCGTAGTCTTCAAGTTTTCCTTACAAGTGTACTGTACCAGCTTTTGAGCGGTTTCCTGCTTACAAAGCCCTGCTGCCTCTCCACTGTGTGTGTCTGTGCTACTGTGGTTCATGCTGCAGATTAATGCTTCAGAATCCCTTCTGTAGTACCTTTATTCCCTTGCTCCTGCTGCAGCCCCTTCCCTCTTGTACTCTTGCTCCCCGTCTTCAGTTCTTCAGCACAATGTTCTCGGTGCTCGTGCTCGGTGAGCTTTGCCATCCTGCCATTTCAGTCCTGCCTTCCAGAAACGTCGAGCAGGGCCTGCAGAATGCAGTTTGTGAATTTCCCTGTCTCCTTTTGCCCATTCCATACCTCCACTGCCCTGTCACTCTTCAAGTTCTGTCAGAACCTCAGTGAGCCAGTACCTTTGACCTTCAGTTTGACTCCAGCTGTCATCACTTTCCGTTAGTACTACAGTTCATAGTTTCTTTGTTTCTGCGATGTCCAAAGTCTCCATTCTACAGTCCTTTTTGTCTATCTTTCTGTACTCTATAGCGAAGTTTCCTTTGCTGCAGTTTCCTTCTCTTCGGTTTCTTTCTTTTAATTCTCACACTGCTGTCTCTCAGCCATTTGTTATACTCGGTCTCTAGATTCGTAAACCCGGGACCTTTAATGTTGTTTTCTTTGGAATTCTTGGGTAGGTTTCTATTTCTATTTTATTGCCCCTCCTGCTGTCTGCAAGTAGACTCTTGGGCCCTATTTAACAGAGTACTATGTACTGTAATCGGTGAGCAGTCACGGTTTGTTCCTGCTGAACCCATACAGGCAGCTGTCTTGTGAATATTATGTATTTTTTTGTCTTATGGCCTAAAGAAAGGGCATCTCCAGTAAGCCTGGGCGTAGTTTGCGTAGTAGCACTTCACGCAGCTACGTGAAGTACATTTTGAACTACACGTAGCTATGCAAATTGCGTAGCTATGCAAATTGCGTAGCTGTGTGCTTGACTGCACTGTACAATAATTGCCAAAGGCATCTTGCACAGTGCAAGTTAAACTAAAATAAATATCTCTGTCTTTATATGCTAAAAATGCATATAGTCATTTCACAAAAGTGAAAACAATAAATTAACAAGCAGTGAGAGAGGTGATGATTTTGGGATCCTCCCTAACCTAGGGAGAGAACCAAGCAGATGCCTTGACAACAAAAAGCACATCTTTTGAACGATTCAGTGGTGGTCCCATCCTCTTAGGACCACCCCAAGCACCGTTATTGGCAAAAATACAATCCCAACCAAAGGCCCTGCAAAGCATTATGGGACGAGATTAGCAGTGGGCAGTGAATATTATAGTATCCAATATCAAAATAATTCTACAAAGAGCTGCAGTTCCACTAGTCGTTACTAGATGTCCCTCACGAGTCAAATGCAAAAGCTTCATGAAAGGGTTTCAATGCTTTTGCATTTGACTCGTGAGGGACATCTAGTAACGACTAGTTGAACTGCAGCTCTTTGTAGAATTATTTTGATATTGGACACTATAATATTCACTGCCCACTGCTAATCTCGTCCCATAATGCTTTGCAGGACCTTTGGTTGGGATTGTATTTTTGCCCATAACTGTGCTTGGGGTGGTCCTAGGAGAAAGGGACCACCACTGAATCGTTCACATGATATGCTTTTTGTGTTCAAGGCATCTGCTTGGTCCTCCCCCTAGGTTAGGGGGGACCCCAAAATCATCACCTCTCTCATTGCTTGATATTTTATTGTCAAAGTTCACTTTTGTGAATTGGTTATATGCTTTTTTTTTTAGCATAGAAAATTGCTTTATCAAAGCATTTCTGGGTGTTTAGTATACTGCTGCTACGCTACGTCAATTAGCACAGTTTTTCACTCTGCTACGTGCAATTTGCGTAGTGCGTAGTAGCACAAACTTTGCATGCTCCGTGAGCGTAGCGAAGTATTATGCCCAGGGTTAATCTCCAGTCGCTCCTTTCCATTAAGTAGTAAGGTGGGATACTGTGGTAGCCACTAGCGTATAACAACATATTTTCACAATAACCAATAGTTAAAATCTGAGATCCTTCTGTTCATGTCTCATGCGAGTTTGCATACCCTGGTGGTGATCATTTGCCCTCTCTGTTCGCTGTTTTGGTTGCCTATCATGATGCCTAGGCAAGGCTTTCTCTTGTCCACTTTTCTGTTTATTTCCACTGCAAGGTTTGGGATCTCTCAACCATACTCCAGAAACGTCACCACTTTCGTCACTGCTTGTTTGTTACACTGGCATGCCACTTGGTTTGATATCCACAGCATTTGTATTTTAACAGGTAATGCTTCATTTGTTCTGACATATGCAAAACTGGTTGTACTTTCATTTCTACTGAAGGTAACTAATTACATGTCTACGTTTTTGAAAACGTGCTGCATGATTAAGAGTTGATGCTGAAAAAGGATGTTGAAGAAGGATAATGTTACGTTTATTGAGACCGCTACCCTCACCCCACCCCCCTCGTTACCCTATAGGATCTTTCCTGTTATAAACCACTGGTTTAGAGGCGGGTGGGGGGAAATCGACAGGTTGAGATTGGTAAAGAACCAGGAAGTAAGAATAACAGAAATACTGAATTTTTCGGACAGAACCTGAAAAACAAATGTACAATCTTCTAAATAAAATGTCCCCCATTCACAAAACAAAGGTGAGCTACCTTTCTATCTTGGATGCTGGAAACATGATAGAAGTTCCAGGTTATCATTGGCAATATTTTGTCGGCGCCCAAACTTGCACTTTATGATTCTAAAGGCAACAATATTATCAATGCAGGTTTGTCTCAAAAGGTACACATCAGCAACGTATTTACTTGTAAAAGTACAATATGATAGGCAAATATGCTTTACATTGAGCAAATATGGAAAAAACCTTTTTAATGTATTGTCTAGCATTGTCCCAATACTCGTCCCAAACCGCTCACCATTACATCATATTTTCTGTGTCACATAGATCATTTGCACACCCTGAATGTACAGACGCAGACTGATTTCACTCGTGTTCATCATTCTTTATTGATGTGTTTAGTTCTTTAGATGTTCTACAGATTAAGAACTTAGCATATATTTCGTGCACTTTCTCAAGGTATAATTACTGAACACAGTGTCAGAAAATAAACCCCTGCTGAATATGTTGGCACAACCCAAGTGTATCCAGTTTATTTCCAACACATTCCTCCATCCTTTTTTTCACAAAGAAACCAATGTGAAGATTCTGGAGTTAGCTCAGGGTTCTAGGTTTGTAGTTAAATGTGTCAGGAATCAGTCTTAAACTCTGGGTTCTCCAAGGGTCAGGACTACATAAAAACCTTCCCAGCCAGTTACAACATTGTTTTCCAAGGGTCCTTATAAGTTACAGCAGTGGCACAAACATATACCGGCCTGGAAGTGCTGGAGAATGGGTAGATGGAAACTGGGAAGGCCGTTTATGACTGGGGCTGCAAAGGCCAGGCCAGAGAAGGCAGCTATTGATTTCTCTTCGAGGCTACGAGAAGCAGGGCCAGTTAAAGGGACATCAAGCACAGAGTACTATGCTTGGCAACAGGGGCTGTTGGGCTTTCTCTGCTTCAGACTGAGTTTGTACCCGTTTGGCATTCCCACACATTTTTTGTTTCCCTTTCTAAGGTTAATCTGGTAGTTAGCGCCTCTCTTCCCCTTGGTTTCCCTACAGTCCTGTGCTACTCACCAGTTGTTACCCTTTAAGGCTTTCTAGTCGCTACCAATGGCTCCAAGACCGAGTTACGCTTCATCACTGCTCCCTTCCCTTTAACTTCTCAGGCTATAGCTGTGTGGGGGCTACTTACAGACCTTCCCCTACTTAATCCCGGTAAGTACCATATTGAGTCTGGGCTTTTGAATGATTCCTAGTTGTCAGTCAGTCAGTCAAATCAACTTTATTCGGCTGGTTAGAGCCATAAAAGTACAACATAAAACATCTGTAAACATAAAACATCGTATAAACATTATTTAAATCCATTTAAAATCCGTATCTTTGTGTATTTAAAATCCATTAAAACATCATACAGAGGGTAATAAAAACCAACCACAATTATGACTATTAGATAACTTTAGACTCTAATCCGCATAGACATACTATCAATCTTGTTCAGAAGGATTAACTCTACTTCATCCTATTCCTGAATCTAATTACGCCAGTTAAAACACTGGCTACCCCCAAGCAAATTACAGGTGAACTTAACATTTGCAAGTAGACCAAAGCTGGCCTTACTTGCACAAAATTTTGATCCCTTAGCAGCGGGAGGATGTACTTTCTGCGTAGGTGATCATAATGGGAGCAAAAGAACAATATGTGTAGAGTATCTTGCTCTGAGAAGTTGTCACATGTGCACCTATTTGATGAATTTGGTTTAAAATAACCTTTCGGAAAGGCCAGTAGCCAGGGTACCATATTTAAACGAAATCTTGTTAAAACAAAGAGATGATGAGCTTTGTTTATATAAGTCAAATATGGTTGCATCTGCTGTTCCAGGCTCCGTGTGACATACTTTCTCACCGAGGGCTTAATTAGTTCCTTTTCTTCCCTTAAACATTGACATCTGTCTAAAAACCTCAGCTTGACTGCTCTAACGGCGGACTTAGCCAGAGGGATAGGGAGCGTAAACAATTCGGGGCAGCCTAACTTCTCCGTCTGATCTTTAATATATTTAAGCCATGGAATGTTTAGTGCCTTATCCAGCACCAAGCAGTCCTGAATTATTAATTGACTTAAGTTTGGGGTTGTTTGAGCCCAAATTCTCATCCAGCGGAGAAGTGGGGCAACCGCAATCAGGTCTGAGATGTAACCCACTCCCATCTCCTCATGTACGTTAAAAATTGGTGTGGATGCAGGGACAGAAAGCAGTTTACGCATAAAATTATTTTCTGCCACTTGTATTTCTGTCGCGTCCTTATAGCCCCAAATGTCGCTACCATAGGTGGTCATGGGGATGCACTTGGCGTTATAAATCTTTAAAATCGCAGGGAGCGGCTTAGTACCTATTCTTTTTGCAAAGTCTAATGTTGCCCCTGCCGCTCTAACTAAAACATTCATTTTAAGGGTGCGTTGTGCACACCATGAGCGTTGATCATCAAAGAGCACCCCAAGATATGGGAAAGTGGACACCTTAGTTAGCTCCGTCCCCTTACAGTAAAATTTTGCTTTAGCTGCCTTCCTCGTTCCTATTGTCATTGCATGTGATTTTTTAAAATTGTAATTAGATCCAAAGAATCCATAAAATCTATAAAACAATTTAATAACAATTGCAGCCCCCCTCTTGCGGTTCTAGATATTAAAACCGCGTCGTCAGCATATAAAAGTGCCGGGATCATTTTTACGCCTGCTCTAGGTATATCTTTACAGCAATTTGTCAACTAGTGCCCTAATTTGTTAATATAATGAGTAAATAACAGAGGGGCCAGTATACCTCCCTGGCGCACCCCTCTTTTGACCGCCCAGGAATCAGTCAGACTGCCGTCTTCAGTTACAACATTGTTTTCCAAGGGTCCTTATAAGTTACAGCAGTGGCACAAACATATACCGGCCTGGAAGTGCTGGAGAATGGGTAGATGGAAACTGGGAAGGCCGTTTATGACTGGGGCTGCAAAGGCCAGGCCAGAGAAGGCAGCTATTGATTTCTCTTCGAGGCTACGAGAAGCAGGGCCAGTTAAAGGGACATCAAGCACAGAGTACTATGCTTGGCAACAGGGGCTGTTGGGCTTTCTCTGCTTCAGACTGAGTTTGTACCCGTTTGGCATTCCCACACATTTTTTGTTTCCCCTTTCTAAGGTTAATCTGGTAGTTAGCGCCTCTCTTCCCCTTGGTTTCCCTACAGTCCTGTGCTACTCACCAGTTGTTGCCCTTTAAGGCTTTCTAGTCGCTTACCAATGGCTCCAAGACCGAAGTTACGCTTCATCACTGCTCCCTTCCCTTTAACTTCTCAGGCTATAGCTGTGTGGGGGCTACTTACAGACCTTCCCCCTACTTAATCCCGGTAAGTACCATATTGAGTCTGGGCTTTTGAATGATTCCTAGTTGTCAGTCAGTCAGTCAAATCAACTTTATTCGGCTGGTTAGAGCCATAAAAGTACAACATAAAACATCTGTAAACATAAAACATCGTATAAACATTATTTAAATCCATTTAAAATCCGTATCTTTGTGTATTTAAAATCCATTAAAACATCATACAGAGGGTAATAAAAACCAACCACAATTATGACTATTAGATAACTTTAGACTCTAATCCGCATAGACATACTATCAATCTTGTTCAGAAGGATTAACTCTACTTCATCCTATTCCTGTATCTAATTGCGCCAGTTAAAACACTGGCTACCCCCAAGCAAATTACAGGTGAACTTAACATTTGCAAGTAGACCAAAGCTGGCCTTACTTGCACAAAATGTTGATCCCTTAGCAGCGGGAGGATGTACTTTCTGCGTAGGTGATCATAATGGGAGCAAAAGAACAATATGTGTAGAGTATCTTGCTCTGAGAAGTTGTCACATGTGCACCTATTTGATGAATTTGGTTTAAAATAACCTTTCGGAAAGTCCAGTAGCCAGGGTACCATATTTAAACGAAATCTTGTTAAAACAAAGAGATGATGAGCTTTGTTTATATAAGTCAAATATGGTTGCATCTGCTGTCCCAGGCTCAGTGTGACATACTTTCTCACCGAGGGCTTAATTAGTTCCTTTTCTTTCCTTAAACATTGACATCTGTCTAAAAACCTCAGCTTGACTGCTCTAACGGCGGACTTAGCCAGAGGGGTAGGGAGCGTAAACAATTCGGGGCAGCTTAACTTCTCCGTCTGATCTTTAATATATTTAAGCCATGGAATGTTTAGTGCCTTATCCAGCACCAAGCAGTCCTGAATTATTAATTGACTTAAGTTTGGGGTTGTTTGAGCCCAAATTCTCATCCAGCGGAGAAGTGGGGCAACCGCAATCAGGTCTGAGATGTAACCCACTCCCATCTCCTCATGTACGTTAAAAATTGGTGTGGATGCAGGGACAGAAAGCAGTTTACGCATAAAATTATTTTCTGCCACTTGTATTTCTGTCGCGTCCTTATAGCCCCAAATGTCGCTACCATAGGTGGTCATGGGGATGCACTTGGCGTTATAAATCTTTAAAATCGCAGGGAGCGGCTTAGTACCTATTCTTTTTGCAAAGTCTAATGTTGCCCCTGCCGCTCTAACTAAAACATTCATTTTAAGGGTGCGTTGTGCACACCATGAGCGTTGATCATCAAAGAGCACCCCAAGATATGGGAAAGTGGACACCTTAGTTAGCTCCGTCCCCTTACAGTAAAATTTTGCTTTAGCTGCCTTCCTCGTTCCTATTGTCATTGCATGTGATTTTTTAAAATTCGTAATTAGATCCAAAGAATCCATAAAATCTATAAAACAATTTAATAACAATTGCAGCCCTCTTGCGGTTCTAGATATTAAAACCGCGTCGTCAGCATATAAAAGTGGCGGGATCATTTTACGCCTGCTCTAGGTATATCTTTACAGCAATTTGTCAACGAGTACCCTAATTTGTTAATATAATGAGTAAATAACAGAGGGGCCAGTATACATCCCTGGCGCACCCCTCTTTTGACCGCCCAGGAATCAGTCAGACTGCCGTCTTCAGTTACAACATTGTTTTCCAAGGGTCCTTATAAGTTACAGCAGTGGCACAAACATATACCGGCCTGGAAGTGCTGGAGAAAGGGTAGATGGAAACTGGGAAGGCCGTTTATGACTGGGGCTGCAAAGGCCAGGCCAGAGAAGGCAGCTATTGATTTCTCTTCGAGGCTACGAGAAGCAGGGCCAGTTAAAGGGACATCAAGCACAGAGTACTATGCTTGGCAACAGGGGCTGTTGGGCTTTCTCGGCTTCAGACTGAGTTTGTACCCGTTTGGCATTCCCACACATTTTTTGTTTCCCCTTTCTAAGGTTAATCTGGTAGTTAGCGCCTCTCTTCCCCTTGGTTTCCCTACAGTCCTGTGCTACTCACCAGTTGTTACCCTTTAAGGCTTTCTAGTCGCTTACCAATGGCTCCAAGACCGAAGTTACGCTTCATCACTGCTCCCTTCCCTTTAACTTCTCAGGCTATAGCTGTGTGGGGGCTACTTACAGACCTTCCCCCTACTTAATCCCGGTAAGTACCATATTGAGTCTGGGCTTTTGAATGATTCCTAGTTGTTATAAGTTCGTTTATAATGAGTTGTGTGCTTTTGATATAGAAAACTGAGGGTCTAGAGAGTCCTTCTGCATTTCTGATACGTGCTGAGCCGCCTTACCATGAGCACCCTGCCTGTCTATGTCCCTCTTCTGGCCCCTCTTTTCCAAGGGTAGCGTTATCTTTATGTGTGCTAATTGTCAAGCTGAAAGTGTCCTGTCTGATGGATAGAGGCAGATTATCTTCACTCCTGAGAAACCATGACCAGTGTTCTGATAGGCAAGTGCCTATCATTGCTATAGAAAAGGGGTAGTAGCCCATAGTATTGTCACTAGCCTACCATATGTCACATCAGAAGCTTTATGGAAATGCTTGATATCAATGTTATTCAACACCTCATCAACAGAGAACTGTAGGTGTGGAAAGAAAAGTGGGAAGAAAATCTAATTTAGGTGAAATTCAATAAATACATTTGGGATGTGCTTCAGTCACCAACGTTTGCACAAAAGAAAGATGTGCTGTGAGCATTTCTCCCTCCAACTGGCAGTGGAAAACTGTGTATGGTTCAAAAGAGCATAAGGGTGGATTTCTCCTGACAGTACTAAGCTCATAAAACCTGAAGAAAAGGTGGCCGAGAAAGGCGTTAAGGTCCCATCTCACTGTAAGTCTTTTCAGAGAGGGGAAAAAGTTATAAGATCCCAGTCCAATTGTGTTAAATATGATTGTTAGACCTAGTAAAGGATCCCACTGCTCCATTTCTTTTGATACAGAAGGGTCCCTGTTAGAAATGTGGTTTTGGTTGGCAGAGGTATGCACCTTTTCCAAGCAGGAACCATCACTCTAGTCAGGGTAAGCTAGATACACAGTAAAAGAGTACCTGTCTACACCCTCTCGTTGCTTGGCACAGAGTAGTCGGGCTTATCTAAAGAGGCAATGTGTAAAGTATTTGTGCAGAACACAAACACACACACACACACACACACACACACACACACAGTAACAATGGGGAAAAAAATACTCCACCCAGGGTTAAATAAACAGATAATATTTTTATGAGTAAAACAAGACCAAAAAGACAAAAATTCAATAAGTAGAACCGGAGTTATGAATTCTTAAAGATTAAATCAAATTATAGTGCTTTGAGTAATAAAACGCTAATCAGGGACATCTGGTCGCGCTAGACCGGGGTAAATCCAAAGTTCAGGCCAACTGCGATGGAGGTCAGGCCGGCTACAGGACTCACACAGATCCTGCTGAAAAAGTACCTTGGATGGAGGAAGCGTCGATGTCAAAGTCTCGATGCGAGGAGGCATCACATCGATCCCGTGGATAGAGGCATGCGCCGGTTCCAATCCACACAGTCAACAAGGCTTTGTCGAAGAACCCCTTGGTGATGAAGGTGATGCGTCATCGTCGAGCCGTGCAATCGGTCGGTGTTGAGCCACGCAGTCTGTCGAGGCGCTGTCGTGGGGCCGCCGCTGCATCGGCTTTGAAGGGAAATGTATTGGTTCCGATCTGGGCAAAGATGTAAATGCGTGGGGCCTTCTGGATCAGCACAGAAAAAGGCACTTCCAAGGGCTCAGGACTGTATTGGCACCGCTTGGCAAGACAGGACTCGCAGATGACAGAGTCCAGGTGCTGTTGGAGGAAGTCTTTGATGGCCCTGAGACTTTAAAACAGGGGACATGCCAGCAGGCCCTTTGAGTCACTGTGTATTCGAAAAAGATGGGTCCAGTCCTTTTCCTCAGCAGAGCAAAGGGCAGCAGCAGGAGGCAACAGGCAGCACAGCAGAGCAGGAAATATGTTCCTCCAGAGCAGCAGTCCCACAGAGTAGCAGACCTTGTAGCAGCACAGCAGCCCTTCCTGGCACAGTTCTTCACAGGCCCAGTAGTGTACTGTCTTGGTAGGGTCAGAGTCCCATTCTTCTACCCAGTTTTGCCTTTGAAGTGGGGGTGACTTCAAAGGAGGGTCTTTGAAGTTCACACAGGCCCTTTCCCCCAGTCCTGGCTCCAGACTATCAGTAGGGGGTAATCAGCCCTTTGTGTGGAGACAGGATACTACCTATTCAGTTGCAAGTTTCAGCTTCTCCCTCCCTTCCTGACCAGGAAGAGCCATCAGAATGCAGATGAGTGCTCAAACACACATAACCCTCCTGTGTTTGTGACGGTCTATAAGAAATGCACAAAGTGAACCTGTCACCCACCCCAAATGTGTAATGGAGACAGGCTGCAGGCACAAAGAGCATTAAGAGCAGAGAAATGCCCACTTTCTAAAAGTGGCATTTCTAAAATAGTAATGTTAAATCCAACTTTACCAGTAAAGAGGATGTATTATTGCCATTACAAAGATATGAAACATGGCTCAACTACTCCTTTCTAATCAGGAATTACAGCTTAAATTTGCATTAAGGAATTCCCAATGCTAACCTATGAAAGGAGTAGTGAAAAACGAATTTAGTTTTTTTTTACTACCAGGACATGTAACACTTAAAAGTAGATGTCCTACCTTTTACTTATGCAGCATCCTGCCCTGTGGGCTACCTAGGGCCTACCATAGGGGTGACGTATGTGTAATAAAACAGGAGTTTAAGGCTTAGCAAAGGGTTTTAAATGACAAGTCGAAGTGGCAGTAAACTGCACACACACATGTCTTGCAATGGCAGGCCTGAAACAGGTTTGAAAGAATACTTATGTGGGTGGCACAATCAGTGCTGCATGCCCACTAGTAGCATTTAGCTTACATGCCCTGGGTATATGGTATAGCACTTTACAAGGGACTTACAAGTAAATTAAAGTTGCCAAACAGGTGTAAACCAATTATACCATGTTTAGAGAAGATAGCACATGCACTTTAGCACTGGCTAGCAGGGGTAAAGTGCTCAGAATCCTAAGGCCAACAAAAATGTGGTCAGAAAAAAAAGGAGGAGGAAGGCAAAACGTTTCAGGTGACCTTCAGAGAGGAAGTACAGTGTGAGAAGTTGGCCTGGTATATGCCGTCCACTAATTAAAGTGGGCACCTTGCACCAGTCCAAACGACCCTTATGATGTATGAGGTCAAACATAACCTTTAGAAAGCTATCCTAGTGGTAGCTGTGGAGAGCAGCCTTCAGGCTTAATCTTGAAGGAATGTAAAGCAGCTTGTTTTACCAGAATATCACCTCCTGAATGACTAAATGAACGGAAACCACACAGTAGTTATATAAAAATATGTATTTATTAATATAACACTCTCTACTATCCTCTACACGAGGATAGAACACAAAGCACACAATACGAGATCAATAGAACAGTTGTAAGTAGCACAATACACAGTGGGCTCCCGGGGGAGACCAAACCATATACTAAAATAGTGGTATAACAGTCACGACTGAGATCAAGACAAGGTCTGGAGCACGTAGAATCGCTGGGACCCCAAGGAACCACCCAAGGAGTAGACAGGGACCCCACGGAGGCCGGGTGCAGGGTGGGAACACGACTGCGGGTTCCGTACAATTCTATGGGGAAGTCGCGGTTACACTTTTAAAGTTCAAGGACCCTTCTAGGAAGACTTCAAGCAAACCTGTTGGAACTTAAGAGTTTGAAGAGCCACCCCACCCGTGGATACCTAAGTACCCCTTACCTATCCCAGAGGAGCTGGGTGCATATGTCTGAAGTGGCGTCGGAAACTGCAGTCGTTCTCAAGGGAGAGCTGCAAAGAAGTACTGCCGCAGTGAAGGTAAAAAGGGTCGGGTGGAATCCAAGCCTGGATTCGGGGAAGATGGAATCTGAAAGCAGAGGGGACAGAGTCTGGGTCACTTCAGAGTGACCAGGGGCTCGGTAGACGAAGGCCCACCGATGTCGGTTGCTTCAGTTGCGAAGAAGGGATGCTTGACTCTGCAGCCACGAGGACCAGGAGACGTCGAGGACGACCAGGAGCAGGAGGTGAGCTGTCCCACGAAGGTTGTCGAGTGCTGAGGGTTCGGTGTCCGGCTGGAGCACCAACAAACCTTGGCAAAAGCAACCCACGCAGGAAGGTCAAACAGGTTACGGTGTGGACCAGCAAGGTACAGGGGACTCACCAAGCACTGGGGAGTCAGGGCACGTCTGGAGCAGCCAGGAAAGCCCAACAGAAATCAAGATGACCCTCAGGGGGACCCACAGGCCGAAGGACCAGGATTCGCGAGGGGACCTGGGGCAAGATTGCAAAGTAACAGCCCACGGAGCACTAGGTGCGAGGAGGCTGGAGTTCTTTGGTGCAAATACTGCTCAGGGTCAGGACTACACGGAGTCCAATGCACAAGCTCGGGAATCGCCAACAAGCATATGCACTTGCAAATGGACGCGGTGCAAGGGGTTCGGGTTATGCAGTCCCCACGAGGGATACTGGCCTCAAACTCGGTGAGAGGGCAGATCGACCTCAGGGACCTTCGAAAACCCACCTCTTGTGTTGCTGAAATCTTTGGAGTCCGCAGGAGCTCAGGAGCAGCAGACCGGTCAGTTGCGCTTAGGTGCCTGCGAATGCAGGGGAGTGACTCCTTCACTCCAAGGGAGATTCTTCAGTTGTCTTTATTGCACCACAGGTCCTGCACGGAGCCTGTATGGAGCACAGGCACGAACTAGGCTTCGGACGAAAAGGGGGACGAAGTTGAGACCAGTCGAGGTCCAGCCAAGTCCAGCGTGTCCAGACGGTCGAAGTTCAGTGGTTTCTTCTTGTAGAATCTTGTCCACGTTAAATCTAAAGTCTTACAGCCAGGTAAGCCCTTTTGTACCCAAGGGAGAGGGTTGGACAGATTCAGGGGACCCTCCTAGGGGAGGGGCAGGACAGAGGGGTGGTTACACCCATGTCCTTTGTCCAGTTTCGCGCCAGAGCAGGAGCCAATGGCTCCCAGAACTGGTTTGAGCTGGACTATGCACAAGGACACCAAATGTGCCCCAGGTGCAGACTTTCAGGCACTCTCAGAGTGCACCCACCCAGCCCCAATACACTAAACCCTGTCTGGGAGGTGGTCACACCTCCCTGTGACAGGAAACCTATTGTGCTGCCTTCCTCTGCTTGAGCTTAGCTCAGCAGCAGGAGTGCAGAAATGTGTCTCTGGTCGGCAGCATCCATTTTGTGCTGTCTGGGTCGAGAAGGCTGGCACCGGTTAGACCAGTGACCCCACGAAGCTCGCTTCTGAAGGGTGGAATCATACCTCCCACACCAGTTACTGGTGTGGGAGGTATGATTCCACAGTGTTTGATATCAAACACGATATGTTTCTATGCAGACGTTTTCGAGATAGCTTTTACCGTGAGGTTATAATGCACCTCTACCTATATGTCCGGCTGAGTCACAGACAACCCGGGAGAATGGTCTCCGAAGACTGCAGAGAGGCTCTGCTCATGCAGGAGGACCCTCTCACTAAAAACCCAGCACCCTGCCTTCAGGATTGATAAGGCCTGCTATAGGGGTGACTTATAAGTTTTAAGTGTAGTGACCTATAGATATAGTAAACCTATATCTAAAGTAAGTGGTGCAAGCACCAACTTACACGGGCTGCTGTAGCAGACCTGGAGTTCCATTTTGCATGGCCTCTCATGGGTGGCATAATACATGTTTCAGCCTATGGGAGGCCTCTGAGGTACCTATGCCCTGGGTACATGGGTACCATATACTAGGGACTTAAGGGTACCCCAGTATCCAATCTGGAGTGTACCAAAGTACATGTATGTCAATTTAAGGGAGAAAGCAGATAGACTGGGGTCCTGATTAGCAGGATCCCAGTCAGACTAGTCAAAAACCAGCAGAACACCAGGCAAAAAGTGGGGGTAACCATGCAGTCAGATCCTACCTTCCTACATACAGTCTCAAGAGAGTTACCCTTTATGAACAGAAAAGGAACAGGGTATGTAAACCAAGAACAAGGGGTGCTCTCTTTTCTTATGCAATTAACAGAATATTATAATGTTTATTAAAACATTTTTATTTAAAAAGATGCATAGATATGCATCTGTAATGTTAAAACAAACGATAAATTGTTCTATGTATTCCTTTTTTGAAAAATATGCTAATAAGTCTTCTATATTTGAAGACAAACCAGCACTAGACCACCAATAAATAAGGTACACCAATGGGTGAACGCAAAGCAATTCTTTTCAAATATAATCATAAACCACAACAGAAAAAAACATTCATTTTGTTAAAAAGGACTGTGTATTTATATCCTTTATTACTTATATGACTAGTCCATAAAGCAGATTATATCACAAGATTGTACGGCACGAATCACAGTTCAGTTTTATCAGACCACAATGTAAACACCAATTGTTGCAGTTAAAAGATTAAGATTCTACACATAATCAAACAAAGTTATTGCATAGCGATAACACAATGCACATCCAATCTATAACTTCACTGGTACAAATCCTATAATTCAAAAACAATACAATGAACATTTATTTAAAAATGAAATATGCAGAAAACAGCAAGCTCCTGCGGAACTGGCTTGGTCAAAAAAGTGTAGACTTGACGTTTCGGTGAAGCAGACAATATTCATCACCTTCTTCAGGACAGTTTCTATTAAAAATTATTATTTCACTAAAATCAGAGAAAAACAAGAAGGAAAAAACACTATAAATAAAATGTGGCAAAAGATAACTGAATCAATACATGACATACATTATTACTTTGTTACTTAGGGGCCGATTCCGATCTCGGCCGGTAGGGCTCCGAATCGGATTCGGCTAAACCGGATCCGATTCGGAGTCCTATTTCCCGACCGATTCGTACGCGCGTCCGGGCGAGCGAGTACGATGCAAATTCGCCGACCGACTCGTCTGGGCGTCCCGACCGCTCCGACCGACTCGATCCCGGGTCTAACCGCACCGACCGACTCGCACGGACACGACTCGCACCGCGCGCAATGGAGACGTTCCCCTGCCGGGTAAGTACGATGCGCGCCGCGAGCAGTCCGACCGAGCCGCGCACTCCGGCTCGAAAGAGCTGTCGGAGCCGTACTTTGGGGGTCCGTGTCGGACCCCCCTGTACGCGTAGCCGCGCGAGTCGCACACAGGGGGGACCCATGGGTCCCCCCTACCTGTGCGTGTACGGCGCGAATCGCTTCGCCGCGTACACGCTGTAGGGGGCGCCCTTGTCCGCATCGAAACCCATTGAGTCAATGGGAGCCCGCGTACGCGTTGTACAACAGGCTCCCATTGACTTCAATGGGAGTCCGACCGACTCGAGTCCGATGGCATACGTGCGCATCGTACTCGTTCGGTCGGGCTGCACGGGTCCGATTCGGTCGGATATCTCTCCGGGTCCGGCTCGGTCGGAGAGATTTCCGGCCCGAATCGGAATCGGCCCCTTAGTGTTCACTCATTTGTGCCTAATGTTAACAGGAATAGGGGTCTAGTTATTAAAATTAGATAAAGTGCTATATTATTGCTTTAAAACTATTTTCCAGGGGGCTTGCGTTGCGAAGTCCTGCCATGAGATAGCGTCTTGCACCGGCTCGTCCTGAAGAAGCTGTGGGTCTTGTGATGCGGAGTCCTGCGCCGCCGTCGAGGATGCCGTCGACGATGGGCTTGTGATCTAAGTGCCTGCATCGGGGTATGCGTTGCGCTGTGGCGGTTCCGATGAGGCAATGCGAAATCCTTGTGACAGAAAGTCCATTCGTCGGTTCTGCTCGGGGTTGTGCTGCGCAGCAGAGGAGACGCGTCGGTTCTGCAGGGTCTACAGGTGGTCTAGCAGAGCACCTTCCAGTCCGCTTACAAAGTTTCAGGACTGGGGTGGCACCACTTGGCATGGCAGAACTCACATTTGCAGAGTCCAGGTGTTGGTTACAAGAGACTAGCCCCTGGAGTCACTCTGGTGGTCCTGGGCACAGGTTGCAGGTCCAGTCCTTCTCATCCAGGCAAGAGGGCAGCAGTCCTTCAGGGCAGCTGCCCAGCAGAATAGCAGTCCTTTCAGCAGCACAGCAGTCTTCTTCCTGGCAGGATCATCCAAAGGTCCAGAAGTGTACTGAAGAGTTGGGGTCTGAGGTACAATATTTATACTTTTTGCCTTCTTTGAAGTAGGAGAAGCTTCTAGAGTATTTCCTTTAAAGTGCATAGGTTTCCTGCCTCCCCTGCCCGGACTCCAGACTAACAACAGGGAGTATGAAGCCCTTTGCGTGAAGGGAGGACACAGCCTATTCAGGTGTAAATGGGGCTGTGCCCAGCTTCGCCCCCCAATCCTGCCAGTGATGGCCCATCCAGGCTCACCTAACCTGCCAAATACACCTAGTCATGTGGCCCAGAGACAGGCTGCAGGCGCTGAATGGCTAAAGCAGTAAAATACCAACTTTCTAAAAGTGGCATTTTCAAAATTGTAATCTGAAATCTGACTTTATCATATAAGAGAATTTCTCATTACAATTCCCAAGACACCAGACAGAACTGCTTACCATTATCCTTAATAAATGTAATAAGGTAACCCCAATGTTATCCTATGGGTGAGGCAGGTCTTGCAGTACTGAAAAACAAATGTAAGACTTTTTCACCATCAGGACGTGTAAAACTTAAAAGTACATTTTAAATGCATTGCACCATGGGCTGCTTAGGGCCCTATCCTAGGGGTGACATATGTATTAAAAATGAAGGTTTGGGCCTGGTAAAAGGTTAATTTTGCCAGGTTGAAATGACAGTTTAAAACTGCACACACAGGCCGCAAGGCTACTTAAGTGGGTGACACAACAAGTGCTGCAGGCCCATTAGTAGCATTTAATTTACAGGCCCTGGGCACACACAGTACCTTTTTACTAGGGACTTACAAGTAAATTAAATATGGCAATTGGGGATAAGCCAATGTTACCATGTTTTAATGAGGGAACACTCGTGCTTTAGCATTGGTTAGCAGTGGTAATGTGCACAGAGTCCTAAGGCCAACAAAAAAGCGTTCAGAACAATATGGAGGAGTAAGGCAAAAAGTTTGGGGGAAGACCACCCTAAGGCTGACAGGTCTAACACCTGAGGAAGTCAAGGGGGCTTTAAAAATCAATAAATTGTCTGTTGGAATTAGCTACAGAATGATTTTTTTGCCTCAACTATTACGTTTTTAAATAACCTATTGTAGGAAGCTGGCTCTGTATATCGTATTGCCAATAGGTGGTAATACCGTGAACCGAGTCTAGGGGTTCCTCAAAAGTGTACAGGGCTCAATGTAAAACCCAAAGTGCTCTATTAGTGGTAGTGTGGGCGAGCAGCCTTAGGCCTAACACAGAGGAATGCAAGACATTTATTGCACAACATTGACCGATAATGGACACACAACTCAAAAATGAGATCCACACCAATTTTAGGGGGAAAAAAGCTTTGTTTGTACTTTATTTTAAGATCCAGGTCTTTGTAACAAGGTAAGTCGTTTTTCATTAAAAATACTTTTCACTTTGAAAAATCTACACTTTTTCACACAGTCTAATGTTATCCTATGGGGAAAACAATATCGCAGTTAAACAGGTAAGTATTTATCTTACAACTAAGCCTTTGGAGCCAAAAGTCAGCAAGGGCCAGGTAAGTACCAAAAGTGCACCACCACCAGCCCAGGGGCAGCCCAGTGCAAAGGACAAAATCTGAGTTTGACCCTATGCTTTCCAATGGAGACAAGGGGTGCCTGGAGCCACGCTGCTTGCAGGTAAGTAGATTGGTTGCAGGGGCCAAGCTTTTGGGATTAGGTTAAGCACTGGGGGGGGGGTGGGGGGGGAGCCACAAAGCAGCATCAAACACGGACCACCAGCGGCACAGGGGCCATCGGGTGCAGGGTGCAAATTCGACGTCGGGCGCCCAATGCTTTTCAAGGAGGATTCTTCTGACAGAAAAGAGGCTGCAGGCGTGGCACAGGACATTGCAGGAGGTAGACTGGCGACAGCAAAGGTAAGTTGGGATGTAGGGGGTCATAGGGGCACCATCGGTTCAGCTCACCAAGGCCACGGGCTTGTGAAGGGGTACCTTTCACAGTTAGAGTCTTCTTACCGGAGCCAGTCGTGGTCGGGGGGAGCCTCTGGATTCACACTGCAAGTGCCATCGTGGAGGGCAGGAAAGGTCAGCCGATGCTGGACACGAGGTCAGGATTGACGGCGAGACTTCACTGCACAGTTGAGCCACTCAGACTCTGGCCGTGGGCGTCTGGTGCAGTGTGGGCTGTCCGCGGGAGATTACAGAGGTTTCAGAGGTTGCTGACTGCAAGACAGGTCTCAGGGCCGTCAAAGTTGGAGGCAGGCGGGTAGGGCTTGGGCCAAGGCAGTTGTTTTCTGCTTCTGCTGCAGGGTGTCTTCTTTCCTCTGAGGTCGTCCCAGATCTGCTTTCCAGGTCTGGGGGAGCCACCTAAATACTAAATTTAGGGGCGTTTTACGGGAGCAGCAGGTAGGGCCAATGGGCATCTTACCTGTGGTGACTACACCCTCAATTATGACACCCTATTGTGGGTGGGGGCATAGACCTAGCCCTAATTGGAGGGACCCCTCATCTTCCAGATTGGGGGGGGGGCTGAAAAGTGTGCTCAACTCTGCCTCCTCTGTCCAAAGTGGGGGTGTAAACCGGGGGCTGCCATTTACTTCTAGCAGCAGGGGGCTTGGGGTCGCATTACAAAGGCGGAAGGCCTTTGAAACTTCCCCTTCGAGCACTGGCCCATGCTGGGGGGAGGAGGTTTGACACCTCTGCCCAGGATGTGCATTGTTTCTGGTCCCAGAGAGCAGAGGCTCTCCACCCAGGTGTCCAGAAGCATGTCTGGGTGTGGCAGGCTGCCTAAAGCCAGTCAGTGCCAACACCAGGGCCGGTAGTTTTTCAGGGGGCACCTCTGAGGTGCCCTCTGAGTGCATGTTTTAATAAATCTCACACTGGCATCAGTGTGGATTTGAGAGACGCCCATTACAACGCAGGCATTACATCGTAATGCCTTTCAATGCATCCATTACAACGGGACACCATTATATCGCATGCCATTGCAACGCATATACCATTACAACGTATGCTATTACAACGCATGCCATTACAACGCATTGGTAAATATAGTATGGTAAGTATTTTTTAGGTTGTTGTAGTTTATTTTAATACTCTGGTATTAAACATGAGTATATTATTTAAAAAATAAAGGGATTTGTTTTTGTTAAATTATTATTAAGGTTGATTTTTATTTTATATAAATAAATTATATGAAAAAGAGGATGAAGGAAACTTAAAAATGTTAAAATAATATTAAAATGGTGACTTATATAATAGAAATTTTAAATAATAAATAATGTTAAAAAATGGTTGAGGTTAATTATTTTAATACTCTGGTATTAAAATTAATACTTGAGTATTTATTGTCTAAAAGTTGAATTAAATGTTTGTGTGAAATATTCTATGGGTGATTTGAGCAATATAAATTAATTTGTTTATATAGAAAAAGTTGTTTCAATTTAAACAAATGCTCAGGTATTTAAAAAAATACTAGAGTATTTATTGTGTAAAAATATAAGTAAAAGTTTGTGATAAATTAATATTCTAAGGCTGATTTGAGCAATATAAATATATAAAAAATTATAAAAAGTAATGGTAATTTATTTAAATACTCAGGTATAAAAATGTATACTAGAGTGAATATTAAAATGGTATTAGAATTAAATGTTTGTGTTAATAGTAAAATTAAAAGGGAGAATTATATTATAAAAAAATTTAAAATTATTTAAAAAGTTGAGGTAAAAGATTTTAATACTCGGGTATTAAAATAAATACTAGAATATATGTTACAAAAAATTTAATTTAATGTTTCAGAAATTAGTTGTGTTAATGGAGAAAAAAATAAAGATTATTTAAATTAAAAAACTGGTAACATTTATTTAAGATATTGTTTAGACAGATTAATTATAAGTATTATAAAAATATATTAAGTGAGAAAATATTAACATTAATTAGGGGAATTAATTAAACATGGGTTACAAATTAAAATTCATATTTAGAATTAAAAGGGAAATTTAATTATAAAATGTATAGTAAATTTATAGTGTTAAAAAAATTTATAGTGTTAAAAAAATTTATAATTGTGAAAAAATGTTTAACAATCTTAACAGTATATAATAATTAAAAAAAATTAAACATGTTGAAAATAAAGACAAGACAGGATAATTATTCTTTAAATATTTTATTAACATTTTTATAAATATAAAGCACTGAAAATAAATTTTTCAAATATATTAAAGAAATAGTTGATCATTTATAATATTTTCTAAAAATAAAAATATATATTTGAATGTACATTTACATATTTTTAAACATTTTTTTCTAAATTTTCCCACGCTTTTCCATTGAAGTCAATGGGAGAAAACGAATAGTTTCTTACCTGTCGGTGTAGTTTTGCAGCTTGAAGACTTTCTGGATTCACTATGCTGTGCATTATTCCGCCATCTCGTGGTTGGGTCCGGATTCGTAGTCTTTTCTTTGTTTTTGTGGTTTTTTTTGTTGTTGGCCCAGGTGGGCGGCGACGCCCCACCATTTGGTGTCTTCGGTGACATCGTCGCGCTTCCGGCGGAAGCTCCCACCTTTGGTAGCCATCTTCGGATTCTTTTTTCTTTTCCTCTTACAGTTTTTTGTTGTCTATGTCTTTCACCTTTAATCCTTCAATTATTCTTTGATCCCTCTAAACCCTGTATGTAGTCTAGTTGTACCCTTAACCTCCTATGTTATCTTCCTGGCGGAGGCGGGTGGGATCGCTAGTGAATCCAGAAAGTCTTCAAGCTGCAAAACTACACCGACAGGTAAGAAACTATTCGTTTTGCAGCGTGAATCTTTCTGGATTCACTATGCTGTGCATAGACTTAGTAGCGGTTTTGTTATTGCGGTGGTTGGGTGGAAGATGAGCATTGGTTGCTGAAAATGTGCTGTAAGACCTTCTGTCCTACTTGTGCCTCTTTGTTCATTTGGATATCAACACAGTAGTGTTTGGTGAACGTGTGCACGGAAGACCATGTTGCCGCTTGGCAAATGTCTTGTATAGGTGTGTTCGCTAGGAACGCAACCGTTGCTCCCTTTTTCCTTGTTGAGTGAGCCTGGGCGGCTCCTTGTAATTCTTGTCCTGCCTGCTTGTGGCAGAGTTGTATTGCTTGTGCAATCCACCGTGCAATGGTATTTTTTGTTACTGGTCGTCCCAGGAAACTGCTTGCGAAGGAAACAAAGAGTTGTTTTGTTTTCCTGCATTCCTTCGTCCTTTCTATGTAGTGCATCACTGCCCTTCTGGCGTCCAGCGTGTGTAGCGCCTTTTCTGAGGGTGTTGAAGGTGTCTGGAAGAAATTTGGTATCTGTATTGTTTGATTGATATGGAACCGCGACACCACCTTTGGCAGGAAGTGTGGGTCCGTCCTCATGACAATTCTGTCCTTGTGTATTTGCAAGTAGGGCTCTTGTAGTGTGAGAGCCTGTAGTTCACTGACTCTTCGCAGTGACGTGATAGCCACTAAGAATGCCGTTTTTAGTGTGAGCATGTGCAGTGTGATCTTGTGTATGGGTTCAAATGGTGATTTCATCAACTGTGTCAGTACAGTGTTGAGGTTCCAGCTTGGGGCTGGCATCCTTTTAGGGGGCTATTCTTTTAGCCCCTTCCAGGAATCTTTTGACCACTTGGGAGGTGAAGAAGCTTTTCACCGCTTCTCCCCTGGTGTAGGCCACTATGGCTGCTAGGTGAACCCTTAGTGACGAGTAGCTCAGCCCGCTTTGTAGTAGGTGTGTTAAGTATCGCAGTACTGTTGATTCTTTTGTGACTTTTCGTTGCAGTCCCTCTGTAATGCACCATTGCGAGAACCTTTTCCACTTTGCAATGTAGCATTTTCTTGTAGTGGGTCTCCTTGCTTCTCTGAGTACTGCCATGGTGCTTGGAGGTAGCTTGAGGTGTGCGAATTCTAGGTCCTCAGGAGCCATGCTGCTAGGCGGAGGCTGTCTGGTTCTGGGTGGAGCACTTTTCCGTCTTGCATTGTGAGGAGGTCTTTCCTTCTGCTGAACCTGTGTGCTGGTTCCTGCGCCATTTCCATTATCTGTGAGAACCATGATTGTCTGGCCCACTGAGGTGCCACCAATATCAGTGTCATGCTGCTGCTCCTGCATTTGCTGAGTACCTTGTGTAACAGTGGTATCGGGGGAAAAGCGTATGCAAATTCGTTCGACCAACTTATCCATAGCGCATTCCCTAGGGACCTTTGGTCCGGTTGTCTGGATGCGTAATGTTGGCATTTTGCATTGTGGAGTGTTGCAAACAGGTCTATCCGTGGTGTTCCCCACTTTTGGAACAGCCGCTGCACCTCCTGCTGGTTGAGTTCCCATTCGTGGGATGCAGACGTCTGCCTGCTGAGTCGGTCTGCTTCCACATTGTCTATTCCTGGAAGGTGTATTGCCAGCAGGTCTATCCTTAGAGGGATGGCCCATCTCCAGATCTCTTGTGCCAGGCTTGATAGCGGTGTTGACTGTGTTCCACCCTGTTTGTTGATGTAGAACATGGTTGTTGTGTTGTCTGTTTGTATCAGCACTCGCTTCCCGTAAAGCTGCTTTTGAAAGGCTTTTAAGGCTAGGAACACCGTTTTTAGTTCTAGGAAGTTGATGTGTTTCACTGCATCTTGTTGTGACCACAGCCCCCTGACGCGGAGTCTGTCCATGTGTGCGCCCCAGCCCTGCTGTGAGGCGTCCGTTGTGATGGTCACTGTTGGAGTTGGCTGTGTGAATGGCTTCCCTTGTAATATGTTCTTTTCCTTCCACCACGCTATTTCTTGCTGCACTGCGTGTGTGACAACCACTAGATCTTCCCAACTCCCTGTCGCTTGTGACCACTGCTGCTGTATCCATTCTTGGAACGGTCTCATGTGCAGTCTGATATGTGGGACAAGGTGAATGCATGATGCCATCATTCCCATTAGTCTGCTCACCGTCCTCACTGTCAGAACTTGCCCCTTGCGGTAATGACGTGTTTCCCTCAGGAGCGCTATAGTTCTCTTGTCGCTGGGGAACACCTTGGACTGTGTGCTGTCTATTAGTGCCCCTAAGAATATTTTGATCTGCTGAGGTTCTGTTGACGATTTCTCCCAGTGTATTGAGAAACCTAGTGTGGACAGTGTTTGTATGACTTGTTCGATGTGGTCTTTGCAGAGTTTGTATGATCCTGCTTTCACAAGCCAGTCGTCGAGGTAGGGGTATACATGTATGCTCTTTCTCCGAAGGTGCGCAGCAGCTGCTGCTAGGCATTTTGTGAACACCCTTGGTGCGGACTTTAGTCCGAAGGCCAGCACTGTGAACTGGTAGTGCTCGTGGCCTATCACGAATCTTAATAGACGTTTGTGTTTGTGGTTGACGGGTATGTGCAGATATGCATCTTTCAAGTCTAAGGTCACCATGTAATCCCCTTCTTGGATTTGGGGTATTACTTCCTGAAGTGAAGTCATTTTGAATTTTTGAGTTTTTATGAACTTGTTCAGGAATCTGAGGTCCAGTATTGGTCTTAGTGTTTCGTCTACCTTTGGCACAAGGAAGTATGTTGAGTATACTCCCTTGTTCCTTTCGTTTTTTGGGACTAGTTCTATTGCTCTTTTTGTAGCAGCTCCTCTGCTTCTAGACGGAGGAGGGCGAGTTCCCTTGCGGGTATTGTCCGATGTCTTGGTTTTTCCCCGGCGGGTGTTTTAGGAGGTCTATGCAGTACCCGTGCTGTATGGTGTTTAGTATCCACTTGTCCGTGGTAATTTCCCTCCATTGTGTGAGGAATTTTCCTAATCTTCCTCCCACTGGTGTCGTATGCTCGGTGGTTATTTGTTGTATGTGTGTGTTCCTCATTTTGTCCTTTTGTGGACTTCTCCTCTCCCTTGGTGTTAACTGGGGAGGGTGTGGTTTGTGTCTGGAGTCACTTTGAGGTGGGCTGCTGGCCCCCTCTTCGGGCCTGTCCCCGTCCGTACCCGCGCCCTCGAAAGGACCGTCCTCTGGGTTGGTACTGCCAATTTTGCTGCTGTTGTCCCTGCAGGTTTTGGCCCTGGTTGTTCCCCTGATATCCTTGCTGGGGTGATTGGTGTGAAGTGGTGGGTGCATTGCCCCCTCTACCACTGGGTCGCCTTGAGGGGTTTCATCTTCTCATCCCCCTGAACTGCAGCGCTCCCATGGACCTTGCAGTTTCGTTGTCCGTTTTCAGTTGAGTTAACTTGTTGTCGACTGTTGCCCCAAACAGTTTCTCACCGTCGAAAGGTGTGTTGATGATGTTGCTCTGTACTTCTGGCTTGAAGCCGGAGATCCTGAGCCATGCGTGTCTCCTCTCAGTTACTCCTATCATCATTTGCCTGCTGGAGTTCTCTGCTGCGTCCAAAGCTGACTTTAAGCAAGTGTTAGCGATGGCCTTGCCTTCCTCCGCTAGGTAATTTGCCCTTTGTTGGTGTTCTTCTGGCAGGTGTTTAATGAGCTGACTCATTTCTGCCCAATGCTGGTACGCATGCCTGCTGATGAGGGCGTTGGAGTTGGCGATGCGCCAGTGTATGGCTGCGTTCCTCTCCACTTTTCGTCCTGTGAGGTCTATTCGCTTGCTCTCCTTGTCTGGAGGTGGGCCTGTGTTGGTGGGCACACCGGCCCTTTTTCTGGCCGTTGCAGCGATAATGGAGTCTGCTGGTACTGACCCTTGGATGTACGCCGGGTCTTTTGTAGAATGTTTATATTTCTTCTCGCTTCTAGGTGTAACCGCCTTGCAGACTGCCGGTTCCCTGAAGGCCTCCCTTCCCTGGTCGAGGACGCCAGGCAACATGGGTAGGAATTGGTTCCTTGTCTGTTGAGGGAGCAGGGTTTCGAAGAGGAAACCTGCCTTTGTTTTTCCTCCTGCATTTCGACCCCATATGTCTTTGCAGCTTTCTGGACGACCTCATTGTAGACTCCGATGTCGTCTGGCGGCGAAGGCCTCGAGGGGTAAGAGTCTACCCCTTCTTCTGGTGACTCTGCGTCAGTGCTTAATTTGTGCTGGTGCTTTCCGGTGCTTAGCACCGGCACTTATTTATCAGGGCCGGGTCTACTTGTCTGCTGAACCACGTCACATTACGATTATTAATTTCATATGCTATTGATTTCCTCCCGCTCACACTGACTCGGCACAGAGTGTGTTCTCAAGGTCTCCCGCAGACTGTTGCGGCTGGCTGTGAGAGTCTGAGCCAAGATTGAAGTTTCAGATATTATGGCATTGGGGCCTTTGGCGGTCCGTAGTCCACTGTTGCCGGTGCGTGTAGCGGTGGGCGGGACACTGATCATTGGGCTGGATTTGGGCTGGAGGATTTGGTTCTGCGGGGGCAGGGGCTGTGCGGCAGCGTGCTGATTTTATTCAAATTGCCACGCCCGGCACACCCGGAAGGCAGCCCGCCGACGACGTTGAGGGCAGGCAGCAGCACCAGGCCAAGTTTATTTATATCGGGGTAGAAGTTAAAGGCAGAGTGTGCCCACCACGTAACTGACCGCAAGTAAGTACTAAATGGCGGTAGCCATTAACTGGTCATTACTGTACGCCCCCTCCCCCCAGCCTGTGGCGTTGCTTGCTTGGGCTGCCAAACGAGGGTCTTTGGTGTGGCACTGCACCAGTGTCTCTTTTTAAATAAATTAAGATTTTCTTGACTGAGGCCCGGTGCACAAACATTAATTGCTGGCGCTAGTTCATGTACTGCAGGCTGCGTTTGGTGCGTGCGCACATCTTGTACCACCTTCTTATGGAAACAAGATTCTGGACGTAGTGTGTGTAATGTGTCGCACATTTGTTGTGCTGATGATGGCTTCTGTTTTATTGTGCTACAGACAGTGTCTGCATTGCAAACTATGAGATGGGGCACAAAGGTGCTGGGCAGTTTGCCTTTCATGTAGTTTTGTCACGCACATTTAGGTTTAGCTGTCATGGGGACTGTATTCCAATTTTTTTATCCTTGCACTACTTCAGTAAAAGTGCATCACCAGGGCTGAGCTCGGGAACTGGGACTTCCAACCATTCACTCCACAAAGCGCTCGAAGGCCAGGGAGATGAGCCCATGCATGACGCACATCCTGGGCCCCGGCCAAGAGGAGGATTGTGAATGTTTACCTTTGGCAGTCTCTTTCCTACTGCTCATGAGGGTGCGCACAAGTATCCTATGCCAGTGCATAACTCAAAATAATGCCCCCCCTTCCCCTCGCGGAATGGGATAAGGTCAGGAGCCCATAAATCTCCCATATCTGAGAAATATTCGTTGATTTTGTGCTGACTGGCGCTAAAGCCGGGCCTGCCCAAGAGTCTCCTTGACAGTTAAGCACAGAATCTGCTTGAAAGGGCCTTATTTAGATGGTTCTGGAGCAGGGCGGACACACATTTCTCAGTGACTCGATCATGAGGTGATGCGGAAGATGCGCTGAAGTTTGAGTAGCCAGAGGGGGCAGCGTGGCCTGACTAGGGGCAGAACAGCACTGTTACAGGTTGCGACTCCGGTACATTGGCAGAGCCATGTCTGGGTTTACAATCGTCAAATAATAAAAGGCGGTGTGGATGAAAAAGAAAATGTTAGCCTGTCTGTGTGGAGTTCTAAGCCCTTGCAGGCCAGGCCTACAGTGTAGAGATGTGTGGGTGTCCAAGTACTGGGATAGGCTTGTATTGGAAAGTAACGGCACAGCATCATGTGGGTCCCACTAAACAAATGGCAGAGGCGTTGCTGCTCTAGAACAGAACAGAACTGAGGTGCACTGGCAGCGCTTTTCAATGCCCCAGGACTGGCAGCGCTCGCTGTGCTCTAGGGCAGGGTTGGAATGCACTGTTATAACTGCGTGATACTGCATGATTACTGAGGCTGCGTTTGGTGCGTGCGCACATCTTGTACCACCTTCTTATGGAAACAAGATTCTGGACGTAGTGTGTGTAATGTGTCGCACATTTGTTGTGCTGATGATGGCTTCTGTTTTATTGTGCTACAGTGTCTGCTTTATTGCAGTGTGATCTGTGTTACAGGGGCGCGATGGAGACCTCTGGCTCTGCAGCCTCTGCTGTGCATGGGGCCCCACCATGACCTAAAGTATGTGAATCGCATTGCATTGCAAACTATGAGATGGGGCACAAAGGTGCTGCGCAGTTTGCCTTTCATGTAGTTTTGTCACGCGGTGAGTTAGGATTAGCTGTCATGGGGAAGGGTTAAGGACTGCTGTCTGGGATCCCTGACGAATCCCAAAGATTATCTTGTCAGTCAAGCAGTGTTTGCTCAGTGAAGAGCACATTTCTGTGGCTCTCAAAGTATATTAAGGAACGGTCGAGCCGCTTACATTACCGACAAGTTATCCTAACTCGAGCCAACCTAAACCATGATGTATTGCTGTAATATTCCAGTTAATAGTTTTCCGAATTACTTTCAGTTTCAAATTAATAAATTGAATAGGAACAGAATTTCGTTTTTAAAAAGCACACATGTATTATACGTGACTGTTTCACCCACCGTGTTTATATTGCTGATCACGTGTTTACTATGTTTGTCCTTAGTGTGATGTTTGGATTTTTCACAATCTTGTAACTTCTTCAGTGATGTAACATTGAGGGCAACACCAACACTCAGAAATTTTTCCAGCGCCACTGGCTTTGGTGCCTTTGTGTGACGCTTCCATGCTTTCTGGCCTGTGTGGCTTTGTGTGACGTTTCCATGCTTCCTGGTCTGAGTATAGTGTGAGATTTTCAAGCTTTGTGGCCTGGGTGCCTTTGTGTAACATTTCCATGCTTTCTGGCCTGGGTGCTTATGTGTGACATTTCCATGCTTTCATCATGCTTACATCTAACTATTAGCAGTGCCAGTTGAGGATGTGGGTGGAGCTAATAGAGTAAGTGGGTGGAGCCAGTGGGGGAAGTGGGTGGAGCCAGCGAAAAGTAGGTGTGGCCTCCGACAAACATTTGAGCACCTGCACTTCATATTTTACAAATTAAGCACTGCTCTGCGTCGAGGTCTTGCCAGTCTATGTCTTGTACCTCCGAGGACGCAGAGTCCCGGTAAGACTGCATCTCTTCTTCGCCTTCGAAGTAGTAGTCTTCTTCGTCCTGGTCTTCGAGTGGTTCAGGTGTTCTCGGGGGCTCGATGTATTCGGCTTCGAACTCCTCGAGCGCCTCGTGGGCTGGCTTCGATGGGATAGCGTATTGCTTCATCTTGTCGTCGAAGTCTTTTTCCGTTGCAGGATGCTCGCCATCTCTGCCTCGAGCCTCCTCTTCTTTTCGCCATCTCGTGGGCCTTTTCGGCGTCGAGTGGTGCAGTGCTTCTCTTCGCGGTCGCGGTCGTCGAAACAGACGCCGGGCCTTCCTTTCTCGGTGCCGAGGCTTCCCTTTCGGAGGTGACCTTCGACGCCTTTGTTTTTCGGAAGCTTTCGCCGATTGTGAGTCCTTGTCAAAGGATCCGCTCGACTGCTTGTCCTTGGACGCTGTTGCTTTCGCCGAGGGTTTCGGCGGCAACGCTCCCTTCGAGGACTTTGCTACACTTCTAGGAGTGTCGCTAGGTGTTCTGGCTTCACTCTTTCGAGCGTCGCTTTGGTGTTTTGGGGTCGACGACTCCCTTACCTCCTTCGACGTTTTCTTATGGACCTCGACGACAGCGCAGTCCTCTGGTCCCTCAGCGATGTTGTCTTCCTCTCCGCTCGAGAGGCCCAGGTCTCGGAGCGATGGTGCTGGTCCCTGGCCCTGCATGTTGTAGTTCGCCCTTCTCTGTCTGTCTCTCACCCGGAAGGTCTTCGGGGTGAACGCCGAGCACGCGTTGCAGTCTTCGCTGATGTGGTCGAGCGGCAAGCAGAGGTTGCAGACTGGGTGCTGGTCTTTTTGGGCGTACTTGTGGTGGCAGTTTTTGCAAAACTTGAACGGAGTCTTGTCCATAACCGCGCTCAGGGAGCCCCCTGCGTGCGCATTCTCTGTAGGCGTCGAGATTTCGGTCGTGGACCTTCTACCTCGTCGTCCTTCTTGTTGTCTCCGGGACTTGTGTCGTCGTCCGGTGTCTCAGGAATCCATCCTCTGTGATGATATTTCGACTTTTCGAGATTCTTCGTCCAAAATTTCTGGAACTTCTCGGCAACGATCCAGACCCCACGGCGGAAAAAGAATCTGAAGATGGCTACCAAAGGTGGGAGCTTCCGCCGGAAGCGCGACGAGCGTCACCGAAGACACCAAATGGTGGGCGTCGCCGCCCACCTGGGCCAAAAAACACAAAAACAAAGAAAAGACTACGAATCCGGACCCAACCACGAGATGGCGGAATAATGCACAGCATAGTGAATCCAGAAAGATTCACGCTGCAAAATGTCCTTTTTTTATTTTTACAGAAAGACATGACGTTGCCGCGCAAACGTAACTTCCGTCATTACGAGGATCGTCGCGCTACGGATCAGATGCAAGAGAGAGCTCCGTCAAGGTAAGACGGATTATAATTATTAAAATACATAGAATAGTGGTAATGTTTATTGTAAGGAGAGAGGAGGGAGGTAGTTAGATGTAGTAAATGTGTTTTTGGTACTTTTAATGTGTGTTAACCAACTAATTCACAACATTACAGGTTGAAGAAGTAGGCCCACGTCGGGTCTCATTCTTTCGTAACACTTTTTGTTTAATAAAGTTAATTAAGAGATATATATTTAAAACTTTATTAAACAAAAGTGTTTCAAAAGGGTCATATTTTAAGTTTTTGCGACAGGTTGTTTTAAAACTAAAATGTTTTTTCTTCGTCGCGGTTAGATGAATTATAAATATAATTTTTGTGTTTGAAAAGCTTTATTAGTGCTTTATTAATACATAAAGACATCAGCAATATATAGAAAGAAATCAAATATAACAATATAACAAGAGGATTGGCTGATATCTGGAAGAGAAGAGTAAAAGCAATTTGTGGAGTTTATATAGGGTGGAGGTAAGGAAAAAGAGGGAAGGAAAGGAAGAAGAAGGGTAAGAAGGGGAGGTGAGGGAATACTGATAGTGTGGTATAAAAGAATAAAACAAAGAAAAACATAGTAGATTAAATACTGTAATGAATAAATATAAAATTGTCTAATGAGTAAATATATGTATTAGCTTAACAGGGTAGATAATGAAGAACAGAGATAAAAACCTTTCAAGGGGGTTTGAAATTTTCAGAGGTTATATGCGAAGTATTTTATCTCTCCCCTGCTTCTTTAGCACGCTTTTCTTCCTCTGCTGACTAACTGTTGGACTTGTGGTTCTCCTAATGCTGACCTCCTTCATCTTTTCTTTCTTTGTTCTATAGTCTCTGACTTTTGGGAGAAGGTTTGGTCTTACATTTCTTGTCTGTTTACAATTTCCATTCCTTATTCTATACCTCTCCTCTTTGCTGGAAGCCTTTCTGACTCTTTAGACCTTCCTCCACACGGACATGGTCTTTTTGACCTTATGCTTGCTCTAGCCTTTCAACACATTTCCTTTAACTGGAAAAATTTCACAAAACTTTCCATACAACATTGGTGGAATACTCTGTCATTTCCATAGACTGGATGTTGCTTTCGCCTCTTCTTGCAAACCAATCATTAATAGGGATCTCTTTTGGTTGCCACTTACCACCTATTTAGATCGAATGGTTTTAAAAAATAAATATAATTTTTATAAAAGATCTTCTTTTATGGGAAATAGAAGATCGGAATGTTTTTCATCCATTGCTTATTGGTTTTTGAATTTTTAAAGTTCGACTGATTTTTTCTAAATGGAATTTCGTCTAAGGATTTTGGAACGTGGAATGGATTTGGAATTGGTTTCGAAATAGAATGGATTGCTTCGTTGGATTTTGTTGCATTGTTTGCCAAAAATCAACACTTTTTCGGGATTATTTTGGGTGCGGTTTTTTTTTAGGTATGCACAGATATTTTTAAAAGTATTGTGCACATTTTAAAAGATTAATTCAGGTCATGGAGTTTACAAAAGGAATGTGGATTATTTGCAATGGATTCAAAAAAGACAAAGGACTCTTGGTGAAAAACTGGATACTACGTAAGTCCAAGAGTTGAAAAAAGAAGACATCTGAAGGTAAGGAGACCCGAATTTTAAAAATATTTTTACTTTTTTATCAAAAAAAATGCCAAATGATTTAGGGTTTTTTTAGGGCAAAACAGGCAAGTAAGAAGATAGTGTAGGTTAGAAATGCAGGATGTGAGCAAGATTATCAAGGTAGCCTGAAGCCACCATCTACATAAACTGTTGAATTGCACCCAATAGTCTCTCAGACATTTCCTTTGTTCTTTTTGATATACGTGGGTTCAGACTACCTGTCAATGACTGCGACATTCTCATTTCTTGGAAACTTTGCTCCTTCCTCAAAATTTCCAAGAAATTATAGAAATTAGGATGAGGTTTGCCAATAGATTTATTGAAGGAGTTGTGCCATCCCTCTATGGCATTGTTTGTTTTTGCTCCTCCCTCTAAGCAGGTCGAGTAGCAGTTCCACCACTTCACATGGAAACGTGGTTTCATCCTGCGACCCGACCTGCTTAGATGGCCAATGCATGTGTCTTCAAAGTAAATTAGAATGTGTGCCAATTTGTCTTCGTTTGAGGTAAAGTATTCTGATTCTGTAATTGAAGTGTAGTACTCGTCTACACTGTCAGGAGAGACAAAGCAAAGGGCTGTTAGTTTTTTTTAGTTCAAACTGTAGTTTGCTGTCTGATATAATCCTCAACCAAGGATATTTCTTTAATATTTCGCCAATAAGCCTGAGAAAAGTGAAAAAAACATCCTTGAATTTGGATATCTGTGTACAATTTGGTAATAGTATTAATCATAGGTAATTCAAAGTCAATTAGTACTTTTCTAGGACTTTTGTTTGCTGTTTTAGCTTTTACCACTGACAATAATTCAGTGTATGTTGAGGATTGCTTATCAGGGAGTAAACTGTAAACTAAGGGAACAACTGTATTATTAATCTATGCGTGAATAGTGTATATTTGGGTGAATGGATGGGGCGTGGATTTAAACGTCCCATCCATCATCCAAATATCACTGTTCTTTAACCTTACAATATTATGGGGTGTGCTAAAGATTAGTATTCTTTTTTGAGGGTTTTTGTTGTCATGCAAAAGAAACGGTTCATTAGTAACTGTTACAGAGAGTTCAGGAGGAATGTTTATGTCAGAAAAGGTTTGGGGTGTTACTCTTTGTAGGTAATTTGCCTGTTTTTTACGTTGAACAATTCTTCTCAGATTAGGAATTGTGGGCATACTACTTGCAACATGTGTTGGAATGTGTTGGGCTACCTCCTCAAAACTGCACCACAGGGTTCATTGGAGGTGGATGCAATAGCTTTAATTTCATTAATTGTTTCTCTTACCTCAATCTCCATTGCAGAGGCAGAGTGGTTATGTTCTGTGGTTCTTAAAACATAGGGGCCCATTAGGATGGCGGGCGGATCACCCCCGCCGGGCCGGCGGTAGTCACCGCTGGCCCGGCGGGGGCGATCCGCCCGCCATCTACACAACAAAGACCCCCTGCCATATTATTATGGCTGGGGGGTCCGCGGCGGATGGAAAGACCGTCCGCCGCCTTTCCGCCGGTCAACTCGTCGGAGTAGGAATAGTAATTTTGCCCCCACAACCATCCAGCACTTTCCCTGAGGCAAGCACATGTCGGAGTAGGAATAGTAAATTTGCCCCCACCACCATCCAGCACTTTCCCTGAGGCAAGCACCTGTCGGAGTAGGAATAGTAATTTTGCCCCCACCACCATCCAGCAATTTCACTGAGGCAAGCACATGTTGGTGTAGGAATAGTAAATTTTCCCACACCACCATCCAGCACTTTCCCTGAGGCAAGCACCTGTTGGAGTAGTAATATTAATTTTGCCCCCACCACTATCCAGCATTTTCTTATAGGTATGCACTAGTAGGAGTAGGAATAGTTAATTGGCCCTCACCACTATTCATTTTTTATTTCTTTTCATGTTTATTTCCGTGTAAGTTTAGTCATTTGCTCCCAGTATCATATTGTGTTTTCACAGAGACAAATACATGTTGGAGTTATATTAGTAATGTTGACCAAACATTATCCAGCATTTTCCCGGAGGATAGCACATATTGGAGTAAGAGTAGTAATTTTCCAACTAACACCATCCTGCATTTTACTAAAGGCAAACATTTGTTTGAGTAGTAATATTAAATTTAACCTTGTCAAAATTCTACTCTTTTTTAAAGTTAGCAAATGTTTGTTTAATAATAGTAAATAGGCCCACTCTGCCATTCTGCATTTTTTTTTATTGTAAGTTGTTTGTTAAAAAAAATAATTTGCAGTATGGCTTCTATATTTTTTAACATTAGTACATTTAAACAGGTTAAAATGTTAAAATTGTAAAAAACAAAAAGTATGGTTTACTCACATACAATAAATTTTCATTGACTGTGTTTTGAGATGTGTTTTAACCACAATTTCTTTTTTTTCCAAAAATGCTGTAAAATTTTTTAAATGGGATATGTAGTTAAAATCATGCTAAGATTTAGTTTAATTTATTATATTTATCATGGGTACACTTACTTGCAACTGTAGATGCCACTGTTTGATGTCTGGTTTTTTCCTGGCAGGGAAAACGCGTGTGGTGTGTCTGGAAGTCAGTTTACCACAGTTTTCAAAATGGTGGACGCCTGCTTTTATACGTTATTTTTTATGGTGTACGATAATTGAAAAGAAAATATGGTTTGGGCATTTTTTTTGACGTCTTTTTAATGCTGTGAAAATGTATAATTATTTTTTTTGATTAATAAATGCTAGTTATTTTTTTAAGATATGTACTGTCCGCCATTTTGGCGACCTGCGGGTCAAGGTGAATTCATAGAAAGTGTTGTAGGACTTTCGTTTTCGTGTAGTTTAAAATGGTGGATTATTTGTTGTTTTCGATTAGTGTCTTTTATTGGCGTTTACATTTTTTTTAATATCTTTTTTTATTGGTAGATATTTTGGTAAATTACATTGTGTTCGTTTTTTGAGGTGTACCTCTTTTTTTAAATATGTTTGATATGTATTTTATTAAATTGTTTGTTTTAATATTATATTGTAATGTATTTAGTAGTATTATATTGTATTTAGTGGGATAATTATATGTTGCTTTAATAAATTAAATTAATAATTTATTTGAGGGATATTAATACATTTTTTTAAAGCACAAGTATTTTTAATACACGGGTATTCATTTTAATACTCTGGTATTAATTTTAAATACCCGTGTATTAATATACTTCCCCACCCAAACCCCTATTTTCCCTGCATCCTGTCCCAGAGGTTAGTATATCATTTATTAAAGAAAAAAAACATGAGTATTAATTTTAGTACTCAAGTATTAGTTTTCGATACCTGTGTATTAATACACTACCCCACCCAAAACCCCTATTTTCCCTGCATCCCGTCCCAGGGGTTTACTATACTTTTTTTTAAATGCGTTGTAATTGTATGCGTTGTACAAGTATGCATTGTAAATGTTTGCGTTGTAATGGATCATTTAGTGCATTAAGATTATTTTGCGTTGTAACAGTATGCGTTGTAAAAACATGCGATCTAATGGTAGTTGCGTTGTAAAATCTGCGTTGTAAAAGCATGTGTTGTAATGGCGTGCGTTGTATTCGGTTTTCCAGTGCACTACTGGGCCATAGCCTCTTCTCACCCTCTCAGAGGAGAGTAATCTCAAAGTCCATTGACCATTTGTGCTGCACGGACTAACTATTCTAAGATTGCATCGTACATCCCAGTAGTTAGAGCGGGGAATATAATTTTTGGCAAGGGCCATTCCGTAGGAGGTAGATGTTGACATAGGTTTGGTTTGGCCCCACATCCTTTCTAACTGATGTCAGATTCTCTTCTTACCTCCCTCACTGACCCCAATTCTGTGTTTTTTTATTTAATGATTTGGTAATCAATGCACTCCTTTTCGTCTCCCCAAAAAGAAAAACTTGTGATTGAGTTTAAGGGTAAGCACTGGTTGTCTGACAACTTACCACCAAAGAAGCATACGTTTTCTAGGTTGGGGAGCAAATGGAGAATTTCCTACTTTGAGGAGGATTTAGTTTGCTTTACTTCCCAACATAGGTGTGAGAAAATGGGGTTCTGTTGCAGTACCCATGCCCCCCCTACACACACTTTATGCCTGGCTTTTGATGCAACTTTGACTGTAGCGTAGTGGGTCCCTGATGTCCAGGTTCCCAGTACCAGTGTTCTTTCCCTAAAAACATGTCCACAATTGGTACTTCTGCCCCCCCTGTAAGTCCCTAGTAAGTGGTACCCTGGGTATCTAGGGACTGGAGGCTGAAGAGGGTCCCCTGGGACCCCCTCACGAGGACCATGCCCCTGCAGCTGGTATGTCCATGTGAGGTGAAAAAATGACCAAGTCAACATGGCACACTGCCTATGTGCCATGCCAGCTAGCGCTGCCTTAGATTATAGGTAAGTCAGCCCTCTAGCAGGTCTTACCAGCCCTAAGGCAGAGTGCAACCCAGGTGTGGGCATATCTACATGAGCAGATATGCCCCTATAGTATTAGGGTCTATTCCTTAAGTGCCAGGGAAGTCATAGAGAGTACATAGGCTGAGAACTTGGCAACTCGAGCTACACAGCACCATGATGGCTTCACTGACCCCAAGAGTGTTTGTTACCAAACAGCTCCTTGTAATAAATCCACAGAATAAATGACGTTACAACGCAAGCCATTACAACGCATGCTTTTACAATGCGGATTTTACAACGCAGCTACCATTAGATCGCATGTTTTTACAACGCATACCATTTCAAATCAGCCTTAGAATATTAATTTATCACAAACTTTTAATTATATTTTTACATAATACTCTAGTATTATTTGTAATACCCAAGTACTTATATCAATTGAAACTACTTTTTCTAAAAAAAAAAAATTATTTATATTGCTCAAATCACCCATAGAATATTTCTTTAACACAAACATTTAATTCAATTTTTCAGACAATAAATACTCAAGTATTAATTTTAATACCAGAGTATTAAAATAATTAACCTCAACCATTTTTAACATTTATTATTTAAAATTTCTATTATATAGATCACCATTTTAATATTATTTTAACATTTTTAACAATTTTTCATCCTCTTTTTCATATAATTTATTATTTATATAAAATAAAAATCAACCTTAATATTAATTTAACAAAAACAATAAATCCCTTTATTTTTTTAAATAATATACTCAAGTATTAATTTTAATACCAGAGTATTAAAATAAACTACAACAACCTAAAAAATACTTACCATACTATACTTACCAATGCGTTGTAATGGCATGCGTTGTAATAGCATGTGTTGTAATGGTATATGCGTTGTAATGGCATGCGATGTAATAGTGTCTGCGTTGTAAAGGCATTACGATGTAATGCCTGCGTTGTAATGGACGTCTCCCTGGAAAACCACCTTCTCATCAAGTTGCTGTGGTGACAGCCCACAGCTAGGCTTTAATGCCATGGCGAGCACACAACTCTGCCCAGACCTTAAAATCCCTCAGGCCTACAAGTCTTGATGATTTGCGACTCAATTGGATAATAAAAGTGCTGAAACGACACCTTGGCCCTTACTGAGCGGGATAACAATACCTCTTAGAGCATCAATAGGAATGAGATGCTATTTTGCAACCAGTTCTTCAAATCATGATGAGGGCTGATTGGCAAGTGTTGTACTCTAACAAAGACTTTTGTTTAATGACGGCCTCGCTGCTCTTAGGTGCGGGGACCACTGTCCCGGCCTCATTAAGGGCAGTAGGTCTGGGTGGGCCACGCCCAAACAACAGTTCACATGAAGCGCGTAGATTTCTGCTGTGCAAACAAAGGGGTCGATTACGATGGCGGTCGGAAAAACATACCGACCGCCATGGTAGCGGCAAAAAACCGCCCGCATGGCCACCGGGAAAAACGCCGGACACATTACGATGAACCGCCACAATAATCCGTCCGCGGCGGCGGGAGACAACGAAAAACCGCCCGCACACGCCGGACCAGCTGAAAATCCGACCGCAACGGCCGGATACTCAGCGGAAAAGCCAAGAACCGCCGCCATGCACACGGAGTAACCGCCCGTGACATTATGACATCCCCGCTACCACCATGGTACCCACCTATGAATCCGACCGCATCGTGCGCGAACAGTGATGAATCCGATAGGCGGCGGAAGGGCTGCAGCATAGCCACCGCTGCCGAGGAACTGCTGCGGAGGAACCGCAAAAAAATGGCGGACGTTGAAAAAAAAGAAAAAAACAAACAAACAATGCACACACTGAAGTAGACCTGTCCCAACACAAACCAAAAGTGCCCAATGACAACAGCCCCAGAAATGTCAAAATAACCAATCACAGGACAACACACACAACACACCTGACAGCAACATACCAGCTTGCCACACACCCCATAGCCGAGCATAAAACCAGCCCCTCCCTGACCACAATCCTTTGCTACACTCCACAACTGAAGGTCCCAACCCCAGAGAACAAAGGAGAGGCAAACCTGCACACAGCACCACCACAACACACACACCACCTACACCACCCACAACACCCACACAACTGCACCACAGAACATCTGCACAGCACACACCATGGCACCACACAAAATGCCAAAATTCACTGATGCAGAGCTTGCAGTCATGGTAGATGAGATAATAAGAGTTGAACCACAACTCTATGGCAACATGGTCCAACACACCCCATTAGCCACAAGAACCCAAATGTGGGTGAGGATAGTCAATAATGTCAATGCAGTAGGGACCACCCCCCGCAACAAGCAGGAAATACAGAAGCGGTGGCATGACCTGAAGACCGTGGTGAAGAGGAAGAGGGCCAAGAACCGTCAGCTGGTTGACGGGACTGGTGGAGGCACTCCCATCCCACCCAAACCATACAGTCCGTGGGAGGAGAAGGTCCTTGGAATCCTACATCCAGAGAGTCTTGAAGGAATCCGTGGGGGACTGGAAGCTGGTAAGTACAAACCAATGTATATCATCACATTGCCATGTACCGTCTTGCACAAATTCAAACCTACAACCCCTAGGCCAAAGGACATTCGTCTGACCCACAATACCCAAAACAGGTCACACAGATGTAACCACCACTCAACCTGAAAAAGCACAAAGCTAAACAAAACCAACTGGGATGCATGTGTACAGACAAAAAGCACTACAACACACGCCAGGCCCCCATCTCCCACCCCTCAGCAGGATGAAGCACCCCACCCAGAAGCATGTGTCAGCCATTGAACGCTCCCCCACCACCTAACAGGTAGGTAGCCATCTTCACAGGGATGGGGAATGTGTATCTGGAGGCAGCACTACAACTCCCAACAGGCCCCCTCTCCCACCCCTCAGCAGGATGGAGCACCCCACCCAGAAGCATGTGTCAGCCATTGAACGCTCCCCCACCACCTAACAGGTAGGTAGCCATCTTCACAGGGATGGGGAATGTGTATCTGGAGGCAGCACTACAACTCCCAACAGGCCCCCTCTCCCACCCCTCAGCAGGATGGAGCACCCCACCCAGAAGCATGTGTCAGCCATTGAACGCTCCCCCACCACCTAACAGGTAGGTAGCCATCTTCACAGGGATGGGGAATGTGTATCTGGAGGCAGCACTACAACTCCCAACAGGCCCCCTCTCCCACCCCTCAGCAGGATGGAGCACCCCACCCAGAAGCATGTGTCAGCCATTGAACGCTCCCCCACCACCTAACAGGTAGGTAGCCATCTTCACAGGGATGGGGAATGTGTATCTGGAGGCAGCACTACAACTCCCAACAGGCCCCCTCTCCCACCCCTCAGCAGGATGGAGCACCCCACCCGGAAAGCATGTGTCAGCCATTGAACGCTCCCCCACCACCTAACAGGTAGGTAGCCATCTTCACAGGGATGGGGAATGTGTATCTGGAGGCAGCACTACAACTCCCAACAGGCCCCCTCTCCCACCCCTCAGCAGGATGGAGCACCCCACCCAGAAGCATGTGTCAGCCATTGAACGCTCCCCCACCACCTAACAGGTAGGTAGCCATCTTCACAGGGATGGGGAATGTGTATCTGGAGGCAGCACTGCAACTCCCAACAGGCCCCCTCTCCCACCCCTCAGCAGGATGGAGCACCCCACCCAGAAGCATGTGTCAGCCATTGAACGCTCCCCACCACCTAACAGGTAGGTAGCCATCTTCACAGGGATGGGGAATGTGTATCTGGAGGCAGCACTACAACTCCCAACAGGCCCCCTCACCCACCCCTCAGCAGGATGGAGCACCCCACCCAGAAGCATGTGTCAGACATTGAACGCTCCCCCACCACCTAACAGGTAGGTAGCCATCTTCACAGGGTTGGGGAATGTGTATCTGGAGGCAGCACTACAACTCCCAACAGGCCCCCTCTCACACCCCTCAGCAGGTTGGGGCACCCCACCCAGAAGCATGTGTCTGTAAGTAAAAACCAAAGTGACACTGCACAGGTAATCAGACAGTGCATGCACACCACCATCACTCAACAAAAGCATTGGGAGACATGACAACATGAGGCTCTACTTCACCCAAAAATAGAAAAGTAAAGCACAGCCATTGACAGGATGCAGACAGCTCAGCGTACGTAACTGTGACAGAAACAGAACTGTGACTCTCAACAAATATGTCCAAGCAAACGGGCCTCTGACATGCATCACCCAGACTTCCCTCTGTAGCGTACATGGGTGCTGATCATGAAGGACCATGGGAAAACCAAACTAGCATGGTCTGCTGTATAAAGAAATACAAGCACAGGACATGTCAACGGTATGCATGTGATGACAATGGCTAGTCCATGCACACAGGTAATGTCTGCCAGGCAGAGTGATCAGCAAAGATGCTGAACATCAACTTGTAGTCATGCCAGTTGTCAGATGACAACCTCACATTGAAATCACCAATACTAGACGTGTGGCATGCTAACCAATCACAGGTCACACCATTGTGAAATGATGAATGTAACTCCACTTCATGGCATGAGGCACATCACTGTGCAGACATACGTGTGAAAAAGGCAACTGTGTGTAGCATAACATGTAAATAAGAGACATCAAACACAGCAACCCTGAGGTGTGTAAGGCAATTACCATCTACTTCCTGTCCCACAGGTGACCAACAACTGACTGCAGAGGACGACAACCTCAACCAGCACAGCCAGTCACCAGCTCCCGAACATCTCCCCTCGGATGCAGACTCCCTGGATAATGATGAGGAGGAGGACCAACCCGGACCATCTGGTGTGGCAGGGCGTAATGTGTCCCAGGACCCCACAGCCCCACCACCCTCAGCAACAACATCAACGCAGAGCCCTGCTGCAACGACCTGTGCCACCACCACCACCTCCACCACCACTACCACTACCACTGCTGCCTGCAACACTCGCCCTGCTCCACAGGCCAACCAGACCACAACAACTGCGGAGGTACGGGAGAGTAGGCCGGTGCCCACAGGAGAGAGGCAACAAGGCCGTGACAGCAGGCCAGGTGTGAGGACAAGGCTGACCCAAAAGGAAGAAGACCCTGCCACTGAATCACTGGCACACATTCACAGAGTTGTGGGGGCCTATGAACACGCCCAGGGACAGTTGAGGCAGGCTCAGCAGGATGCCTGTGAGCAACAACAGATGCTGCGCTCAATTGACAACTGCATGGGCCAACTCGTGGCCTGCATGGGCCAAATCAGGGACCTCCTGGGCCAGCTAGTGGGGGTCCTCAGGGACAGGCATGCGGCACCGCCAACACCTACAGCTCCCTCCGTTGTGCCGCAGGATGACAGACCCCTACCCTCCCCTGCGTCCAGCGAGCATGGGGACTCATCAGACACCACTGGCCATGCACCTGTGTCCCCCCCTGCCAAAAGAGCAAGGGGCCGCCCGAAAAAATCATTGGGAGCATCCCGTGGCAAAGCACCTGGCAAAAGCCAGTCAAGTAGCCAGCCATGATGGCACCCCTCTTCACCCTGCTGTGTACCCTGCAGACTGTCCCCACACACAATGGCGTGGGAATGGCAAATAACTGTTGGACTGTTTTGCCATACTGATCTAGGGTATATTCTATTGTCTCATCTACCATCACTGACAAATCTGTTATTCACCATTCACAAATCTGTCAATATCCACATCTACATCACATGTATCCACTGTAAATAAACACTAATAACGCACCAATTTAGTTGTCACTGTTCCATGTTCATCACAGTATGTTAACTCACACCCATGATTACAATGTCACAGGAGCAGGGATACTCCGCAGGCAAGTAGAGGCTGAAGGGACCTAGGAAAACACAACAGAACATCAGTTGCTACTCAGGTGGTGGACTAACAACCATCACACAACACAGCACATCAAGGTACGACAATCTGCACATGTCACAAGGAGCAACTGTACCAACATAGACATCAAGTAGCTGTGTCAAAAGATCCCTTGCCATACACACCTGCAGCCAGCACTGACTCTGCAACATGCTGTAGTCACAAAACTCACATACACATATTCACCAAGCACAACATCATCAGACAACAGCCAGTATTGACATTGCCACTGACCATCAAGTGAAGTAGTTGTTGATGAGCTGCTGACGCTGTCCAACACCTTCCTCCTCTCCACTATCCTCGTCACTTGAGGTTTGGGTGTTTGCAGGTGGGGGCTGTGGCTGGTCATCATCATCCTGGATTAAGGGGATCCCCTTCCGCACGGCCAGGTTGTGTAGCATGCAGCATGCTACCACTATCTGACACACCTTGACGGGTGAGTACTGCAGAGCCCCTCCGGTCTTGTCGAGGCATCGAAAACGCGATTTCAGGAGTCCAAATGTTCGCTCAATGACCCGACGTGTCCTCCCATGGGCATTGTTGTAGCGCACTTCAGCTGGTGTCCTGGGATTGCGAAGTGGACTCAGCAACCAAGGTCCGTTGGGATATGCAGAGTCACCTAAGTGTGAAAGACACATACAGATTGAGTGTCTGACATGTGTCCGAGGACAGCATGGCACACAAACAGCACACGACTCGACCCTTTGTACTCACCCACAATCCATGCCCGCTCCGGCGCCAGATTGGCCATCAGCTGTGGTAAAATGCTGTTGCGCATTATGTGTGAATCGTGGGCTGATCCTGGAAACTTTGCACAGACGTGTGAGATGACCATATCTGCCTGGCACACCACCTGCACATTGATGGAATGATAATGTTTCCTATTTCGGTAAATATGCTCCCGTGCTTGGGGTGGAATCAGGGAAACATGTGTGCCATCTATTGCACCAACTACATTAGGAACGTGTCCAAGTGCATAAAATTCGCCCTTCACATCCGCCAACTCATGCCGCCTGGGGAAATGTATGAATTGGTCCCTGTGTTGCATCATAGCCAACAGGACATCACGTAGCACCATGCTGAATGTTGGTTGGGACATCCCCCTGCAATGCCCACAGTTTGCTGGAAGGATCCCGTAGCCACGAAATGTAGGAATGCCATCACCTATGCCGTTGGCGTGAGTGCTGTTGGGTATGTCCTGCGTGGAAGCAGGTGTGGCTCCAATAGTGCACAAAGTTCCAGGAGGTTTGTCCGATCCAGACGGAATCGCCTTATGATGTCGGTATCCTCCATGTTAGCCAGCAGGGTGAAGGTACGAAACACATTAGGTCGCCTCCTAGGTGAGATGAAAGGGGACACGTCATAGCAACATAAATTAGGATGTGCACAAATTCATAAAGTCTGTCCTGTCACGGCGCTAACATTGACTGTCATCCCTGAAAGCACACAGTGCAATTCAGTGTTGTCCCAACATGAGACAGATTAATTGTACAACTGTCATGGATGTGCACAGTCAGTAGACACAATACGAACACTGTCTATGTGAATGCCAAGAGTCACATATCGAGCTGAGGTGGACTCAGCCTTGGGTGTACATGACACAGGACATGTGTGAAGCAGAGACACTGCTGGCTTCCACGTTGCTGCTGTACCTGCCACACCTCCTTGGCCAATAATTGCAGGGGACACATCAACAACACAATGTGGATAGATCATTGGGATTGTCTTTGTACTCAGTGCCACTTCGAACACACTCAAATTCAATGACATTCACATCCCAAACCCATACATGTGCCAATGTCATCAGTACACAGGCCATATCTGCTGCTGACTTGAATACAAAGTCGGACAGTGACAGATGATGTCACGCCTGTGCAGAGTATGTGTACCACTGTAACAGGCCACCATTACCCCACTGCCCAATACTCTCTACAAGCACACAGATAGCCAATGTGGCACACATTAACAATAGATGAGGGACGTGATCAGCAGGGCCTGTATGCACCCTTAATCTTCCCCCATTTTGGACATTTACATGCAGCATCAAGGAGGGACTGCCCAAGGACACATGTGCACCACAACACATACCATGGTGATACACATCCAGCTGTTTCAAGACACAACAGTGCCACAACACAAACATACAACACTACATGGACAATGCCAAGCCAGTATGCCAACAAGTCCACGCATGAACATACTGTATGCATGACATATGGACTACTGGCTCAGACACCTGACACCAGTGGATGTAATTTTACACCACATGTCCCAAAGGACATGCATCCTGACCCTCATTCCACACAGGCTGTCAGGCCCAACACAGCATACAATCAACATCCCACATCTAACAAACATGCTGGCTGTGCATGAGTAGTGGGACACTGGTACCTCACATTGACCAAATGTCGGAGTTGGATGAGTGTCACAGGCACAACAGTCAAGGTACATCTCACCTGTCTTGGGTGCCCACACCATCCTGATACACCAGCAGATGTGATCCACCCACACAGTGCTGGAATAGATGGTGAGCAAGGATGGCTAGCACCCCATAGCATGCACATACACTAGTGTTGGTGGCAACACACTGCACACGTGTGCCACTTGTGCTGACCATCCAACATTGCAGACAATTCCCGCTAATCAGTGCACACACATTGCACGGGCAAAACTGGACACCCATAGCCTGTGGACAAATGTCGCATACTATATTCCATACAGTTAGCACAATCCACAACCGTGCATGCAGTCCATCTGCCAACGCAACATTCCTGATGTGAACAATGGACATGCACTGGTGGCAGGTGAGTAGCACCGGAACACAGCACAACACTCAAAAACATAGTGTAGCTAAGCACCATTGTTGAAATGTACATGTCACTGATTCACATACAACAGTCCAAACAACATGAGCACAGACCTGACACTACCACATAGGTCCCTGTGGTTACAGGTGGCAGACATGTAGCAAAGACATCTGCTCTGGCCGTCTACCCAAGTGACAAACAATAATAATGCAACAGATGCCAGGTGTGGTGCTGAAGTACTCGTCATCCTTTAGCAGGTCGAGCCCCCCTGTACATGTGGACATACACTGCAGGAGTTGCCAGTGTGTACAAAGACATAACATGCGGCATGTAATTGGTCTTAGCAATAACACAACAGGGTGACATCTGTTTCCAATGATGACAGTCATGCTGAATGAATGAGTTCATCTGGGTTTTCAGTGTAACACATGGGCTCAGGTGTGAGATAGTGGTCAGCATGGGTGGCAGATACGACATTGTGTGTAAATATTGATCAACATAATGGAGTACAGTGTTCCATTTGGTGTGAGACGTTACACAGTGGCTGACATTTGTGACAGGAGACCATATCAATGTTATCCAGTGCCATGTGCCACTGTACGTATCCACTGTGTGTAGCACAGTAATGACCATTGATCCACACACAACAAGAACTGTCCGTAGGTGCCTTAAACGTGCCCCATAAACACAATGACGCACAGAGTGTACGATGTGGTGCTGCATATTCCCCATAGCGGACGCACATACTGTCCGTGAATTGGGTGGCGGAGCATGCCAACCACCATTTGTACCTGTGTCGATGCCCACCACTGACGCAAGTGTGTCATGTGCTGCACATGACACATTGGTGTTAGTGATGGCCCTCCACATAGCTGCAGATGGCGTTTGTCATGCTCCACCAGCCACATCCCGGTCACCCATGTCACTCTATGGCAATCAAACAGCGGTAGCGCCGGCCAGGACCCCGCGGTGTGTCACCGCCATGAACCATGCCCTTGCAGCCAATGGGGACCGCTATTGCGGTGGCATGATGCAGATTCAAAAATCGCGGTAGGCGTGCTCCGCCCCAGCGGATGCGGAGATAGGATGCATTTGTAAGATGCACCACCGCGGTAGCGCCGGCCAGGACCCCGCGGTGTGTCACCGCCATGAACCATGCCCTTGCAGCCAATGGGGACCGCTATCGCGGTGGCATGATGCAGATTCAAAAATCGCGGTAGGCGTGCTCCGCCCCGCGGAGGCGGTCATTGGATGCTTTTGAAGAAGGCTGACCTGGAACACCAATGGCAGAAGACTATGACCACTGAAACGAGTCCAGGGCCCTATATATGTGTGGAAGGGAGCACCACATTTCCACTGCTCACAGAGCCTGCTGCCTGGGACCCCTCACCTGCTGCTGCCTCCAGGGACTGCTGCCTGAGACCCCTCACCTGCTGCTGCCTCCAGGGACTGCTGCCTGGGACCCCTCACCTGCTGCTGCCTCCAGGGACTGCTGCCTGGGACCCCTCACCGCCCACTGCCGCCGCTGACGTCTCATGTCCACAGTGATGGCTAGGACGGAGAAGATCCGTGCCAGTCCATTTACAAGCGAGGAGCTGGATGTCCTGGTGGACGAGGTGCTGACACAGTACCCACGGCTATATGGTGGCCCAAATGTTGTGGTAAGTCTCCAGCAGTGGGGGTGTGAGTGCAAGGGGGCACACATGTAGTCGATCAGATGGTGTATGTGCCTGAGAGTGTGGGGTTGTGTAATGCACTGGCTGACATGCTGTTTCCTAGTTGTTAAGGGGGTGTATGCAACCCACACATTAAATGCATGGACATGAAGGGTGGATGGACATGTGTTGTGTACACATCCATATGGTGTGACAGCTATCTGGTGATGCATGTTTCTGGACAGTTATTGTTCATGTGACTGTTTGTGTGGGTCCTCGTTGTCCATCTCTGTGTGATTCTACCTGGCATGGACTGTCCACGCCCAATGTGACAAGGACACATCACTGACTGTACAGAGTGTGATACGTGTGTGGTTGGCATGAGTGTACATCAATGACCCATATCTGCCGTGTGGAGATGAGTCTGTGTCATGCCACTGTTCAGAGAGAGAGGTTTTACCATGAGAGTGTGTCACTGATGTTTTCCCCTCTTGTCTCCCACACCTGCAGCTCAAGGTACACCAGCGTAAGGCCGTGTGGAGGTCCATTGCAACCAAGGTGCGGGCTCTGGGAGTGTCGAACCGCCGGCGCACCCACTGCCACAAGAGGTGGGACGACATATCACGACTGGCAAAGAACGTTGCCGAGATGACACTGGGGATACTCCCTCGCAGTGGCAGGTTGTCACGACGCAGCTTGACACCACTGATGTGCCGCATCTTGGCTGTGACACAGCCTGAGCTGGACACACGTTTGAAGGAGCATCAACAGCAAGCTAGGGGTGAGTATTCTGTGAAGGTTGATTTTGTCTGTGAGTGGCTGCATGTGTACCATGCCTGTACCTGCGCTGGTGTACGTGATGTGGTTACTGTGATGCAGTGGGTTGTAAGTGGCCCCTGTGCTGGGTGTGGCAGTCACGGATATTACATACATGCACTTACTGATGTTTTTCCAATCCTGGGAATTTCAATGGCATTGTGGGTGGTGTGCTGCAGGCCTGGTCCATTGGTGTTAGTGTTTGTACGCCCCAACATGCATGATGTTGTGCTGTCTGCCCATCACATGGCTCAGCTGTGCCGTGTTTAGATGTTTGTACGCACTGTTTGAGGTAGTGATGTGTGTCTGCATGGTGAGATTGCACGGGGTGGCCTGCAACATGTAGACTTTGTCATCCTCAGTGTTGCTTTGCTTGAATATGTTTGTCCTGTTGCTGTCACTTTGCTGACCCTACATGTCTCTCTGTTATGCAGCATCTCCCGTGGGCACGGAGGGACAGGGGACGGACACCAGTGGTGGTGAAACAAGCACAACAGCTGCACAGGATCCCAGTGACACAGATGTGACCAGCGCCTCGGAGGGGGATAGGAGTATGCTGGAGGAATCACAGCCCGAGACGCAAAGTTCAACATCATCTGATGACGGCGGTGGTGCAGACATCTTGGAGGACACAGGGAACGGAGAGTCTGCTACATCTTCCAGCACACAGCGTGCAGTGCCCACCCTCCCAGCCACTTCCTCTGTTGCTGCCCGTGTTCGCACCACAAAGAGGGGAAGAGTGTCCTTCATTCCAGGCACCGCTGCCCCTGCCCCTGTGCCCCCTGCTGCCATCAGTGCAGAGTGTGTGGACCTTATGCGCCAGCTGTGTGTGGGGCAGACAGGGCTCCTCAATGCATTGTCAGACCACGACCGCAAATTGGCACAGGTGTTAGCTTTCATGGAGGGCATCCATTCAGACGTGGGTGGGCTGCACCGCACTGTCCAGACAATGTCCTCCACAATGGTGGCTGCACTTCAACTGGCTCAATCTCGTAGTCCAATTCCAGTCCCTTTGTCCACCCCCATGCCAGTGGCGACGTCTGACGACGGTGACCACGCTTCACACACCTCAACGTCACGATACTGCACACGTAGCACACAGCAGCAGCAGCCCAAGCGGTCAAGGTCACAGACACCTTCCCCTACAAAGAGAAAAACAACCCCAGAGCGCAAAGGGAAGAGCCCGTCAGGCGTTGCAAAGGCACATGATTCAAGGAGGAAGTACTCAGGGTCACAAGCCTCAGAGCAATCCCCGGCCACAGACTCTGTGGTCCCAAAACGTCTCGCAAAGGCATGCAGACACTCTCCATGCCCACTGTGAAGGTGGGGCCTGGCAAGGCTACACATAGTAAGGTATCCAAGGCTGTTTCACCAACTACCTCTACTCCCATTCCAAGTCCAGTGAAGCAGGGACAGGAGGGCACTGTAGGGGGCATACAGGGTAAAGAGGGGATGGAGGGGCAGAGGCAATGCCAGGCTAAGCGTCCTTCTGGATCCAGCACATCCCCAAAGAGAGGTCCAGCATGTGCACCTGCGGCTGCCTTGGTGATGAGTGTGCCGTTTGTGTCCACACCACTTCCCATTGATACGAAGACAGGCAAGCCATTTAGAATCCCCAAGAAGTGGAAAGGCACCCCTCCACTGTCTCCCTCCCACACTGTGTCCCACGTCGGCCTGAGTCCACCTCCACGTGCCACTACACCACCTGGTCCAAGCAGCCCTCCAGCGTCCAAGGCCACTGATAGCTCTTCCTCAGCTGGGCGTCTCACTCCCCAGTCAAGTGGTCCAACTGTGCCCGACACACAGTCAGCTCCCAGTCAGACTGACAGCCAGGTCTGAATGTTGATCAATGTCACAGACCTGTCTCTCCCACACCGGTACCTGTGCTGCCCATCGTGTCACACCAGACTGTGTTGCTGACCATGGCGGAGTTTGGTGACACACATTCCCTGTGCAGCTTCTCATTGACTCTGTCAGCACCTTGGACTGGCCACTGGCCTTGCAGTTTGCCCCCTGCCTGTGCAGCTTCTCATTGTCTCTGTCAGCACCTTGGACTGGCCACTGGCCTTGCAGTTTGCCCCCTGCCTGTGCAGCTTCTCATTGTCTCTGTCTGCACCTTGGACTGGCCACTGGCCTTGCAGTTTGCCCCCTGCCTGTGCAGCTTCTCATGTTCAGGCTCTGCATCTTGTGCCTTGGTCCTGTCTGATATTGTTGCCTATCAGTGCTATTTGTGAATAAAAACAGTTGCTCATGTTGTCAGTTGTGTCATTGTCCTTACTGAATAAGGCTTTTCCTGTATGTCTCACATTTACTGTGCCACATGCTCTGTGTGCCACTTCAACTGTGCCACTGGCTTGTTTGACTTATCATTTATTTTACAGGGGTGACGGGGACTTCAGTTCTTCATGACTCGGATACTTGTGGGGTCATTGATGTTGTTTTCGGTGACATACCAGACTCATGTTCCTTCCTTGTTGCTGTTGGCTATGTTTTACTGCATCCTGGTATGTGGGCACTGCAAACACATAGAGGGGTCATATACACGGGATTGCAGGCAGGCTGACCAGGCTCAACATGTATGTGCGTTCTTGCTTTCATGTATGCCTAGCAGTGTAGATGTGTAGTCATGTTGTGATGGGCAGTCATCCTAGTCACAACGGTTACTTACATGGTGTGCATTTGGGTGGTCAAGGGTTGTACGGTGTGTTGGTTGTGGCTTTGTCGTGTGTGTTGATGTGTGTGTTACTGGCGTGTGACTCATGGCTGTGTGGGACTGTTGTGTGTTTGTGTGCACACACTGCTTGTTGTGCATTCAGTGCTGTGGGTGTATGTTGCCTTGTGCTGTCCTAGTGTACATCCCCTGATGTACTGCTGTGTTTGCTATGTGTTTTGTGGTGTTGTGCATCTGTTGTGTGTTTGATGTGTCTGTGTTGTTCTGTGATGGTGCACTTCTTGTCTGTGTTGTGGTATGTAGCCCATGCATTTTTCCTGACTGATGAGGTGGTGCACTCCTGTTGTGTGTGTGCTCCCATTGCCTTCCCCTAGTTTGGCTGCACAGGTGCTGTGTGTTATTTTTGTGGTTCTGTATGTGTTTCTGTTTTGAATTGTGTTTGCCATTTTTGTTTTGGTGCAGACGTTGGTACTGAAATCCCTGTGTGTGTGTGATGTTTGTGGATGCCCCCAGGGGGTTTGATTGTTTGTCTGTATCTTGTCTGGACATTATGTAGGCCCTTCTGTGTGTCTGGCATTGGGGTTGTGTGCTGCAGATATGAGGGGGGTATGTTTGGGGACTCCTACTTGTGTTTGGCAGTCATTGAGTGTGCCAATGTGCCCTGTGTGATACTCATCTGTACTTGCTGTTCACTGTTTGACTTGAGGTCCTTCCTTTCATCCCTGTCCCTATACATGGGTTACCTTGCTGTCTCCCTGAGTTGTTGCACTGAGGTGACTGTTGTTTGACTTCACTCACTGTGCCAGCCATGTGCTTGGATGGGGTGTGGATGTTATTCTGGGTTCCTTGTCCTGCATGTGTCTGTTCACCTGGTTGTTGGTTGTCTCCTTGCCCTCCCATTTGTGTGCACATCATTTTTGCTTTCCTCTATGTTGTGCTCCATTGCTGGTGGCATGTAGTCTGTGTATGTGGCTGTGTGTCGGTGTGGGGTATGTCTGTGTGAGTTGGCAGGGTGTGTGTCCAGTAGTCTGTATGTTCCTTGTGTGTATGTTCATTTTGTGCTTGTATTCTGCTTTCTTGCCATGTATGTGGTGTTGTGGTGTGTGTGTGTGTTGCCCTGGGCCTGTGCCTCTGTGCTGTGTGTTAATCTACACAAAATGCTGCTGTGTCTGTCTCCCTAGGTGTTAGTTGTGTGCTGCTGGGTGTGGATTTAGCTCGCTTGGTGTTGGACATGGGGGTGCACAGGGGGGTGGGATTGGCATGTTTCTTGCTGTGTGCGGCGGAGCTGTGGGTGGTGGGTGGTGGTGGTGGTGGCCTGTGGTCTTTCTGGCCTGTCCGTTGCTGTACATGCATTCTGCTTTGTGCAATGGATTTCCCGCATGCTCACCACTGCGGTGTCGTCAGCAACACATTACATTATGTTCGCGGTACTTTGGTGGGCTTGATGCAGGGTGTGAATTGGTGCCAGCTGAGACATGTGTGGGTACACTGATGGATGTGTTCCTGTCCACACCAGTGTGTCTGGTGTGGCCAGGTGCCCTGTTTCAGCCCGTGGAATTTGTGTTCTGTTTTGTGTTGTATTGTGTTTTGTTTACGTACCTGCGGCGGCGTCCGCGGCGGGCGATGTTAGCCTGGTGATGTATCACGTACAGCACCGGGAGGACGTGTAGTGCTGGATCCATGGCGTTCGGCTCCGGGTGGAGGGCTCCGGAAGTCTCGTTTCACGCTCCGCTGTCGAGATTCCGCCGTGTCTGGAAGGGCGGTTTCTCCCCTGCGGTTCGACGGGTTGTTTGGCGCATCCTAATTTGTTGAGCGGACGGGACGTCATTCCGCACGGCAGTGAGTCTCCATTGGCTCCCACCGGCGCGGTGGCGGGCGCAATTTCATGGCGTTCGGCGTTGCACCGCGGAGGTCGGGAAATGGGGCATATTTGCCCTTCATAATATGGCGGCCGTGAGGACCGCTGCTGGCGGGCGGTAAAAGGCATTTTTCCGCACCGTCGGCACCGCGGTACTGACACCGACCGCCATCGTAATCGGCCCCATAGTGTATTCCCACTCGAAGATAGACTTCTGATGAATACGGCGTCCACAAGTGAGAATATTCAGTCCTGCCAAGTGTCACACATCTCGCGGTAAACTAACGCATTTTAAGTTAGATTACCGCATTGCCGCATGTAAAACTATTGTCACGCAAGTCAGCTTACTTAAAAGCTGAGTGTATTACCGGTTTTCATGGTTTGTAGAGCCCGATATTTCGTATGGTTAAAGAAACACAAAGCAGGCAGCGCACAGCAGCCAATGCGAGTTCTGCTGTGCTTTGATGGTACCAGGCTGGTTCACCCCGACTACCTCGCCCGGCACTATTGGTCAGTATAGTACTACTCACATGCGTGCAGCCGTATGGCCTGCCCAACACATGGAAGTTACGTTTACTACTCAGCAGTCCGTGCAGTGTTAGTGCTACTAAAAGAATAAAGTTAATAAGTCAACTGCCTCGTGTTGAAAGACAGGGACCGAAAAGATTCAGTCGGATCAAGCAGGATGTTTTCAGTTTCAAATCTCTGCTGCAGCCAGTGCGGGCCAACAGGAATTGCAGCCGCCGGAATTAAATTAAAGGACAGGGGAGGAGGATAAAGGACAGGGGAGGAGGATAAACAACAGGGGAGGAGGATAAAGGACAGGGGAGGAGGATAAAGGACAGGGGAGGAGGATAAAGGACAGGGGAGTCCTCCTCAACACGTGCTGTCTTCCCATGCTGGGGGTGGGGCAGAAGCATGAGTGTTCTCCGGAGGCTGTGTCCGGTCACAGTAAGAGGAGGTGCAGACCGCGTGCCCCGCCATGCACTCTTCAAATGTGGCAAGTATTTCACATTTGATTAATCAGTTTTTTAGGTGTGTCAAAATTTAGCGCTATAATGCAGTGCTCCCATCACTTGTAAATTTTTGTCTAAAAATGAGACATTCAAGTTTGAAATTATCGATCCTGTGTTGATTTATTACAATTTGTGCTAAAATGAGATTCTGGTTTAAACAAAGACCAATCGATAGCGGAGGTTCATTCTCGTAAAGGTTTAGAACATATATTCCCAGTTCGCACCTTCGCTTCCACTGTTACAGAGGCCAAATGAGCTGTAATCAGCTACTAGTTATTTGAAAATGAGATAAGGTTGACTGAGATTCGAAGTTGTTCCGTTACGCAGATGTAAAAAAAATGATTAGTAGAAGAGACACAGCATACATGGGGCAAAATAAGCTGCGAGGCAGTGTAGCATTCTCCCTAATTAATCCGGGCCGAAGAGGCAGAGTAATGCTTAACCGTGAATGATCTACACCTTGAAACAGATGTTGAAAATTCTGACCCTTGTCTGAAAAAAGCATGCTGTTCCATCAGAGCTAGATTTACAAATTCACAGTCTACTGCTGCAGATTAGATGCAACGCAGTACTTTATGGTATACAGAGAGCAGCGTCAGAATCATCTAGGTCACTGTGCTAGTCTGCCATCTTCGTACTAGCAACTGTCTCCAGCACATCACAGCGCTGTCCACAGTCTAAGCAGCAGTCTGCAGGGAGAGTGTCTCCACAGACTGCAGCTACAGTGTACAAAGGCCGAGCAGCGGAAGTTATTTCCCCAGCACTGACTCCATTGTTAAGTTAAAGAGAACGTGGGTTTTTTTTCTGGGGAGAGAATTATTTGTCCCGTGCAAGTTGACTCACCAGTAGCGCAGAGGGTTAATGTGCCTGCTGCAAAGAACGTGCATCATGCATATCACAGAACCTAATGCTAAAAGGGATTAGTTTGGGTAGAAATGTATTTTTATTAGCAAAGCCAACCCCAGCTACTGTGGTTCGTTTTAAATCATCAGTTTGTGCTCCTCCAGATCAAACATTTAAAATATACTGCACAGTTGCACAATTGTTTTACTGTACGATCAGTTTGCAAGGTTACTAGGTGAGTGCCCTTCGATTTCAGCTGCTTCAACATCTTACAGTTTTTCGTTGCATCTATATATGTATACACATATACATATTATACATATACACATATATATGCTTCCCTCGTCTTCATAGCTTGATTTTGCTTGTGAGAAAGTGTCACTCATAGTCGTTGAATGTCACTCATAATTACACCAAAATTATGAAAATGTCACAAATAGGCATTCTGAAACCTTGGCAGCTATGAATATTTCCAATACATTTCAACTTAATGAAATATATTTCTCCCTGTATTTAACAGCATTTGCTTTGCAGCTTACTCGTAACTGTTTCTTTCCCCAGTTTATCTTGCAGGGACTGCTGAACCACACCCAACATTAATGTTCAACACCCAGGGGCAAAGATGATGGCTCTGACTCATCAGTAAGAATCGTGAAACTATTTTAACAAACTATTTCTAAAAAGTGAGCACTTTAAAAAAAAAACACATCACATGGCGCAATCAAACTGAGAGGAGAGAACAGTGACTACAAGTCAAACACAAAGGAGATTACTTAACATGGCGGCGAAAATAGTTTCATTCGACTGCAGTCTTTTCTGCGTGGGGAACGCTCGCCTCGAGGGGGCGAGACTGTTCAGAAGCCGAGACTCCTGGCAGCGGTCTTGAGCCACGCGATGAAAAGCAAAGGAGCACGACTACCACGCGCTTGCTTCGGGAATCAACTACTAAAATGTGGAATTACAGGGGTATAAAAAACGAAAGTACAGTAAATCACTACTTTCAACTTGATATTTCAGGCTGTTCCCATTATGGACTCGGATCTCATGGCGAGTTGCCGGCATCCCTCCTACCAAAGGTGATGTTATGCCCAAACTAATTACAGGTTTCCTTCTTTACTCGGATTCTCCACTTTCTGTCTAGTCCTTATTTAGTTGAAGTGATCCGTTGTATCACCTTCCGTAGAAGCGACCATTTTACTGCTACAAATTTCCAAACTTTAAAAGGCGTTCCTTCCCACAGGCCCCTGTTCGGAACCTGAGCCATAAAGGGTCCCATCCTGCTATTAGATGATTATCAAACCACCAGATTGGGAAAGACTTCTCAGCCACGGAGTGGGACGAGGAAGGCAGAAATCATCGTAATTAAGATTACGGGTAAGTAATCGGACATTGCCACCTCACTCCCTCCACTGATCCAGCTCATCTCTATTTTCAGATGTATCTAATCAGTAAAGACTGGCTTGATCAAAACAAAACCATCCGACCCAGAAATGCTGAAAGAAAATCAAACTGTAAAGGTACAAGAAACCAAAGACGCATTAAGGCATGGGAAAAGTGGGCAATTGCCCAGGGATCCCACCTTTCAGGAGGCCCCTGAGAAAGGCAGCTTTTTGTCTATATCTTCTCTATTTCTCTATCTCAACCTTTAGCATATAAAGCACTATTATTTGGCCTCAAAAGGCTTAAATTACAGGAGAATTGGGTAATAAAATTACAATATTTTTGCAAACAGGGGCCCCAAAATATTTCTTGCCCAGGGCCCCCAAAGTCATTAAGATGACACTACAAAAAACGGAATCTGTACAGATTTTAAGATAGGTTTGGGACATCCATTCTACCAGATTTACTATGATGCGAATGGCTACATTGCTTATCAGTAATCCACATAACTCCAATTCTCAACTTTTTCTCACCCTAGTCCTTACTTAGTTGAGATTATAAACTGCTTGACCTGTGGGACAAGTGCAAACCGTGGTTAAAAAGCATTAAAACGGATTGCATCCCTTCAGTTGGTGCCACAAAGGTTAGCCACAGCCAGCGTTTCTGGACATCTTTCAAATCTCTAAACTGCGACAGATGTTTCAGAATGGGAGATTAGGCTATAAGAACGGGAACGAAAAAGAGAGACTCAAACTATTGAAGATTAGCAATTCAGAGACGTTTTAAGATGTAAGCAAAGTGGGCAATTGCCATGAGGCCCCTCCATACCGGGGCCCCTCCGGTAAAGTAATAAAAGTGACAATAAAAACCAGATCTTTTTTTTTTTTTTTTATTTGACAACTGGGCATAACTGACCTGTCGAACCTTAATCCTCACGCTCTCAGGCATTTGGTGGGAATTAAGTCAGAAAAATAATCTCTCCATCTCTCATTACTTGCCCTCACCGCTCTAATTTTCCCCCTCTCACCATCTAATTTTCCCTGCATGTCTATGTACCTACCCGCTCTCTATTTCAACATCTTTGCACCTCTATGTAACTACCCCCTACTGTCTCCCTCAAGAGAGGCAGATGGACCTGCTACCAGGTGGATAGAATGTATGGTCTGGCCCAAAACAGACATACAAGGGCCTAACAGTGACTGAATGTTACATTTCTTGGCCCAAGATCATCTCTGCTGCATTCATCAACACACTGACCCTTTTTTTCAGGAGGAAATAAAAGTGATCAGTCTCCTTCAATTTACTAGATAATATGTCTGTGCAAATTTAGTGGCCCTTTTAATGGAAAACGTGCTGTCTGTAAATGGCAGTGCACTACCACATGATGCTTTAGTTACATTAAAAAAATTGCTTGCTTCGTCCATTAAAGCTAGGTGGATCACAAATGTTTGTCCTTCTAAAAATTGGGTCATGGTTCTAAAACGTTTGGGAACCACTGAATTCTAGAGACCTTTTCAGGTGGAGTGAGCTGATAAAGTGTACTATATTAAGCATCCGTAAAGCAGCTTTAAATTATTAGAGGTTTAGCAAAATATGCATTCCTCTTAAGGAAAAATGCGTTCCTCTAAAGCATAAATCAATCAATACATTAAAAAAATATTTCTTAGTACCTAGATTGTGTAGGTTTGATCAGAAATATGATTTTCACTATTGTCAAAGTATTGCCCTGTTTAACTGGCGCTGAGACCAGGCAGGCAAAAAACACTTAAGTCTGATAATGTAATCAGTCACTAGCTGCAGGTATTTCTGTTTTAGGCTTCCCTTAGCATTTTTCAACCTTGCTTCTTTACATGGCTGAATGGGAAGTTGTCCTCCACCCTCTCTGGGATGTCTTGTATAGTTAGACGTCAGAGGCTGTGAGTGTCTAGAGGTATTTTCTTACTTTTGAAAGCCCTTGTCTCTCTGCAGTCAGGGGGTCTTGAGTTCTAAAGTAAATTCTCATTTCTCTGCTGTAACCACAGACCAGATGACTGAGAGGTATGATCCATTTGGTTTTCTGATCAAATTTAGCAGCCTAACATTTTTTAAGAGTTTACTGATGAGTGCTGTCATTCGGAGGCCTTATCCCCCTATGGATGCACCCATCTCTCCTGAATGAGATTTCAAATGTAGGACTTCAGGGATGGGAGAGAAAAAGAAACAGGGAGGAAGTTCGATGGATGCATGACTGGGGGTTTCTTTATTTGGCTGATATTAAAATTTGGCTGCTGCTACAATTAAGGGAATATTATGGAGCGCACCCATCAAAGATGGCCATAATGATATGATTGAACTTTTGTTTTTGCAGAGTTCAGACAGGAGTTTTGTCACACACGCATATTCTGTATTGAGTATGTTTCTGGACTTCATGAACAGAAAGATAAGTTTTAAACAATTTAACAAGCATGGATGTAATATTAAAGTGCAATACAACATTATTAAGGAAATGCCAGGGCTACCAGTAGCTTTGAATAGGAGAATGATTCAATAGTTTTCCCTGTATTGAGGATGACGTCTGGGGAGAAACATTTTGATACTTCATAGAGCATACTATACTAAAACAAGATTGGCAATAGGCAAGATAAAGAACGATCGATGCCTCAGAAGTTGTAGGCAGCAAGGCTCACTGGTACATGCTGTGTGATTGCCCATGCATACAGGGATACGGGGACACGGTTTACAAAACATTGTCGAGAGGGCTGGGACTTACCCTGGACCTTACTCGGACCTTAGTAATGCTGGGTATATGGGTTAAGCAGTCACTACACAAACATGCATGATTGTTCTGCAATGTGGCACTGCCAGTGGCCAGATGGGACATAGTCCAATGTTGGGGAACGGAGGCACCTCCACAGATAACTAATTGGAGATTGAACCTGGACTGGTGCACGCAGCAGGAAAAATTTGTCTATCAGTCCCATGGCGCTCCCCACAAATTTGAGACGGTGTGGGGCCCATGGAAGCAATTCATTGGCAAAGAGGAAGGGTGCCTTTAGACACCACCCTGCACTTTACCACCCCTTAAAGGGACTTGAGTCCTGATGGTCAGTACTTATGCATTCCCCTGTTGCCATCCTTAGCTTCCAACGGACGAAGGATGGCAACAGGGAAATGCATAATTGCTTACCATTAGGACTCAAGCCGAGTGGTGGAGTTGTGCGGGGTAGTGTCTAAAGGCACACACGGCATGAAGTAAGACCCTTAAAACTGGTGTATTTATATCATACATTATTCGCATGGAACTTTTCCTGTACTGGGGACCCGGGTGGGTGAGGTGGTTTTCATAGAGACTTCTCGTGTTTAATGTTTGTCGGATGGCTGCAAAACTAATAAAAAGATCCTTTAAAAAACAAAATAATAATTTTCCATGTATGGCTTACATCTAACCCTAGAACATTTACAAAGAAATAATCAGTAGTACCATAAACAGTTCTCTTGCTAGCAAGGGGTCGGAGAATAGGAGCAGATGTTTTCAGGATACCTCAAACTATAGTGCAGATATCTTCAAGGTCATGGGTGGGGCTCCAGTATTCAATGCTTGACTGGGGTTAGATACTGCCCTGCTTAGACATAGTCCGAGTAGAGTTTAACTAAAAATGTTTAAGAATTGTGCTTTTCTTTTGCAAATTGTTAGCAAGATCCTTGATCATCAAGAATTGGAAATAAACCTCCAGCCATCGATGAATGGCAGCAGAAAATGCTATGCAGGAAAGAGTGAAAGAAAACTCTCTATCATAGGAGAGAACTCAGATTTGGTGAATGTTCAATGATTGTCTTGAGGAAGATGGATGAAGCACACTCCCTCGAAGGGGCTAAAAGAGTGGTCCGGTGCAATGAAATTAAGAGGTCACTTGTTTTTATTAGTATTTTAGTGATATGTCTATGTTATATTGTTTTCTATATATACAAACATATACATGGTTAAAATCTGAAAAACGAAATGCCAAATTTGTGAAAAGCAAAGCAACACATTTAGGATTTGCCCTGACCTGTTTGCATTATTATCCTAGAGCCCTTCTAGACTGTTGTTGCAGGGACAGCTGTTAAGTTATTTGACAAGACTCAATCTGGAGCATTTGTAAAGTCAAGTGGCTGCCTTATCACTGTTTCCCTTGTGGAGGGAGTGACAGGGACACTATCTATGTACAACTGAATGGTATTTAAATGTGGTTATTTAAAAAACTAATTATGTTTATTAAAGGTTTTGGAGTCAATAACCTTTAACAGCACTTGTAGCACATGTTATAGGACGTTCGTAGGGTTACATAACATGCACAAACTGTCTTGCAGTGAACATTTGAACAAAGCATATAATATGAAAAGGTATTCAGAAGTACAAGGTTGTGTGCCCCAAGCAGTGGACGCTCAGCAATGAACAATGGACAAGTGTCCCAGAACAATCTGGATAACTACAGCAAATTTGTGGAAAGGTGGCAGTCAACAGCAGTTTAAATCAGAGGAAAATGGAACCGCAGAAAAAGATGGACAGTTGAACATCTGCCCCACCAGCCGAAACATCTCGATTATGCCAGGGACGGGTAAGTGGTCAGAGAGCAGCTAAGTTGGTGAGCGTAAGAGGCCATCTGACAGTCCGACTGCAAGTATAACTGGGACAAGAACTGGAAGATTAATCTGGGCCAGATTCACAGTGGTTCCAGCAGGGATAGTGTGTGTTGTATGACTGATCAAAGTTATAGGGGAAGAGCATCATTTTTCACCTTGGCCTTCCACCAATGCGTCAAATGAGAAAGAAAGTAGGTATGTCCTAATATACTGAACTTCCTCCCTACGGAGCCAGGCTCCCTTGGATTCCGCCCATTGAGTGACTGTGCAATGCCATGTTAGTGTGACGGGGGTAAGCGATTTCCATGCGCTGGGAGTGGAGAGCCAGCACCAAGGCCAGGTCCAGGAATCTAGAGGATGCCTTTGATTTTTTGGGGATTGCTGAAAGAGGCCTATGGAGAGGCGTGGCACCGCGGCCAGAGCGGCTGATTCCAGAGCGCAGGGCTCACGGTTCAATCCCCGACACCGGCGGCAGCTCAGTTCAGCATCATGTGACTCTGGGCAATAGCTCACTTAATCTCCCCGACGGCCCCCATGCCTTGAAACCTTAAGGAGTGATATGTTCTCGTTTTACAAATAGGAATTATTATTATATATTATGTATGTGCTGGGAGGTGAAGCAGTGTGCTCCCACCCCTTCCTGTTTTGAAAAGGCTCCCTTGAGCCATTGTGCTGACGAGCTTGTGGAGATGCACCTGTGCGCCTGTGAGAGGTACTGAGACCTGTAAGGATTGTGGCAGCCTGCTCAGCAACCCCATATAAAATTCGTTTTTATCTCTACTGATGACGGATGAAATCCAGAAACACGTGTCTAGAGATGTACAGCACTAACCTGCACCAACTTTGGTGGAACACTCCAGTAAAATCTCAAGTAAGCATGTATTACGAACTGCATTTACCATAATGCTAAGGGGCGAACTGTGCTGGGAGGTGAAGCAGTGTGCTCCCACCCCTTCCCATATTATGTAAGTTCATCACCCCGGTCAATTACTGCAGGTGGGTTGTCACCTTCTCCCCAAAAAAACAACAACAAGGAAGGGCAAGACCGTACATATGGTGGAAATCGACGCCTGATAAAGAACATTGTGGACAGTGGGCCGTAATAATGGAATAGGCGGCGTTGATTTTTGCATGGGTCAAATATGCCCATGTTGGATGGAGAATAGGGTCAGTTTGAACCTGGCATTTCTCAAGACTGTTAGCAGGTGTTCTAGGGCATGCGACCACTCCGTGTCGGAGAAGGCCCTGCCAATCTCTTGCTCCCAATGATCACGAAGGACATTCAATGGATACATCGTGTGGCTGACCGGTATCTGGTAAAGCCATTTAATGAGATGACACCCCTATCCCAATGTAAGTAGTGTGTGAAGCAGCTCGTGGGTGGGGGGTTTCGTCCCGAGTAATGCACTATCACCAATACAGTGTGTGGGTGATTGTATTGTATGTAAGGAAATGGCCTTCTGGAACTCCATTACGTTCCACTAGTTCATTGAACATGTGGAGTATTCCCATCATTGAAAAGATCCCCCACCATCTTGGTCCCCAGTGTATGCCAATGAGCGAGGTTGGCTAAGGCCAGTATGCGCTCTGTATGAGGCAGCACAGAAATGGAGATCGATGGGGCATAGGATAGGGCTGCTGTAGTGTGCGTTAGTTCAAGAAAGAACAGGGGAACCCTACTCACTAATGAACCAGGGTAATAGTTATATAGGAAAAACAATGGTTCCTGTGGAATAATATACTATGAGCTTATGATACATAAGCACAATCGCGATATAGAGGGTTAGATAATGGCAGAGCGCGAAGGAACCACTTACACACCGATTCCAGTATAGTATATTTTATGGATTTTTTAAACAATAAAGTTAGGAGTAAACATTATACATCAAAACAACATTTGTGCATAGTGTCCCAAGTGACAAAGGGAACCTAAACCTAAGTGACAACGTGAATATTAAATACAAGGTTTCCACAGTTTGTACAAGTCGACCAACCATTATCAAAATGATTCCATGTGAACAGCAGCTATATACAATGATATGTGCTGGGGAAATGGTTCGCTTCTTCTGTTTGTCGACGGTGTTTCGACCCTCAAAACAATGTGGGGTCTCTTCAGGACTATTGATGAAGGGACATCTGAATATATGGTTGCGCAGCCTTGTGAAAATGATGTGCCACACGTGAAGAAAAGAGGAAAAGGTTTACTCACATGAGGACCCGTTCAGGTACTCAATGTGAAGACAGGCTGTCAATCCAATGGGGTATGTAGGTGGGCCAGAGGGGCTCAATTAGTTATACGCCACAGCCGTAGTGTTGTAGAATCCCTTTGTGGATTAACAGTGACAATGCACTGAGAGTATTTCTCGGTAGAAAAATGGAAAAGCGGGACAGCGCTCCGCGTGTAGATTCAGAAAAAGCAGCATCAGTCAGCTTGATCGGGTACAATGACGTAATGTAGTGTGCGTTAGGGCTCTATGGCAACACTGGGCTGGCACCCGGAGAAAGTGTGAAAATGTTTACTGGGAGCTAGAGGGGCAAGTTCGCAAAATAACATAAGAGGCAGAGTAGAAATACCATTCTTGAGAGGTCTATTCCGCCAGCCATAGAAAGTGGCAGCGTGCCCTAAAAAGCTACTTGGGTGCAGAGCGATGCCACTGCATGCGTGAGATTGCCATCTAATAAGTCCTGATCAGCGCAATAGACATGGATCACAAGGTAGCGGAATGTGCCAGACTGCCACAGCAGCAACCCGTCGCCAGAGGGACAATGGAATCTGTCACTGTATCACAAAAGGAGAATACGCACAATTTTTACCAGTTAACCCGCAGGCCAGAGGCCAGATGAAAGGCAGAGTGGTCAGCGTGCAAGTCCTGGATGTATAAAAACAGATAAAGAGATACGGCATGCATTCGGTCCAAAAGTGGAATGCCCGAATGCTCTCCCTCCACTCGCATCTGGATCACCACTGGCTCCTTTGCTAGTGCAAATAGGAGCAGGGAGAGGGGGCAGCCCTGTCGAGTCCCCTTAAAGACATCTACCGCATCTGAAATTCGTTGACCCGTTCGGATTCGAACCAAGGGTTTACATGTGATTATGTAATAGAGCTTTTGGGTCCAGGATCATGGGAATGGGTGAAGGTCTATGGACATGTTGTCTTACTGGTTTCTATGCAGATACAATCATTCCCAGGAGATGCCCAAGTGTTTTTCTGCCCAATAATGGGCATCTGGGTTGAGTAGTCATCAGGTCATCTTTTATTCAGGCACAAATCATGGTGTATAAGGCTAGTGGGCCTTCATCTTATCCCTACTGCCCTTTGTTTAGCCAGTGAGGGATGTTCTGGGTTTACAATTAACAGCTTTGTCTACATGCTCTCCACCTCTCCACCCCTCCCACCCCCAAGTCCTCAAAATAGAGTATAGTGTCCACTGAAGTCTAAACTATCAAACAGTCTTTGCAGTGGTGAGGGGTTCTCAGGGCACTTAATGTGTTGTACCACTGACACCAGTATGCTTGCAATAAGGAGATTTGTTTCACATACATTTTGCCAACCTTCATGCCAGATGCTAACAAACCTCCCTCGGTTCCCTCTGTGCATGAACGTTTTGGTGTGAGACCTCGATCACATAATTCCAAGGACTGTACAAAGAGAAGATCCCAAGACAATCCAGAGACAGGCACTTCTAAGAATACAGGTGCCACTCTCTAAATTGGGTTGGTTTTGAAACTCACTTGGGGACTCTAAACCACTTGCTCCACACTCCCTACTACTAATACATATTGGAGGAAGAAGACTCCACTTTGTTCAAAATAGTATTTAATGAACAGGATATAAGCCCATTAACGAAAGAAAGGGAAAGCCGCATATTACAAAGATTACATTTAGCACTATTAGATATTACAGAGCTCTAGATTGCAGACACATGGGCACTGTAAGGCATTTCATAGCAACTCATTTGTCTACTCTGAGAATCACGTGAACGGTTCCTGCAGCAAATGCACATCTGACCCAGTACAATCCACATAAAATGGATAACCCCACATCAAAAGTGTGGAAAACTGAAAAATTAGAGTGTTAAACTTGGTACACAGGTTCAGTAACAGAGCTGGAAATTATTCATTGTGTATGCTATTGAGAAATTTGAAGCTTCCTCTGAAGGATTTAGCAACCTAGTTTCAAATCTGTGTGTGTCAAGTTACTTTTATGTAACCTAGAAAATAATTTAATGTTCCTGAAAAGGATCTACGTACAGGAAGAAATAGGTTGATGGCCTTGCATTGAATCTGCATCTAAGTTTAGCGTCCGTCTGAGGATGCTCATGTGATGGTTGACATCACATCGATTTTGAGTTAGTCACTAAAAGCAATCTTCGATATTTTCATTCAAAAATTTGTATTTTCTGCACATTTGTTTCAACAGATATTTAAGCCGTTGCTAATAAATTAATGAGTACAGAAAGAGTTGGTGCACCAAGTGAGCAATTGACTCTGTCCTTTTCGTGCTCAACACTTTACACCTTAGTTTAGCAAGACCTAGTGGGTTTTGAGGGTAATCACTAAATTAAAAGATCACACAATTACTTGTTAGGATCTTAATTTACTGAATAACTAATGTTCAATCTCAAGCATTTTCCTTTTGGGTAGAGTTCAAATAGAGGACAGGATCAGAGAAGACAGGATTACAGACACAAATGGTTTTAGTACCATATGATACAAAATATATTGTGTGTGGTGGCCATCATCACCATGGGCTGTGTTGACCAACCATTATTTTTATTAATACAAGGACTACACAATGCAAACGCACACAGTACCATCTTCAAAACAGTGTTAAAAAAAAAAGAAAATCAGAAAGGTGTACCATTCCATTTCAATGTTTTGTGCTCACTAAGTTAATCCAGACAAAGGAAGACCATATGCAAATCAACATTGGTCCTGCTCCAAGTGCAAGACTGCAGCCAGGACTGTCAAGCCAGATCCCTCTGAATGGGAACACAAGCAACCCCAGACCAGTCACAGGACTCTAGCAATACCTCACTGACGAGGTCGAATTATGCGGAGACCTGTCGGTGGCAGTTTGTGTGCCTGTTGAAAGGGAAACAAGGTTCAGGTTAACATTGTGCAATTATTGACAGCTGATTAAGGCTGGTGGACTGGATTTAAGTATGAGGGTCTGCATGCATATGTGCACACCTGGGTATTAACTAAAATGCATGTAGGTGCTATTACAGCAAGGAACACATACAAGCCTATCCTATTGGCTCTGCCAATGCTAACTCTCTGGAAACAGAATGTAAATGGGTTGCAAGGTTCACCATTGTTTTAATGGTAATAAATGTATGAGAGATATAACGTTTCAATGAATGGAATGGATTTTCCAAAAATATATTAAGTACATTAAAGGTGGTAAGGAAGCTAATATGTTTTTGATGCAGTATTAGTTACTCTATTTGTTGGCTCTTTTGGTACGCTTAACCATGTCCGCACACGTGCCAATATCATTCACTGCAGCCCAACCTGAAACTATCACACTGGAGCACTGACAGGAAGTGCCTCCTCTAAAATCCAGCAGGCTCCACCCAAGGTAGCCAACCATTTTTCACATGAACTTGAACCTTTACTGTTATTTGACATTTACTGTGTACAAGAATTCTGTACACATTTTATTATGCCTGTGAGGGGTATTTTGGTGGCTCTCTATAGTTAACTTATGCGTCTGCCTAGAAATGTCTCTCCTTAAAACCAATCCTTTAAATCACCTTCATTAACAGTAACCTTAGGAGTGAGCTTCATTTTCTCATTAGTTCCTCTGTTTACAAGAAATCCACCATAAGGAAGTGAGGTTATGATCGATTACTCTGGTGCTGAAGAAGCTCCTATGCCTTCCTGGGAGATTTACCAAAGTAAAACCCAATTATCACACCTTTGAAAAAACAAATACAAATGTTCATAAATACAGAACACCTGGATGCATTGCAGGTAAGGCTGTGTCTGGAACAGACAACAGAAGTAGTGATGTTGATCTCAGATGACTTAACGAAGAAGGTCAGTGGATTGATTTGAGCACTGGCATTATTAGATCTATTAGACGCAGTGACACTACTACCTACAACAGAGAGAACTGCAAGAAGGTGTATTGTATCTTTTCTACTGAAACACAGTCAAATAGTCAAGTTAGGTTCCAGTTCATAAGAGTTCATTAAGAACACCTGTAGGGTGTGACAGGATACACTTTCATTATCCCTTTAATGCAAATGTACAACTATCAGCTGTATAGCTTGCTTCCTTGGAAATGATAGGCGGATATTCCTGCACTTACAGGAGAAAGTGAAATCCCCAAAGTTCAAAATCAAACCTATTAAACAGATGTAAATTACTTCATTCAATATAATCGTCTTAACCTCAGCGCTGAAAAGAACGGTTGCCTGACCACTGGCCCCGTTTTGAACTCCGTGAAGTTTTTTCTTACACTGCCCATAGTAATGCAATATCAAAGACATGCTTGTAGGGTTAATTTCATCACCTAACAGAACAACGTGACATCAGCCATGGTCCTGTCAAGGCTCAGCTATTGTAGCAAATTTAAGATGTAGCCACACATCTGGCGATGCCACAAGAAAGTGGCCTTGTTCTGCCCATATTAAGATACCTTTGCTAGCTACCAGGTAGTCTAAGTATTTTTAAAACTGTGATCTGATCACAGTACCTTTTATGAGACAGGACCATCATTCCACACTAACAAATTTCTAAGGTGTGTGCCATAAATTACCAAGAGATCATCTAATGGAAACCTGGTTCCAACGGCAAATTACTGTAAGGAGAGAGAGCAGGAGGAAAAAGGTGCCCGATGGCAGTCTGGAACTTTGGCAAATGATTCAGTTGTCTCCCTACCGGAAGACCTAATCCGACAATTAATTTTAGGAGCAAATGAATCCTCGAATCAGCATGGCACGTAAGCAGCGTGTTCGAACTTAATATGCGACACATTGTCACGGATGCATAGATGAAAATCTTCATTTCAATTAAAACATTTATGCTTTCACCAAGTATTTCCGAACCAATGAGGGAAAGTGTGAGTGATCCAAGTGAAAGTGTAGGAGAGGCTTCACGCTGGATATTTATATGAGTCAGCAGATTGTAAGGGCAGTTCTAAGTTACTGAGCTGCGTCCTATGCTGAGAAAGGGCTTCCTGATCTTGTCAGGACAGGTTCGCAAAGTGCTTGCTTGGCTCGTGAATTTGAAACAAGTAAGAAACCTGGGCAAGCAGGCGCTTGTGCTGAGAAAGTATAAGTGCCAGGAATAAGACATTATTTGAAAGCTCTGATCTCAGCAACTTAATCATCCAGCACTTCTTTTGAGGCAGATTACCTACATGTGCTAATTTCACAGGGTAAATGCTGAGTTCTTCATAACTTCGTGTGTTTCCAAATAAAGATGCTGCATAAATAGCTTTTCTGAAGTTGGCCTACTTGATAGCACTCAAGAAGGTGTATCCTATGGCGAAACTGACCCCGAGCACGTGAAAGTTTACTATAATGATACACAGCAGAAAATATGCATTCCCGAGATCACTACACAATCCAACCAGCAGCCCCTTTGCTTGCATTTAAACTAGGGGTATGTGAAATTCATAATTCCCTTTCGCTGCATTTTGCAGGTTGCATAAATACGCGAAATTTCCGGAGATTTAAGCGTGGTTACAAGTAATTATGCAGCGCGCTAAGTCATCATTAGCCTTATATTTTACCTCAAAATGCAACCCAGTGTAAATTTTTGCCCTAAAAATACATTTCGCGAAAGAAAGAGGAATAAAAATGCGCGAAAATCACAACTGCCGCAAACAGTCACTGGTGTTCTGGTAGATCCCATGCTGTCACGTTATAATTTAGCCACGAACGGAAGTGGAATGATGCAATTTTGAAAATGTCACGTAGCAAGCAAACGCAGACTTCAACAAATGACACTGGTGTAATGTAAATTTCACCGGGTCCCAATTTAAACCCTTAAAAAATGCAAGTAGAAGCTGCGGAGACCCAAATTCACTTTTTTTGCACTTTACATAGAAAAACACTCCGTAAAAATGGCCCTATCAGTCAAATAAATACAACTCAAGTAATGGTCAAGGAATAGTTCAGACCTGGACTTTCAAACTGAACAAATGGTTAATGAGTTTGATGTTTATGTGCACAAAAGTTGAGAAATAAGTCCTGTGAGATGCAACAGAAAAGAAAGATTCTAGATGAACATCTACACCCCACCAACCTACTAATTTTAAAATTCTACTGATTTTGAAAATCGACATCATACGGGCCAGTCGAGTCGTAAATACAATCTACGTCTGTTAAACATTTTTAAAGAGGTCTGCATTTGGCTAAATAAACAAATATTTAATCTTGCCCTTCTTCGAGATTATTTCATTAGTCTCAGTTTATACTTGCAATAAGTAAAACCAAAAAGTACCGCTTTAATTCTGGGATGAAACCAGCGGCGGCTGGTGACATTTGAAGGTGGCGGGGCGTGGAGGTCCGGGTTGCCCGGTGGTGGGAGGGGGAGGGGGCTCGGGAGGGTTCTCGCCCTGAAAATGTTTTGAAGGAAGGAGTGAAACACAAATTAGATGGGCTCCACCTGTCGGACACCAAAATAGAATTGCACTTACCTGTTGTCGCACGACTCGCACCCCAGCCTGTCGGTAGTCTTCTGCAGTGCTCTGCTGTGACTGCGGCCGGTGTCCGTCCCGAACAATGCATTGTGCACAGCCAGCAGCACATGGAGTGCAGCGCACCTGCTGCGTGCCGATCATCAGTCCTGATGCTCCTTTCACTGCTCCTTAATCCGCACAGATTCAGGCTGCACGCACGTCTTTTCATATTTTACGTGCCGCTGCTCTTTCACTCTGGCAATTGTTCATTTATGCAGTGGAGTGGCTTGGCGCTGTCTGTTAGAATGCGGTGGGTCACGGTTATGTTCGGACACCGCAATGGGGATCAGTTTTACTTTAGGATTCCGATTACCCGAGCTTCGTCCATGATTGGTCACCTCGACGCAAGCTGTAATCCTAATCCCAACAAGCCATTTTCCACGCTGGATTTTTGTAGTTTTTGGTAAATTCAGTGCCGGAGTCAGAGCTGCACGGCGGTCGGCGGGCTCTTCCGCAATCCGCAGCCCACTCCCTCACCTCCCACTGTCCAATCAGGAGGTCTGGGACTAGCGCGAAGGCAAGGGAGTGCTCCGGTTGTTGCCACCCACTGCCCTGCCCCTTGCCATTCATTTCAGTGGCATACTGCTGAAGTCGCGTGGGCTGCAGCATAGGCGCCCCATTTGAAACCAGCCATTTTCCGCTTTCTCTGGCCACTCCCTTCAGGATGACATCACTCCTCTCGCATGTGCTTCGAGGGCGAGCAATAGTCCTCGCCCCAGCCAGCACATGCGCAGGAGGTGTCTCTGACCTGTGACCTCGTCCCTTCCTAGGAAAAAACAAAACACAAAATAGAATTTTTGATTTGTGTTCGAGTCCGACACGGGGCAGTGAGAACTTCATTTGAGGCTGCTCCATTGCGTGTGATGTCTCTCTTGTCTCCTCCCTAATCCTCGTCCCGAGTCTAGTGGGGCAACGCCCCTTTCACCCCTATGCACCAGCCGCCACTGGATGAAACTTCCTCAATAAAGGGCAGAATAAGGCAGCGTGTGATGCTTAGACAGAAGTTTGTGTTTCCCACTGCACAATACAATGTGTGCTTTGCTCCCAATTTTAGGTCTGGCTGAAAATAAATTATTTCTTTGGAGGTTCGGCTTTTGTAAGAGTTTAGTAGTCGGCGCTGTGGTATGATAGAGTGCACTCTATTGCAGGACGCCTTAGTGTATACACCGACGACAGAAATCATGGAAAGAAACAGCCTTGTTGCGTAAAGAATTTGGACTACAGGCAGTCACGAGCGCAACCACTAATAAATCTGTGCGGAAAGTAGACAGCGTCGGTGGGAATAGTACCAGTAGACCTGAGGCCCCGATCATCATTGTTCCCGTTTTTCCTCTTGTCAGTCAAAATTGTATTTAAAAAACCAGCGGGAACAAGAGAAAAGCACAACAAGTGCAGAAATATGTTCTAAGGTTACACCGTGCTCTAGCCCTGACGAAAATCCTGTGACAGTGTGCCGGGACTGGAAACGCGTCGGCAAATTCCATTCTTTCCAGCCACAAATGGGCATCCAAAGAAACCTTTTGGACCTCCGTAGAGGGTAGCTAAAAGTAAACATACCCCACAGAGCATTACTCATTCCCAGGTGGCAGTAGTTATACATAGACCGTCAAATCAAAGGGTCCTATGTTGCGTTGTAACAATTGTTTCAAAAAACTGCTGGTGTAATTCTTTGTGATTTTTTTGCTTAAAAACTATTTGTGTTTTATAGGTTGCACATTATTCGTGTTTGCATGTTATTGTCTCTACTTTTGATTAATGAACACACTGTAAATGTACTGTATTTGTTGTGTGTTAGAAATGTATCCAACTCAGACACAAGTACGATGTCTTTCTAAATGTGTTAAACAGTTTTGAATGAAATGTGATTTTTACACTTAATGCTATTGAACTTATCAGTCTTAGCTTTAGTCCGCCTAAATAAAATAGCGGTACTAAAAATTGACAGCCAGGTTTCTTCTCTTTATTGCATAATAGTTATACGTCTATACCTGGCGTCTTCCTCTGGATGAAACCCCTTGTGTTACTTGTGGTATGATAGTTGGCAGAAATCCCCTAAAAGAGTGTGGAGAGAGGTAAACCTTAATAGCATAGGAAGATTAAAACTTTAAGCATATAACTCCATATTCATACCCTCAAATATGTTTAGTGACAGCAACTACAAAAAAAAACAAGCATTGGCATAGCCAATAGGTCTCGCCTTTTGGCTTCCTAAGTGTTTAGCCATGCAGCACATTATCCTGAGTGAAAAGCCAATAGGTCTAGACAACCTGAGACTTGTAGGTTCAGAATGGAAGACGAGTGAGCAGGCTGCTGAGCAAGCTCAGGTAGGGGGAATCAGCGATACTGACGAGAGTTAGCTGCTCTAATGTGTGTTCTCCATTACCAGTAACAACAAAGTAAATTGTTTTTGTATGAGTTTAGCAATCACTCACATCACCTGTGTGGAATTCTGACCCTCTGCTCCTTATAAAACTGCTTAGGCTCAGTGATCTTTGAATGTGTTTTTTGTATGGACAGCTCCTGCCAAAGCATCTCAACTGGGCTGAGTTTTGGACTTTAGACGTTGTTAGTCCAAAATTCTGATTCTTCTGTTTTCAGCCATGAACATATAGATTTACAGGTGCACATTGGATCCTTGTCACGTGGCTTGATCCACTTTTGGTTGAGCTTTGGCAGATGGAGGACGGTCTCATTTTCCTTTAGAATGCAGTGGTATAGTGAGGAATTCATGGTGTAGTTAATGACTGTGAGGGATTCAGCTCCTGCTGCTGCAAAGGTGACCCAAATCATCACCCCTTCGATATCATGCTTCAGTCTGGGCGGTGAACTCCGCTCCGCTCACAGAGTTTGCAGAGTTTTCCGCACTCCGCGTTACGCGGAGCTCGCGGAGGTCAGAAAAACTCCGCTTCGCGTTGCGGAGCAGAGTTTTTTTCCTCGCTCGCGTTTGTCAATGTCAAGTTGGCGAGCGCGAGCGAGGAAAATTCACGTCCCGGCGAGATTTTTCCTCGTTCGCGATCGTCAACATCAAGTTGGCGAGCGCAAGCGTGGAAAATCAACCTCCCGGCGAGATTTCTCAACGCGGGCGGTCAGATTTCTCATTGCGAGTGGTCGCGTATGCTCGCGACCGCCGCGTTGAGAAACCGCCGCTCGCGTTGAAAGCTGCCGCTCGAGTAAAAATCTACTCGAGCGGCAGAAAAGAAGCAGCGCCCGCTTGCGCTGTGCATGATGCCGTTCGCGATGATTGCACAGTGCGGACAAGCACCTGGCACTGACAATCACCGGGAACTGCATTTATCTAAAGAAACTCCGCCGCTCGCGGAGCTCCGCGTAGTGCGGCAGAGTTTTTTGTGCACTTCGCGGAGTTCCGCATAGTGGAACTCCGCGAACTCCGCCCAGGGTTATCATGCTTGATGGCGGATATGAGATTCTTGTGGTAATACGCAATGTTTGTTCTTCACCAATCATGTCGTTGTGCAATGCTATCTGTCCATATTGTTTCAATTGCCTTGGACTTTGTGTGGGTGCTATTAAAAAAAAAAAAAGCCATGAGGCAATTCTCTTTTTCAGAGAACTGATTTTCTCATAGCTACGCTTCCACAAAAGCTGTACTTGGTTAGTTTTTATTCTAAATGCTAGAATAATGAAACTTTTTTTTTTTTTTTTTTTTTTTTCCCAAAACCTTTATTAGAGGCAATAGGCAATAAGCACAGCGTGGTGCCTACATCCCTAGGCGGGCCGGCATCGCAGAGTAATGAATCATGAAACATTGTAGGCGGGAGGAGGGATACACAGCAAGCCGCCTACAACCACTTTGGGCCGGCCGCGTCAGGTGGGACGAGTCATGTTAGTATCTTCTTTGTGCCATAAACACTTTGCCTTTAAACCAATAAACAAACAAAAACGGACAAACAGTACCACTTATATATATATTTATGAATGGAAGGTGCCCCAGTGTATAATACCTAGTCTGATCAGTGAGTGATGTAGTAGTGTCCCCTGTCCTCATGTCGCTCTTCCAAATGCTGTTTCCCGTCCTAGGCGGAGCCTTCAATGCGTCAATTCACCTTCTTGGGGCGCGGGTCGTCCGCAGGGACGCCGGCGGTGGCAGCTGGGTCTGTGTCGGCAGTGTGTTCCAGTAAATATGTTTGGAGGGGGCCCATATGTCCCGTGGGCGGGAGGGGGGCAGGAGTTCTGCGTAGATGTGTAATTGTTCTTGACAGTATATAAGATCTTGTAGCCACTCTTTGAATTTGGGTGCCCTCCCTCTACTCCACCTGCAAGCAATCCGCCTTTTGGCGAGAAGGAGTGCAAGAGAGGCGTACCTACGTGCCTTAACAGCCAGCGTCTCAGTGTAACCCAGCAGCGTTGTCAGGGGGTCATCAGGGATATGTAGCCCTGTCATGTGGTCCAGCGCTGTCAGCACTTCCGCCCAGAAACTACGGATGGGTGGGCAGTCCCATGCCACGTGTTTAAAGTCTGCTCCTTCACTCCCGCAGCGATCGCAGCGGTCGCTATCACGGAGGCGCAGGCGGTGCAGGCGCGCGGGCGTGTAATAAATACGGTGAATGTATTTGTAGTGGATTATACGTAATCTGCTACTAGCAGAGATGCTTCCAGTTTGTCTGCAGCAGAAGGACCATTGGCCATCCGTGAGGGGAGAGCCCAGTTCCCCCTCCCATCTGCTCCTGGCCAAGGGGGCCCGTCACGACCTGTCCCTCTGTACAGTGCGATATAATAGTGACACCACGTGTGTGGGGGTGGTTTGCTGTAGGAGGGCATGCAGGGGAGTCAGGGTGGGGGCTCCTGTGGAAAGCAGGGAGTGAGGGCCTTCATGTCTTGGCGCAGTCTGATATAGTAGAAGCGCTCCAGTGGTGTAGGGGATGTAGAACCAAAAAATTCTTCGCCTGTGCAGAATTTTCCTCCAATGTAAAGTTGCCCCCATGTCTGGACTGATAGTTTTCGAAGGAGCCGACGACAGCCTCCTTCTTGTGTGACCGGGAGATCGTGTCTTCCGTGAGGAGGGAGGAGGGGGAGTAAAGTAAGGTGCAATCCAGCATTTTAGCTATATCGTGCCAGGCGCTGGTAGTGCATTGCACTGTGGTAGAAGCAGAGTGTCGTGGGACCGCAGGGGTGCTCAAGTAGGCAGTGCAGGGGTCGGAGTCATGTATCCGTCTTCTATCGCCAGATGCGGCATGTGCGGGGGAGGGTTGATCCAATATGATGCGAAGTGAGCTTGAGCGCATGCAAAATATAATTCCAAGTCCGGTATTTCGAAGCCACCAGCTTCAAAGGGCCGTGTGAGGGTGTCCCAGCTTAGTCTGGCTTGTTTCCCTCCCCAAACGAGGCGTATGAGTTGGGTTTTGATGGCTTTAAAAATTGTCGGCTGGGGGCATATGGGATATTAGTGAATAGGTAAAGTAGTTTGGGAAGGACTACCATTTTTATGAGAGCGGCTCTCCCGGCCAAGGAGAGGGGTAGCGCTATCCATCTGGTGATTTTCTCAGTGATTAAGTCAAGAGTCCTGCCATAATTGGTTCTCATCAGTTCCTCCCGGTCGCGAGATATGACAATACCCAGGTAAGTGAGTGTGTCGTTGCACCAGGTAAGAGGATAGTCAGGCGTAAACCGCTGAGTTGTACTGGTAAGAGGATATATCTGGGATTTCCCCAATTGATATTGACCCCAGAGAGATGACCGAACAAAATAAGTGATCTTAGTATAGGATTGAGGCTCTCATCTGGGTTCCGTAAATAGAGAGTGAGATCGTCCGCATATAGGGAGATTAATATTTGTCTCTCTGGATATATGAGGGCGTGGTCCCGGAAGTGCTGTCGGATCTTAGCTGCGAGGGGTTCGATAGCCAGGGCAAATAGAAGGGGGGATAGGGGGCACCCCTGACGGGTACCTCTGGCAATCGTGAAGGGGGGGGATCTAGCTCCATTGACCATTACAGTGGCTCGCAAATCAGTGTATAGCAAGTTTATCCAGGCCAAGAAAGGGGTAGGAAATCCCATGCGGCAGAGGACAAAGGCGAGGTAGTCCCATTCCAAAGAATCAAACGCCTTTGTGGCGTCCAAAAAAATGGCTGCTGCATTCGTGTCAGGGTCAATATCGTGGAGGACTGCAAACTGGGTGCGCAAGTTGTGGGACGTGCCTCGGCTCGGGACAAAGCCTGACTGATCGGGGAGGACCAAGACGGGCATGAGTGGGCTAATACGGTTCGCAATCAGTTTGGCTAGGATCTTGGCGTCGACATTAATAAGAGAGGGGGTCTGTACGAGTCACACTGTGAGGGCAGTTTACCTGGTTTAAGTAGGGAGATAATGAGTGCCTCGCGCATGGTTGGGGGCAGTATGCCTGTCTCGCGGGCTTCTTCGAAGACATGTCGTAGTACAGGGAGGAGAAGATGCCGGTATGTTTTATAAAATTCGGCCGGGAGGCCGTCAGGTCCTGGTGCCTTGCCAGATTGTAGTTGCATAATAGCAGTTATGATCTCCTCATCCTCATAGTGTGCAAGAAGATATTCTCTCTGATTGTCTCCCAACCATGCAATGGCAGTGTCCTCGAAGAAAGGGGTGAAATCTATTGGCTGCGTTCTATGTGCCTTGTATAGGGTTTTATAAAAACGTTGGAAAACATTTACTATGTCTGGGGTATTTCTGTGGATCTGGCCATCTTCGTCCTCGATCTCCAGAACGGTGTTGGAGAAGCGAGGGGCCGAATCACAGATGCCAATGCTTTCCCGGTCTCTCTCCCTCGCCATAGCGGCGTGCTTGGTGGTACTTTCCCTTGAACTTACATTCTCGCTCAGCCGTCTCCTGATAATCCGTCAGGAGGTCTCGTAGGCGTGCCTTTAGTTCTGGGGTAGGCGCACCCTGCACCGCCGATTCCGTTTGTTTAAGCTCTAGCTCTAATTTCTGAAGTGTGGTACGGATGTCTTTCAGGACTCCGCCACTTTTGGCGATGCAAATTCCACGCGTAGTGACCTTGAAGGCTTCCCACACCGTGGAGTATTGAGCGACCGAGTTATCATTGCGGGGAAGAAATCTAAGATTTCTTGTTCTAATTCTTCTTTAAAAACGGGGTCTAGGAGAGCCTGTGGGTTAAGGCGCCAGGAGATGTAAGGGGACTCATCTTGAGGCGGCGTGAGGGTGAGCAGGACAGGCGAATGATCAGAATATGTGCGTGGGAGGTGAGAGGCGTGTGTAAGCCAGGGCGCGATCCCTTTCGTTAGTATCCACCCGTCTATACGAGACCAAGAGGAGTGGGCTGTGGAGAAGCAGGAGCCCTCGCGGGTTTGAGGATGTAGAGTGCGCCAGGCGTCAATTAGATCATGGTCTCCCATGATACTGTTAAGGGTGTAATGTGCATGGGAATAGTGATGGGGTTGCGGGTGTGACCTATCTGCTTGTGGATCTAAGGTGACGTTAAAATCTCCTCCCCATATCAGGTGCGTGGACCCTATGTCAATGAGTCTGCCCCATAGTATCCGGAAGAATTCCGGGTCATCTGTGTTAGGCCCGTAGCAGGAAACTAGGGTTATCGTTTGGGCGGATAGTCGTCCCCATAGTATGTTGTATCGGCCTTGTGGGTCGCCGTAAGAGCCTATAGGGGTGTAGGGAAGCGCACGTTTTACCAGGATAGCCGTACCCCGGGCATAGGATGAGTAGGAGGAAAAGCATCTATGGGTCGCCCAGCGGGATGCGAATGTGGCAGGCGAGGTGGAGTCAAGATGTGTTTCCTGGAGCATAGCGCAGTGAATGTTGTGGCGGTCTAGGTAGGCTAAGATATGTCTGCGCTTGCGGGGATCTCCCAGGCCACGCACATTCCAGGTCAGGAAGTTATATCTGAGGGGACTAGGTCGGGTCACCATCGTGGTTGCGTGTAGCGATGCTGGCGGATAGCGTATGCATTCTATGTTGCGTCAACTGCAGGGGTTTATATGAGCAGTAGAGTACAATAGTAAGTGGTAGAGAACATTCCCAATAACCTCCCTCCTCCCACATCAGCAGCCCAAACCTGCTGTGGCATCCCCCTCCCCCTCCCCAAAATCCCCATAGATTTTGTTCCCAACAGGGAAAATTAAGACCAACAAAGCAACCATGTCAAACCAAGTCAATATAGGGTTCACCTGAGTGGGTGGTCGAAAGAGGGCAGCCAATAACCCCTTGCGTCAGCAAGGGTGCTCGAGGGTATTGGTGGTGATCCCCTCCAGTCCATGGCAAGTACTTCCGCAGATATTGGAGCATGTGCTTCGATTCAATGATGGGTATGATGGCCTTCCATCAGTGTGGAGAAGGACCGGGGAGGGACTCGCCCTCCGGGATTGCGTCACAATGTGGTAGTTACATGTGTATGCTATTTTGTCATTCCACATCTGATGTGTCTCCTTCTTCTCGGGCGTGTCTGGCTGGGGAGGAGCGCTCTTTTGATAATCCTGGTGACGTTTTTAAAAAGTCGTAGACGTGCTGTGGATTTGTAAAAATGCAGTTTCCCCTGATGGTTAATTCTGAGGCGCGCCGGGAAAAGCATGGCGTATTCAATATTCATTTGTTGGAGTTTTTTCTTTACTGGGAGGAATTTTCTGCGACTCTCTTGGACTGCCATCGTGAAATCTGGATAGATTGAAACTTCTGTGCCATCAAAGAATACTTTTGTGCTCCCTGGCGAGGCGGAGGGCGGCATCCCGGTCCCGGTAATTAAGAATTCTCGCGATGATGGGGCGGGGAGGGGCCCCCGGCGCCGGGCGGGGGCCAGTGACCGGTGCGCCTCTCGACGATAAACATTGAGGAAAACGCCTCCTTTCCAAAAGCGGCCAGGAGCATCCGTTCCACGTAGTCCTCCATTTTACCAGTCGCAGTAGTTTCCGGTACGCCTAAAATGCGTAGGTTATTGCGTCTGGAGCGCGATTCCAATTCCTCATTTTTGGCTGCGATGATTTTCAATACCTTCTCTATGTCCAGCGTCTTGGTGATGGTGGTGGCTGAGGCATCATCCAGGTCCGAAATGCGTTGTTCCACTTCTTTGAGCCTCTCTGCGTGTTGATCACTTTTGTGCGCCAGGGTGTCGATGCGTGCATTCATAGCATCCATTTTCGTGTCTATAGAGGTGAGGCTGGATTGCATAATGAGAAGAAGGGCTTTCAACTCGTCTGTAGAAGTGGGTTGTTCCGGGGCCGTTGATTGTTCTCCCTCCATCTCCGCCTGGGAGCGCGATGATTTCCTGGCGTCGAAGTTCAATTTTGGTTGCTTAGCGTCCGTGCGGCCCATGTTGGGATGTGCTTCCCGTAGGGATGGAATTGCGCCGGGTCGGCCTGGGCAGGTGGTCGTGGGTTGCTCTTTTTTTTTTTTTTTTTTTAAGGTGCGGGGGTCGGTTCACCCAGCCTCTAACATATGGGCCCAGTCGAGCACGACGGATCAGGCAAGTGCCTCACGCTTCGGCGGTGACAGAGCCGCAGGCGGGCGGGGGGGAGGAGGGCTCAGCAACGTGTGGTAAACTGTGCCCTCCAGCCTCACGCGGGGTATCGCCGGCCGCGTAGGCACCCCCCGGGACCCTATCCGTCCAGTCGCCCGTGTAATCAGCAATGTTTGTGTCAGTGGCTAGGCAGATGTCGGGTGGGCCCTCCTAAGCAGCGCTCCCCGCCAGCGGTGGGTCAGAGCAATTGTCAACAAGGGCCCCAGGCCCTCCGTAGCCCGCTATATGGTGCCCTCCTCAGGGGGGAGCCCGGCGGTAATCACTGCTCCCGTTGGAAGCGGTGGGGGGAACTCAGGCAGCAATCAGGGGTTACTCAGGACTCACCCGGCCTTCCCAGTTGGAGCCTCCTCCTCCGGCGGCAATTCCACAGGGCCAGAGCGAGCGTCTCCTTTCACCCTCGGGCTCAGCTCCGGCACAGGCCGCGCCGTCTCCACCAGCGGGACCGCCGTTCGGGACCTCCGAGGCGGGTCAGCGTCACAGCAGCGGCGCTGTGTCCCGTCTTTCTTCGCGCCGCACCAACTCCAGTCTCCGGGAGCCAGGCAGAGCAGCGGCAGCAGAGGGGCCCCCACTCACTTCATCGGGCCGCGCAAGCCACCTCCTCCGTCCGTAGCAGCGGCACGCGAGGTCCAGACGCCACGCGACGATGCAGTGCAGTAGCCGAGGATTTCCTACATGCCGGTAAGCCGTTAATTGGCCTTTCCGATCGCGGCCGCCATTTTTAATGTGTCCCGGTGCTGCAGAGTCAGAGGCCGTTGGTCGGAGGTCCCAGCCGGTCCCCAGCAGAATAATGAACAATGGCGTGCGGCAAGGGGTTGTGGCTAGCACATCAGTGCGTTTCCAGGGTCGTGGGGCTGGGTTGGATGAGGATGATGAGCGTATCTTGTCCCGAGCAGCAGGAGCCTCACATAGGTGCGGCCATCTTGCTTGGCGCCCTCTAGCGCCCCCCGAATAATGAAACTTAAGTGACTATCGCATTCAAATGGGCGTGTAGATCGGTGTATGTTGCTCTGGGGCTCTTTGCGATCCTTATGAGCATTCAAGGGTCTGCTATTGGGGTGAATTTGCTGGAACGCTCATCCTGGGTAGACTGGAAACTGTAAACTTCCTCTGTTTGTAAACTGTCATTCTTTCTGTGGAATGATGGACCTCATATTATTTGAAAATTGTTTTAGAACCCTTTCCAAATTGATAATTTGAAAATTGTTTTAGAACCCTTTCCATATTGATAAACAGTAACAAATAAACATGGATCTCAGGACCAAACTGACCAAGTTTCTAATTTTACATACAGTATGCAACACCGAATACTAATAACCTTCTTAACTGACATGGAAACTGTAAGAGCGAACGTAGTCTGCCATAGAAAGCTTATGAATGTTGGGTATTTTTTCTAAAATGAAAAATAGAAATGTGTGTGTTATTTATTAGATAAGTTTAGATTTATCTACTGCTAGTTCGTAGTGAGTAGTAGATGAAGGTTTGAAGTGTATTAAAACATAAATGCATAGAAACTTAAGATGGTGTACACACCATCACGATAGGAGTAACTATATTACTCATGAGATGTCATAATTTTGCAAGGATGGCTACCATAATATTAAGGTGGCAAAATATGTCAAGGCCATCTTTATGCCAGGGTTGACCAACATAATGCTAAGGAGAGCACGATACGTCAAGTAAGCCTACAAAAATGCCATGGGCGCTATTATACTATGGACCACAATATGTCAAAGACAATATTTCGGGGCATTTTGACATGGCTATGATTATGCCAGTGAGTACGTGATGACCGCTATATGCCAATAACCATTATTTCAGCGGTGGTCACCAGAACGCAGAGTGCTCAAGATAACCGCTTTACATTACGTAAAGATTATGCCAGGGAGGCGTCCCATCTAATCCCCACAGACATCCATACATTCGCCGCACACAGAGGGTGACAAGGACATGCACACATGCTTACTCTTAAGAGCACACAAACAATACCTCGGGGAGAGGAGTTGGCCTAACGGCTAGGTCGGTCGACCTAAAATCTGGGGAACTGGGTTTGAGTCTCGGCAAAGATGGGCAACATCCTGTGATTCTGGGCAAATCACTTAAACTCCCTGTGCCTAACAAAAATGAATGTGTCCTCATGTAACGCAACTGGTGCTCGTGTAAAGCGCTCTGATACCTGATACCTTCGGGTCAAGTTCGTGCTATATAAAACTCCATAAAAAAAATACCTCTCCCCTTGCCTCTCAAAAGCAAACTAGCAGCTACTGACTGTGGAATGAGGCAATCACCCAGACACAGCAACAATCGCCGTATGCCATGATTTTCATGTGCTGCTTAGGGCGAAGAGCCTTTAGGGGTGTGCTGATGCCATGATACACTGAGTGGTGTCAGGCTTCCCACAGCTCAAGTTATAGTTGCAATCTGCTCTGTAACAAGAGCTCCTCCCTGATCAGTGATGTGAATGGACACAATCTCCAACTGTACTGCAAGACTATCGCAAAAGAGCTCTATAGAATCCCAGACAAGATAACATGACTACTATGTTCTAACTAGCAAATACACAGTGACAGCGTACCATAACCAGAGAACACTGCATTAATCAAGCCATTCTGAAGCGGAGCAGTGATATACATTCTGAGAAAATGTACTCGCACCCAAGATATAAAAGCTGTGGTCACTGCATGATGGCCAAGTATCTCTAGTTTATGCATCCCAAAATTATCCACTTACTGGTTTTTAAGCACAATCTTTCTTCAACTATTAGCTACATGTTTCTGGTTAGAAGTCTAAAGCAGGCATTATGTAAAAAAATGATATTGGCTAAAGATCTTGGATAAGCTGAAAGTATTACAGACGACATGGGCCACATTACCGCTTAGCCGTGATCCATTCTGCGTCTCTGTGTTCGGATGGACAGTTAGTGGCCTTTGGGATGCCGAGTCTGCGTTTATACACTGGCCTCACAAACTTCAACGTGTCTCCCCTAGCAAGGTGCCCTGCAATCCCCACGAGTGACCACGAGGCAGCAGTCCGGCGTTCACACTAACCCAGAACCAGCACCATCTGCCCGCACAAACAGTAATAGATGTGCAACGGCTTCTCTCCATCGTCGTACTCCTCCCGGTCCCGATTGTCTGAGCACACCACTGTACGCGACACCACTTTCGATATCTTCCTGAAGTCCCAGTAACTAGGCGCGTCTCAGTGACGTCAGAGCGCCGGTAAACCTCTCACTCTACACATAAAATCCGGTACCGCCGCTGTCAAAGGAAGCAAGAGATACACTATACTCGTGTTGTGCAGCGAATTGTGACGCCAGAGGATTTATAGTCTGGTGCTTCCGAGACAGATGCCACAGGCAGTTGTAAAGGTGTCAAAGAAGCGCAAGACAAGACTTTTCGAAAAACAAGCATTTGCAATGCAATAGGTCTTTAATTTAGTGAGACCTATTGCACGTCTACAAGATAGACACGATTTGTCAGAACACAGCTTCATTATGATGAATACTTTTAACAATAGATTCCTCGAGCGTGTGGTCTCCTCAGCCTGTGCGCCACTTGAGTTTCCAGAGATGTTCAGGCAAACAAAATAGTGCTCACAGCCAAGATAAAAGCAGACCGTGTAACATGACCAGTAAAAGGTTCAGTCCTTATGGGCGGTAACAAACGGAGACAAGGCGGTTCCAAGGAGGGACTAACAAGCCTACTTACGGATCAGAAGCCAGCATTTATGAAGGGCAATGACATAAGCCAATGACAAATAGGGGTGGAGAGTGGGAGACGCTTCAAGAACATACCCTAATACAGCATGCCTCGCAGAGCGAGCAGCGCATGCGCGCTGCCCTTAGGCTCGACCTAAAAAATACTGTGCATTTGTGAAGTATAGTAATGTCAGCAGTGTAAAAAAAAAAAACAGGTTATGAGACTGGCATTTGCATCCATTGATGCTACTTTTTTAATACTTTCATTGATTTTTCATCACACAAAAAACATGAATACGTGAAAAAGAGAAGTAAACAGTTCAATTAGGACATTGGCATTTGGGTCTTTACAGCTGTTGAGCCGTCAGCTCCACTGACACTACTGAAGCACACAAACAGCAATGCATCAAAATCCATAGTATAGGAAGTTGTCTCTGTATATACTATACAACAATGAGGTATAGATAGTGTGCACAGAGTCCAGTGGATCCCCAGAGGCTTTGCAGAGGCTCAAGTAGATAATACTAATACTCTTTTTGTAGTAGTGTGGGCGAGCAGTTAGGCTCATCAGAGGGTAGTGCTAAGCAATTGTTGTACACACACAGACAATAAATTATACACACACTCAATTACTAAATCCGAGACCAATGGTTTGTAAAAAAAATACTTTCAGTATATTTATTTTATAGAACCAAAGATACTTTGTTGCATGTAAATAAATAAGTTTTGCAATAGAATTACTTTTCAGGATAAATAGTAGACACAGTGTAATATCCAGAAATACAATATTATCCTATGGGAGGAAACGCAATCGAACAAATTGCAGGTACGTAAATGACTTGCAATCTTGTTTTTTAGGATAAAGAATCAACACCAGGCAAAGTACAGGTAAGTAACAAATCTGTACCTCCAGCGGCACAGGGGAGGCTGGGTGCAGAGGACCAACACAGCATCGGGCACCCAATGCAAACCAATGGGAAACCTCGGTTTCGGAAAAAGGCTCAGGCTAGGAGGCCGGTTAAAGAAAACCTATAGGTGCACAGGTAAGTTGAGATGTTCTTGAGCGTCGGGACACCATTGGTCGATCTCCACAAGGCCCAGGGTCTCCGGGTGCAGGGGTGACTTTAGCATCGGGAACAGCTTACTGGTGCAGGTCGCAGTTGTGCAGTGGCTGTATGCCTGCGTTTGGTGAAGGGTCTTTTAGGGTGGCACAATACATGATGCAGCCCTTAGTGACCCTCTCTTGTCACAAGCCCCTTGGTACCACGGATACCTTTTACAGGGGACTTATATGTGAGCCAGAAGTGTGCCAATTGAGGAAACAATGGTACCATTTTGGGAAAGAACACAGGCACTGGGAACCTAGTTAGCAGGAACCCAGTGCACACTCAGTCAAAGATTCATCAGAATCAGGCGAAAAGTGGGGGTAACCATGCCATAAAGAGTACTTTCCTACACAAGGATTACAAACCAACGATGTTACAAACCTAATGTAAGAGTAAACAGGTCTATAGTGTAACTAGACCATGTAGAAACTCCAATCAAATTTAAATCCAATAGACAATTAACAATGTAATGACCTTCCAGAAACCTATAACCACAGTTACTTGCATAGGCTATGTTGTTCAGTTCTACTTCCTATCATAATTCTAGTTAGCAAATTGCCAAGCGTTCATACAAAATGGTGCATCAGCATGAGAAAAATAGAATATGCCATGTTTTCTCCTAACTCGTATTCTGAAATCAATCAGGGGAACACATGATGCCCCCAGCCTAGTGGCCCTCTAAGCCGGCACATTTTGTGAAATGCCTTGGAGTGACCTTGAACTCACCCTTCAGTGTGAACCCCAAATCAACAAGATTGTCAGGTCCTCCTTCTGCAGCCTGAGAAAACTCAGGATAATTTTTTTTTGGGGGGGGTTCTATTAAGGTTACAGGCTCTTGGGTCTGGACAAAGCTAATACCTTTTACCTCTGGTAGTTCAAATATCTTCTTCATAGATTACAGCAGAAACCGCCTACTGGAGCTAGACTTATCCTTTGTTTTCATTTTGACTGTATCAAGGTGAGCTTCATTCAATGTTATTAGCACTAGCGCCTAATTTGTGCTGATGGTTGCAGGTGGTGGGCACAGGAACCCATTTCAGGGGATAAGGACTTTTTACTTCTTCACTGGACTTTGGCCCACAACAAGTGTGGAAAGGTGGAAGAGGTAGAAAGAGAAATATATAAAAATGGTGACTAAGGGAAAAAGGATGGCTGCAAAAGAACCTGCAAGAGAGAGATAAAGAGTCCGGAAGTGTGAGGTGGTGGAAGAAAGAGGCATAAAGAGGAATGAAGAATTAGCATCCATGGTATTCAGGAACCCCAGCAATCAAAAAAGGTTGCTAAGAAAAACTCTAGACGCCTGTACTTATTTATTTATTTTTCCAAATTATGCAGTGTTTTCCATAACTCACAGTGCACAACATGAATAGAACCCCTTTTCCTCCATAGAAAACTGCATTCCTATCAGACTAGACACGGTCTCTGCTTAAATACCCACACTCACATTCTGAAATACAACAGATATTGACTTGGTGGCTTAGCATTCTCCATGCAGAGAGCAACATTATGAAAACTTATTCCTGATTATCTGACATTTTGTATTGCTCTAAAACATGACTGTTTCCAAGCAACTGAAGTAACCGATGCAACAAGCTTTGGAGAAGCAAAACTTTAAAGCATCACAGCCTGGACCAACACTAGACCATTGCCTACCAATAGGTAATTGCGGTTTCCATACAACTGAGTCACCTGGTGGGATAAGACATCAGGGGCCGTATTACGTATTGGCATTGTTTGCGCCGGGCGCAAACAATGCTAATGTGCTGCATTATGGTGAATGCGCTGCCCCCAGGGCAGCCGCGAACTCGCGCTACCCCCAGGGCAGCGCATTCATGTGAAAACACGGAGCAGCTGCTCCGTGTTTTCACAGTGCAGGTTCAAAGGGGTTTAGAGATCCCCTTGCAGGCGGGTGCAGTCAGTGACTGCACCCGCTTGCAAGGGGATGTCTGGGGGGTCCATGGGACCCCCTATACCCCCTACAGAGGGCTGCTGTCGGGGGCACACTGACAGTGCGCCAACTTTTAAATGGCGCACTGTCAGTGCGCCTCCTGAGGTCTTTTTTGACTCTGCGCCTGCAATATGGCGCGGGCGCAGTCAAAGGAATTTCCTCATCTGCATAGGGCACGCCCCTATGCAGATGAGGGAACACTTTCTGAAGGTAGCGCTGGCGCATTAAGTGCGCCAGCGCTATCAGTATTATAGAAGGGGACGCATTATTTGTATAATACCAAAGTGCCCCGGGGCGCTCAAAGCAGGCGCAAACGCCCGTTGCGCCCCCGGGGCACCTTATGTTATACGGCCCCAAAGAGCAAAGTCACAATCACAACAGCCTAGTACCTCATACCAGATTTTCTGGTTAACCAATCTGTATATATCAAATTCACTCTCCCTTCTCTAAGCTGAGCACCTCTCTTATTGTCATGTCCAGCACCTGCTCCTAGCCCCTACTCCACAAAGCTGCAGGCATGCTCAACCTGCCTTCACACAGCACTCAAGCACTAACAAGCCACCCAGAATAGTTAGCTGCACATCCCACTTACACAATTCAGAAAACCCTGGACCTCACATACATCACATACACTACTCTGAGCATTCCACCACTTACATGTTAAAGGCCTCCAAACTGCTATGCTAAGACTCCCTGCCTAGCTCACTTTCTACACCATTTCCTTCACATAGATCTGTTACGGTACTACATAATTTTGGTCAATGAAGGCAGGATCTTTCTCTAGTAACCACGAAAACACCAACTGTCACGGTACATATACGCCACGCAAGCCAAACATTTTCTCCTTCATACTCCCAGGATGAGATAAGGGAACTTTGGGAATAGACTTGTAAAAGCAATGTGCTATATAAATGACATTCAGTGTTTATCATTAAAATAAGACTATATATCAACTTGAAATACAAGGTTCTCAAAAACTTTCAGGCGGTTATGGTTAATCACAGTATTAATTTAGGTCTTGTTAGACCTAGCCCTTTTCGCAGGGTCAATCCCAGATTTTTGCCTTCTGATGCTGAACCCGTTTTTGATGGCATTATGACTCTTTTTCCCTGCTAACCAGCGCTAAAGTGCTTGTGCCCACTCCTCCAAACAGTGTAAGATTGGCCTACACTCAATAGGCACATTTAATTTACTTGCAAGTCCATAGTAAATGGTACTACATGTACCCAGAGCCTGAAAATTAAATGCTACTAGAAGCTGCAGCACTCATTGTACCATCCAATAACGTAGCAATGGACAACATGTATACGGCCTGCCACTACAGCCTGTAGTGCAGTTTTAAACTGCCATTTCAACCTGGCAAAAAAACCTTTTCCCACGCGTAAGCCTTAATTTTTAATACTTGTAAGCCAACTCTAAAGTAGGCCGTAAAGGCTCATAGGACAGGGTGCACTCTGTCTAAAAAGTAAGACATGTGTAATTAAGTTTTACATGTTCTGGCAGTGAAAAAACACTAAAGTCGTTTTTCACTGTTTTAACATGCATACTTATTCAGATGTAGTTTCACAAAGTTGCCATTGCGGACATAATTTTAGATAAAGCTTGTATTTACTCTGTTAAGCAAATTCTCAGCATCCAACATTCGCAGTACTGCAGGGTGAACTACTTTTTTCATTTTTTTTGGTAGCTTACTGTTTTTGTATCATCTAATGTTGGCCTTCTCGCAACAAACCAAACTAGTTTGGGCCCATGAGATAGGGGAGGTTTTCCAACAATAAAGCTTTATTTTGTCATAAAGTTGCCAACATTTACATATATTTACTTAGTTTGAATGACCATGCAGAAAATTAGAAATATTAATGTACTATCATGGCCAACGTGCTTGGACTGTATGAGACCAAAGAAAAGTGCCAGTGTAAGAATGAAACATTGAAAGACAAGTCATATAAAAATAGAACTAGAACTCACATGTTCTAGCATTTCACAACAGTTCAACTCTGTGAGTTATTCTATGGAATCTATGCACCAAATCTTCTTTCGGAAACCTAGAGTAGCCTCGTGTTACTACTGAAACAACTTCTATCCCCACTGATATGACAACCACAGCATTCCAATATCCTCATCGTGCAAACGTTTTGTATCTTCTAGCATATTCTTAGGCCAAGTATGGCATATTAAAGCAGATAGCTCCCTTTCACATCCTTGCACTAAAAATGAAGATTAAAAAAATTCCGCCCCAACATTTCCATTGGTTATGACATGGTTGATTATCTAAATAAAGATATTTTTCAATGCAAAATAAAAACCAATCCACAAAAGCAACAGTATGGCCAAGAACTTATCATATATATCATATAGTTCATTTGACTTCATTGTTTGAAAATGAGGTATGCCTTATCACTCATTCCATAATTACCTGAGTTTCTAGGGTCTCCAACTTGCGCTTTCGTGCATGAAGGGCTTTACTTGGAAAAGCCCAAAAGTAATTTGAAGTTCCAATTCTCTCTGTGTCCACCATGGCATCATCAACTAAGCTTTGTAAGATCTCCTTTACGGACATTGATGCTATAATATGGAACATATATAAGTTAAAAATAATATTTATGAATTAGTAATGAAGCCTTGCAAGTAAAATACCACAATATCACAAGCAAAATGTAATTATTTCAACACTGCATACACAACAATAGGCGTTTCAGCAGCAAATGTAATATTAAGACTCTTACTGAGCCAATCAGACTATGTTTCTGCTACCCAACACTCAGGATCAAATAGTTATCCAAAGTGGTGAAAAACATTTGTCACATAACAATAAAAAACATTAGTAGTAAAAAATCTCACTTGTTTAGTCCGATGACACGGAATTTTAATGGCTGCGTATGTAAATGTTTCCATAAGGAGAAGATATGTGTAGAAATCTCACAAGCACTGAAATCTTTATTGTGATTCTTCAATAATTGACTCAGCAACAGGAAAAGCTGTATTTACTTTATAACAGCCTCACGCAATGGCAGAGACCCGTTTATGTAGGTGTTCTGCAAGTGCACCCATGTGCAGAAAATTAAAAGGAGTATAAGATCAGCTCATTAAGAAACAGAGGGATATAATGAGGAGAGACTAATGAATTATACAATGCTGTTGAAACGCCAATATATGATGGAAATAAACCAAAGATAGCTTGCAGAAAACCGTCCCCAAGCATTTTGTTTACCAGTGGATGACTCCTTGAGAACTATATTACAGGGAGATGCCAAAGAGTATAAAGGGACTATGAGTAATACATGCAGTGGTTTTAATTAGCTTTGGAATTTCTAATCCAAGCAGATGAAGGTCGAGGTTTTTTAAGGATTTCAAATGATAACATATTTACAATGATTCCAAACAGAGTATTGCATCATCTTCAGTTGTTTCAGAATCAGGAGCTGAAAGCATAAACCACCACAGACAAAATACATATCATGTATGCATGGTAGATATTCAGAATTATGGAGAAATCAAGGCCTTAAGGAAAGGCAAGAGTTTTAAAACAGAAAATGACATCCCCAACCATTGATTGGGTTTCTTAGCTTTCTTAGTATTATGATACAGAAAATGTAAATAAAATGGGTAAATAGCCAGCACAGCTCTAAATTGAGAAAGACACACAGAATTGTTAAGACTGCAGGGTGAGTTTCTAATCCCAGAAGGAATTTCTGTGGCAGTTGACTGACAGTTCATTTTGCTGCCGAGATAAGGCAATAGGATCTGGATGAAGGGCTGGCAACCTAAGTCCACTCTCTTTATTTTCCACGGAGCAGGATGGACTGTTCAATTATTCAGTTGACATTACCATGAAGAAGAAATTTAAGTTTTACATCATGGGATCCTTAACAGATATTTATGAATACTGCATAAAATTGCAAGCATGTTCAATTCTGTGATGGGAACGTCAAAATCGAGAGAGTGAAAAAGAGCGGGACAGCCACCAGATACATCCCAGCTAACCAAACAGGTTCCACAGAGAAGCGGGATCTCTTGGATATCTGTTCTGAGTCAGAGTCTGTGCAAATCTCTGCTATAGAGATGTTGACGAGAAGGGGTGAAGTACCTGTTTTTCTCTTTGTTAGATAAGCACTATGCATTGCTCAGACATCTTTGTTCCATTTTCCACCAAACTATTTTACATAACACAATCCACAAGGGAACATTGCTTAGACGGACCACAGTTGCACTAATGAAAAATATTTGAGACTACTGTTCAGTGTTTCTGAAGCCTTTTTTTAGTCCAACGAGCTAGCAGAGAACCCTATTTAGAATAAGATTTAGAAACAACCTTCAAGCCAGAAAGCAGGGATTTGGAAAAGATTAGGGATTGACATAATCTGAATTACATTCCCATCACTTGATGGATTAAGATTGGATGGTTTTTTTAAACCAGCAACGATGCTTAGACATTTTGTGTAAGGCCCATTGGAGAATGGGGGTTGCATCATGACTTTCTGACCATGGGAAATAAGTCTCTCGTTATTTTTGGTACGCACAATAATGGATTGTGAAGGACTCTTTCTATGGGTGAACTCAGCTTACAGAACTTTTATCTCTTGGTGTTGGCATGGTTAGGACACTTTACTGAGTTAGCGTTCTTAACTGAATATACCTGTGATTTGTTGGCTGAATGCACCGGTTCTTCATTACCTTAAAAAAAATATTTATTGTGTTTTAACTCTTGGTTAATGTTTTGTTGGAATGTGTTTATGGTTTTCATTGGTTTAGAGACTTGGACATATTGGGGAGGGTAGTTTGTTTTCTTCATGTTTATAGAGTTATTGTTAATTGCCTTAAAGCTTGCATGCCCAGCACCAAGTGCGCTATACTGATAATAAACAAACAGTGACAGCTGCCCAGTGAACCCTTATGGAACTGCGAGTCAGACTTTGACAAATATATGCAGTACTGGAATAATGTTTCTTCCTTTCATATCACGGCTCCAATTGACTTCATCACACATCAGATGCAAAGTATTTTCCACTTGAATGTGTATGATCTGGTGAAAGGCGTTGAGTCCCCCTGTAAGATGTTCATGCAATCTTGTGGTACGTTCACATGTCCAAATTCAAAAGCACGGCAGCCAGGCTCAGAAATGATGTTATGCTCTATAACTCTGCATTGGTTACTTTTGCATGGCAAACATCCGTGAGGTTGTTCTGGCATGCAAATTAGATCAATGAAACACAAATGGCATGGCAAGACTGCTTGATCACTGAAGATCACTCTTTTTTTTTATCCTGTTAGAGCTTGATGATCACTTACAAGATCAAGGAGGGTTGTGGGAAAGCAGAATCGGATGTTTTTTTTACCAGTTCATCAAAAAACTCTTGCATATGGATCTGGCCTTTGGGTATCTGGATGCTAAATATTTGTGTTTTTTGTCTTTCCTTTCAACAAAAGGTTTATTTGAAGTTTTCCCAAATGAAGGAAGCCAAGATCTAGAATTCAGTTGCAGATGATACATTTATTACCTTCTGTCATGACTCAGCTTGGAGAATCTAATAGCTCGCTGTGCGCTCTTGGCTGGTGGATTGCTGTAATCGAGACATCTTCTTTGTCTAATCCTAAACTAGTTTTGGTCTGTTCTTTCCTTTCCCCTGGGTATGGCTACAATCTGTTTAGTGAAACAAAGGGCAGGCTGGCCAGGGTAAGCTTTATTTGCCAGTGGTAGGGAAGGTATCTTCGAAGTTGGGAAGAGGCTGGGTAAAGCCCTCAGGCTACCATTTGTAGCTCCAAAAGGGACTGGGTTCAACCCCCAGGCCAACCTGCTAAAGTAAGAGGACAACCTTCCCGACACCTAAGGCCCTTTTGTCTACTGTCTAGGAGGAATACACATCACACCACAGGAAAGCCATTAACAGCAAGGTGATCATGGACACTGGCAGAAAGGCACATTTGGCTTATCCGAAAAATTACAACTTTCTAAAAGTGGCATTTTTAAAACAGTAATTTAAAATCTAACATCACCATTAGAGGGGAGTTTAAATTACTATTAAAATGAGCGGAAATAGTATTTTCATAGCTGTTCTCAAACTGAATTTAGTAATTAGATGTAAATAGGTAAACGCTGTTAACTTAAGAGATGCCAGCCTTGCCACAGTGAAATAGGAAATATAAATGGCCTACTCTTTAACTACCATGTACCCAGCTCTATTAACCTGTAATGCCTACCTTAAGGGTGACTTATAAGTATTGAAAAGGAAGGTTTAGGCCTGGGAAAAGATTTATTTTGCCAGGTCGAAATTACAGTTTTAAAACTGCACAGATAGGCTGCAGTGGCAGGCCTGAGGCATGTTTTACAGTGCTACTTTAGTGGGTGGCACAATGAGTGCTGCAGCCCACTAGCAACATTTAATTTACAGGCCCTGGGTATATGTAGTACCATATACTAAATAAATTAACAGTTCCAATAAGGTATATGCCCATTCAACCATGTTTTATAAAAGGGGAGAGCACAAACACTTTACACTGGTTAGCAGGAGTAAAGAGAGCAGAGTCCTAATGCCAACAAAAATGGGTTCAGCAAAAATAGGGTAGTGAAGGCGCAAATCTTGGGGATTACCACATAAAAGATGGTCATTTCCAGTAAGGGGGTGTTGTGCAATACTTTATTTCTGTAGAAACAATGACTAAATTGGGTGAGTGTGATCTTCGAAATGTAGAATATTTTTCTGAGGCCCATATTTCTTGATGAAGCAAAGAGTCACTGACTTTGCCGTAACCAGAGTGAAGAAACTACTGAAGAGTGATTCCATCCGACGTGAAACTTAAAGCACTTGGGACTTTGTAGGCGCTGTGGTGTTAAGTCTCAAAATTCATATACAGCCAGATTTGAACAGTAGCTCATCTAGCCAGAACCTCATTAAATGGTGTATGCTATCCAAAGGTGATATTATATACAGTGATCCAGATGGTAAAGTTGGGAGTATGCTATTCAGGAAGACTTTACACTCATGTTTCATCTAGGAGTATGGGTTTTCCTAAGTGGGGTTACCCTTGGGTTAAATCTGTCTGGTATGGGGATCTCACAAATCTGAAGATGTTTTTTCTTGAGTAGGTGGCACAGACTTGTTCTTTGAAGGTGTTCTTCTAGGTGTAAGTCCTGTCATCTACTTTTCCTTCATCACTCACTCTATGAGAGGGATAACAGGGAATGTGTTTTATTTTATATGTAATTGAGGAGAATATGTTAAGGTAGTTAACCTTGGCTGCCTTTGAAGGCAACTTTGATCCCAGAGACCTACCACTGGACAAAATCCATATTTCACAGGAATTACATCACTTCCACAAGACATAGAAAATATTTCCTGGGTACGACATCATTCCAGTGAAATACAAATTTTGTCCAAAGGGACGTTCGGTCGTAGCCAGTTTTCCTTGCGGGCAGCAAATTATTCTAAAGTATGGCTGCACAACAGTTCTTTTCTAATTTCCTAGAAGTAGCATCAGATTCTTTAGTTGTTAGTGCTGGTAAGCCATTTTGGGTATCCATACGCTTTATAAACCCAAAAGAGTAGAATAGAATATGTTTAATAAGCATTCTCTTCAAGAAAGGTAATCAAAACCTGAATATTGTAACTGCAATGAGGACGTATTAACTGTTGTAGGGTGCATGCAACACCTCTAACAATATGTGACCCCACAGACAGAATGTGTATTTATTTTACAAAGCTAATTGTATGCTTTTTCTGAAACACTACATTCTTAACTACAAATGTAAATAATTTTTATTATACTATAGACAGCTAAACGGTATAGCTCAATATTTAATTGTTTTTAATAAAAACTACACTGTTGTAAAAAAGACCCTTTTCACACTAACTGCACCAAAACAAACCTGTAATATGCATAATTCATAACGGGTAACGTGTAATATGATCCTTTATTGACAAATCAGTGTTTGGGGTACATTTACAAACAACTCTGCCGTATACACCATATATCTCTAGGCCATGCTACAAAGTTACCTATAATGCATTCTATGTATTGCACAGTATTGTAGTTACAGTGAGAAGTTTCTCCGACAAGTAATATGTTTGTAGGTTTACTTTTGTGCCGTAAGACCAATTGGCACAAAACTTTCCAAAAATTGGTACAATGTCAAGTCTCGTGGAGACTGCCCACCAAATGCATAGTTTACAACCTCTAAATATCATAATAATAAATAACAGAAATGTACAACCTAACATCATTAAATAAAACCACTTCCCCAAAATAAGAAAGATATGGCTAATGCGGACATGATTCATAATGCCAACATTAAGGTGATAAAAAATGTCACCAGTGATGCCACTGATGTAATTTGTAAAGTCTCTGACACATCCACATCACATGTGAATTCATAAGCAGTGCATTTGGTGGGAGAGTTATGGTCTTCAAGTGAGGGAATCAGTTTTGGTTTGTGTAATTTACCAAAACGTTTTCAATGCAATTTCAGAGATTATTCTAAACATACATTTAAATGTTTGCTATGAGCAGAAAAAACTATAATTTCACTTCAACAAATTATTTTTAGTGTACAAATAAACAGAACAAATATATATATATATTATAATTTACACAAAGTAATAATCAGCGCTCAGACAATGCACAAAGAAATGTGACAATTGTGTCTATTTATCAATATTTTGAAAGAGCTTTTCTTTGTGACCTTGCCCACATCTAACATTTATATAGTCAAATGACGTGAGATAATATTGATGCAACAGTCGAACAGAACTGTTGCCAACAACTGAAAAATGAGCTTTGTTGCTATAACGACACTCCAAACGTCTCTTCTGCTCTCAAAATCGAGGTATAAGAGAAACAGATTCATACGACGTAGTATTACAATTCCCTTAGTTGTGGGCGTTGTCCAGCCACCATACACTCACAGACATTTATTATTCAGTTTCTTGAACAATTAATGTATCAAGCGAGTTGAACGTGTATTTAAACAACTAATATCCCACATAACAAAATAAAGAAAAATATAATGCTGCAATTACAAACCATTTATAAAACAATGAGTAGTTACCAGAACATATGGATATTTGAGTGGTGGAAAAACACGTGTTGCTAGCAGCCAGTCTGCTCAATAGTTAAGATTCGTTTTTGCCATCCATTCATGCTAAAGGTAAATTCAAAATAACTGGGTTTAAATGGACACTTCATTAGCAAAGAACCACAGGACAACAGGATGTGTGCTTTTGAGAAAAGGTATGGTGTTTGTTAGATATTTTGTACATCGCCTACGCTGAGCATTGACAACTCATCTCTCATATATATATATATATATATATATATATATATATATATATATATATATATATTTATATATATATATTTATATATATATATTATCTACTGGCGGTCGCCAGTAGATAGTTATAGTTAGAACCTATTTTCCATAGGAAATCCGCGACATTCTATTTGAAATAACTCTCTTGCCGGTTGACGTATCTTCGCAAAATTTTCAAACTTTGTGGGGCGCTCCGGTCCGCTCCTACCCTGAAAGTCTCGGGGTGATTCGTCAAGCGGGGGCCGAGAAAAAGGGGGTCCCAAAACGCGTTTTCCCCATTCATTTTTCCATAGGAAACTTTAGACACGGCTACAGCCCGAACTGTTGAACGGAATTACACCAAATTTGGCAAAGAGGTAGTTCTTGGTTCAGAAAGAACACTTTTTGTTAAATGGTGTAAATCCGTTCAGTAGTTGCTGAGAAAATCAAAAGTAAAAGTACATATATATCTATGGGCACGGAGGATCCGCGCACCCTGAGCGCACCCTGCGCGCACCGTCCCGATCACGAGCTGCATGTTAATTGGTTGTCAGCTGGCTGTCAACATTCCGATTCAGGAAATGTTGGCAGCCATTTTGTCCCTCGGTAGAACCGAGGGACAGAAACAAGTGCGCAAAGCGCACAAAGGGGGCAGGGTAGAAACACCCTGACCTCTAGGTCTGCTCAGGGGTCCCATAAGGACCCCTGGGCAGAAAAAGCATTTTTTTATTTTTTATTTTTTTAAAATCGGCAGGATGCGCTCAGGGTGCGCGGATCCTGCCGATAAAAATCGAAGCGCGGTCTCCGCGCTCGATAGTTAATCTGCCCCCGGATGGGCCAAGTCCCGGGGGCATGCTGGGGGTGTTTATTTTATGTATGGGGGCCTCTAGGGCCCCCAAGCCCCGGGACCGCCACCCCCGGGGCTTTCTTTTAAAATGGTGCGGGAGGGCTCTGAGCCCTCCCGCAGCCCCGGGACCACCACCTCCCCGGGGCTTCTTTTTTTATTTTGTTTTTCCTGTGTGGGGGGCTCGAGCCCCCACACGCCCGGGACCGCCACCTCCCCGGGGCACTAACAAATTAAAATGGGGGTCCGTTTTGGACCCCGAAGCCCCGGGGACCACCACCTCCCCGGGCTGTGCTGATGTGGGGAGGGGGCCGCGCGGCCCCCCTCCTGGAGCCTGTGGTGGCCCTGGGGACCGCCACCCCCAGGGCCGGCTCCTGCAGTGTCCCGGGGTGCCTACCCCCGGGACACTGCTGTTTGCAATGACAGGACGGGAGCCTCGCGGCTCCCGTCCTGTCATTGCAAACTGCTTTGGATATTGGAAGAGAGAGCAGGAAACCTGCTCTCGCTTCCAATATCCAAAGACAATTGCTTTTCCACACGGGGAGCAGCATGTTAGCTGCTCCCCATGTGTAAAGCACTGCCGGCTCCCGTAGGACACGGGGAGCCGGCGGGACTGTGGGGGTTTGGGGACCCCCACAGTCCCCAACCAGAGGCCAGGCCCCGGGGATGGGGTCCCCGGGCAAGTAGTGGCCCGGGAGGGGGCCACGCGGCCCCCTCCCAGAAATAATTAAAAAAAAAAAAAAAAAAAAGGGGTAAGGCCCTGGGGGATGGGGTCCCCAGGGCCCAAAAATAAGAAAAGGAAGGGGGCCACATAGCCCCCTTCAGGAAAAAAAAAAAAACGATCGGCCCGCAGGCCCCGCCCCTTCCTTCACCACTCTGCAAACGCGCCCCTGGCGCGTTTGCAGATGGGGAAGTAATTCCCTTGAATACTAGGGTCCCTGGGGCCAACTAGCCCACCAGGAACCTCCAGTATGCGCCAGGGGCTGCGTTGCAGAGAGGTGTACAGAGGCCACGCCCCTTTATACACCTCTCTGCAACGCAGCTCTGTGGCGCTTTTGGAGGTACATGGTGGGCTAGTTGGCCCCAGGAACCCTCAGGATTCAAGGGGACTTAATCCCCCAACTTAAAACGCGCCACGGGCGCGTTTGCACAGTGGTGAAGGGAGGGGGCGGGGCTTCAGGTGACATGTGTGCAAACAGGCCCCGTGGCGCGTTTTAAGATGGGGAATTAAATCCCCTTCAATCCTGAGGGTCCTGAGGCCAACTAGCCCAACAGGTACATCCAGAAAGTGCCACAGAGCTGCGTTGCAGAGAGGTGTAAAAGGGGTGTGGCCCTCTACACGTCTCTGCAACGCAGCCCCTGGCGCATACTGGAGGTTCCTGGTGGGCTAGTTGGCCCCTAGGGACCCTCATGATTCAAGGGACTTAATCCCCAACTTAAAACGCGCCAAGGGGCGCGTTTGCACAGATGTCACCTCAGGCCCCGCCCCCTACCTTCACCATTGTGCAAATATTCCTCTAAAATCTGCCGAACTACGAATTCGTATTTACTCACCTGTTATCAGGAGAGACCTCAGTGCTGCATCTTTCAGCCCAGTACTAATCCTGAAAAGTAATTTTAACCGTACTTACCAGTAACTTGAATTTCCTTCCATAGGATATCATTGCCTGCTTTTGCTGAAAAAGTTTCTAAGTGTTGATTTTTGAAACATACAAATATTCCTCTAAAATCAGCCGAAATACGAATTCCGATTTACTCACCTGTTATCAGGAGAGACCTCAGTGCTGTATCTTTCAGCCCAGTACTGGTCCTGAAAAGTAATTTTAACCGTACTTACCAGTAACTTGAATTTCCTTCCATAGGCTAACATTGACTGGTTTCACTTGGAAATTCTTCTAAGTGTGGAGTTTTGGAACTTTAAAATATTCCTCTAAAATCAGCCGAAATACGAATTCCGATTTACTCACCTGCTATCAGGAGAGACCTCAGTGCTGCATCTTTAGCCCAGCACTGACCCTGAAAAGTAATTTTAACCGTACTTACCAGTAACTTATATTTTCTTCCATAGGAATCCATTGTCTGGTTTTCAGCAGAAAAGTTTCAAAGTGTCGATTTTCACAAACTACAAATATTCCTTAAAAATCGCCTGTATGACTTAAACGCATTCTTTCAACTGTTTACAGGAGATGCACCAGTGCTGGATCCAGGATCCAACACTGAGTAAGAAAAAGTAATGATAACAGTTTTTACCTGCTAAGTGAATTTCCTTCCATAGGATAACATTGGTGATTCTATGAGAAAAAGTTTCAAAGTGTCAACTTTTAAAATACAATAATATTCCTTAAAAATCACTAATGTAACCAAAACGCTTTTACTCAACTGTTTACAGGAGATGTCCCAGGACTGAATCTAGGATCCAGTCCTGTGGTTAGAAAAGTAATCCATAAAGTAACTAATTGCATTTAACTAGAAATTCACATTGAGCTGAATGTTGCATTGTGTTTGAAAATGTGTTGCCCATTGCAACAACTGTAACTACTGTACTTAAAAGTCTATTGCCTATGTGCAAAGTATTTAAACTAAAGTAATTCATTCTGAGAAAGTATATTTTGTAATGTAATGTATAATGTAATTACAATGTAATTTAATAAATAAAATATATAAAAATAAATAGTTTTAAAAAATGTAGTAAATCAGTATCAAAAAAATAAATATAACAATTAATACATTTAAAAATTGTCATTTACAAAACCTTTGAAATTCACTGAAAAAACCATAGGTTTTAGGGGCGTTATAGTTAGAAATTAGCATTTAAAAACCTTTGAAATTCACTGAAAAACCATAGGTTTCAGACACGTTATAGTTAGAAATTAGCATTTAAAAAACCTTTGAAATTCACTGAAAAAACCATAGGTTTTAGGGACAGTTATAGTTAGTTGGACATTTCACTCGTACAAAACCCGTGAAATTCCCCTGTTATAGTTAGTTCAGCTAACTATAACTCGCGCCCCGCAATGCACTGCTGATGACGTCACATATTACATCACTCATGACATGGTCAGTGACATCACTGATGACATCACTGATGACATCTCAAATGACATCACTGATGACATCATCCACGTGATAATCTGATGCACCTCCTCACACCCTAATATAACCTTTGATATACCCAATCTAAATTACAGACTGCCATTCGCAAAACCATAGACACTCCAACACCAATAACTACATACCCACTCACTGATTCTTAGGTCTACACACACACATCCACTCACTCACCCGTACAGTCACTCATACTTATGGTCACTCAGTACAGGACTATCATATGCACTCTTACTCCTATATAGACACTCAAACACCGCCACTCATCCATAGAGGTACTCACACACCTAGTCAGTCATGCAAATAATTAAACACACTGCCATTTACTCACCTATACAGTTATACACACACCAGCTCACTTAATCATACAAATACTACCACATTGTTACGCTCTTATACAATCACTGATACAAGCACACACTCATCCATACAGCCACTATCACAATCACTCACTCTTGCTTATAGCTATTTATATACTCCAACACACATATATATTGCCTTTCACATATGTAGTTACTCACACATGTACCACTGGGACATATATTCACTCACTAACACACTCTTACACACACTTACCCACCCATACAGTCTATCACAGATGCACTCTTGAAACCATCCACCCAGTGAATCACCCACTCACACATCTATGCACAGAGTCGCACACACCCCTCCCACACAAACACTGAGGCACCCATACAGATACTCAGAGAACCATTCAATAACTCATATAGACACTCATGTAGCTATTCACAAACACATGCAGCCACTTACACAGCAACAGACAGACGGATACAGACATTCACCCAGTTTAGTCACTAACCCATGCATTCAGTAAGATACGTTAAATCACTCACTTATAGAGTCAGTCACGCACCTACTAAATCATCCATACAGACACTTAGACACCCACTCATTCTTCAATACGTCTTTTCCTATATATATTAAAAATATTTAAACTTTACAGAAACACACAGTCACTGGATGATGTCATCAGTGATGTCATTTGAGATGTCATCAGTGATGTCATCAGTGATGTCACTGACCATGTCATGAGTGATGTAATATGTGACGTCATCAGCAGTGCATTGCGGGCGCGAAGTTATAGTTAGCTGAACTAACTATAACAGGGGAATTTCACGGGTTTTGTACGAGTGAAATGTCCAACTAACTATAACTGTCCCTAAAACCTATGGTTTTTTCAGTGAATATATATATATATATATATATATCCCTAGTCTATACCTCTATGCGGTGTCTAAATGGTATCAGCATTACTATTGATTTTCAGATTGGCAAACGTTCCCATCTCAGACATGATTCTCACCTTGTTTCCGCATCCACGTTCAGCTTAGGTCTCAGTTCAAGTCTGGAATCTGCAGAATGTGAATTCACACTCGAAAATCGAGGGGAGTTTTCTCATGTTTTAGTCAGCATAAGAAGATACCAATACTTACTTATTCCTTTTTCTTTGGGTGCAATCTTCTCCAAATCTTTTAACTGAAAAACATCTTTCTACAAAAAAGATAGCAAAACAGGAGGGATATTTAATGGAAGCTATTTCTTTTCTGAAAAGAAGAAAAATGTTATCTTTAGCATTAGGGGAAGCACTTAGGATACTTTATAATTTTACTAACTACGAGATACATTTCAAATGTTATGTTAAGAACTAACGAATTGAAAAACTAAATTTCAGCAATGCTTAAAGGGGAAAGTATTTAGATGTGCACTTTTTAGATATTTGATACAAACGGGGGAAAAGTGTCTCTGTTGTAATTCTATGCATTAGCTATTTAATCAATAATTTTTAACAGTTGACAGTGTCAAATTACAGAACAGTACCGTCTTTATGCAGCCACTTGGAAGTCCATAGACTTTCTCCAATTATCAACTTTTAGAAATCCCAGCAATTTAGTGGTGGGACTGGAAGAACAAGTTACCTTCAGCAACGCCTTATTGGGTTAAGACTCTATCTAGCTGCAGATTCTTTACCTTAGAATATTTCCCAGGCATCAGGCTGGGTCCCAAAGGTTTTGAGCAGTACCTCTGCACGCTGGTAGGTGGCGCCGATCAGCTCTGAATCGGCCACACTGGATGTGACACGCATAGTGCCTATATAGGCGCCACCTCAGAATGCTGACATCAGTTTCTTAGGTGACTCTTTACGCATCAGAAGCACGGAGCCACGTCAGAAGGCTAATTACCAGTATGCAGAAACTAAGGGCTGCAAGGATCTTTTAAGTAGGAAGATCTGTTCTCAGAAACGTGGAGGTTGGCAGGGTCTGTGAGGAATCCAGGGGTGGCTCCTCCAGGTGGGCGTCGGATCGTCGCCCCACTGCTTTCTCGCAGTGCGAGAAGCAGAAACATAAAATGGTATAAATACCATTTTACGTTTCTGCTTCTCGCACTGCGAGAAAGCAGAAGGGTATGCCTGGTTGGGGCGGGCAGGTGGGCGGGTCAGGGAGGAGTGGCTAGCCCAATGTTATGGGCGCTGACTATTTGGTCGGCCCCAGGGTCATGAACACTCTCCCGTTTTTTCCATGTAGGCTCCCCATAGACGCCTGCACAGACGGCGTCCTAGCCAATCACAACGCTGCCATTGCAGCATTGTGATTGGCTTAGGGGAGGAGAGGGAGGCTGCCTGCTTCTGCTTCCTGTGAGCAGAGAGAGAGCAGGGGAGTCCGGGACCAAAGGCGAAGGTGTTTTTAAAAAAAATAACTTTTAATTAAATTAAACCCCCCCTCCCCGCGCGACCCCCTCCCCGCGTCCCCACCCGCGAGTCATGCCGGCCGTGACTGGAGGAATCAGCAGCTAGAGTCTCTAGATAGGGCGTTGCTGATGGTAAGTAACTTGTCCGTCTGAAAGAGACTTCAAACCACAGATTCCTTTCCATACAATACATACCAAGGCAATACCTCCCCAGAGGTCGGTCTGCAAACTGGTTCAGACCAAAAAGCCCTAGAGGACCAAATGGGGAAAGTGCCCGTCAAGACGGACCCAACTGTCAAGGCAGTAGTGTTTAGTGAATGTGTGCATTCTGACAGATGTCCAGAACGGGGACTCCACAAGCTAACGCAGTAGTTACAGCTTTGGCTCTGGTGGACTGAGCTAGCAAGCCCTCAGTAGGTTGCTTTTTGGTCAATGTGTAGCAGATCTTAATGTAGAGTACAATGCATTTGGAGAAGGTCCATTCCTACACTTTTTCCCTTCACCCCCATGGACCCAACAAAGAGCTGATCATCAACCCGTTGTCGTGAACTACAACACTCTTTTCGGGTCCAAGCTGTGGAGTTGTTTTTTTTTTCTTTTCCTACTTGAAGGGGTGAGACGAAGCACAGAACGTAGGCAGTTTGATGCCTTGGCCAACGTAAAAAAGTGTCACCACCTTCAGAAAAAAATTAGGCACGGGTGCAGAGAACCAGTTTGTACGGGAAGAAGTTGATGCACGGAAGGTTAACAGAAAGCGCCTGCAGCTCATTCTCTCTTCTCGTTGATGTGATGACCACCAAGAAACTGTCTTGATTGTCAGAAGTCTTAAGTGGCAGCTGTGCAGGGGCTCAAAAGGTGAAAACATTAAGAAAGTTCGGACAAAATTAAGGTCCTACTGAGGCATAACACAAGGTTTGGGTGGAAACATATCTTGGAGGGACTGCCAAAAACATGATTTGAACAGGGACTGTTGATCTGGCAAATGAAAAACAGCAGAGATGGCCAAAAGATACCCATTAACTGTGCCCAGAGCAAGGCCTTGCCAAGCGAAAGACAAAACAAATAGTAATACTTCGGACAAGGGGGCGGACAGAGGTCAACCTGTTTGTCAGTACACCAAGCCACAAACTTTTCCCAACGACAGGCGTATACAGTCTTAGTGGAGGGACCCTGGTTGCCCAGATGACCTCACAGACTTTGGGAGGGAGATCGAAAACTCAACTGGCTCAAACTCCATGCATTAAGCTAGAGCGTGCGCAGTTTCTGGTGCAGAATCCTGCCCTGTTGCTGCGACAGGCAGTCCTTCCAAAGGGGCAGCCTAATAGAAGGACTGATGCTATGCTGAGGAGTTCTGGATAACATACCCTTCGTGCCTATTCCAGATCAACAAGGAGGACTTGAGCCTGGTCCCTCCTGATGTTCTTCAGAACTCAAGGCAGAAGTAGTATAGGCGAGAAGGTCCTGAGCCCCACGTGAGACTCCAACGCGCAGACGTGCTGACATTAAGCATTCTCTGCAGTGGCGAACATGTCTAACTAAGGTTCTCAAGGCTCTCCTTAGTCACCCAAGAGACCTTTCACCACCTCCGGATGTAGACGCCATTCATGATCCATGAGGCATCAACAACTGAGTTAGTCCGCCCTGGTGTTCAGAGACCCTGCCTGGTGTTGCACGACCAGGAAAATGTCCCTATCTCCCAGTCGTGTCCAGAGGCGCAGAGCCTCCTGGCACAGGGTCCAGGACCCCACCACCCTCTGTTTGTTGCAGAACCAAATGGCGGTTGTGTTGCAAGTGAACAACTGCACTATTCTTCCCTTGATGGAGGGGAGAAAGGCCTTTAGTGTCAATCGAATTGCTCTCAACTCCAGCAGGTTGATGTGGAGATGAGACCTTGCCGAAGACCAGAGTCCTCTGATCTCCACCTCTCCTATATGGCAGTCTCAACCCCGGAGTGACACCTCTCTCACCACTGTGAGATCTGGGTGGGGAGTTAGAGGGGTGTATCACTGGCCCAATCTTGGGTCGCAAGCCACCACTGCAGGTCTTGTACAGTTGTGCTCTGATATCTGGATTAGGTCCAAGATATTCCCATGATGCTGTGCCTGCTGGGACTTCACATCCACTGCAGAGCCCCCTTATGCCAGCGGGCATGTCGTACCAGCAAGATGCAGGAGGCCAGAAGACCCAGTAGCCTCAGAATCAGTCCCCCCAAAATCCAGGAAAGAGGCTGAAACATCTGAATCATAGCCTCAATAGCCTGGAATCACCGCTCCGGAGGATAGGCGCGTAACTGCACTGTGTCCAGAATGGCTCAGATGAAAGGGAGCATCTGAGAGGGAGTCAGGTGTGACTTTGAGACGTTGATAAAAACCCCAGTGAGTGCAGGAGGTTAGCCACAGTCTGGAGGTGGGAGACTACTGCATGCTGCGAACCCGCCTTCAACAGCCAGCCATAAAGGTAGGGGAAGAGTGGAACTCCTCACCTTTGCAGATGGGCTGCAACCACCGCTATCACTTTGGGGAACACCCAAGGTGGGATGGTGAGGCCAAAGTGCTTGTGGCCTACTGTGAACCGCACGTCTGTAGGACAGCAGGATGGGTATTTGGAAATATGTATTCTGCAAGTCCATCACTACCTTCCAGTCTCCAAGATTCAGGGCAGACAGGACCTGATCCAACGTGAGTATTCTGAATTTCCCCTTTTCAGGAAGTAGGGGTTTCGGTGAATGGAAGGCCATAACCCAGCAGAGCAATCTCTAGTACCCATTTGTCCAAAGTTATGGCTTGCCAGCGCGACTGGTGGTACTTGATCCTGCCACTGACCGGTTGCCGTGATGTTGTGAAGGCATATTAAAGGGGCTTGGAGGCTGCGGCTGCAGGGGAGGTGGTGGACTGGGCAAATCTCTGGGCTTGGGTCCCAAGAGGCTTGTGGTAGCTGCATCCGAGGCCACGAAAGGTCTGAGGAGCCTGCTGGCCGTGGTGGCTGAGTGAAAATGGATGCAGCTGGTAGCCCCTACCGTAGCCACTGACGGAGCGAAAGGCAGAGTGAGGCTGGCGTGGGGGGTCATGAAGAGTGCCAACAACCAGGCGGAGGCCCTACTGTCCGTAAAGCATTCGAGCACTGAATCTGCTTTATCGCCAAATAGGTGAGTACCATCGATGGGCATGTCCATATGGGATGCTGAAAGACAAAATGGTATCCCCCACGTGCCTCATAAAATCCCTTAAACACTAATCACTTTTCTATTCACTCTTCACCCTTCCACACACTAAATTACTGAACCCATTCACATGTGACAATGTTTACTTTATTGCTGTTTTGATATTAATACAAAAACACTATTAAAATCTTAAAACAATGTAATCACAAATTAAAAGTGGGGCCTTGTATTTTCTGGTATTAGCCACCTGTTTCTAATGTCTGTATTAATACAATTCGGCAATCAAAACACAAGTTAAAAACACGTTTAGTGAATCGAGATCACACAAGAAATACACAAAATACATATTTGAATCTGGCCTGTAGCCACTGGGATTTAAAAACATGTAGTTGTCGACGCGGTGTTTCGGTGGATGATAGTCAATAAAAACCAACTCCTTCAGGACATTAACTTTGTGACAACACTGCTCTATTTTTTTTTTTTTTTTTTTTTAAACCATATTTTATTGGCATCTGAATATTGTCAATACATGCAGTCGTTTGTACGTTCTGAGCTGGTTTCAGGTGTACACACCGTGTCAGTAGCATTCTCTGATATGCCGTCATCAATAACCCCATAACAACAAAACTATCCCCCCTCGAGTTGCATGCTAATAGGTAGGTTGTGGTAACTAGGTGGTAACGGTTGGTCGTGTGCGAGGCCCCTAGGAATCATGAGCTAACATGCTATACCTTCTAGCTGTGTGAAGCTGGTTGTCCCTCTTGCCCGCCGTCTGGGTCTGGTTCAGCTGCCCTCGGAGTGCCCGCCCCATTAAGAATGTCTTGGTCAGCCGCCACCAGCTCACCCACGAGGTCTTCCCAGGCCCTGGCCCTCTCCATCTTGCCTATTCCTCGGCTGGCCTCTCGGAGTAGCAATCTTCCTTCTGCTCCCGCCCATCTCTCAAGCTCTCTTCTCCAGGTGGTAAGCCTCGGCCCTCCCGGCGCTTTCCAGTTCCTGGCTATCTCCCTCTTGGCCAAGACATAGGCTAGATCTTGAAACTTTCCCGTCACCTTATTCTTGGCCGTGTGAGGAAACCACCCTAAGAGGAAGTGTTCTGGAGTCTGTGGAAGCTCTTTGTCAATCAGGTCACCTATTATCTGTCGGATTTCCCCCCAGAATGTTTGCAATAGTGGGCAGTTCCAGAACATATGAAGTATGTGCGCCTCTCTTTCTCCGCACCTCGGGCAGGCCGCGGATTCCACACCAAAGTACTTCCTGATGGGAACCGGCGTTAGATATGCCCTATGCAGCACATAGTAGTTAATTAATTTGAATCGCGCATTCCTAGAAGCTTTCGGGGTGCGTTCTAGGATTTTGTCCCATTCCTTCTCTGGTATCTGTTTGCCTAGGCCTTCCCCCCATTGTGCTTGCAAGCGCTCCAACGGTTTTTGCATATCCCTCCGTATTGCCTTATAGAGGCAGGACACCTGTCTTAATTCTTCCTGCTGACAGTGCAACATATCGGCATCCCGCCAGCGCTCGCGGCTCTGCAATCCCCACCCCTCCAATGCGTCCTAATCCTGCGCGTTAGAGCCCTATGCTTCAGGAAGTGACCCCCCGGTAAATCATACGCAGCCTGCAGGTCTTCAAAGGGAAGTAGCGTGGAGTCGCGGTATAGGTCCCCCGCCTCCCTTAGTCCTGCCTCAACCCAATCCTCTAGTCCTGCCCAATGTTCCCCCTGTGGGAGATAGCGCAGCATTGTAATTGGTATGTCGGGAGAATAGGGAGTTACAGCGCCCACCTTCCTCAAGTACCTGGTCCAGCAGCGCACTACCACCCTGGTTGCAGTTGTGTCCGCAGCCGTGGTGCGACGCACTCGCAGGAGAATTTTCGCCAGTGTTGCAGTGTGTGGCGCGGTTGGACATTGCTCTCTGTCCAGGTTTCGATCCGCTGCCAACCATTGAATCAGCCAGTATAGTTGAGCCGCTAAATAGTAAGCCTCGAGGTCAGGCACCGCCAGCCCCCCTCTGCTGTGGGGCGTCGCAGCGTTGTCAATGCCACTCTCCGTCTCCCTGTTTCCCAAATAAATGACATGACCTTTGAGTCAAGCTCCTTGAACATCGCTCGCGGTATCCACACCGGCAGAGTCCCGAAGTAATATAGTAAGCGTGGTAATGTTACCATTTTCGGACTGCCACCCTCCCAGCTACGGATAGCGGGAGCGTACCCCAAAAGTCCATCGCCATTTTCGCCGACCTCATTGCCCTCCCTATATTTCCGTCCAATAAATCCGCCGCTCCGTGATATATTTTAACTCCCAGGTACTGCAGGCAGTTGGGCTCCCACCGTAAGTGTTCCAGGGTAAGCGGCGGGGGGGGGGTATCAGGCGCCAGTGGATATAGGCTGGATTTCTGCCAGTTGACCTGGAGACCAGACACAGTGCCATAGCGGGCCAGCATGTTGCGGCACCCTGCAATTCGTCTGCCGTGTTGCGTAAGAATATCAAGAGGTCGTCCGCATATAATGCGATAAAATGTTGCCCCGTTACCGTCTCCAGGCCCCTGTAGCCCTGGCCGCTCCTGGCACTGCACGCCAGCGGTTCCATTGCCAGGGCAAACAGGAGCGGGGAGAGGGAGCATCCCTGCCTCGTGCCTCTCTCCACCCTCTGTCTAGGTGAGATAATCCTCCCCGTGCGCACCCGGCCGTGGGGGATGTGTAAAGGAGCCGCACCCATGTCAGGAATCCCTCTCCCAGCCCCATCCTGGTCAAGACTTCATATAAATACTGCAAATCCAAGCTGTCAAACGCCTTCTCTATATCCACTGCGAACACCGCCGCTTCTTGTTTATCGTACCCTTCAGAGTCCATTACTGCCAGGAGCCATCTGATGTTTATGGCCGTATTCCGCCCCGGGATAAACCCCGCCTGGTCCGCGTGAACCAGAAGGGGCATGTGCGGTAGGAGGCGTGTCGCTAGGATTTTACTTAGGATTTTATAGTCCATGTTCAGCACGGACAGTAGCCTGTAGGCCGTATAGTCATGAGGTTCCTTCCCTGGCTTGGATATGGGGACAATAAGGGCCTCTCTGGCACTTTCGGGCAGCTCTCCCAACTTCCGGGCCCCTTGGTACATTGTGACCAGCTGGGGGGTCAGCTCGTCCGCGTACGTCGCATAAAATTCGGCCGGTAAGCCATCTGTGCCCGGGGTCTTGTTTCATGCCATGCCCTTGATAGCAACCCGTATCTCCCGCTGTGTGATATCAGCTCCTAGTAATTCCGCCACTTCAGGATTCATGACCGTCAGCGGCAAGTAAGCCAGGTATTCCCTGATTTCTGCTGGTTCGCTGATGCACGTCTTCGTGTACAGTTTGGCATAGTAGCGTGCAAAGACCTCGTTGATCTTGTCTGGTATGAAATGTCTGGCCCCCCATTCATCTTCTATCTCCACCAAGGGGGAACCCCTGCTCACCGGGTTCGTCAGCCACGCCAAGAGCGAACCTGACCTGTCCCGCTCAGCGTGAGTGCGTTCTAGGTATTTCTTATAGTCGAAGCTTCTAAGCCTCTCTGTTTGCTTCGCCACTTCCTCCTTAGCATCCAGGAGTGCCGACTGCAGTTCTGGATGTCCTGGTTTCCTGCGTGCTACCTCTCCGAGAGCTGACTCTGCCTCCTCTACTTCTCGCATGATGACGCGCCTAACACCTGTGGCACGTGTAATACACTGGCCCCTCAAAACCACCTTGAAAGCATCCCATTCTGTGTTCCGCGATGCGGCCGTGCCCGAGTTGGTTCGAAAATAGTGCGCTATTTCTCCTCTAATCTCCTCTCTAAAGAGCTGGTCTTCCAGAGTGTCCGGGCGAAGCCGCCACGTAGGGATCACCGTTGGCGGGTGCGCCCATTTCAGGGACAGGATCAGCGGATTATGGTCCGAGATGGTGCGCGCGAGGTATTCTGCCCCTGTGACAAGGCGCTGAGTGTCTACTGAGCAGAGGAAGGCGTCCAGGCGTACATGCACCTCGTGGACCGCTGAGAAGTAGGAGTAATCCCTTCCCTGTGGATTTAGGGTTCGCCATGTATCTATCACTCCCCAGCTCTGTCGCCACGTATTGAATGCCTGGGAGGCGCGCGCTGCCTGGGGGTTGTGCAATGGGGGGTGGGACCTGTCCAATAGTACGTCATCTACACTATTAAAGTCACCCCCTACTATAACCGTACCCGCAAAATACTGTGCTAGTCTATGGTTCAGTCTCGCAAAGAAGGCGGGTTGCTCTACGTTGGGGGCATAGACGTTAATCAAGTTAATCTCCCGGCCCTCTAGTCTCCCCTTTACAGCCACATACCGACCCTCCGGGTCTACCACTGAGCTTAGTAATTGGAACGGGACCCCTGCTTGGACCCATATTAACGCCCCTCGCGCATAGGCCGAATAAGTGGTGTAAAAGAGCTGCCCTCTCCATCGTCTGTGTAATGCCTGCCCTTCCTTCTGTGTTAGGTGCGTTTCCTGCAGGAGGGCTATCTGGGCTCCCCGTCTCCTCATGTATGAGAGGACCTTGTGGCGTTTTGACATGGTAATAATGACCCTAATGTTCCAAGTCATACATTTATAGTGTTGTTTGTCAGCCATTGTCATGTGGTACAGTGGTCTTGCCGCCTCCCGGGTTGGATGGCGCCCTCCGCTCGCCCCCCTCACTCAGTCCCGTATAATGCCTTGCCCATTGCAACTCAAGGTGTCCCCCCCGTGTGAACAATAAACATGTACCCCAACTCCCACTCCCCAGGACAAGCAGGAAACCCCCCCCATCCAAACTAGTTTAAAGTGTCTACAAGTGACTGCTTGCAGTTCGATCAGTCAATCTCAGAGGGTGGCCTTTTGCCGATGCTCTCCCAGACTCTGCGGCCGCCATCCCCCACTGGGACCTCAGAGAACCGCCCCACAGCAGTCTCCCCTCTTTTACCCCTGTACCTTAATGTAGAAGCAGGAGCACCCCACGGCAGTTCAGTTATGTTCGTCGCCGTCTCCCGCTCCTCCCCACTAGATGATGTCGTCCGCTGTCTGTGGGGTGACAGATGGAAGTGTCACACTCTGCGCCTCAGAGTCGCTGGACCCAGCCTCGGAGCCGGTGTCTGCCACATCCTCGCTGCCCTCCGGAGGGTCCTGATTCCTCGCCCCGCCGCTGATCAGGGCCACCACTTGCATCGCGCTCCGCCGTTCTAGTTGCGCCTCCTCCTGCGATGGTGCCAAAGTCTCTGTCCCGGTCCTCCGGTTCCTGGAGCAAGTTCCCCGTCGCCTTCCCCCTGCCAGGTTCCGCGCCTGTTCTGCTCCTCCATGTCGGTCTATCCAGTCAGACGCCTCTTGAGGGGTCCTGAAGAACTCCGTGCCCCCAGTCGTGGTAACTCGCAGCGTGGCCGGGTACTGCGTCACATATTTGTAGTTCAGTTGTCGCAGTCTCTGTTTCACATCCCGGTATGATCCCCTTCGTCGCTGCACGTCTCGTGAAAAGTCCGGGAAAATGCGCACTGTGGAGTTGTGCACTTGGATGTCGCCTTTGAGTCGCGCCTGGGCTAGGATGTGATCCCTGTCCTTGTAGTGAAGGAGTTTCGCTATCACCACCCGTGGTGGTGCACCCGGCAGGGGCGGCTTGGCGGGGCAGCGGTGCGCTCGCTCCAGGGCGAAGAAATTCGATAAGCCAGTCGGCGCCACTTCTTCTCTGAGCCACTTTTCGAGGTGGTCCGCCATGTTGCGACCTTCAATTTTCTCTGGCAGGCCCACAATTCTCAGGTTGCTTCTGCGGGACCGGTTTTCAGCGTCTTCAGTCCTGCCCTCCAGCGTCTGCACTTTAGTTTCGAGCATCGCCATTCGTTGTTGCATGTCTTTGACCGCCGGGATTGCTTCAGCCAGGTTCTCCTCATTTGCCTTGACCCGGTCTGCCAGTTTCTTGTGGTCTTCTCGGAGCAACCCCATGTCTAGACTCAGAGAGTCAATTTTCCCTTCCAGGCGTTCACTGGATGTGGTGATAGCCTGCAGAATGTCCTGCAGTGTGGGGTCTACAGAGTGTTCCGTCCTCGTTAGGGCCCTCTCGGGCTCGTCTAAAGGCCTGCCCGTTGCGAGTTCATCCCTGTCCTTTTTAAGGGGCTTCCCCATGGTGTCTTCCCGCCCTGTGATGCTCCTGGTGCTGCGTGCGCTCATGTGGCGCTGCCAGCCACCTCTGCTGGTCCTGCGCTTGGTCGTTCCGGCAGGCGCCCCTCAGGAGGCCCCGACAGCTTGCCAGCCGCTTGGGCCACCACAGGGTTCCCCCCTCAGGTCGCCGCGTTCCCCAGGGGGGGGATCAGGCCTCCCCGCCGCGCGGGAGATGCAGAGTTTGTTTCGTCGCTGGCTCCCGATTTGCTGCCGCAGTCCCTCATGCTGCAGCCCTGCACTGGTGGGATCCGCCGTGGGCCCCCATCCAGATCTTCAAGCCCAGGCTCAAGGCTTCAGTCCCTGTCCCCACCGGTCGCCGCTTCTGTTGGCCGCTGCCCCTAATTAACTCCAGCCCGTGTAATAGTCTTCGCCTCCGGCCGGTCCCGGGCAGGAGCCCCCAGGCGTCCCCAAGCGCCTCTGCCCCAAAGGGCGTGCCCCCTGGGGTCTGTGTAGCACTCGGGGCCCACCAGTGACCCTGGTCTTCCGCCCCTTCCTCCTTCCGAGGCGCCACAGAGAGCTCCCCGGCCCCGCTCTCAGGCTTCGTGTAGGAGGAGGCAATCCAGGCCCCTCTTCTCCAGCCCGCGCACCAGTCCTCGCTTTCAGCAGGGCCCGGATAAGGGCCCCCGGAGGTCCTCAGGCGCCTCTGCCCAAAGCGTGTGCCCCTCCCGGTCAGTGTGGCACACGGGGTCCGCCGATGACTCCGGTGTCGTCTTCTGGGAGTGCCGCAAGGATCCCCAAGGCTCCACACCCAGAGTCCACCCAGGGGGAGGCAAGTCAGGCCATGTGGCTATTGTCGCGCCACGTGGTCTCCCCGGGGGGCCTCCTGGCAACGCCGCCGTCCCTCAGCCTGTCGCAAGAGGCACCAGGGCCTCAGATCGCTCCACCCTCCATTGTAAGACTTACTTCAAGGGCTTCCAAGCCCCGCACAGGATCCCGCTCGGGGGGCGAGAGGGAAGCACCCCAGGACCCAAGCGGCACCGCACCAGCTCCCCAGTCTCAGGTGGAGCGGCCGCCGCCATCCAGGCATGACGCCATTTTGTCCTCGCGTTCCACCGCAAACGGCGTGTCCGTTCTCTCCACTCGAGATTTCAGGGGGTCCCTCTATGTGATACTCTGCGCCGTACGGGAGGCAGAAGGCAGGATACGTCAGCCCTCCGCTTCTGCAGCTTCTTTCAGGCTATCAGCACTCGGTCCGGGCTTGTCAGCACCCGCTGGGCGCCGCCATCTTGGCCGAGCACTCAGCCGTGCTCACTGCATCCGATTTTCGGCGGTCCGGGGCCGCTCGTTTCACTTCTGGTGCATCCCTGCTCCTCTCACATCTGTGGGGATGTGCTGTGGGGCTTCGGGCCCCGTGTAGGGCGTCAGGATGTCCGCGGATGGCGGCCGGCCGACGGGAGCTCACGAGCAGTGCTGCTCACTTCATCGGCGCCAAGCCACGCCCCCCACAACACTCCTCTATTAACAAATATATAAAACATATTTACTTCTTCTTTATAAATAACATTGGTCACATATAAAGAGTTCAGTTTTCATTAGGACACTCGTTCACTCAAACAGTTATTACCACCTGCTATTCCACATTCATTCTCAGAGGTGTGGTGCAGCGGCCAGGGCGGCTGACTCTGGAACACGGGGTGCTCACTGTTCGATCCCCAGCGCCAGCGGCAGGTTAGCCCAGCACCTTGTGACTCAGGGCATTAGCTCGCTTAATCTTCCCGACTGCCCCCAGCGCCGGGACACCTCTCCGGAGGTAGATGTGCGCTTTACAAATGCTGGCATTTCATTGTTGTAAGTTGAAATTCAATCCTTATGCAAGTGGAATACAACCTTGACGATATAGACGATGTTTTCTTCATTTGACATGGGGACAATAATTCCCTAGAGGAATTCACAGAGTGGATCAACTGTGGAGAAGTGAATTTGAAATTCACATCCACAATGAGTCAATCTGTCTGTGACTTTTTAGATATTAGAATTAAAGTAGTGGATAAGATTCTTGAAGTCGAACTCTTTACAAAACGCTCAGATAGGAGCACCATTTTACACTACACTAGTAACCATCCCAGTTTCCAAAGAGATAATATACAGTTTGGTCAATTTTTAAGACTAAAGAGGAACTGTACAAGTAAGAATGATTTTGAGCACCATGCAGAGGTTCTGAAAAATAAGTTACAAAATAGAGGGTATCCTAAAAGGGTCATCAGACAGGCTTACAAGCGAACCAAGTTTTACAATAGGGAGAGTTTATTCAATAACAGTGCACAGAAGATAAAGGAAAATGACCAAAAAATTGTTTGTGTTACAAACTTTTCAAGTATTAGTAAGAAGGACAAAATTATAATCAATAGAAATTGATCTCTACTGAATGGTGGAGGCAAAACTGCCTTGCCAAAACCCCTGATCACTTTTAGGAGAAACAAGACCATTCGTAATGAGTTAGTACATACGTATAGGGAAACCCGCATGACACATCAGTTGAGTTTAATGGAAGGCAAGAGAGTGGTGGGCAGTTTCCCATGCGGGAACTGTGGGAATTGTGATTCCATTATAAGAGGCCATAATATCGAGCACAATGGAAAACGACATCAACATAGGACTATGATGAACTGTAAAACCAAAAATGTAATCTATTTGATAATATGCCCGTGTAAGAAAGGCTACGTAGGAGAGACCAAAAGAGAGATACGGATCAGGCTAAATGAACATAGATCAGTCATTAGAACTAATAAAATAAATGCCCCCCTCACAGAACATTGGTTCCAATGTAAACACACAGAGAAAGATATATAGTGGTGAGTTTTGGAATGTGTCAAAGGATCCAGAGGGGCGACTTTGATACCAAGAGGAAAAAGAGGGAGCAGTTCTTTATGAGAAAATTTGACACCTATAAGTCGGGACCTAATAACCGGGATGAGTGGGATCGCCTAATATTTTAGATGAGGTAGGCCCCCCCTTTGATATAAAAACCTTTACTAAATGAAAATCTTTGTACAACAGTTTTCTGCCACAGGGTCATTAGAGCCACTCTTGACCTGTGGACTCACGTAGAGTTGTTTAGATATAGTATGGAATGGAAATGATTTTCTTTTCTTTTTTATATAGTGGGAACAGTATGTACCGCTGAGAATTAATGATTTGGGTAAGAATATAACCTGATCGGCAGGAAGTGCAGTAATGTTACGTCCAACCAATGGGAGGATTGATAAGGTGCATGTGCTGTGATGAAATTCGGTCATCTTTCTGACCAAGGTAAATTAGTGAAAAGGAAAATAAAGGGTGGTGAGATATACATTTCTTTCTAATAACTAGAATTTATTACATTTATTGAATTAAGGACGAGGCACTATATGCAATAAATAGGACGTTTTGCAGTTTCTAATAAAGTTAATTTTCCTGATGGAACAAAAAACTGAAAGTAAAGCATAGTAACAAGCACCCGTGTGCGCGAGTGACGCACGTGATGTATGTCATAACAATAAAAGGAGGACGGTAAGCGTAACACGGGTCTCACAAACAAGGAAGTAGAACGCCCAATCTTGCTGACGGCAAAATTAAAGAGTCTGAGGTAAGCGTAAGGGCACTGGAGGCGAGTACTTTAAAACACCCATAGGGCCCACAAGAGTATAGTGATTTAAGGCGCATTGTAAGTCCATAAGATATCGAGGGAGAGGATGAATGTAATCCGATATCGGTATAGAGGCACTGGGGTCCTAACTCTTTCAGTAGCCCGGAGAACGGGCCTCCTTTTCATACAACAGAGGGGTGGGGGCTCGAGAGTCCCGAGTAGCTGGGGACTTGCACAATACCATAACAAGATCCAGGGGTATTTGAGTATAAAGTAATTAAGATAGTAATCATTTAAGCTGTACTTCAGTCCCTATGTAAACATCGCAATTGAAATATATTTCTTTCTCGCCCATTAGCAGTTCAGTACGTAGCTCTTAAAATTGAACAGAGAAGAGCAACTGGTGTAATTAATTAGAGAACCAAAGCACCTTTTGAGGTTTGAAAGGAGAAACGATAAAAGCGGGAGATTAAACAAATTGGTAAGAGAAAGGACCCAAGAGGAAGGGCCCATTAAGATATGTGACTTTAGGTATCCTGAACTACAAAACCTCCTCTAACGGGTATTCTGGATTTTACCCTACAGATTATCTCCTTATACAACACAATGAGAGTGTGATTGTGAAGGATTCCGAAAGAACTCAGAAGGGCAGAAAGTAAGTGTCCTTAGAAAGGTAAGGGGCTTTTTCCCTAGATTGATGTACAAGAAGACACGATGGTAGACTAATCCTGAGTAAATTGAGTCAGTATGTTTTTGTATTTTAGAATTGCAACACACTCCAGAAGTGATTTATGGTGGCCAAGTGCTTCCTGTGGATAACAATCAAAACAGGTATCTAAATAGACCAGTTGAGAGGTCGTTGTAGAGAAATAGACCCCTAATTGAAACCCTAAATAAAACTATGGGATTAGATAATATAAGAGAACAACTTAATTGAGAACGGACATATGGTTGTAGTCCACTCGCATAAGGATTGCATTTCAACTTACAACAATGAGAATGAATGTGGAATAGCAGGAGGTAATAACTGTTTGAGTAAACAAGTGTCCTAATGAAAACTGAACTCTTTATATGTGACCAATGTTACTTATAAAGAAGAAGTAATTATGTTGTATATATTTTTTAATAGATGATTGTTGTCACAAAGTTAATGTCCTGAAGAAGGTTTTTTTTATTGAATATCATCCACCGAAACAGCGTGTTGACAACTACATGTTTTTAAATCCCAGTGGCTACAGGCCACATTCGAATATGTGTATTTCTTGTGTGATCTTGATTACTAAACGTGTTTTTAACTTATGTGTTTTGATTGCCGAATTGTATTCATACAGACATTAAAAAGCTGTGGCTAATACCAGAACATACAAGGCCCCACTTTTAATTTGTGATTACACTGTTTTAAGATTTTAATAGTGTTTTTGTATTAATATCAAAACAGCAATAAAGTAAACATTGCCACATGTGAATGGGTTCAGTAATTTAGTGCGTGGAAGGGTGAAGAGTGAATAGAAAAGTGATTAGTGTGTAAGGGATTTTATGAGGCACGTGGGGGATACCATTTTGTCTTTTTGCTACTTGACCCTATCCCCTACGTTTGTAAGGGTACCTCTCACATTTTGTGATAGCATAAGGGATGCTGTACATCCCCTGAGAAGCCAGTTGACTTCAGCCAGAGGTGGCGATGAAGCGCCACAGACAAATCAATCAGTCTACCTAGCGAGTCTGTTATGTCCAGTTCGCAGCGTATCATGAACTTTGCTGTGTCCCTGCCATTGGCAATAGCCTGGGTCAGGATGGCTCAGGCCTCCTGCGAGACCATGATCAGCACATGCGCAAGAGTCCCAAACTTGTGGGAATACCAGCCCAAGAGGCATGCAGTGTTCACTGACCACACTGCAAGGCTGGCTGAAGAGAACATTATCTTGTAAAATGTGTCCAAACTCCTGAATTCCCTATCCAGTGGTGTGGTAGGGAGTGAGCCTGGGTTTACTTTGGATGTGGAGGCCTGGACGGCCATGGTCTCCGGGGTGGGGTGCTGGGTAAGAAATACTGGATCCCTAGGAGCGGGGCAATGGTGGCAGATATCGTCCTGTGCACACGCGTCAGTGCAGGGCTTGGCCCAGGTCCCAAGGAGGACATCAGTGAGTGCTTCATTAAAGTGGAGAAGAGGTTCTGTGCGTGGCTATCCTGGGTTGAAGCACCTCTGTTAAGACATTGGTCTCGACTGCCACAGAGAGCAGCGTAAGGTCCAGGACATCAGCCGCACTCTGCACCATCTTAGCAAATGAGGCCCCTTCCTCTGTAGCCACACTAGGAGAGACCAGGCCAGTGTCTGGTGAGGTGTCCAGACCACTAACATGAGCCATTTCCTCATACTAGTTATACTCGGTCAAAGTCACCTCAAGGGAGTCAGGATAACCATAGGATCCTTAGATCCGCTCCAATCCTATTCTCCACAGGGCCAGTCTAAAGAGGAAGACACTGTCCAGCTCTGTATCGGAGTCGGGAATGACGATGGGGTCAGTGGCGCCGGAAATGGTGCAACTGGAACAGACTCTGGTTAAGGTTGTGGATTCGTGAACGGATACAGAGGGCCGAACTGGAGCAGAGGGAGAACCCGCTGGGGGATATTCAGCTGGTGCACCTTCCGAATCCACAGGGCCCAAAGGTACTCAAGAGGTGCCGGCTTACCAAAAGAAGAGATGCATGGTCTCAAAAAATTCCTAAAGTTGGGCAAGGATCGCTCCGGGTCCAGGAAATTCAGGAAGGCGCAGAACAAGATTCAGGCTTTGTGGTGGCGTTTGGGAGCGGGGCCTAGATTTGTGGCACTGTTCCTGTGCCTCATCCAATGACATGCGGGCACATGCATCAATGTAGGCTTTTGCGATTCCTTAATTGCGATTATTAAGGAATCACAATTAATGAATTGCAAAAGCCTATGCATGTAGGAATCGCTATAAAATTAGTGATTCCCAAACATTCCTTAATTGCGACTCGCAAATTGCGAGTCGCAATTAGGGAATGCCTTCCCATTCATTCCATGAATGGGAGATTGCATGCGCAATTTGCGAGTACCAATAGGTACTCGCAAATTGCGCATCAATTTCAAGGGTGTCAAAAGGACACCCTGTTGCACCCCTGAAATTGAACTGTGCACACATGTTGCGCACACACATGCCCAGAGGGCATGTGTGTGTGTAACCTACAACTTTGAAAAATGCACTTTAGTGCATTTTTCAAAGTTTTTGCAAATTACCATGAAGTTCAAATTGATGGTAATTTGCGCCCCCTATTAGCAAAATCGCTATTTGCGATTTCATCATGCATTGCATTTAAGGAATCGCAATTTGCGATTCCTTAAATGCAATCGCAATTTAAGAAATCGCAATAAATTGCGATTTCTTAAATTGCGAGAGCCTTACAGTTTCATGCATCGCAGAGGCCCTTTTTGCGGGCGCAAACGGCCGATTTTTGCGAATCGCACCGTTTGCGCTCGCAAAAAAGGTTGATGCATGTGCCTGTTAGACTGGCGAGGTGAAGTTGAACAGTTTTTCAACTTCTTGGCTTTCTTCTTCTTGTGAGACTTACCCGATAATGATTTAAACCTCAGAACCACCGACAGAAGCGACTCCGAGAGCGGGCCTGGGACGTTCCAAGTGACAGGGGCCTGGAGCGATGCAGAGTCATCTGGTGCAGAGTTACCAGGAGCTTCAAGGCCTGCTTGTGGACCGCCTTGAGATTCATTACATGGCAATCTAGGCAGGCATAGGAGTTGTGGCCCGGCTCCAGCCACCATAAGCAAACCAGGTGGGGGTCTGTCACAGACATTTGCCTGTGACAGGCTCCACAGGGTTTTAAATTGACAGGTTGTTTTAGGAGACATCCCTAAATCACACTGGGAGCTAAAGCTCCAAAAAGGGTCAATAAAAAGTTTGAAAAAGCAGCCAAAAGATGGCTGTGGTAGTGCTCCCGGATCTGCGCTAATGGTGCAGAAAGAAAAGAACTGATGTCAGCGGGCTGCGGTGGCACCCATATAGGCACCATACACGTCACATCCTGCGCGGACAATGTATATGCGGAGGAAATCAGCACCATTTACCGGCGCGCAGAGGTACTGCTCAAGACTTTCTGGATCCAGTCTAATGAGTGGAGAATATTCTTAGGGAAGGAATCTGCAGCTAGAAGCTCTATCAGATACTGTGTCTGTAACTGTTTTAAGGCAAAGCTTTGTATATAGCTACAATGCACACATGTTCATTGTACTCGATACAACTCCATCTCACACATGTGCAATGTTGGCAGTTCCCTTAATTTAAAAATAAGAAAATTGATGAAAACTGACTTGACATATGGTTGAGGGGTCAGCTGGAGGGGAATGCTAAGGAGAAAACACCTACAAAGTAAGAGTAATGAAGTCAGAATGAAAGTCACTTTTTCCTTTCTTTATATCATGAATCTTTCCATTCCCAAACTGTGGGTGTATTCCACAGCAATAAAGAATAAGGGAGGAACCTTCAAAGAGTAGTGTTAGCAGAATGTGTGTGGGTACGTCTATGTAGCTATATATCTTGGATAGGCACATGCTTGGAACATGCCACCAATGCTGTCTTGGCTCTGATGAAATGCAGGAACACCAGATGGGCTCATGCACAGCATTGCAATGGAGATGCATGATGTTATCCATCTGGCAATGGTGACCACAGAAGCCAGTAGGCCAGCATCATTGCCCCAAAGGTCACAAAGTCTGTCAAATTCAGGTCCATGTTTCCGTCCAAGGTTCAATCTAAATAAAAGCGCAAGGCATCCTTGACATCCTAATTTTGCAAGACCTCCCTGATTGAGGAGGTGTAGGGAGGTGGAAAAAATATTGAGATAGTCTCCTTGTTGACTTGAAAATCCACAAAATACATGTGGAATGAAGGACGAGCAAGTATGGAGAATCACTCTGTCCTGATGGAATTCTGGTGTACAAAACTGTGTAAGCATAAAAAAATCATGCCCAAAGGAGGAATGCTGCAAATAGTCTAGACCACTGGCAATCGCTATGAGCAGCATTCCAGCCCATTTGTTTTCACCCACAGTGCCACTCAAAACAGCGGGCCGTCTTATATAAACAAGTACTGACCCTACTCCTCATGGGAACAGTCCATCCTGGACTGGTGGATGCTGCCACCTCCAGAAAGAAACACAATCAACTCCAGACCAGTTTCCACCTTATGAGGTCTAGTCAGTGAGGTATAACTTGGATCTTGTGGCAAAGCAAGCAAGGGGCTCGCGTCTGGGCATTCCCTCAGCCACTCAGGACATTACATCAAACACACAAGAGGTGATGGGAGGAATGCTTGAAAGTAGTCTAAACCACTGGTATTCCAACCCATCATTCCTGATGGATACTTCTACCTGCTGATTCCTTGTCTGTTGAATAACCCACAAGTCCTAATCAGACAGGATAAGGTACCCTAATAGAAATTGGAACAATAGAAGAACTCTGGTTATGTAACCCTGCTAAGTCAACTCGTCCGGGTTATAAAGTGACCCTCACCCACAAATCTCTCATAGCAGGCCTCATCATTGGGTTCCTTACACAGAATGATGGTACATCTGGGTGGGCTAAACCTTGTTCAGGGATCTCTTGATATTGTACAAATAGGGTATATGTTAAAATTGTCTAGTGTGTATCCTTACCTTACCATTTAATAAGGGTCAGCCAGAAAAGATTAAAAACACTTTAGTACTGTACCTAGATGCTGCAGGCTGTCTACAGTCCCCATGCCACTAATAAGGTCTACATGAGATGGCCATCAATAGTTGCCATTTTAGGTCAAGTGGCCTTCGTCAGGACCAGAATATCCCTAAACAATACTCATGCAATTCTGTTGTGAGTCACAATTTGTAGCTTTTTTTTTTTTAAACACACACATGCACACACTCATGCACACCTGTATATGATCTGCAGGAGACTCGCTGGTCATCCCTGGTAAGGGTACACAAAACCCCACAGGGTGCATTTAGGCTAAGAGTGCTGGTCTGTGGTTCGACCTAATTAGATGCCATCTGCTGACCCTGCAACTCCCTGTAAATAACCCCTTGGGTCAGACTTGATCTGGAAACTTCAAACTCTTTGATGTCGGAATAGACTGCTGGCATTGTGTGGGCACCAGAATTGACACCCGATGCGGTCACCGAAGCCATATAGCGCCCATTCAAGTACAACAATGCCAGATCCTTTTTTTCTGTGCCTTCGACATAGATCCAGAACTCTCTCTCTCTCACTCTCATGAGAGGTTTTGCATTTTGTCCTTAGACCTTGTAGGGACTTCAAAGGACAGATGTCCATCACGACCCACACTCAATCTGTCCCTGGTGCTTGGGGTCAGACCATGTAAGTTGTGCCACAGAATGAAATCAAAGGAAAAAAAGGAACGGGAGGTTAAACTGTTAATGGCATGGGTCCGTGACAAAGAGATATGTGTTACTTCAGGGCCTGGGTCTCACACTCCTCTGGCAAGAGAAACAAGCATTTGCAATGCAATAGGTCTCACAATTGCGAGATTTTGAGCTATTGGCATTGTAAATGACAATGCCTTTTATTTATGTGTTTAAAAAACCTGCAATAATAAAAGGCATTGTCATTTACAATACCAATAGGTCAAAGTTTCTAAAACACGAGACCTATTGCATTGCAAATGCTTGTTTTAATTCTCTTTGGTGAACAGTACCTCAGTATAACAGGGGCCTAAGAAGCAGACAGTATGAATAATTAAGGTTTGTTTTAGCTGGGGCAAGTTTAATAAGGGCTGTATCCAACCACTTATTAAAAGCACAAGCTGAAGATGAATTATATGTAGGTAAACTGAGAGGCGATTCCCGTAAGATGGAGGAAAGGGTGCTTGAATTGACTTTGACCCATGGTCTAAAGACATTGGTAACTGGGGCTGTCGTGCTCTTAATGGCTGTGGAAAAAGACTGGAAAAGTTACTACGAAACGACCCACCTAGAAAAGAGGGAAGAGGGTGTGTTCTCGGAATGGCACCCAAAAACAAAACAAAAAAACACCTGATCAAGAAGATGGTGTACTTTAGGAGTCAGGCCTTAAACAGTAGATGGCAGTCAAGAACTTTGGCTACTTTACAACAGCTAGCTGCCTCACAGTCAGTGGTGGAATTCAAAAGCAACTTAAGGTCCCCAAAGAGCAGTATAGACTTTATTATAAAGATTTAAGGATGCTATATGCCAATAAATTCAAGAGGTCATGTGTGAAATTTCCTATGAGGTTTGTACACTACAACTCCAGTAAGTAGAGATAAATCTTGGAGAGGGAATCATGCCCTCATGAGACAAGCAAAGGTTTAGATTGCATGGTACACTTACTGCAGTTGCGAGTAATAATAGCAAGGCATCAGCCTCACCATCACCATTCTGCCCTGCAAATCAATACCTTGCTGGAATGGCAGTTGCTACATCAGAGACTGTGACATTGAGAAGCCAAGTTTCTGTGAGGAGCAGGATGTGTTGATGTAATAAAACTCTAGATGTCCAGGTAATATTTGGAAAGGGACCAGCAAATAATTAGGTGTCTGTTGGGAGGATAATCTGAATTGGAGCGGTTGAAGGGTGGACGACTGACCAGTCAGGAGACTTACTGATAACAGTTGTGGGAGAGTAGCAGCAGTAGTAGGCAGATACAAGCCAAAGGACCCAAAATGTTAGATGGCGCAAAAGGTAAGAGATGGCTTTATCTACTGGCATGTATTTAAGTAATTCAGCCTGCGAATGGAGGTGTGCTCATCTCGGAGGGCCGATGGGACAGCATGCCTGGTTTGGTCAAGGCATAGACGGGCTTGCCTTTGGCCCGTCACTGGTGGGTCTGCGTAGCCTGGATATTTATTTAGGGAGCCACAGGGTTATGGACTTGGCCTAAAACACACTTTAGCGAGATGTAGAACCAGTGGAATAGACAAAAACTGTAACTGAAGCCCCCTCGCTCCAGCCGTGGCCCCTGTAGGCTTAAATGAAAGCAAAAAAATACCAAATCGGGACATCTATAAAAAGTGTGATAAATAGCATCCACTATGAGTTCAACTCTAAACATGTGCCATAATCTGAGGATTTTGGTGCTTTCCGCACCAAAAACCTGCTTGCCTTTTATTTACCAGGCCTTTTCCGCCACAAGTAAATTTCAACATGCTTTCCCAGGGATGTGGACTTCATTACACCCGGTAATTTTTGGGGGTTGTAAACTCCGATAAACGTGTCATTTTGACCCGTGTAAATAGGTATTTGCACAGGGGATCGATAATTACCACTGCACTCGTCATCAGGCCTCATTCACGTGAATGAAACGTTGCATGCTTTCAACACACTACAGATCAAGCAGTAACAACAGTAGATTTACGTGTAAAAAGATCTACTGATGACACCAAATGGCAAAGGAAGGGCTGATTTAGAGTAAACTCGCAAGAATTTGTTACTCTGTATAATTAAATAGTTTTTAAAGATGAAAATAGCTAAGAAGGCACTTATTTAACTGACAAAAACAGTCTTACACTAAAATATGCAGTGTCACTTGAACCCTTCCACACAGAAATATGTAGCATAACCAAATGTACTTAACTAGCATTTAGGGTTTGGGGGGGGGGGGGGTCTCGATTTTAAAACTCCAATAGGTAGGCAAGTCATCACCTCTAAAGCACTGTGGCCATGATAGTAGTGAAGAACCTATAAGTCTCAAGCCCTCTCATTCCCACATACGACAATTTTAAATCTACATGGACATCTGACAGCATTAATTAGCCACACAATGCAGCCCCAAACATAATGTTTTGTGGGTGTCCTAGCACACTGTTATTATGGGACTTGCAGTTTCAATAACAAAAATTATAATGTTCCAAACAAGCATGCTAAGTGGTGTAAGCTAAAAAGCAAGAAATAAATGGTGGCGTTACACATGACATGGACTCGCACGTAACATCCTTGACTACTACTGGCCGCCTACTGCAGAGCAGGGAACACCCCTCCTCGTGTTCATTCCATTTTCGTAGGTGCCCTGGCACACTATTATGGGACTTGCAGTTTAGCTATTAATATTATAATGTTTCAAAAAGACATGAAAAGTGATTTAGGCTAAAAAGCAATAATGAAATGGTGGGGTTACAAATGACATGGGCTCACATAGCAGCAGCCTTGTTACTGGTCGCATCCTGCAGAACAGGGAGCAGACCATCCTGTTCATTCCATTACAAGAAGTGCAAATGCTTAACATTGCGCTGCTCTTTCTGTGACTGAGCATAGATAACATGCTAAGTAATCCCTTAATCCTGTTCATACTCAATCGCCTTAGCCCCTACAATCACATTTCTCAAACTATACACACTTGACTTCGTGAATCGTTTCCACCTCATACCACTATTCCCACTATTCCCCGCTTGAATTACACACATCTCAAGAGGAAAAACCCATCCCCAAACAGTGCCCCCTTTTCAATGTTGTGCATCCACCTACAAAACCCACTCGTCCCCTGCAACGAACTTTCAAGCATTGCAATACACCCACTCCTAGTATTTGTTGTTTCCTTACCAGACTGCCATACGCCATAAATAGCACAACGTTTACACCCGACAACCAGTTGCTGTTCCCCGCCGCCATGACGCTGTGCTGGAACCCCAAACCTTCCAAACCCCCAACGCTTCCGAGCTCCCCAACTTACACCACCGCCCGGAAGAAGTCTTCATAACCCTCCTCACGTGACCAAATAAACGTGGAGAGAAGGAAGTGGAGGGTCAGTACGTCGGCAACCTGAATGGCAAATTAGAAGAACCGTAGAATGAATGACGGGGAAAGAGTACTACAGAAAACTTGCTACACGAACGAGGAGTCTGAAAAGTTAAAACGTCATCCATCATACAAAACACATTTTCGAAGCCAAAGTGCACAATTGACGTGTTCTTGATAAACACAATTTCAAGAAAATGATAGCTTTCGAGTGAATGGTGGAAGGGAAACAGGACACAACGTGAAGAGACGCAGCGCGCCTGCGCTGCAACGCTAGGCGAGTGGGCGGGGCCTAAGGGAGACAGGGCGGACACCAACCCCGCTTCCAAAGAAGCCGGACACAAAACCAACGACAATAGACCTCGCCAAGGCGAAGCAGCGCAGGCGCGCTGCAACGCAGGCGAGACCTAAAAAGCACATGAAACATAAGAAGCACTCATTGAAAGGTAGCCCCCTGGCTCCCACAGGATCTTGATCCTGGGAGCCACAGTTAGTCTTCATGGCACCATCGGATGTAGCTCCAAAAGCTAACTGACCCCCCCCCCCGACCCCCTTCCCCCTAGCGCCACCCTCGGAGCCAGCAATAGAACCTATTCTGCCCTGGCAGTTCCCCCATCCCAGACGTCACTGACGTTTTCTTCCCAACCGTCCTTGTGTCTACCATCCCTGAATGTAACACCGCCAGTGACGCTTCTGGATCCCCCTATGTCGAACCCGATATCAGAACACAGTTTGAGGAGATAGGCCAAAAGGTTCTTGGAGGAAGAGGAGTACTGATACCAAATGGCCCCATCTTATGGACAAACAATACACAGGCTCTTTGGCTTGGACTCGAAACGCATCAATCTATAAGGACTTGAAGGGGACCAGACCAGGCTCCCCAGATCAAATGGCTGAATTTGCAGGCATCAACTTGGCTAGTGGCTTGGACACCTCACCTGACATGGAGCTGGAGCTCCCTTCGGGGCCTCCACCTCCTGAAGTTGTGTCCTTCCTTACGGTGGTGAGGTATTGAAATTACTACTCCCCTCTGTTGACATTAAAGTTAATGTGAATACTGAGGTTCTCTTGCCTTCATCCCTAACCGTGAACGTTTGCTTCCCTTCAATGATACCATTTTGGAGCAAGTACTGACAGCAAGGGAGAAACCTGCTTCTGGACTGACAATAAATAGACTGACAATAAGGCACTATCAGCTGCCCCTGGGGACTCCCCTTCCCCCTTTCCAGTCCACACATCTGTCTCCAGAGAGCTTGGTCATACAAGCTTCTTGCTCTTTGAGACAGATGTTGGGGACGTTTCTGCCAGACAGAGAATCTAAATGCCTAGAAGCTTGGGGCAAGAAAGATTTCTCTCCAGGAAGTATAGCGTTAAACTCTTTGAATAGCACTTGCCTTGTGGCGAGATAAGTTCATGTCTTGTGGATCATGACCCAACTGGTTGTCCCTCATGTCCTAAATGACCTCAAGGATCATGTTTCTGAAGTCATTAAGGATGGTCATTAAATCAGGCCTGGATACTATTATGAGTCCTCTGCCGTGGTAGGCCAGCATCCTTGACCTCGCACATCTGGATTTTCCACAAAAGTGCAAGCCACTCTCATGGACCTTCCCTTTGACAGCCCCGCTTGTTTGAGATAAAAGCTGACTTAGCCCTAGAGAGGTTTAGGCTAGCAAAGCCACAGCTAGGTTCCTACGCCTTTAACAGCCTCAGTGGGACTACAGGCCTATTTCCCCGCTTTTGGGTCTTCTTGAGAGACTTTAGCTTTCATCAGTAGCAGTCCACTCAGCCACAGTCACAACAGCCCCAAAATCCTTTGGTCAGACAGTAGAGGGGCTGAGCACAGTCCATCCTGAACTTCCATGCCAGGTCCTCACGGAACTGGAACGCAAGCAACCCAAAACCGTTTTCGCCCTAGTTCAGGCTCTTCAGTTGGGTGCATTCGGTTCCAGTAGCACAGTGAGCATGGAACACACATCTGGAAGTACCTGTTGTACTTTGGGCATTGCACTGTAAACAAAAAAAGATAGGTGAGATGCTTGAATTAATCTCAGCCCCTGGTATAACTCGGGCACTGTTTTTCTGCCGACCATACCACCTCAGATTAGATCCAGCCATATGCAAATCAGTCTCAGTAGGAACAGTTCAGTCTAAACTGTCCAGCCAGGTTCTCTCTGAACTGGAATACAAGCAACCAAGACCAGTTTCACCATAGTTGGCCTACTGCAGTTATCTTAACTCTTAATAATAAATAGATCCGGTCCATAGCCTTGATCATTGTTTCGCCACTGTAGCTAACTCAGTCCTGCTGTACTGACCATAAGCTTTTGCAAAAGCCAAAAGTGCCATAAAAGCACTCGTTTTTCAGTGGAAGCACAGAATGTCTGAACAATCAAATGCTGTACTCAAGGCAACCAACATATGGGAGGAGGCAAAGCCCCTATCTCAGTAGTGCTACTTAAAGCTCTTTTTCTGTTGATCACATAAGCTCATGTGACAGCTGTGCTACCAAGCCAGATCGAAAAAGCACCAGGATTGACAGTGTTCTACACGATCCACCCAGAAGAGGCAGAATAGAGCCTTCTGAAAAGCGCAACTTGCCAAAACCACCAGTTATCAAGCAATCTATGGGGGCTGTCATCACTGGAAGTCAATTTGATAATGGTCAAATCAGTGATTACATTCCAATTTAAGTCTGTGACCGAACTTATTTAGGTTAAGCAAATGCTTCTCCAATTTTGAACAGTGTATATAAAGCATGCAGATATTACTCCCCCCCCCCCTTTTATATTGAGATAGGAGGGCACTCAACGTTTTCCGCTGGAAAATATATCAGAGCTAAAATTATACAAATGAACTGGGCTGGTGAATCGCAGAAAGAGGCAAATGCCAATTCGAGATGTGCTCCACGGACATTAGAAGTAAATGAAGCAAAAAAATTAAGAGCAAGGAACGACCCATTTTGTAAATATTTTTCTCTGTATTCCGTTACATGGAAGTAAGCATATGACTAGAGACTAACAGGCGTATCTGATATTTTAAACGACTTTAACTGTTTTTTTCTATATTTAAGGAGACTACAGAGTGGCGGATAAGATCTGGAGAGATGGGTCAGAATAAAGTTTGGCAAATCCGTAGAAGAGGCAAGGAAGTTCATTGCTCAAATGTGGTCGTTGCAATGAGCAGCATTACAAAAGAAAACACCCTGAGAGAAGCGCACATGTGCGGCCTCATTCCGGAAGAAGTACCAACAGCAGTAAATTTCCACTTTGCAGAGAATGCCCCTGTACCAGCTGGTGATTTTCGCTGTAATTTATTTACATATTAAAAATGGCAGAACGTATTACTTCCAGTACTAAAAATACAGGCTACTCCCTTTATTTCTTTTCAGCTTAACAAATGCCATAGGCAGGAAAACAACTGTCGGTCAGAAACTGGAGTGAATTGGGGGCAGCAACATGTAGCAGGCAGCAAAAAAAACGAAACAACCCTTCTGTCAATACCGGAGCCCTGGTCACCACATCAAATCGGTGCTTCTATACGCAACAGCTAGTTCTAGCCCTTTGAAAGACCAGCTCGCATGTTACCGTACTGAAGGAGGAAATTAACACCCTTTTTTAGGCAATATTACTACACGTAAGGTGGAATATTGATAGCGATGTGATTATAACTCGACATCATACATCTGACTGTAAATTTACCATCAGTAGATAATCAGAAGGGTGGAATTTTTCAGCTTAACAGCACTTTACAGTACTATACTGGACACAGATTCAACCCAGGCGGTCTGTATAATGGGAAGTATAAAGCACAGACCCACTTTTAGGTCACTTATCCCACACCTTAAAGAACCCTAGCTTGTGAGAAGAACAGAAACATTTGTCGACAATATATGTGGATTTCATTGTGGTTTTCTGAAACAAACTTTTGAGTGTGCCCACATTTACAAAAACTCTGTACTTGGAGACAAATTCAAGACAAGATACAAACAAATATGGTTTAGAAGTGAAGGCGCCTGCACAAAACTTACAGTCTCAAAAAAAATCTCCATCATACGTGTTCTTTTTTCTTCGACGCTGAGCCCTCGTTTCTTAGACTGCGACATAAAAAATAACATTACTTCAACTCCATTTTCTTTTAACAAGGTTATAATTGTATTGGAATCGCCTATTCAAAGAGAAATTGAAACAAAACTGTGACAGAATTTACTTAAGAATCAATATTCCAAAATGTCTGACATGAGGGATTCCATTCACGCGCACTGACTTGATTCCATCACCATATGCTAGCAGCTGAGCACAGGAACTCAGGAGCAAGATTACATCGTGAACATATCCAGACGAGCGCGCTGCACAGCAACCTAAATAAGCATATGCAAATGACGTAAGTTTGGCATTATGTATTATTTAGGAGCAGTTAAGCAGTAGTACTAAGGAAGTAGCACAGTATTTGATTTTGCGGCAGTTCTTTTTTGTTGCATTGCCTTCGGAGCAGCTCTGTAGTAGCGTAAGCAGGGTAGCATGGTCATCTGGGCACAAGCCGGGGTTGGGCGCTGGCATAGGGTTCATTTTGCAGAGAAGACGTCCCCCCACCCCTCCTCCTTAGACTAAAACTGAGGAAGGCTTGGAGGTCTCCCTTTCCCTGTGGGCCAAATGTTCTTGTCGTCGCCTTGCTCTTCTGCCCTCTGCATACGCTTGCAACGTGGCCTCAAGGGGTGTTACTAACTGCCAGGCACCATCCTCCATTAGTAGGAGGACGGCTGAGGGGATGCTAAGACAAGAGAACTCAACATCATTCTTCACTTAATGATGTGGAAATGTGTCATGTTTCAGGGTAGTTAAACGCAAAAGCAGGAAACAAAGACGGGAACATCAAATAATTAACCCTTGAAAGAACAAAAAATAAACACCAGCCGCTGTTTTATTTATTTAGTGAAAACTGATGAGTTTTCAAAAGTAACAATTACCAACCTCGTCCGTCTTCCTCGTCACAGTCACTAAGGAGCACCCGTGTTCCAGACACAGCATTTACCCATAAATTAAAACCCAATATGGCCGCCTGACAGGAAGTACCTGTCACCTGGCCTATAAGGGTGGGACCAACACAGGATACATCCTGTTTTTTTCTCTGTGTTCCTGCAGAACACCCATCATCTGAATGAGGACGGTAATTGTTTATCCGGTCTCGGTAATGTATGATTTACTGTTTTTCCGGGGTCTGCTCTAGCGTCCCCGTTTGCTTACAGCCGCCGCTCCACTCCTGTTTTTGTTTAACTGTATGTTTGGATTGGGGCGGCGGTTTTGTTTGGCATGTCGCTCCCGCGCTGAGCGATGGGGGCGGCTGCCTGTCCACTTTGCCCGGCATCTTTGAATGCATTTGCACCGCCGCTCCCGCGCTGAGCGTCTGGGGTGCGGCGGTGCTGGGTTGGTGGCGTTTTCCGCCTGCATGCGGTGTTTTTGACGCTCCTACGCTTGAGCGATCAGGTGCGTTTTTGTTTTACTGCCTCTGGGAGGCTGATATGTGCACAGTACTTCGGCGGTACTTGCGCTGGGCCGTGCTCTTTTGTCTCTTTCGGTGCCCTTGTTTCCGGTGTCGGAACTGCCGATCGATCGAGTCTCGGCTGCGCACTCATGTGCGACCCACTTGTTGCCTCCCAGTGATGAGGGGCTCTTTATCTGTGGCAAGCCAGAAAGTAGGAGCCTGCCTGTGCTGGGCGTCTTGTTGGCTTCCTGTGGGCACTATGCCGTAATTCCCCCGCAGGCGGCTGTACTGCTTGGAGCGGGGGCTGGGCTCCGGCTCCTCGGCATGTGTCCTGTGGATTGTGGTGAGCAGGCTTGCCCTCCCACATGCCCTTCTCTTTCGCTGCCTCTGTCCTGTCTCACAAATGGTGATCGTGGGGTGTTGGCAGCTCCTCCCAGGGTTCTGTTCCCTCATCGGCACCGATCCGTCGAGTGTCGGGCTCCACCCCGAGCCCTGCGCACACAGAAGCTTGCGTCGGTATCCACGGCGATCTGGCCCGGTTTTGCTCCCATACGGCTTCTCACCTGCCTGTATTTCCCATTATGGTGAAGGTTTCTCGCGGGGCAAGGGTTCGCTTCCTGCCAGTAAGGGGAGTGGATTCGGCCTAACGGCTAGGGCGATTGTCCTCCCCCTGGTGAACCGGGTTCGCGTCTCGGCACCGTCATCATCGTCCTGTGATTCTGGGCAAGTCACTTACACTCCCCGTGACATTGTATCCTATGTTGCTACGTTTTGCATGTACGGTCTCTGTCTCTTGCTACACGGGCTCTGTGTTCGAATCCTGGTGTCTCCATAGTTCGGGTTGGGATTGGTAATCACCGGACTGACTTGCTTGTCACTTTGTGCGGCGCGCGTTCCCCGGACGGGGTGTTTTTGCGCTCCTTGTACGCTGTTTTTCATGTGATTGTGTCATGTGGTTCCGATTCAAAGTGTCCCATGGTGGTACATGTTCATGCAGTGCCTTAAGTCGCATGTTTTGCAGCAGGCTTCGCTTCGTTGTGTCACCGTGGCCTTGTGGTTATGGCCTCTGCCTCTTCCCCTTGGTTTTGTGTTCGCTCCCTGGTGCTTCAGTGGTGGTGGCTTCATTACTGCGAGTTCCTTTGGTCCTGAGTTTTTGGTCCACGGATTCGGATTACCTCTCTCTCTGTATGGAGTCGGGTCTGGCGGTGTGGCCTTATGCATCCACTGTAGGGACCTGTGTTCGGCCTCTTGTTCACAGGTTCTATTCCCGGCGGGTCCACTCAGCCTTTCATCCATCTGAGGTCGATAAATTGAGTTCCATTGAGTTGGGTAGCACTCTACATCTGTTTTTCGGCACCTTGAGACACTTGGGTGATTCGTGCGCTTTACAGCACGCATGTTATGTTGGACGGGCCATTGGCCCCTCGGAGCTCTTACTCGTTGGTCCATCTTGAGCGTCTGGTGTCCCGGGCTCATGCGGGCGTCCCTTTGGTCATCCCCCGTCTTGTGCGGGGTTCCTCCCAGCCCCTTCGGGGGTGGGGTTGTGGCCGTGGCGCCCCTTCTATGCCGTCTCCTGGCTTCTGCCTTCTGGTGCTGCCCTTCCCGTTGCCTCTGCCACATCCTGCCTCTCTCACGGTGGGCGGCCGGTTTGGTTCTCACGCCTTCTCCGGCTCCTGGGTCCTTCGCCTGGTGGTAGATGCTTCCCGGGAAGGTGTTGGGTCTGGGTTGCTGCACTCTATATTTCAGGGTTTCGGGCCTGTCAGGGGTCTCTGCCCTTTCGTGGGTCTCTTGGCCGTGGTCTTCTATTTGCTTCCGGTCCAGTTGGTGTGTTGCAGCGGCTCCTGCCTCTTGATTCCTCTGGGGCCCTTCTGGCTCCTTGGCCCTTTGGTGCCTATTGCCGTACAACCCTGTAAATGCCTGCTCTCGTCTGTTCTCGGAGGTCTGCATGGTCGGGCCTGGTTTGTTCCTGGGTGAGTGCCCGCCGGGATGTGCCTGGTGCTGTGGGCTACCTGTGCATCCTCTCTTTCGGAGGTGTTGCGGTTCTTGCCCTGGGTCAGCTCCTCCTTTATGTATCCAAGGAGCTATAGCTCTATGATAAGTCTTGTGCCTCTGTTGGCACAGGCTCACACGGGTCAAGGGTTCGAATCCTGCCAATGCAGAAAATCCTCCCCTTTGGGTTGCCCTCTGTCCCTCGGGTGTTTCCTTCGGTCTTGGCTCCCCTGGGGGGTCTAATGCATGCTCCTGGGGTGCCTGGTTCTCCAAGGGGCTTTCGCTCATTGGTGAGTCTTGTGCCTCTGGTGGCATCGGCTCTCGCAGGACGCGGTTCGGTTCCTGCCAATGCTACTTCCTTCCCTGTCGACTGGTTGTTTCTTCCTCGTCTTCCTTTTGTCCTGGTGGTTGTGGCATTGCTGTGGCTTGGCCTGGACGTCTACTCCCTTCTCCTGTATCAGGGTTCTTGGTTCCCCGCGATTTGCTGGGTGTCCTCGTCTTGGGTGGTGCTGGCTGCTGTATTCGCTGCTCCTGTGCACTTTGGCCATCTCCTGACGACGTGTGGGGTTCCGGTCCGACCGGTCTCTATGTGACCCATGCCTACTTCGACCTTTTGGGGGGCGCTCGCTCTCCTCTTTTGATTCGGCGCGGTTGGGTCTTGTGCGGATGCTCTTTCTTTGCCAGGGAGGGTGGATGGGCGTGCGGTTCAGCTGGCTCGCCTTCTCCTTCTTCGGTTTCTCTTCAGGGTCCTGGCAGGGTGACTCAGGTGGCCCTGGTTGGTTCTCTTGCATCCCCTCAGGTGTCCCCTCCTCCTTCCTGGTGGTTGCTCCTCTGTGGTGGTTCCCGCTGTCCCTTTCTCCGCTCCGCTTTCCTCTCCTGTACTGGCGCTCTGCCGGTTGGCGTTGGGGGGTGTGGAATTGATGGCAGTGATGATGTGACCTGGTGTTTAAGGTCACAGTCCTTCCTCCACGGTTTATGTGTTCATATTCTGGTGTTTCCCTGGTTTGTATTTCCCGGTCAATGGCTCATGCACTGTTCCGACCAAGGTGCTGTAGCTCTATGGTGCGTCTTGTGTCTCTGGTAGCTCTGGCTCCCACTGCGCTAGGGTTCAATTCCTGCCACTGCTTTCGGAGTTTCACATTGTGGTACATGTTCTTCCCAGTATTTTCGGACGTACTGTACCCTTGGGGTCTGCGGCCGTCGCTGGCGGTTTTCTACTTCGCGGGGCTTCTCCCTGTTGCCTGTGAGAGGGTTCTGTGCTTGGGTTCCCTCAGAGCGGTTTGTGCTCCTCTGCTCTCCGCTGCCGGTGGTCCGCCATTGCGGCTATCCGGGGGTCCTCTCTCGTCTCCCTTGCGTCCTTGGCTTCTTGCCTTCTGCGCAATTTTTTTCTTGCGACGGCCTGTCGTTGCTTCACCTGTTCCCCCCTGGGGATCTTCCTTTGGTCCTTTTTGCTTTGCATTCTGGTTTGGGGGTGCTTGGCGTTTGCTTGTCATCCTCTTCTTGCGTTTCTTCCCTGCCTACCTGGGCCTTCGTCCTGGCCGGACCTTCTTCTCCTAAATGTCCTCGGCTGCCCCTCTTCGGGGTGGGGATACGGCTCCGTTCCCTGGTTTGCCTTGGACTCTGGTGATCTGCCTTGGCATACGGCCTCCCTTCGCCTGGTGGACTTTTCTTGTCACCCTTGGGGTTGCCCGGCGGGGCCGTCGTTCTACGAAGGCCTCTGTTCCCATTGGGTTCGGTCCGCTTCTCTTTGGCCTTCCTGCTTCCGGGGGTCTCTCTTCCCCCGGTCATTCAGGGTCGTTCCACTCGGTGTGTGTCTTCCTCCTGGGCTTCTTTGAAGGGGCCTCCTTGTTGGTACTTTGTGGTTCGGCGTCTGGGTCCTCCCCACGTGCCTTCTTCTCCCATTTTTTTTTGCCGATGGGAGTGGTTCTTCTGGGGATTTTGGCTCCGCCGTCCTTGCGGCTGTTCACTGGTTGTGCTTGTCTGCATTTTATTTTCCTTGGCATCCTGGATGTCTGTTTCTTTGTTCGTCCAGCGCTTGGGTATACGCTCCTTAGTGACTGACGAGGAAGACGGACGAGGTTGGTAATGACTCGGTTACTTACCGGTAATGTTCATTACTCCGAGTCATAGTCTTCCTCGTCACAGTCATGTTCCCTCCCGCCCGCCCTTGGTAGTAGTGGGGGGACGAACAAATTTATTGTCTTTTCTTTAGTTTCTGCTCTTGTATTTCAGGATGTTTCCTGTGTTGGTCCCACCCTTATAGGCCAGGTGACAGGTACTTCCTGTCAGGCGGCCATATTGGGTGAGGACCTTTTAATTTATGGGTAAATGCTGTGTCTGGAACACGGGGTGCTCCTTAGTGACTGTGAGGAGGAAGACTATGACTCGGAGTAATGAACATTACCGGTAAGTAACCGAGTCATTAACACCAATGTGTTTAACCACAGTATTACCCTCTGTTACAGGTTTCTAATTTGAGTGAACCTTTTATAAGCATGATGGCACACAGAAATGTGAAAGGAACATTTTATTGCATTTCACTTTTTATAAACCAATTGCATGGTTCCCTTGATAGCCGGAAAATATAAAAGCGATTTTTAAAAAGTAATATTAAAATAAAAATGTTCTTTTCACATTTCTATGTGTGATCTTGTTTATTTGTTGTTTTTAAGGCAATTGTGCAGTGAGGAGACCACTTCAGAGTGAAGTTAAAACAGAACATGATTACAACTTGCAATTTCCCATTTTTAATCTACTAATCACCTTTCATTTCATCCCTGATGTATATTTCATGAGTTCAAAATAATAACATTAATAGTGCACAGATTCTTAAGCAGATTCCTTAATTTGCATATGATAGTATGTTTTAAAATCAATGCATTACTTTTTAAACACAGGTTTGTTTATTGCCAAAAATATTCACCACTTTACATTTACAGACAGCAGCAAGTAGATTTTCATGTATTGTATTGTTATTTATATACTGCTTTCCTTCCGCTTGCGAGACCCAAAGCGCTTCTGGGTGGGCTGATTTTATTATTTGTATAGCACTTCATACCACTGGCAGGTCAGAAGAGATCGGATTTGCACAAGTCTTCCGGGCGCCCTTCTGAGTGCATGGTTGGAAGGGTGTACTGTGTGGTTTGGCCTATATGCAGGGCCTGTAGAATTATGCATCAAAGTGAAGTTTTATTATGTTTGTAGGTTCAAAAAATTATGCAATAAAAGGAACATTATGTGGCATAATGTAGTACATTCTGAAGAAGTATAATTTCTCTACTTCGTCATTTTAACACATATTGATACTGTCTGGGAACAGGAGTTATTATAGAAATTGGGGAGAGGATGTAGCCTTACGGCTAGAGCGGTCGACCTCGAAGCTGGGTGGTTCGAGTCTCGGCAACGACGCTCAACATCCTGTGATTCTGAGCAAATCACTTCATCTCCCCGTGCCTAACAAAAATTAATGTGTCCATCTGTAACGAAACTGATGCTCATGTAAAGCGCTCTGATACCCGATGTCTCGGGTCTAGTTCGCGCTATATAAAACTCTATAAAAAAAATAATAATAATAATTGAAAAGTGACCTAGTTAACTTTTACAAAGGCTCTATGACTGTTCGCCTTCATATTTTATGCACTTTTAGTAACTTTTGAACCATTTGTTGAAATCTGCACATTATGAAGCAAATGGCAGATTATGTGGAAAATCTGGTAAACGCATACATCTGAAAAAATACAGTGACTACAAAATTCCATTTGCCCTGCCTACATGCAGTACGAGGGGATGAGGTGCATTATGCTGCTGAAATGGCGCATTGTGTGAGATTAGGTGCAGTAAAACAAAAAAGGGTGGACAGTATCATATCCATCAAATGCTGTTGATGTAAATCACTGGGTTGACTAGGTGTACCCAAGTCCGCCCAGGGGCATCATAGACTCAAATTATTGGAGCACTGCTAAACCACCTATGGAGTAACTTAAGTGAGACCTACTGGTTCTACACATTTCGTTGTTGTTAGGCTATATAAAATGGCTTGAAGACATGTACCAGAAGAGTACAGAGTTTGTATGCAAAGTGAGTGCTTTTTGTATTTGTTAATTATTCTTGCTGTAATTGATGCTGTGTAGCCTGTATATAGCAATAAAAATAAATTTAAAAAATAGAACATGAGGGACAGAGGACCCTCGCACTGGAGTACAACATCCCCCTACGAGCAAGCGAGAACCAACCATCTCATTGGATGCATCATCAAACCACCAAAGGTTTACTGAGTTTTGTCCCTCCAGGAGTGACAGAAGACCATCTTAATGAAGGCACTGTTAAACCACCAATAGCAGGAAGCACTGGCAACACTGACTGAGCAAACCAGCATTGGCAAAGCCAAGAGCTATTGACTTTGCCAATGTGTTTTAGCCATGTTGTACACCAGCGTGGATGCTGTTCAGCATGGCTAAAGGTTAGTTGCATAAAGGAGAGTGTCGTTTAGTGGAGTAGAGTGAAATAAAGCGTCGTAGACTGGAGTGTCATTGAGTAGGGTGTCGTGGAGTGGTGTAGAGTCATAGAGTGGAGTGGCATGTGGTGGAGTAGAGTCAAAGTGGGGCAGAGTGGAGTAGAGCGGAATAGAGTGGCCTAGAGTGGAGTGGGGTATAATGGCACAGAATGGAGTAGCACTGAGTTAAGTAGAGTGTCAGAGTTGAGGGGCGTAGAGTGGAGGGACAGCAGAGTGGCGGGACCGTAGAGTGGAGTGGAATGCCACAGAGTGGAGTGCCGTGGAGTAGAGTGCCGTGGAGTAGAGTGCCGTGGAGTAGAGTGCCGTGGAGTAGAGTGCCGTGGAGTAGAGTGCCGTGGAGTGGTGTAGAGTGGAGTGGTGAGAGTGGAGTGGTGTAGAGTGGAGTGGAGTAAAGTGGAATGAAGTGTCGTAGAGTAGTGGCATAGAGTGTTTTGGAGTGTTGCGAAGTGTCGTAGAGTGGAGTGTCGTAGAGTGGAGTGTCAGAGAGTGAAGTAGAGTGGCCTTGGGTGAAGTGGCATGGAGTGTCTTGTGGTAGAGTGTTGTGTAGTACAGTGTAATAGAGTGGCGTAGAGTGGCATAGAGTGGAGTGGCGTAGAGTGGAGTATGAATGGTGAGTTAGCGCACTGCCATTACAGACAAAACATTTTCAATTGAAATGAACATTACTTTTACACATACAGTTTGACTGATAAACCTATACAGCGTACAAAGGAAAACAGCCATTACAACAATGCTTTAACCACACAGTACCTTTACCACGCACGCATTACAACGCATGCACTGTTACCACGCATAGCCAATACCACCCATCATTTTTACAATGCATATGCCTTTACCACGCATGCCTTTGCAACAAATTAACGTTGTAAGGGTATGAATGGTAGAGGAATATACGTTGCACTGGTGGTAAGGGCATATGGTGGTAAAGGCACCTGCGTGGTCAAGGCTATCTGCATCATCAGAGAAAACGGACAGACCCTTCCGCTTTCTCTTGATGACCCGTGCCGTGCCTCGCCTCAGAAGAGCTGCCTTGTCGTCCTGCAGAGGTAAGGAGGATTGGGCCTGGGGCGGGGGAGGGGGGGTTTAGGGCTTTCGAATGGGGGTGGTTTTTAAAAAACAAAATTCTTGGGGGTTGGGGGGCGGTTTTAGGAATCAGGGCAGGGGTGGGGTATTTTTAAAAAGGACTGCTGGGACCCGGGGGTGAGGGGGGCTCAGGTCAGGAGTCAGGTATATTTAAAAAGGACTTGGGGGGTACGCTAGGGTATATTTTTAGGACTCAGGGCAGGGTTTGGGTATTTTAACAAAGGCCGGGGGAGGGGAGGGCGGGGTGCCGGGCACTGGTTTCAGGGCAGGGTTCCTGCAAAGCTTTTTCATGCATATGCCTTTAACATACGTGCCTTTACAACGAAATTCGTTGTAAAGGCATGCGTGGCAAAGGCATATTCATTATAAAGAAAAGCGTTGCAAAGGTTAAGCATGTTGAAGGCATTCGCATTGTAAAGCATGCGTGGAAATGGAATGCGTTACAACGGAATGCGCTGTACTGTCATATATTTGCGCACAAACGACAATGTGTGGAAATGGCATCATCTAGTGGACTGATTTATTTGGATCATATTAAAATAAACTACACTATTACAAAAAATGTGCTTTGTGCTTTCCTAATTTTAATATATTCTGAAATATTTGAACAGTTCATTTAAAGACATTTACATTTTGTTGTGTTTTAGAAAAAAGCTTTTCTTTTCCAGTACCTGGCAAGATTGTCATATAAATCTTCTCACTTTGAAGTCAGAAAAAGAAATGTAAACACCAAGCTTCCTCGGAAGATAGAGCCTGACATTTGACCTCTGTCTTTGAACCCACAGCAAATGTGACAAGATAAGAACAAAATGTAAAAGGCCAGTTTACAGAAAGCAAGGTCTCATGCAAGAATACAACAAGGTCTGTTGAATAAGCTTTGCTCCACAGGAGAGACAAAGACATGCTGGACAGCCTAAAACAAATAAAGCCAGCAAATAGGAATCCAGAAAATGCAAGTTACAAACCAGAAATCCAATGGTAAGCAGTGATTGGAATGTATTGCTGGGAAGCTGTCAGAACGCTCACAATAAGTCTTTTCACAATCCAGACATGTCTGGTAAGCTTCGACCTACAAAGGAGTATTGTTAGGTAAGAGTGAAATACTATCTGGGATCACCTAAGAGTGACGAAGGCCCATCCCTTGAAGTGTTCTTAAGCACCGAATGAATACTATATAGTAAAAGGAAGTGACAAATAGCCGAGTGTAAGCTGGTGCATAAGTTTGAAGAGCCTATATGTAATAACATGTAAGTTTAGCTTTCAAAATCTAAAGATATGGACCGACACATGGAATTCTTCAAATACACAACAGATGGTTAGCTGCTCTCCAAAATACAATAAACATAATAGTGCGGTATATATCTAAAAATGCAGGAGAGATTTGTCAGACAGACATTTACTCATAGTGAGAAAGTTTTCTGTCCTCTTAAGATGCTCTTATGTGACGAGGAGGAAAACCTATGCTGAATGTATCCAAACCAGAATGAGAAGTTTGGGGCCTCCAAGACGCTTCAAAAAGCAAGAATTCAGTTTACCATGGGACAAAAGACTTTGACTCAGATGTGCTAGACAACCAACACGCAATGAGCAATGACAATGCCAACAGGTCTGAGGTGCGAATGAAAGGTTTGTCACTGATGCAAGATAAATTAAAAAAATAGAAGTGGAATGAAGAAAACGTGCTGCCATCTAAACACAGCTGGCTTATGCTTGCAATTGTGCAGAAGGACTGTACACAGCCTATGTAGGAAAGTAGGATCTGCTTCTTATGGTTACCCCCACTTTTTGCCTGATGTTGCACTGTTTTGACTAGTCTGACTGGGATCCTGCTAATCAGGACCCCAGTTTATCTGCTTTCTCCTTTAAATTGTTATGTATGTACTTGGGTACACTCCAGATTGGAAATTGGGGTACCCTTATAAGTCCCTAGTATATGGTACCCATGTACCCAGGGCATAGGTACCCCAGAGGCCTCCCATGGGCTGAAGCATGTATTATGCCACCCATGAGAGGCCAGTCAAAATGGAACTACAGGTCTGCTACTGCAACCTGTGTAAGCTGGTGCTTGTACCACTTACTTTAGATATAGGTTCACTATATCTATAGGTCACTACACTTAAAACTTGTAAGTCACCCCTATAGCGGGCCTTAACAATCCTGAAGGCAGGGTGCTGGGTTTTATGTGAGAGGGTGCCCCTGCATGAGCAGAGCCCCTCTGCAGCCTTCGGAGACCATTCTCCCATTCTCCACTCAGCCAGACATATAGGTAGAGGTGCATTATAACCTCGCGGAAATTCCATCTCGAAAAAGGCTGCATAGAAACATATCGTGTTTGGTATCAAACACCTTGGAATCATACCTCCACACCGATAACCGGTGTGGGAGGTATGATTCCACCCTTATGAAGCGAGCTTCGTGGGGTCACTGGTCTATCCGGTGCCAGCCTTCTCGACCCGGTCAGCACAAAATGGATGCTGCCGACCAGAGACATATTTCTGCCCTCCTGCTGCTGAGCCAAGCTCGAGCAGAGGAAGGCAGCACAATAGGCATCCTGTCACAGGGAGGTGTGACCACCTCCCAGACAGGATTTAGTGTATTGGGGCTGGGTGGGTGCACTTTGAGAGTGCCTGAAAGTCTGCACTGCGGGCACATTTGGTGTCCCTGTGCATAGTCCAGCTCAAACCAGTTCTGGGAGCCATTGGCTCCTGCTCTGGCGCAAAACTGGACAAAGGACATGGGTGTAACCACCCCTCAGTCCTGACCCTCCCCTAGGAGGGTCCCGCGAATCTGTCCAACCCTCTCCCGTGGGTACAAAAGGACTTACCTGACTGTAAGACTTTATATTTTACGTGGACAAGATTCTACAAGAAGAAACCACTGACCTTCGACCGTCTGGACACACTGGACTCCGACTGGGCACGATTTCATCTCCCTCTCCGTCCAAAGCTTTGTCTGTGCCCTTGCTCCATACAGGCTCCGTGCAGGACCTGTGGTGCACTAAGGACAACTGAAAAATCTCCCTTGGGGTGAAGGAGTCACTCCCCTGCATTCGCAGGCACCTCAACGCAACTGACCGGTCTGCTGCTCCTGAGCTCCTGCAAACTCCGAAGATTTCAGCAACACAGGAGGTGGGTTACGAAGGTCCCTGAGGTTGATCTGCCCTCTCAGCAAGTTTGAGGCCAGTATCCCTCGTGGGGACTGTATAACCCGAACCCCTGTGCACCGCGTCTATTTGCAAGTGCATATGCTTGTTGACGATTCCCGAGCTTGTGCATTGGACTCCGTGTAGTCCTGACCCTGAGCAGTATTTGCACCAAAGAACTCCGGCCTCCTCGCACCGAGTGCTCCGTGGGCTGGTACTTTGTCATCTTGCTCGAGGTCCCCTCGCGACTCCTGGTCATTCGGCCTGTGGGTCCCCCTGAGGGTCATCTTGAATTCTGTTGGGCTTTCCTGGTTGCTCCAGACGTGCCCTGACACCCCATTGCTTGGTGAGTCCCCTGGACCTTGCTGGTCCACACCGTAACCTGCTTGACCTTCCTCCGTGGGTTGCTTTTGCCAAGGCTTGTTAGTGCTCCAGCCAGACACCGACCCCTCAGCACTCGACATCCTTCGTAGGACAGCTCGCATCTGGCTCCTGGTCGTCCTCAACGTCTCCTGGTCCTCGTGGCTGCAGAGTCAAGTATCCCTTCTTCGCACCTGAAGCACCCGACATCGGTGGGCGCTCGTCTCCCGAGCCCCTGGCCACTCTGAAGTGACCCATACTCTGTCCCCTCTGCTTTCAGGTTCCTTCCTTCCAGAATCCAGGCTTGGATTCCACCGGACCCTTTTCACCTCCACGGCAGCAGTACTTCTTCGCAGCCCTCCATTGAGAATGATGGCGGTTTCCGACACCACTCCAGGCCTATGCACCCGGCTCCTCTGGGATAGGTAACTCGGGTACTAAGGTATCCACGGGTGGGGTGGCTCTCCAACCTCTTACGGTCCAAAGGGTTTCCTTGAAGTCCTCCTAGAAGGGTCCTTAAACTGTAAAATTGCAACTGCGACTTCCCCATAGAATTGTACGGAGCCCGCGGTCGTGTTAGCGCACTGCACCCGTCCTCCGTGGGGTCCCTAGCTACTCACCTTGGGTGGTTCCTTGGGGTCTCAGCGTCTCTACGTCCTCCAGACCTTGTCTTGACCCGAGTCGTGGTTGTTATATCACTATTTTAGTATATGGTTTGGTCTCCCCCGGGAGCCCACTGTGTATTGTGCTAATTACAACTGTTCTATTGATCTCGTATTGTGTGCTTTATGTTCTATCCTCGGGTAGAGGATACTAGAGTGTGTTTTATTAATAAATACATATTTTTATATAACTACTGTGTGGTTCTCCTTTCATTTAGTTAATGCAGGAGGTGATATTCTGGTAAAACAAGCTGCTTTACATTCCTTCAAGACTAAGCCTGAAGGCTGCTCTTCACAGCTACCACTAGGATAGCTTTCTAAAGGTTATCTTTGACCTCATCCATCATAAGGGTCGTTTGGACTGGTGCAAGATGCCCACTTTAGGCACAGGCAGTTCGGGCTGGACTGTTCCCATGAGGCACAGGGTCAGACTGATTTGCATATGGCCATGTCTGAACTGGGGTGGTGGAGTGAGCTAAAGAATGATGATGGATTAAACCCAGATCAGTTGACTGGGGGTGAGTGTTTGATTTGCTCTAACGCTCCGTCCATCATCCCCTTTGGTATCGCTTTGTTCGCCCTAAGTTGGTAGGGTATGCCCAGACGTGGGTCCCTTGCTCACTTTGCCACTGGATTCAAGATAGCCTGGCTGATGAGGGTTTGAACCCGAAACCGGTCCCAGGATGCTTGTTTCCGGTCCAGGGAAGACATGGCTTGGCAGTTCGGGCTGGACTGTTCCCATGAGGCACAGGGTCAGACTGATTTGCATATGGCCATGTCTGAACTGGGGTGGTGGAGTGAGCTAAAGAATGATGATGGATTAAACCCAGATCAGTTGACTGGGGGTGAGTGTTTGATTTGCTCTAACACTCCGTCCATCATCCCCTTTGGTATCGCACTTTAATTAATGGACAGCATATACCAGGCCAACTTCTCACATTGGTGTGCAGCGGTTGGGATTCAAACCTGCATTGTTTTACCAGATAAATCTCTTTGTATTGATTAACTGAAAACCACTAAAGTATTAGGCACATATAATACTTAAAGTTTAGAATAAGTAAGTTCTACTGAACTTAGGGTTGGGTATGTTAAGGGTCTAGCACACCCTTTCTCCAACCTAACAGAGTTTAGTTCCCACTAGGTTAGGTAGGTGCATACACCACACCACACTTAGTTATGTCTTCTAAAGGGGAAGCCAGTGGCTCTCTGCCTTCTAGGTACAATGGTCTTTCATTCCAAGAATTGAAAGCCATGTGTGTTTCTAGGAAGCTGAAGACAGGGAGAAATGCCAACACCCAACGTCTCATTGAGGTGTTACTCTTAGATGACCTTATGAAGACCCCAGGGTCCGATGAGGTAGAAAGAGTGGGTGGGGCAGGGAATGAGGACAGGCCAGGAGGTGAAACCTTTTTTGACTTAGACTCAAACCCTGGCCAGGAGGATCAAGATGATTCCCACCTGGACAACTCAGATCTTCAGGAAGAGGGTAGAGAAGGCCTCAATGGCCCTCTCTTTACTCCTCCTGGAAGAGTGCAGAGTTTACCTAGGAGATCCAGATCTCCCTCTGCAGAATCGTACCATTCAGGACAGTCTGCAGGGACCTCCATATCTCATAAGAGAGATAACTCTTGTGACAGACAGTGCCAATTTCTAGAGCTTGAGAAAGTCAGGCTTAGGCTCAGGCAAGAGCAATTGGCCCTAGATAAGGAATACCTGGAACTCCAGAAGGCAATGAAAAGATTGGGACTAGAGTCCCATGGTGGCAGCAACAGTGTCCCTAGAAGTAAGGAATATACTTATGAACATAGGAACCTGAGCAAGATAGTCCCTCCCTACCATGGTGGGGATGACATCCACAAATGGATAACTGCTTTGGAGAGGGCCTGTAAAGTACAGAGGGTCCCTCAAGAGCAGTGGCAGCTATCTTGTGGCTCTCCTTTGCTGACAAAGGTAGAGATAAGCTCCTCACTGTTAGAGAAGAGGATGCTGACAACTATTCAGTCCTGAAGAGTGCTCTCATTGATGGGTTTGGCTTAACCACTGAACAGTACAGGATTAAGTTCAGAGACACCCAGAAAACACAGACTCAGGACTGGGTAGACTTTGTAGATTGTGCTACTAAGGCTCTGGAAGGCTGGTTACTTGGCAGCAAAGTGCATGATTTCAAGGGATTGTACAATTTGATTATGAGGGAGCAGATCCTTAATAATTGCCAAAATCAGTTGTTGCATCAGTACCTGGTTGACTCTGATCTGACTTCTCCCCAAGAATTGGGAAAGAAGGCAGATAGATGGGTCAGAACCAGGGTGAAGCAGAAAAACCAGACCACAGGTGGTGACCAGAAGAAGCAAGATGCTAAACCTTCAGATAAGGGTGGGGAAAAGGGTAAAGACCAGAAGTCGTCATAAGGGCCCCAAAACCTGCATCTGGGGGAAGTCACAGTCTAACAAAGGTAAAGGCAAAAAGAAACCTTGGTGCTTCCGGTGTAAGGAGAAAACACATTGGACAAGAGATGCCAATTGTTCAAGGGCCAAGGATCCTCCTACCACCACCACTGCCCCTAAGGCAACTGTTCCCCCTAGTTCAGCTCCAAGTGGTGGTACAGGGAACAAGGGTATAGTAGGGTTAACCTTGGGATCTGAGATGGGTTCTGGCCTAGTCAGAACTCCAGCTCAGGCTGTACTTGTCTGTGATGGAGGCATAGATATTGCCTCCTTATTTGTGAGCCCCAGTAACCTGGGCAAATACAGACAACAGCCTTTGATTAATGGTAAGGAGGCCATGGCATATAGGGACACAGGAGCTTGTGCCACTATGGTGACAAAAGATCTTGTGGACCCTGACCAGATCATTCTTGGTGAAATGTACCAAGTGACCAATGCTAACAATGTCAGGACAGACCATTCCTTGGCAGTTGTTAATTTCAGCTGGGGAGGGGTAACTGGCCCTAAGAAGGTTGTGGTTAGCTCAGACCTCCCTGTGGAATGCTTGTTGGGCAATGATTTGGAAACTTCAGCCTGGGCTGAAGTGGAACTCAGGACACATGCAGCTATGTTGGGCATCTCTGCAGATGTGTTTGCTGTGAATAGGTCACAGGCCAAACTGTCTTCAACTGAACCAGCCCTGGATCCTGGAAAAATGGACCAGGTGCCTTCCAAGAGAAGGAGCAGTAGGGGTAAGGCAGTGTCTTCCCCCCTGCCTCAGAGTGAGGACCAGTCCACTGAGGGGGATGATCCCAGTCCCTGTGAAGGAACTGTCTCAGAGGAACTTAAACCTTCCCAGGTTGAGTTCTTGGGGACAGGGGGCCCTTCCAGGGCAGAGCTGAGTCAGGAGCAGCAAAACTGCCCCTCTCTTGAACCCCTCAGGTAGCAAGCTGCTGCTGAGAGTGCCAGTGGGTCCCACAGGATCTACTGGGATGAAGGACTCCTTTGCTCAGAGGGTAGAGACCCCAAGCCTGGTGCCACCAGGAGGTTGGTCATACCTCTGAAGTTTAGGGGTTTCCTATTGACACTGGCACATGATATCCCTTTAGCAGGACACCTAGGCCAAAGCGAGACTTGGGACAGGCTTGTCCCTCACTTTCATCGGCCTCACATGTCAGAGGACACAAAGGAGTTTTGTCGCTCCTGTACCACCTGTCAAGCCAGTGGTAAGTCAGGTGGTACCACAAAGGACCCCTAATACCACTACCTGTGGTGGGGGTTCCCTTTGAGAGGGTTGGGATTGACATAATTGGTCCCATGGACCCTCCAACTGCATCTGGACACAGATCTATTCTGGTGGTGGTGGACCATGCCACTAGGTACCCAGAGGCAATACCCCTTAGAACCACCACAGCTCCTGTGGTGGCCAGGGCCCTCCTGGGATTTTTTTCCAGAGTGGGTTTCCCTAAGGAGATCTTAACTGACAGAGGTGCAAACTTCATGTCTAGGTACATCACTGCAATGTGGAAGGAATGTGGAGTAAATTACAAATTTACCACACCCTATCACCCACAATGCAATGGGTTAGTTGAGAGATTCAACAAAACCCTGAAGGGCATGATCATGGGCCTCCCAGAAAAGCTTAGGCGAAAATGGGATGTCCTGTTGCCCTGCCTTCTCTTCGCCTACAGAGAGGTCCCACAGAAGGGGGTTGGCTACAGCCCTTTTGAACTTCTGTTTGGGCATCCAGTTAGGGGTCCCTTGTGTTTAGTGAAGGAGGGATGGGAGTTACCTCTCAAACCACCTAAGCAAGACATAGTGGACTATGTACTTGGTCTCCGCACCAGGATGGCTGAGTACATGAAGAAGGCAAGTAAAAACCTTGAGGCAAGCCAAGAATTACAGAAAGCCTGGCATGACCAAAAGGCTGTACTGACTGTGTATCAGCCAGGACAGAAGGTATGGGTGTTGGAGCCTGTGGCCGCAGCAGCTCTCCAGGACAAGTGGAGTGGACCCCATACAATTCTTGAGCAGAAGGGAGAGGTCACCTACCTGGTGGACCTTGGGACTCCCAGGAGCTCCCTCAGGGTGCTCCATGTGAACAGGCTCAAGCCATATGTGGACAGGGCAGACATGGGCTTGCTCATGGCTACTGATGAGGGACAGGAGGAAGAGAGTGACCCACTCCCTGACCTCGTCTCACAGAACCCTGATGATGGCTCAGTTGATGGTGTAGCCTTGGCAGGCAGCCTTACTGAGCAACAGCAGACTGATTGCAGGAAGGTCCTCAATCAGTACAGACATATGTTTTTCCTGACTCCTAGTCAGACCACTTGGTGTACCCATGAAGTGGACACAGGTGAGAGTCTGCCTGTTAAAAACAAGATTTACAGGCAACCCGACCATGTCAGGGACTGCATCAGGACTGAGGTCCAAAAGATGCTGGAACTGGGTGTGATTGAACCCTCAGATAGCCCTTGGGCTAGTCCAGCGGTCCTGGTACCCAAACCTCATACCCAGGGTGTTAAGAGAGAAATGAGGTTTTGTGTGGACTACAGGGGGCTCAATGCAGTCACTAGGACTGATGCTCACCCTATTCCAAGGGCAGATGAGCTCATTGATACTTTGGCCTAAGCCAAATTCTTGAGCACATTTGACCTCACTGCTGGATATTGGCAAATCAGACTAGCTGAGGATGCCAAACCTAAAACAGCATTTTCAACCCCTAGTGGGCATTATCAATTTATTGTGATGCCCTTTGGCTTGAAAAATGCACCTGCCACATTTCAAAGGTTGGTGAATAAAGTTCTCACAGGCCTAGAAGTCTACAGTGCAGCTTATCTTGATGATATTGCTGTCTTTAGTTCCACCTGGGAGGATCACCTGGTCCGCCTGAGAAATGTTCTGGAGGCCCTGCAGAAAGCAGGCCTCACTATTAAGGCCACTAAGTGCCAGATAGGGCAGAATAAGGTTGTGTACCTGGGCCACCTTGTGGGTGGAGGCCAGGTTCAACCATTGCAGAGCAAAATCCAGACCATCATGGACTGGGTTGCTCCAACTACCCAGACTCAGGTCAGAGCATTTTTGGGCCTGACTGGGTATTACAGGAGGTTTGTTAAGGGATATGGATCTATAGTGACCGCCTTAAATGATCTGACCTCTAAAAAATGCCTAAGAAAGTTCGGTGGACAGTTAGCTGTCAAAAGGCATTTGATGACTTGAAGCAGACCATGTGCACTGCTCCCATTCTGCAGAGTTCTGACTATTCCAAACAATTCATTGTTCAAACTAATGCATCTCAGTTGGGGGTAGGGGCTGTGTTATCACAACTGAATGAAGAGGGTCAGGATCAGCCAGTAGCTTTCATAAGCAGAAGGCTGACCCCCAGAGAGAAACGTTGGTCAGCTATTGAGAGGGAAGCCTTTGCTGTGGTTTGGGCTCTGAAGAAGCTGACGCCATACTTGTTTGGCACTCACTTCATTGTTCAGACAGACCATAAGCTCCTCTTATAGCTAAAACAGATGAAGGGAGAAAACCCCAAACTTTTGAGGTGGTCCATTTCTCTACAGGGGATGGACTATACAGTGGAACATAGACCTGGGAGTAACCATGCCAATGCAGATGGACTTTCCAGATATTTCCGCTTAGAAAATGAAGACTCAACTGGGCAAGGTTAGTCTCATGTCCTTTCCTTTGGGGGGGGGGGGTTGTGTAGGAAAGTAGGATCTGCATCTTATGGTTACCCCCACTTTTTGCTTGATGTTCCACTGTTTTGCCTAGTCTGACTGGGATCCTGCTAATCAGGACCCCAGTTTATCTGCTTTCTCCTTTAAATTGTTATGCATGTACTTGGGTACACTCCAGATTGGATACTGCGGTACCCTTGTAAGTCCTTAGTATATGGTACCCATGTACCCAGGGCACATGTACCCCAAAGGCCTCCCATGGGCTGAAGCATATATTATGCCACCCATGAGAGGCCAGACAAAATGGAACTACAGGTCTGCTACTGCAACCTATGTAAGCTGGTGCTTGCACCACTTACTTTAGATATAGGTTCACTATATCTATAGGTCACTACACTTAAAACTTATAAGTCACCCCTATAGCGGGCCTTAACAATCCTGAAGGCAGGGTGCTGGGTTTTATGTGAGAGGGTGCCCCTGCATGAGCAGAGCCCCTCTGCAGCCTTCAGAGACCATCCTCCCGGGTTGTCTGTGACTCAGCCAGACATATAGGTAGAGGTGCATTATAACCTCGCGGTAAATGCTATCTCGAAAACGGCTGCATAGAAACATATCGTGTTTGGTATCAAACACCTTGGAATCATACCTCCACACTGATAACCGGTGTGAGAGGTATGATTCCACCCTTCTGAAGCGAGCTTCGTGGGGTCACTGGTCTATCCGGTGCCAGCCTTCTCGACCCGGTCAGCACAAAATGGATGCTGGTGACCAGAGACACATTTCTGCGCTCCTGCTGCCGAGCCAAGCTCGAGCAGAGGAAGGCAGCACAATAGGCATCCTGTCACGGGGAGGTGTGACCACCTCCCAGACAGGATTTAGTGGTATTGGGGCTGGGTGGGTGCACTCTGAGAGTGCCTGAAAGTCTGCACTGGGGGCACATTTGGTGTCCCTGTGCATAGTCCAGCTCAAACCAGTTCTGGGAGCCATTGGCTCCTGCTCTGGCACGAAACTGGACAAAGGACATGGGTGTAACCACCCCTCAGTCCTGACCCTCCCCTAGGAGGGTCCCCCGAATCTGTCCAACCCTCTACCGTGGGTACAAAAGGGCTTACCTGGCTGTAAGACTTTAGATTTTACGTGGACAAGATTCTACAAGAAGAAACCACTGACCTTCGACCGTCTAGACACACTGGACTCCGCTGGACTTCGACTGGGCACGACTTCGTCTCCCTCTCCGTCCAAAGCTGTGTCTGTGCCCTTGCTCCATACAGGCTCCATGCAGGACCTGTGGTGCACTAAGGACAACTAAAGAATCTCCCTTGGGGTGAAGGAGTCACTCCCCTGCATTCGCAGGCACCTCAACGCAACTGACCAGTCTGCTGCTCCTGAGCTCCTGCGGACTCCGAAGATTTCAGCAACACAGGAGGTGGGTTACGAAGGTCCCTGAGGTTGATCTGCCCTCTCAGCAAGTTTGAGGCAAGTATCCCTCGTGGGGACTGTATAACCCGAACCCCTGTGCACCGCATCTATTTGCAAGTGCATATGCTTGTTGACGATTCCCGAGCTTGTGCATTGGACTCTGTGTAGTCCTGACCCTGAGCAGTATTTGCACCAAAGAACTCTGGCCTCCTCACACCGAGTGCTCTGTGGGCTGGTACTTTGTGATCTTGCTCGAGGTCCCCACGCGACTCCTGGTCATTCGGCCTGTGGGTCCCCCTGAGACTCATCTTTAATTCTGTTGGGCTTTCCTGGTTGCTCCAGACGTGCCCTGACACCCCATTGCTTGGTGAGTCCCCTGGGCCTTGCTGGTCCACACCGTAACCTGCTTGACCTTCCTGCATGGGTTGCTTTTGCCAAGGCTTGTTGATGCTCCAGCCGTACACCGACCCCTCAGCACTCGACATCCTTCGTGGGACAGCTCGCATCTGGGTCCTGGTCGTCCTCGACGTCTCCTGGTCCTCGTGGCTGCAGAGTCAAGCATTCCTTCTTCGCACCTGAAGCACCTGACATTGGTGGGCGTTCGTCTCCCGAGCCCCTGGCCACTCTGAAGTGACCCAGACTCTGTCCCCTCTGCTTTCAGGTTCCTTCCTTCCAGAATCCAGGCTTGGATTCCACTGGACCCTTTTCACCTCCACGGCAGCAGTACTTCTTCGCAGCCCTCCATTGAGAACGACGGCGGTTTCCGACACCACTCCAGGCCTATGCACCCGGCTCCTCTGGGATAGGTAACTCGGGTACTACAGTATCCACGGGTGGGGTGGCTTTCCAACCTCTAAAGTTCCAAAGGGTTTCCTCGAAGTCCTCCTAGAAGGGTCCTTAAACTGTAAAATTGCAACAGCGACTTCCCCATAGAATTGTACGGAGCCCGCGGTCGTGTTAGCACACTGCACCCGTCCTCCATGGGGTCCCTAGCTACTCACCTTGGGGTCCCAGCGACTCTACGTGCTCCAGATCTTGTCTTGACCCGTGTTGTGGTTGTTATAGCACTATTTTAGTATTTGGTTTGGTCTCCCTGGGAGCCCACTGTGTATTGTGCTACTTACAACTGTTCTATTGATCTCGTATTGTGTGCTTTATGTTCTATCCTCGGGTAGAGGATACTAGAGAGAATTATATTAATAAATACATATGTTTATATAACTACTGTGTGGTTCTCCTTTCATTTAGTTAATGCAGGAGGTGATATTCTGGTAAAACAAGCTGCTTTACATTCCTTCAAGACTAAGCCTGAAGGTTGCTCTCCACAGCTACCACTAGGATAGCTTTCTAAAGGTTATCTTTGACCTCATACATCATAAGGGTTGTTTGGACTGGTTCAAGGTGCCCACTTTAATTAGTGGACAGCATATACCAGCCAACTTCTCACAGCCTATAGTTGTTTTAAACTTCCAGCACGACTGCACGATTAGAATGAAGGAGCTGGCCATTTCTGAATGGTAAAACAATAGACTATTTAATGGGCATTTATTCAGCGCGCAGCTACCTCCAACTATTGACTACACCATTCCATAACGGTCTTCTGATTTAAAGGAATTGGCCATGTGGGTTGTTGTGCATTGCAGATGAAATGAGTGGCAACCAAGTGATCCGTTAGCACTGCCGAGAGTTGTAGTATTGTCTTAATAAAAACTAAAGTAAAGAGGAGAAGCAAAGCTATGAAAGGGGAACTATAGAAGGAGAAGACTGAAAACCAAAGGACTGTTCAACCAACCTTGACACTGAAGCACATTATATTTTAGGTGGATGTGCACATGCACACAAATTGCCATCATTCACAGGCCAAGAGAGCCAATGACTGATGTGGACTGAATCATTACCCCAGGCACTTCACTGTCACGGATGGAAGCAGAATATAAATGACACTCCGACAGACCAATGGCAGAGGATCAACTGCTTTTATCCTATGTAAAACCTTATAAACCTGTATCTACAGCCACACTGGCCAGAAGGGTACGTATGATTATGAGCTAACTGGTGTGGACCTTTCCAGGTTTGGAGTCCATTCTTCAAGAGGAGCGATGACTAGTAAGATTTTTGGGTACATGGTTCCCTACCTGAAATACTTAAAACAGCAGACTGGTGAAATGTAAATACTTTTGCAAAATTTTATTTGAGACCAGTGGAGCATGTTAGTAATGTAGCTTTGTATGGCTTTAAACGTGCATAATGGTAGCTTCCGGTCTTGTAATGAAATGGCGATTCTCCAATTAACATGTATAGAAAATCTTGATTTCATTAAAGACAATGGAGGCTAAAATTATACCACCCTCACCCTTTAGGAGAGTTACTAAGACGTTGAGTACCTAAATATGGTGTATTTCATGAATATATCTGTGAAAGTCTTTAAAGAAAATCTATCTCTCTAGAGCATCTAGTTTATAGCTTAGGAGGTTACAGTTTGGATTACATTTATTGTGAGGTTTATTTCCATTCTTTTAGATAATGCTTCATAAGTCCATGAAGTGGCTGGTTTCCTGTATTGTCGCATCCTAAAGAGGGCTGCATGTTGGGGCAGCAATAAAAGGTTATTGCAGAATGTAAGCCTCCGTTGTCTTTAATGAGATTAAGATTCTCTCTGCATGTTAACTGGAGAATCGCCAATCTCATAGTGCATATATTCTATACCCATGTTTTTTCTAAGGGTGAACCCAACACCAAAACCCTTGCTTACTATTATAATCTGTGAGATTGCATGTAACAGAATACCTGTAACCTTTAATACAGAGTAATACAATTCGCCATCAAATGACTTTAGAGTTTAATATGTTTTTCACAATAAATGCATCAGACCTACCTTTTGTAGCACTACATAATAAACATATCAGACCTACCGCCATGATCATGGGCTTGCCAACAGAGCCAACTCAATCCTGTTCACTGAGTGTTAGTTTTGCCAAAAGAACAAGGGCCATATGTATCAAAAAAGAGTTTTGCGATTCTCAAATTGCGATTTTTAGCGAATCGCAATTAGAGAATTGCAAAATGCAATGTATGTAGGATTTGCTAAACAATTTGCGAATCCTACATATTCCTTATTTGCGAATCGCAAATTGAGATTCGCAAATAAGGAATACCTTCCCATTCATTCCTATGGGCTAGAAGGCCCATAGGAATGAATGGGAAGACATTCTCAATTTGCGATTACCAATTAGAGAATCGCAAATTGAGAATGCAATTTCAAGGTTGCAAGGGTGCCATAAGGACACCCTGTTGCACCCCTAAAATATGCATGTGTGCACATTTTGCGCACATACATGCCCTAAGGGCTTGTATGTGCGACATATGGCACTTTTAAAAAATCTAAAAAGTGCTTTTTTAAAGAGAATGGCAAATTACCACCAACTTGAAGTTGGTGGTAATTTGCAATTCCTAAGGCCAAATAGCAAATTTCTGAGTGCTTCCAGAATTGCATTTAAGGAATCACAATTTGCAATTCCTTAATTGCATTCGCAAAATAAAGAATCGCAAATTTTGCAATTCTCTATTTTGCGATGGCCTTTGGGATGATACATCCCAAAAGGCTTTTCAGTCATAAGCGGGCCAATTCTGAGAATCTGCCCGTTTGCAAATGGGAAAAAGGCTTGATACATATGGCCCCAAGTTACTTACCTACACAACGTACCCTAACTATCCACCTAATCTTCATCTTCAGAATATCTCCAGGTGCCAGACTGGATCTGGAAGATTTAACAGCATATCTCCAGCACACCGGTAGGTGGCGCCATGCAGCTCTGCATTGACTTCGTTCCATCCCGGAAGTTAAAATGGAGCTGCATATAAGCGCTACTCCTGTGCGTCAACGTCAGTTTCTTTCTTGATCAGGTCCACGCTCTCTGATGCAGAGTCCAATAACAAACAGAGATTTCATGTACATATCTCTAATTTGGGACACCTTTTTAGATGGAAAAAGTGACCATTCCACAGAATGAAGAGAAGGGAGGGAGGGAAGACATCTACGGTTAGATAGAGTATCCACCAAAAGGGCGTTACCAAAGGTAAGTAGGTTGTTTTTCTGATGAATACTTCTAACCGCAGATGCCGCACCTGTAGAAAAAGATACCAAAGCAGTACCTCCAAAGGTGATGCATCTGTGAAATGGCTCAGACCAAAAGTACGGTAGGACCGAACAGGTGAAATGCCCATCCTGTCGGACCTGGCTATCAAGGCAGTAGTGCGTTTTGAACGTGTGTACTGATGCCCATGTTGCAGGCTTACAGGTGTCAAGGGCTGCCACTCTGTGTGCCAGCGCAGTGGTAGCAGCCTTGGCCTTGGTGGCCCTTGGACCTTCCGGAGACTTCTTTTTGGCCAAACTGTAGCAGATCTTAATGTGGAAGGCCTTGACAGAGTCCATTTCTGCACTGCCTTGCCTTTCTTAGGCCCAGAGAACCCCACAAAAAGCTTTGGTGCAATTGACGTAAAAACTTAAGGCTCTTTTGGGAACCTGATAATAGAGCCTTTCCTCTTTCAAAGAGTGAGGCAGAGTGAAGGACGGTGGGAGAGTAACATACCAATAAGAAAAATAGTCAAGAAGTTTGGTAAAAAGGCCACACTTCTCCTCAACACTACTTTATCCCCGGAAGAGGATGGTGTACAGTGGCTGCACCAACAAAGCTTGGAGGTCAGTCATGCCGAAGTTACCAAAACCAGGACACATTCTTAAGAGTCAGGAGACAGAGGACAGCGGTGCATCAGTTCAAACGGTACATATATGAGGAAAGGGAGGAACAAATTAGGGAGCCCACTGTGACATCACAACGGGTTTTAGAGGAAACAAATGAGTCAAATGTATTAGATCTCTCATGACAAGTGATGTGAACAAGGATGGTTGGGCCAGTAAACCTAGAAAAGCGGAAAGAGTTGATAGACAACCTTTAACGGTGTCCAAAGCAAGACCCTGCTGGGATAGTGATAAGGCCAACAATACAACATTACACAGTTTGGCCCATAATTGTATAGTAATACGCGTGGCACACCAGACTACAATCTTGTCCCAGCATTCGGCGCAGACAGACTTTGCAGAAGGAAGCCTGGCAGCCAGGATAACAATCACAACTTCGGGAGGAAGATTGAATGGAGCCAACTGCCCCCACTCAGTCTCTATGCATGGAGGTGCAGATTGTGCAGCCGATAGAAGTAACTCCTGAAGCGGTAGCCTGATTGGAGGATAGATGCTCATCCTCAGAAGTTCAAGGTACCACACTCCCCTTGCCTAATCTAGAACGACTAGGATAACTTGGGCCCAGTCGTTTCTGATCATCTTCAGAACTCGGGGTAGGAGAGGCAACAATGGAATGGCATACGGACAACGACTATGAGGCTGAACTTTCGGACTGTCCGTAAGTTTACAGGTAGTCTCCGTAATCACGGTTAGGGCTATTCTAATACAGAATCTATCTAAGTTGCCAAGCAACTCATGGCAATAAGAACATAACACGGAGCGCAAAAATCCAATAGGTTAGGGAAAAACTTGCTCTGTTCCCGGCCATTGGAGACGCTCGCCACGCTCGACAATCTGCTCTCTGCACTCCGCACCACGCACTACGTTCGGATCACGCAGCAGACCCGAACCGTGACGCGGTTGTGGAGAGAGACGCCGAAGAAAATTTGGAAATTTGAGAGTTTTGACCCGCGAGGTATAGCGGCAAACGGGAGACGTGTGAGCTTGGGAGACGCGTGAGCCTGGGCATAAGTCTGCAGCGAACCTCGGGAGGCACTAGAAGAGCAGTGGCGGTGTGCAGCAGTTGTGCAGTAGTGGTGGAGGGAGCAGAAAGGCCGTGGAATAGAGGTAAGTAAAGAGTAGTTGTTCTGCACCATAAATGGATGGATAGACGCATATGCAGCAAAAGTGAGTTTTTAACCCCAGACTCCCAGAGTGGTTACTGGTGCTGGCTAAAAGGGGAAACAAGGATATCTGGTGGAGGACTCGTGACAGTGAAAAGGAAACCCACAGACCCAGTAGGGTGGGGCCTGTGGTAGAGGGAAGAAGGAAGAAAGAACAAAAGGAGGGCACTGGGGAAAGTAAAAGCCCGGAAAGCCCCAAAAAATGCGAAAAAGACTGAGAATAATGGATCAGTGGCAGAAGATATGGGTAAAAAATCAGAAAGAAAAGGAGCCCAAGGTGACTCTATGGGGAGTAAAAAACCAACTTTGAGAAATACCCAATCCTTGAACTTAACTCCGCAGTCATCGAAACCAGGAGGTGTAAAAGGAGGCTCATCAGTCTCTAAATCGATTAAAGACTTTTTGGGAAAACACTTCAAAGGGAAGGACATGCTTGAAAAGGAGTTTAGTGTCGTTGTGATTCATCCAACACCCGTGGATCTGGTAGCCCTGGATTTAGACCCCCCAAATCAAACCAGTTTTAATATCTCAGGAATATCCCTGGACCCACGGTTGTCTTCTTCTCCAAGACTCTTTCAGCCCTCGATTGAACAAGAAAATGAGGGAGAGGACGAAGAAGAAGAAGCCTTAAGTAGCAAGGACAAAAGTAAAAGGGTCTATAACGTTACAAATGACCAAATTAACGAGACAGATGGAGCAGAAAGTTCATATGGTATAGGAAATTACTTGTTGGGCCTGTCAATGCATAGTTTGGAGGTCACTGGAACCTCTAGTGCTTCTATGCTTGAGGTTATGTTGATACTCCAAAAAACTTTGCAAGGCCTGTTAGAGGTATCAGTGTTGTATAATGAAATCTTAAAAACCCAAGGGGAACAGTTTAAAGCTATGGTAGGAGAGCTGATACAAATTAAAGGCCTAATGCCCGCTATAGTCAGGCCAGTTGGAGATGACCAGGAAAGGGCAGGTAGTAGGGAGGAAGAAGTAGCGAGGATACCCAAGTACAGAAGGAGGAGCCCAACGTATTCATATCTCGATACCCAATGATTGTAAGAAGATGGGGGCGAAAGGAGGAATTACAAGCAGTACTTCCCACGGCTAAGGAGGTGGGAGAATATCCCTAGTAGAAGTCAAACTGCAAGACGGCAGGGAAGAGGGAAGGGAATTAGGAAAGAATACAAGATCTTAGGAAAGAATGAGACCCGGGACTGAATAAGAAAAAGACCCGGAAAAGAAATATCTACCAGTAACCTAGAAGAACGAGGGAGGCAGGGAAAAGATACAGGAAAAACTAGGTGTAGCAAAGTTAACTTTAGGAAAATCCCGGGGGAGAAAGAAAGGGAAGATGTTGAAAGGAGGATGGGAAAGAAACCACAAGCTGGACTTAGTAGTCTTAGCAGTTGTAGTGGCCTTAGGAAGAAAGGCAAAGACGAGGAATTGAATGGAAGAAGGGAGGATGTCTTACTGGGGAGGCCTCAGGGTTTAAGGACAGAACGTAGTCAGGACCTGTGGGTTTTCTAGAGCCGACAGGTCAGGGCAAAAGTGGGAAAAAGCGAGGAAGCTAAACCCCTAAATCGATCTCAACTCCTTTTTCCTTATCCAAATGTGCAAGCCTTTGTAACATCGGCACAGAGGATCTTAGAGATGTAGGGTTTTTGGCAAACAGCAAAGGGGGTGAAGTAACTAAGGTCCTCTTGTACTCAGCATTAGTAAAAGCTGCATTAGTAAAAGCAGAATATTAGCTGCAAAAGGAAGGCATTAGATTAGTAAAAAGGGAGGAAATGCTGAAGGAGAAGCAGGGGTCGCATTTCCTCACAAACCATGCAGGGCTGGGAGCACGACAGATAAGATTGATCAACTCCTGCTGGGATAATAAGGATGAACTTGAAATAACTATAACCTCTAAGGAAACAGAGAGAGGTGAAGAAGATATGTTAGCTGGGAATAGATATAGAGCCCTAGCACCCCTCGAGTATGAGGATGATGGGTGCCTGAGTGAGATCGATTAGGAGCAAGGGTCGTCGCACAGCCTGTCTATACTATCCTGGAATATAAATGGGTATAAGAAATTATCGAACCAGGAAAGTTTTATCAAGTTTATCAAGAGCAATGATATTGTGTGTTTGCAGGAGACTTGGCTGTGCGGCGAAACCCTAGCTATTGAAGGGTTTGCCCAACATTCGAAAGCAGCGAGGAAGAATCCTCCAGGCAGACCTTCGGGAGGGCAATTGACGCTGATCTCTACAAAACTTGCCAGGAAGGTAGAACCCTTGAAACTACAATGCAAATGGGCACTAGGTTGTAGAGTGCTGTTACGGAATCCTGTTCCATGTTATGAAGGAATATGTATTGTTAATGTGTATATACAGAAGGGAAAGGAGGACGAATATAAGGTGGAATTGGGAAATTTAAAAGAGGATATGGTGTCTGTGTGTGAAAACTACCAGAAGGATGTGCTCTTGGTGTTGGGCGATTTTAACCATAGATTAGACCCCGTAGAATAGATATTTGGTGCAAGGAATTGTTAATCGCCTATAATATAGAGGATGCCATATTTCCAAGTGGGGAGATTTCGGCCCAAGATTTGGCTTTTGGACAGCTGATGGGCTCAATGGGTTTGGTATGTGCAAATGGGAGAATGGAGGCTGATCGGCCAGCAAGGCGTACATTTGCAATAGGCCAGCAACCCTGCCCTATAGATTATTTGTTTACCTATGCCTGGAGCTTTGGACTAATTAAGCACTTCGAGGTAGTAAAAGAGGAGGGTAGTGATCACTATCCTCTGAAGACAGAACTATACGCAACAAGGGGTAAACAGAGAGAGATGGCACTACAGGTACATGTGGATTACCCAAAACGGCTTACAACACGTATATCAGAAGAGCACATTGGGAAATTAAGGGCTGTCCAGCAGACTCTTCCATTAGAAGAAATTCCAACCAAAAACGGCATTGCCTGGTTTGAAAATACAATAAGACAGCTGGTGGAAAGTCTAAGGGTGAATTTTAAAGGGAGTAAACACGGGATAGTAAGTAATAATAGACCCCATAATATAGATCGACCATGGTTTGATGAGGAATGCCGTAAAGCAAAAGCATGTATTAGGCAAAGGGAAAGAAGACTGAGTGGGCAAAGTACAATGTCGAATTATCACTTACCCTCCAGAAACTAAGGATAAAATATAAATCGATAATTAGAAATAAAAAAAGAACCTATAAAGATAGTTGTTGGGCAAGTATGCTAGCTGTAATTGAGTCCAAAGATGTGAAAGGTTTTTGGAAGCTGGTCCAAGAAAGCTCCGGCAAAATAGCAGGGTCCCTGCACTGTATGGTCCCCGAAGACAACTGGGTGGGTTACTTGGGAGAAATATATGGGAAATGGCCATTGCTAGAGAATGTAAGTAAAATAGCATGGACAGGACTGAGGGAGGATATAAAGGAATACTTTACCTCCAGTCATATTAGGAAAATAATAGCTAGTCTAAATCTTACTCGGGCCGCAGGCCCAGATAATCTGCCGGTAGTGATTATAAAAACAAGGCCTGAGTGGTGGGCAGAGTTTTTGCAAAAATGTTCCAGGGGATCCTAAACTTAGGCATTTTGCCAGGAAACTGGAGAGGAGCAATTATAAGGCCGATCCATAAAAGGTGATCTAAAAGCCCGAAGAATTATAGATTAATAAATCTCCTTGACATAGGAGAAAAGTCTTCGCTAAAGTAATCTTGGGATTGCTTAAGGACTGGGCTGAAGTAAATCAGATTGTACCCCGGAACAGGGGGTTTAAAGAGGGACATTCAACGAGTCGACCACTGTTTTGCACTCTGGTCCATTGCGCGGAAGTCAATAGAGCAGAGGGGAAGTTTGTTCTGCTGCTTCGTGGACTTCCGCGCAGCATTTGACTTGGTGGACCGGGAGCTGCTGTGGGAGACCTTGACTGGATATAACATCCCAAGGGATTTGTTAGGACTGAGTCAAGCTCTCCATACAGATAATTGGGCCCAGATAATTTTAGATGTAGAGGGGAGCTTATCTCAGAAAATTGAGATTGGAAATGGGCTGAGGCAGGGGTGTGTATTGGCCCCTCTGCTCTTTTCCTTGTTCATTGCAGACTTGCCTTTAACTTTAGGCAATGTAAGCGGGGCAAGCCCGAAGCAAGATGGGAAACATATCGCATGCCTATTATATGCGGACGATCTTGTAATTATGGATCAAACGGAAATTGGTCTGCAAAGAAAGTTGAACAGGTTCAATGAATATTGTCGTTTTAAAAAGCTTGTGGTCAATATGGATAAGACAAAGGTCTTATGTTTTGGTCGAAGGAAAATTTGGTTCACTTGGTTTTTGGGTTCCGAGAAGCTGGAAAAGGTAGTAGAATATAGGTACCTGGGGATGTGGTTTGAGAGAAGTTTGCAATGGCATACTCACCTAGATGCACTAAAGCTGAGATCATCAGCATCGGTCATTGGATTCAAAAAATGTAACGCGGCTTATGGCACAATGTCCGACAGACCGGTTCTAAAAGCTTACTCTGCTATGGTACCTCCACAATTTTTGTATGGTGCAGAATTGCTTTACCTGTGTTGCAAACATGGTTGGGATGCCGAGGAGGGAGAAACTCTGAAAAATCTATTTTCATTGCCCAAGTCGTCAATGGTCCAGGCGGTGAGACTAGAATTGGGAACTACTTGGTGGGGTATAACAGCTTGTATGGCACTACTACGATTCTGGCAGCGTCTGGGAACGGGAGAGGATTTCAAAATTTCACAATGGTGTAAAAACGAGATTGTAAAGAGCGAGCTAATGTGGGCAAAAGGGATTAGAGCTACCATTACTAAAGCGTGTCACATGATGAAGGTTAAGCTGTGCCCCCATGCTCTTCAGATCGAGGTCGACAAGAGGGAACTTAGGGTCCGGGAAAATAAATTTCTCGAGCACTAGGACCAAGATTACCTCTTGAAGAAAAGCTCTGTACACTTTATGTCCACTGCGTGGCAAAGCGAACAACACTTCCCTTATATTGATAGGCTACCTGACTGTCAATTAAGAAGAGATTTATTAAGGTTGAGAATCGGGGTGAACCCTTGCTATGCGAACAATGGGGTGAAAAGATTTATGATAGACAGTAAGGGAAAATGCACCTGTACTTTGGGAACAACATGTGACATTTTACACATATTAGTAGATTGTCAGAAGGTTTTAGATATACGAATAGAGTTTTTACGTCCGATTTCTAAAAAGTATGATATTAAAAATAGGGCTCAAGCAGTAAACCTTTTAACATAACATAACATGTGTATTTGTAAAGCGCACGTTCACCACTACGGGTATCTTGGCGCTGAATAACAGATGTTTGTTGTTACCCAACTCAATGGTACTCATTTTATCGACCTCAGATGGATGAAAGGCTGAGTGGACCCGCCGGGATTTGAACCTGTGACCATGAGGTCGAACACAGGCCCCTGCAGTAGACGCATTAGTCCACTGAACCACCAGACCCGGCTAACAGAAATGAGTAACCTAGACATAGCCTGTGCCATGGGGAAGTTCATCCAAAAAGTCAAAGTATTTCTTAAACGGGATTAGAACTGAAATGTTATATAATTTTATGTGGCCCATGTTATGTGTAACGGTGAAAGGGAAGCTGAGTGTTTTATATGAATTTTTATGATGTTTAAATAATGTATTGTGATTTTAGAAGCTTTTTTAATGTACTTTTTTTTTGTTTAAAACGTTTGAGGATCATTGATCCAAATAAACTTGTATTGAATTGAATTTATTGAATGGCATACATGAGTCCCATGCTCCACTCTGTATAGCATGCATCTTCGAGAGAAAGCCTTTTTAGAAACTTCCGTGGACAGACCCCACCCTGCCTTGCTTCTTGCAGTATAACTTGGCAGTAGTAATGTCCATGGGAACCTGAACTACTTTCCCTGTGATGGACAGTATGAAAGGCTTTGAGCACCAGGCAAGTGGCCCGCAACTGTAACAGGTTGACATGGAGATGCATCTCAGCCTGATATCAGAGTCCTCTGATCTCCATCTCTCCCAGATGACCTTCCCATCCCAGCAGTGATGCATCTCTTACCACCATCAGCAACTGGGTAGAGCAAGGAGATGTGTCTGCCGCAGGTCCAACTGTGGTTGAGCGGCAACTGCAGGTCTTTTGCAGTCTCCTCCGAAATCTTGATGGAGTCCAACAGGTTCCCCTGGTGCTGAGCCTAATGAGGCTTCGGGTTCCACTACCTGAGAGTGAGCACTAATGAGGTCAGGAAGTCAGGAAGTTTGTCGTCATCTAGAGGTGGTATAAAACCAACGGTGGTGAGCCCATCTTTAACAGCCAGTTGTCGAGGTAGGGGGGAGACTGAAATCCCCAACCTCAAAAGATGTGCTGCGACCACCACCATCGTGGACACCCGAGAGGCCCAGGTGAGAACGAAAGGGAGCATGCACCTGGCCCACCTAGAACCACAAGTAGCATCTGTTAGACTGCAGGACAAGTACAAAAAAGTAGGTATCCAAAGCCACCATACAGTAGCATGGATCTAGGGCAGCCAGAACCTGTGAGCACCTTGAATTTGTCCATCTGTAAGAAGGCATTCATAGGACGGCGATCTAAAATAGGATGAAAGCCTCAGTCGTTCTTTGACACAAGGAAATAAAGGGAGTGACAGCGAGTCCCTATTTCAAGGGCAAGGGCCCACTCCATGGCTACTTTGGCCAAAAAAGAGCCCACACTTCTTGAACCAAGATGGACACATGCTCTTCTGAAAGATGTTCTAATGTGGTTGGAAGATGCAGCGTGTACGCATGGAATGACAGGGCACAGTCTCCTATGACGATATGCAGGAGCCACATGTCAGATGTTATATTTTGCCACCCTTGAAGGAAATATCTGACCTGCCTCATTTTCAAGACTTTTTACCACAGCAAAGGAGGCACTCTTCCATTGGCGGTCTAGGGGTAGAACACAACCTAGTGTGTGGGGGAAGTGTTGAGCCCACTGGCCTCCTTCAAGTCCATATATAAATTATCATCAACATAGTGTTGGGGAAAATAATCTCATCTGCATTGCCATATCCAAAGGCAGGTTGGCTCTGATCAGAGTCCAAACTGAAAAGTTGTTGGGGCGCTGGGCTGCGGCTCTGAGGCGAAGGCATGGTTCTGACTGAGTCTAATTGAACAGGGGCCAAGTATGTCAGTACAGTTTAGGAACGTGACCTCGGTCGGGTCTGACATGAATTTGACTCTGAGCCGGAGAGGACTATAGGAACAGGGTCTTCTTCCAGCACCGTCAGCTTAGGTTCTGGCACTGATGTCAAAGGGACCAGAGCGGATTTTGGAATTCTGCTCCAGTGTGTAACCTGAAGAGCGTTCAAGAGGCCCAGACAGCCCCAAGGGCAGACCCACCAGTGGTAACCCAACTCGAAGCCTCATAGGGATCCTTGGGGTTCAAAAGCACGCCAGGAGAAGCCGGAAGAGTCTAAAAAATGTGCAACATGGCTTTCAAAAAGTCTCAATCTGTTGTGATGTCATCGATGGACCTGGAAATTTGGGATACAAAGGGAAAAGTTGCGGGATCAGCTCTTTGCCAGGGGACTGGAAGTAGATCACAAGGCAACCTGACATCCTTGCACTTCTCAGGTTGAGAGTGGTAGGCATGGAACGAATCCCGTATGGCCCTCTTGTTCTTCCGCTAAAGCTTCAACTTACTAAATTACTTGGATTGCGAAGATGACCTGTTGTAGAAACTGCTTCAAGAGCGGGAATGTGTCCACGCCCTCAATTTCAAACAATAGTGGGACTTTCGAGACTTCTTTTGGTGTTTGATGACATACAGATTTGCTTCGCAGTCCAAGATCGCCTTCAGGTTCATAACTCCATGCAGGACTTGGAGAAATGTGCTGAACCCAAACACCAGAGTCACATCTCGTGGGGTCTGTCATAGACATTTTCTTGTGAAAGGCCTTTCAACACTTAAATCCTATAGTTTCCCAAACACCCTGAAAAAAAGAATAATTTTGAAAGAAAAACTTGTCATGCAACAAGAAAAAAGTTGAGAGCGAGCTCCAGATCCGCATACGAAGGTAAGAAAAGAAAGGAACTAAAGTTCATGCGCAGGGGTGATACTTATATTTGGCTCCAATGTCACTTCTGGGGCAGAAGGAAGTCAACTCAGAGATGTCCCCTACTTGCACGTAAGAGCAATGCTGTTATATCTTCCAGATCCCTGATGGCCCCCCCACTAGCTAACAATTTTCTCCAGACTACGATCGGTGCAGACATACATACAAGGCTCACACTAGTTCAGAGATAGAACACACAAAAAGCAATTATGAAAATATGGTGGACTCAAATCTGGCACATCCATGCTATGGAATGTTATGGGCAGCGTCCAAACATCTGAGAGGGTGTGGGTCCCCTTTCTGGCCTATGTGGATTGTGAGCTGGGTGCTGGCAGACATTGCAGCTTCTAGCCTCTTAACATATACTTTTATGTTCCCTTCACTAACCACCTAATCCTAGGTAATCACTTTTCTCAGACTAGAGAACTGGTCCGAGAGAAAATGGGTAACATTTAAACATTCAAGTTAAAATAATGGCTGTATACTATATGCTACACTAATAAATATTACATTCTCCACACTTTTTCTTAAAATTTTAAAATTGTGCATTTCATGGGAAAAATTCAGTAAAATTTATCAGACCACTGTGCACATCTGACATGTTTATTTTAAACAGATACAGAGGCTGTTGGTGAACTTTAAAATGGTGGAGGGTAAATACATGAATCAGATAGCACAGAGTAAGCAGAGAGTGAGCTCCACTTTCTCCAGGAGTAACTCTCCACCCCACCTCACTTAGCAAATTTTGAAATAAAGATGGCCAAATGGTGCATTGTACAGCACACTTTACATATAAATTGGCTAAGGAAGAGGTTTTAAACAGGCACAAATCAAATATTCCAATACCTTCAAGGCGGCCTATCGTTTTACAAGATATTTATGGTGATCCTTCCATTATACCTTCATTGTCCTTTCATTTTTACATCTCCCTCCTCGTTGGAAACAGATGCCCAGTCACATGTGTATGACAGAAAATCTACACAGAAGAGCCACTGGGGAAAAACCAAAAGTTCTACAAAGCTTACAATCATCCGACTAGAGACAACAAAGCAAGCCAAATATTATTGGACGCTACAGCAGCACTGCTGGTTATTTAACAAAGATCTTACATAGTCTGCAGACAGTTAACACCAATGTTGTGTGCTCAAACACAAGTTATATTAAAAAAAGCTTTATAAATTACAAAATGCGTTAAAACAAGTCATGACGCAACTGCCCTAGTGATAAGTATACTATTGTACAGAAATCCTGAATCAGCATTGACCTTAGCATGAATTATCACTCAAATATCAGCCTAAAAATATTTCAGAAATGCAGCAATTTTGTCCCTTAACATCACATTGTCAGTTTAAGGAAAATAACCATTCTGCTATGGAATACAGACCAATTAATTTGGATATGCAAACACAGTTCCTTAAGTCAAAACCTTGTTATTTTCATGATCAAAAAACATCGTTTTACTCCAAAAAGCACACATCAAATTTTTAGTGAACCCCAAATGTCAGCTCATCATTTTCAACAATTCTACGTACTATACTGCCTTCCATGCCAATGAATCATCGTTTATCAAGTACCAGGATAGTAAGGAATTCCATCACTACTGTGCTAGGGATAGCAAACATTATGCCAAAAAGACAGCACACAATGTCAAGGGTGTGACCATTACTATGCGAGGGCCACCACTACCCTAGGGCTATTCACAAGCCACATAATAGATCAAGGATGGGCATTATTGCAGTGCCAAGGATAGCCAGGTGCAGCCACAAATGTCACTAGAGCCCACAATATACCAGGAATAGCACTGATGTGCCAGGGATCTACACGACTATTTCCAGAATAACTGACTGACTGACACACACACAATACAGTAGAATCTGTCATGAATTATATGATTGTCTTAGGTAATCAGCAAAGAAGAGAGACTATCTGTGTTGTGCATACCCTGCCCTTGGCTGGGGATCAGTTGTTTTCAAAGCACACTATATGTGAATGGAAGGCTATGGCTCGGCTACTCTCCATCAGGAAGCAGTGTGCATGTTAGAGGTAGACATTAGGTAAACTGATGGCCTGATTTTTGACCCTCACTGCAGCCACTGTCTGCATGAGTGATGCCAGAAAGCAGTGATGCACTGCCCATCGTCCCCTAATGGGCCAGCGGACACTGAAAAGTTATTGAAGAAAAAGAAATATCACATAGAAGTCGAACGGTGTAGTTTTCATTTTCACAGTTAGAAGATTACTATAAGAAGATTCTTTTGTAAACATAGCTTAGTAGGGGCACAAAGAAGTATGGCCTATCTACAACCAACACTTTAAAAAAGTCTAGCTATAATGGAGAAGAGAGCCTTCATCTAGTCCCACAGATGCATGAAAAGGTTGCTATACAAAACAGACTAGTCACGTGTTTTCTGTGGGTAAAAAAATACGTGGTATACATTTTCAGAGAATTGAAGCATATTGCGTTTTAACTTACACTCACAGATTGTACAGAATACTATGTTCCAAAAAACAGTTCCAGGGTATTATGTAGTCCCTAGCGTTTACCAAAACGTTATAAAGAAAATAGGTTGAGAGTGTGTCTGAATCTGGTGAATGGTGATGCAAGTGGGTGGTGGTGGAGTTGGCTGTGGGTGAGTGGTTGTGAACAGTTGTGATGGTAACTGGTGGTGTGGTTGTAAGAGAGCGGTGGTTTGGATGGCTGTGGTGAATGGGGCAGAGTGTGGTGGGACTGAGTAGTGTGTGGGTGTTAATGGAGCCTCAATGGTGGTGTGAAAGGCTGTCAAGGGTGTTAACTGTGGTGTTGCTGGCTATGACTGAGTAATGGTGTGAGGGATTTGTGGCTTGTGGGAGTCACATTGGGAGTGCATCGTGGTTTAGGCAGCTGTAGCAGCTTAGTGGTGTTACTATTTTGATGCTGTTTGGACATAGTAGTATGCTGGTGTAAACTTTTCCTGACTTTTCCAAAGTTCATATAGAGATTGTTCACCATATTTACGAAACTCAGCCAAAGAAATACTAGAAGCATGCTCTTCGATATTATTTCGTGTTTACTGACGGCTGCAACAAAGTACCTGTTTCGGCTGAAGACTGACTTGAATCTATTAATAAAGCATAAATAGGAGCAGCTATTATTATACATCTACAGTGGGCAATCCGGTGAAATCTTCGGTCGTAGAAAAAAATGACAAAATTATTCTTAATACAAACACTAAATCAATGTACCAAAAATCAAAGTCAAGTCAACATCATCTAACACATCTAAAATCCGGAAAATTTGGGAAACAAATACTGTTAATATGAAATTGTTCCAATATTTTTGTGATAATGTTATTTTTTTCTTTTAAATACGTATTTCAATAATTCTATTTCGCTAGCCTTTCGGTGGGGTGATGTGCGACACCGAGGGGCCGATTCCGATCTCGGCCGGTAGTGCTCCGAATCGGATTCGGATTCACCGGATCGGATTCGGAGCCCTGTTTCCCGACCGAATCGATACGCGGGTCCGGCCGAGCGAGTACGATGCAAGCACCAGCGAAATCGCCGACCGACTCGAGCAGCGGCTTCAACACGCTCCGACCGACTCGCATGGACACGACTCGCACCGCGCTATGGAGACGTTTCCCGGCCGGGTAGGTACGATGCGCGCCGCGAGCAGTCCGACCGACTCGCGCCGTCCGGCTCGAAAAAGCTGTCGGAGCCGGACTTTGGGGTCCGCGTCAGACCCCCTGTGCGCGTAGGCGCGCGAGTCGCACACAGGGGGACCCATGGGTCCCCCTACCTGTGCATGTACGCCGTGATGCGCATGGACGCGTACACGCTGTAGGGGCGCCCTTGTCCGCCTCGCACTCCATTGAGTCAATGGGAGCCCGCGTACGCGTTGTACGACCGGCTCCCATTGACTTCAATGGGAGTCCGACCGACTCGAGTCCGATAGCATGCGAATGCATCGTACTCGTCCGGTCGGACTGCTAGGGTCCGATTCGGTCGGAATTCTCTCTGGGTCCGGCTCGGTCGGAGAGATTTCCGGCCGGAATCGGAATCGGCCCACGAGTGTTTTCATAACCATTTTGCACAACTATTTCACAAGCTGACATTTCATTTGTCAACTAGGCTTTATCATGACAGTAGTACCTGAAGATGGCCTATTAGTATTGTGATTCGAGTCCATAAACATTATGCGACAATTTTAAAAATAGAAAATGTGGGAAACATATACACTGTCAATACGTAATTGTTCCGATACAGTGTAATGACGTTGGACTTCCCAATAAGTGTATTGTTTTATAGTGTTCCAGTGGAATGATATGTGACACTGGGTATTTCTTTCATGTTTATGAAACTATAATGTCTTTCTTCAATTTTTGTTACATTTTCTTACACCGAAAAACAGACCGGACTACTGGCTTGCTAATCTGAGAAATTCATTTGGAGCCGAAACACATCTTTGTTACAGCAGTCAACAAAAACTTAATGTCACACGAGTGCCTGCTTCCAGCCTTTCTTTGCCGGAGGTTTGTTAATGTAACATCCATATGCAGCGCACCTGCCCTGCCTGGACGCCAGCCACTTGCAAGAGAGATTTCGGTACATATTAACTTTAAAAAAAAAAAAACAGTTCATGTTACAGTTTTGGTTCTCAATTAACACCGAAAACCACTGACATTTGCAAATTATGGTTACCTAAGAAATCCAAAATTGGAGTATCATCCATGCAAAATATTACTCAAATAGCAAAACTAATGCTCACGATCTCACCCTGACGAGGCAGACGCAATTATAAATGTTGGGGGAAAAAAACCTTACAGATGAGATTACATAGCATATTACATTAATACTATGGAGGAAATTACTAAGAATGCAATATTATTTATTGGCTTATGTATTTGTTGCTATTAATAAGTTAAAAGTATTGTGCCCAACCCACTGCACGAGGGCAGGAGGCTAAAACCCGCTGCTCAAGCCCTTCCCTCCGATCCGCACCCCACCTCCCCCACCCTCCGTCCATGATGGATTCAAAACTTGCCGTGCCAAAACCAAATGAGATGAACTTTTTTGGAAAGTTTTTTCTGCAGATTTGTCAAACACCACCAAAGTTATTAAGAATAAACACCTCTACAATGGAAACTCTGACCTAACTAACTACTTACATGCTACTGCTGTCTCTTTAAAATATTTATTGGATAGCGGTACCCGCAACTATGTAGCTGTGATTCAGACCTACGTTCTATTGAAAAGGCTTTTTGATCTGCCAGTAACTCTATGGGGACGGATTTGCATGAAATTTGGCAAATGACTAGCTTAGTCAGCTAAGTTTGGGCAAGGTAATTTTCGTGAATATCCGTAAAGGGAGAAAAAGTTACAGAGGGTGGGGAGAAGAAGCATTATCCCATTTTAGATCCAAAGGAAATTTTGCTCATACCTACAGCGCGAACCACTGAACGCATAATGTTCAGAATATAATATGCTATTTATTACCATTCTTTAATTTGGGGAAGGCCCGTGAATTATGAGAGGCGAAGCCTCGAGTGAGTCAACATACCCCTTCCCTCCCTCAACAATGGTAATAAATAGCATATTACACTCTGGGCATCTGCATATATGGTTTATGCAATGCAGTTTTTCATGTTCAGGAGTTATAAACAAAGGTACTTAACTAGAACTAGGGGTAAAATATATGCAGTGAGTGAGGTTTAATCACAATAACTAGCCTTGTGAGTATGGCCCCGGTTTTTTGCTGTAAAGTGATTCTAGAATTGACCTTTGAGGCATTAATCGGTGTTGTCTGATGTCAGTTATGCTTTAGTGTGGTAATAATATATTTGCACAGTAGTAATAAATGTAAGATTCTGTGTTCATTCGTAAACTTGTTCTAAATAACATTTTAATTTATTTTCACCAGTATGTCATAAAATATATGAATGTATACACACAAGGACTGCCTTCTATCAATGAATCTATATAAACTATAGTTAAGACATATTTTTTCAGAAACATCTGATACACTATGTCGTGTCTATAGTTATGAAACTATCTTTCATACAACTGATACGAAATATGGAACCAATTTTCCTTAATGCATTAGTAACATGTTTAAAACATTTATATATGTATAAATACCGCTGCCTTACGGAAGTGTTGTTAAGTATGCCATGGTGTGGTTAAAGGAACATTGTCATCACACACACCCTATTAAACTAAGTAGTGTGTAATATAAAGTAAATATTCATAAGGTAAATATGAACAAGGTCAATAAATACAAAGACTTGCTACACCTATGTGCTATTTAAAGAAACAGGATAGTGTCATCGAAGTACAGTGAACAAAATTGCAGACAGCAATATAATGACTGACTTATTTCACTTCTGCTCTTCAAGATCAATTTCAACAGACGTTTTAGACCCTCGTCCCGGAGTAATCCCTATTATTTTCCCGTGGCATTAAATCAGGGGTAGAGAAATAACAAGTGCCAATTCCTGCGTGTTTTTTATAGCGCTTCATACGGAGATTTTGCCTGCTTTGAGCAGCAGAAAACTCTGTTTGAAACCACTTATAACTCCGCTGCACAGATGTTACGCACTCAAAACCGGTGCTGTACCAGAGTTTGGGAACTGGAGTCAGGCAAGGCCCACAGAATTATGGCCCTAATTACGATGGCGGTCAGACGGACCGCCGACCACCATCACAGGGGGCAGGAGACCGCCCGACAATGAGTCGGCGGTCCCATCCGCTCAATTAGGATGAGACCATTGTGCAGGCGGTCGGAAAGTGCCTTTTTCTACTGCGGCATGTGCTGCGGCCCAGGAAAAGGACGGCAGCACAAGCCACAGTAGAAAAAAAGTACTTTGTGCACATCCAAGCACCGTGTGCCAGGCCCCATGTGGGGCCTGGCACACGGTGCATGGATGTGTGGGGGGGCTGCCCCTAGGGCCACTTAGCAGTGGCCCACGGGGACAGGGGATATGCGTGGGGCCCCCAAACTCCGTTTCCATCTGCCTTTTCATGGCGGTTGGACTGCCATGAAAAGGCAGTAGGAAAGGGACATCCTAATCCCTACGGCAGTGCCTGCGCAGGCACCGCCTCTATTGAAAGGATACGATTCCGACCGCCGACCGATGGGATCACGAATCCTGTCGGAGGCGGCGGTCTTTCCCGCCCAGCCTATGCGCTCTGACCGCCAACATCCAAATGCAGCGGTCGGACTGATGGCCTGTATGTTGGTGGGACTGCCACTGACTGCCTGTCGGTGGGAATGCCACCGACGGCCTGTCGGTGGCGGTCCCACCGACATTGTACTTAGGCCCAAAGTGAGCAAATATACAAGGGAAGCGACATTCCCTTCCGATAGTGCCACTGACCCATAATCCGTCCTATAGACCAGGAATGAAAGATGCATAGCCCGTCCATGCTAGGGGTATTTTTTGAAAATAGTGACTATTAGACTTGTGTCTTGAAACACTGATGTACTACTTAACTCATCTGTTACACTGGCAGAATAAGAGCCTGATAAGGGAAGCTGGGAGAAGGAATAAAATCCCAATAGAATTAACTTTTCCACAAGCAATTGAGAAAAGAAAAATTTAGTTTATATTTCCACATAAGCAACTCAAAACTAGTTCAGAGGCACACCTCCATGATTAACTGGGAGAAAGACTCAAACGCAGTATTTCGGAGGCACAAACGATCTACGGCCATTGACTCCCCCATCTCCGCCCAACATAAAAAAAATGCATAGAACGTTTTACCAAAGTGGTACTTCACACCATCCAGGTTAAATGTCTCATTTACCATCTCTGACCAAAGCTGGAGAGGGTGCGGTTTGCCGGCATTATGGCGGACATGTGGTGTCACTACATACACATGTATTGTACAGTGATTTTATCACATGCCAAATCAATCAAGGGGTTGAACTTCTAATGGAGTTTACAGCTTTTCTACTTGGGCATCAGAAGGATCAAATATAAGAGAAGCTGAGGGTAGCAAAAAGTCACTCTTTTCAGAAAGTCATCACCATAGCGTGCTGTGCCCATTTTTAGGTCTTGCGTCTGAGCCTGGTGGCTTAGTGGACTAATGCGTCCACTGTAGGGGGCCTGTGTTTGACCTCATGGTCACAGGTTCAAAACCCCTGCGGGTCCACTCAGCCTTTCATACTTCTGAGGTTGATAAAAAGAGTGCCATTGAGTTGGGTAACAATAAGCATCTGTTATTCAGTGCCAAGATACCAGTCTGGGTGAATGTGCACTTTACAAATACACACGTTATGACATTATGACAGTGCATGCAGTGCATGTACTCTCGTTTGCAAGAGATATTGTATGCAACAAGGAGATTGCAACCCGCCCATTGTTTAACATTCGTTGGCTTCATTGTCACTCTTATTTGCTGCGTTCTAATTGGCCAGCGCAGGCTGGCTTCACTTCCTCTTCTTTAGACTGGAGCATAGACCAAATACTGATTGTTTCGGCTAATTTTTTGTAATTCTGCTGATCACGCTGTGATTGAGATAACACTTTTATTTTTTCCTGTCTTCCTTAGTGAACCTCTTGCCATTTGCAGATATGTTTTGCTATGCCAACACGCACTTCAAAGAAACCCTTTCCTCCTTTGAAATGGATGTTTATTGTGACAACAGATGTTATCTGCTGTTATTGTGACTACAGAGGCTATCTGCTTCCAAATTTATTTTCACTAAGACATGGACATAGGCGCAATGGCTTTCTTCATGTGATAGGATTTTTTTCCAAATGTCATATATATATTTTTTTCATGCATGGGGAGAATTAACCGATTTACCCAGAATCACAAGAGTGTTGTGACAAGACTTAACAAGCATTGGCAAAGCCAATAGGGCTTGTCTTTGAGGCTATTTGCTCTGCTATTGCCCTTTATTCACGCTGTACAGCATGGGCATTTTCGACTTTGGCAATGATTTGTAGCCATGCTTTGTAGCAGCGTGGCTAAAAATCATAATACAAAAAAAGGACTATGATGCATCCAGCGCTAGTGCACTTAAAAAAAGCACATTAGCCTTGACTGAGTTTTTTAGCCACACTGCAAAGCCTCTGCGCTGCTGTACAGCATGGCTACAAAATATTGGCAAAGCCAATAGCTCTCATAGGCAAAACCTACTGAGATTGCCAATGCTGGTTATACCTCAGGGATGCCTCGATGCTCCAGCCTTTCCGCCTCTTCTGCTGTACAGCCAGGACGCTAAAACCCTTATCGCAGTGCCCATCTAGGCAATTAGCATTGGGATTTTTCACAACACGACCAGAGGTTCAATACAGCCTCAACTCAACACTCTCGGACTTCCACTCTGATGCGCCGCTGCTGGGATTCCTTGCAGCTCTGTCCTTGGCTGTCGGGGAACCAGAGGACAGGTCTCGCCAGTGGTGGTGCTGTGGATCATAGGTCCTTATCACAGGGCAGGGGGCGTTTAGGGGTGGCTGTTGCGTTCTGGCCTGCAATTATGGAGCTATGGTATCAGGACTCCAAATCACTGATTAAATTCAAAGAGACCACCATGCCATCTGACAATATACATCCAAAATTATTCGCTGAATGAGGACTCCACTGCAATACCTTCACTCGTTCTCGCACAGATGCATGATGCAGCAAGGCTGAACCAATGGAGGAAAACAATTTCTAGTAGCATTGATCTGTTTGAACTGAAGTTCTCTTGGGAAGTTGTCTGGCTCTTTTAATGTGAATATATAGCTTTCTATTGAACTCTGTTCTGTACTACACTGCTAAACTGCAGTTGAAGTGATAGGATTTCTCCAAGGCTGGAGAGCAACAAATGTGTTAACTGTGCATATCTTATGCACATGATACACAGTCTTTTCAGGGTAATGTGACTTAATGACCCAGTCGTCCAAGTAATGGATGACACAATCAGATTAGCCTCAAAGCCATCCATAAATTAATTGCATATTATTGGGGCAAAGGTCAAGCCAAAGGAAATGCTGCAAAATGGTAGTTCTCTCCATGAACGAATGCATCCGATAAGTAAAAGACACTATCTACCTGCAGCTCTTCTGGAGCATCTAGGCCTAGGATAGCAACAATTTTTTCCTGCTCGATAATTTGTTGAGAAATCTAGAGTGGGATGAAAACCTCCCCCCTTCATGAAGTATCTGGAGTAACACACTCAAGTGTTTCTTGAGCAGCTCTCTCGCTACAGTGTTTTATTAGTAAGCCCTCCCGTTCCTGCTTCAGAATCTCCAAATGTGGAGTGGGGAAGTACGAAAAGAAGGGACTAAAGGGGATCCCTGGAAAAAGGGATGAAATACGACTGCTAGACAACATGCCGGACCCTCTGGCCCGGAGCGATGTCCCTCAAGTCTGTAAGTGTTGTAGGTGGCAAGGTTGAGCCTAGCAGCCAGTGCACTATAAATGTGGCTGATAGAAATGGCCTCTATTGTACCCAACACTACACTGTTATTTTGTGCAGCAGCAAAGGTGGAGATGCTCTTGCAGGTATGGACACTGAAGGAGGAAGTCCATGAACTGGAAACAGTCATCCACTGAAGGAGTAGCAGTGGTTCTAATTTGAGAATCCGCGTTTTTGAACATTTTGAGTGTGGCCTCGTAGAAGGTCACTGTTTGGACAAGGTCAAAGGTTGAGGAAAATTGTGCCTGTGAGCGCAGTTTTCCTAGCAGTGAAACTAATGCATTCAATGATATTCCTACCATTAGAGTGAGTTTATTTGATGAGGACAGCAGCTTTGGAGGTGCAAATGATGCGTCCGCACAGAGGTACATATCAAATCATGAAAAAGACCACAGGAGGGAGTGTTGTTATTCTGGACTGCTGCTCTTGCCTAATGCAATTGTGAAGAGCTAACAAATGTTCAGTGAGATTGTGAAAAAGGCAGACACCTTTTTTGCTCTTTCCTACTTAAGCATCTGACATGAAACTACATGCTACAATCCTCGGCTGTCGAACAACTTAAAATCACTTAGTTTCACCCTTACTACAGACCTCCCCTTCAAAAAGCATTTTATGAAGCAGGGCACAAGTTCTAAAAAAAAAACGACGTGGGGAGACTAACCAAGTTAGGCGGTATGCAAGTGACATCATGGTGCGTGACTTCACACATGGCATCACAGGAAATGGTATCACAACCCATTACCTCTCAAGAAGTGACAGCAGATCTTAAGACCTCACACATATGTTTAGCCGGTCTATAATGAGTAAATTTGAGCACATTACAATTTTTAACAAATTCAATTTTACGTTGGTGTTGTGCCAATAAAGTGGCAACCCTGATGCAAAATCTGGGCCTCAACTTATACATTTAATTTTTTAAAACCCTTCGACAAAGAAATTGGCAACAAGGAGAAACCTAGCAGTAAATCTGTTCTGCTTAATTGGTTGCAAAGTCTGCATTTTAAAATATCTTACGGGGTTAAGGCATCTGCTGCAGAGATCTTTGTGTGCCAGCTAAATCTCAGGGAAGAATAATAACAATGGTAAGAGAACTCTGGAGCTTAATGTATTTCTTGGAGAGATCTGGGTTTTGTCTAGTCCCAGTTTTGAATCAAAGTAGCACAGAGGGTTAATATGTACCTGCATAGAACATTACATAACACACAGATGAAAGATTTCTATTTTAAGTAAATGGGTAAGTGGGTTACTGCTTTTAACAGAGATCCTTTTGTTATTTGTAATTCATAAATTGTAAGCCTTCTAATAAAGCACAGTGAGTTATAAAGGACATACATCTTGTAACCATCACTATCTTATGTAACACATCCTGTACACTGATTTACACACATGATTTATTGTCAATTTATAATGTGTACATGTGATATAAAGCGCTCTGACACGCCACATTTGGATGAGCACTATAGCATTATAAAAGAAATAAAACAAAAAAGTGGAATTTAATTGTTATTTGTGTAAATACTGGGACATATCAATACATCTGACATTCTTACAGTGCATGCATATCTTTTCTATACAAGGACTGAATAAAGTCAAAACCGACACCTCATCAGTTGTAGTAAGCACTATATAAATGTAAAAGCAGGACAATCGTAAGTACCTGTGAAGTGATACGCTGCGTGCCTTTGTTTCCCCTCCATGGCATTTAGATGCGAGGCTCCCCCAGGATATGCCAACAAAAGGAGGCCTGATGGTCCATTAAGTTTTGGCCTTTGTTATGGGCTCACTTGGAATCTGATAAGCCCCTTCCTTACCTGCATGTTGCTGCTCAGAAGGAAAGCGGAGAACGTGCAGCCCACGGGGACAAGTTTATCATATTTCTGGGGAGCCAACCTCTTGGCAGGGTAAAATACTGGGTCGACGCTGTCTACTCGTGTGTACCCTTGACTTGTGCCCTGTTATCAAGAAAACTAAGACGGCATGGCACCTCCTGAAAAAAGCGAAACCATTTCTCCTAGAAACAGACTTAAGAACAACAGTACAAGCTCTGGTTCTCCCACACCGGAGTCTAGGCAACGCACAGCTCAATGACCTACAAGACACCTCAAAGGTATTCAGTTACCACAGCACGCATGATCAAGGGCTTGAAGAAATTTGACATCACCCCTAAAAACGAATTACACTGCTAAAGAGGGCTGTGGTCTAGATGGGTTTCACGAGGTAGGATAGCTGTAGAAGTCCAGGTGAAGCCACTGACTTATGACGGGAAAGATCAGAGCAGGAGACATTTGCGGCCAAGGGAGGTCCATGGGGGTGTGTGTGTGTGGGAGGGGGGGGGGTGTTTAGGGATGCCCTCGACTTCTGGCCTGCAATTATGCAGCTACATTATAACATTTTCGGAATTTAACTTTTTAGCACCAGCGTCTTTAGTGCTTCGTTTTAGTACAAGCTTTTATGGCACAGACAATCTGCAGCTGCAGGGTCATAGAGATATGAACGTGGACATTATTGACGGTGGGGTTTGCCTGCATTATCGTTTAATGCCGGAGCACTAGATGAACGAAGAGTACAATGCTAATTAAGGAGGTGGGGAGGCAGTATTTACCTTTCAATTCGTGGGAAATTTGAGCTTTTGGACTCCAAGCCTCTTCAAATGCGAAGAGTTGCAGACTTACTGTGCTATTGATCCTGGTGCTCCACCTACTGGAGAATGAACTTATTCACTTTCCCATCTCTTTTACTGTTAATAATTTAAGGGCGGTTAGGACTTCTCAAAGTACTTTCAATCGCCCTCGTTTTTCTTCCTTTACATGTTTTTTGCACTGTTTTTTATATACTGTATCAATGCACTGTCGCCACAACAGAGGCCCCTAGTGGAAGCATCATACCTCTTTATCTAGGACTCTATAGCGGATTGATCACGAACTGCTGATTACTGTGCAGATTGCAGAAAGGCTGGTTCTTGTGGTGTCGCGGGTGTAGCAGGACCCGGACAACAGTTCGACTAGGCCTCAGTTTCAGTGCACCCTGAAATGACGACACACTCTCGGTTATTATCTCTGGGCCAAGACCCCGAGCAGTCTTGAGCACTTTTATTTATACCCTCGGGCGAGCCCGCCCTCGGGGTGCATGGGTGCGTGTTCAGCGTGAGTGAACGGGCCGGGTGGCTCCGTCACTACATCCCTCCAATCTTTTAGATACATGAACCCTTACGGGTAAGTCTTTAGTCTTTCTTGGCGCACCATGCAAAGTCTCTTAGTCTTTGACTAGGGGTTGGGTTCGGCCTGAGTCCATACTTCTGGCTCCTGGGGTTCTCCGTGACTTCCAACCCTTCTCCCTCCTTTCTTCTCTCCTGGAACTCAGCTCCTTGGCTCTGTGGTTCTTCTGCCGCTTCCATTTCTCCTTCGGCTGGGTGTTGTGTTCGCTCTGCGTTGCCAGGTATGTCGCTCGCGGGGACTGCCCCTTCTCCATCTTCTGAATCCCTTCTGACTTGATCGGTAGTTTGCACACACTCTGTGACCTTCTTGAACCAGGAGGTGTTCCTCGTGACTACCCGGGTTCCCCTCATGGCCGATACCATCGTGCCGTGGACATTGACAACCTCCCACACCTCCGGCTCATACGGGGTGCGATACTTCCAGTGCGGGTGACGATCCTTTACCACGACATGGTCTCCAACGTGGATGCTCATGGATTGAGCTCTTCGAGCCTGGCTTGCCTTGTCGTTGGACGCCTTCCTCCGTGCTTGGGCTGCACCCTGATCTAGCGTGGAAGGACTCCACGAGCCGTCTGCCGGGACGCAGTCTCTTGGTGCTCTCCTCAATACAAGGTGGGCTGGCGCACACTGAGTGGTGCAGTGCGGGGTGTGGCGATAGGCACCCAGGAACTGCGAGAGGCACTGTTAGGCATTTTCTCCCTTCTCGACCCCTATCCTGAGAGCTCGGTTCATGGTGCGCATGAACCGCTCCACTTCTCCATTCGCCTGGGGCCATTGTGGCGTGATCTTCCTGTGACGGATGCCCCTGGAGGCCAGGTAGTCTTGGAAGTCTCTGCCTTGGAACGGCGGCCCATTGTCCGATTTAATCTCCTCAGGTAGTCCCATCATGGCAAAGATGCGCTCCAACGCTGTCTTGACGTGGTGAAACGCTGTTGACGATACCACCTCCACCACCGGGAATTTCGAGTGGGAGTCGACAAGCACCATTGTGTTCCGCCCGTCTGGGAAGGACCCAAAGTCGATGCTTACTATGGACCACGGCTCCAGGCACGGATCTTCCGTGATCACCGGATGTGGAGCGGGGTCACTTCCCGTGATGTTGCAGGAGTGACAGGTTTGTACCACTGCTTCGACAGCTGCGTCCATTCCTGGGAACCAGGCTTTGCTTCTCAGTCTGGCTTTGGTTTTCGAGAAGCCTTGATGGCCTTGGTGCGCCAGACGGACTACCTCCTTTTGCAGGCTCCTTGGAATGACAAGTTTGGTCCCTCGCAAGACTACTCCATGAAGGCCCACACGTGTTGTCGGAAAAGTTGTTCTTCTGCAGTGAGGGAGCTGACTCCATCCAGAAAGTGATGCCAGTTTCGGTTGGTTAGCGTGGTCTTGACCTTGATGAGGCATTCGTCTACCCCTGTCGCTCTTCCGATGTCTTCGAGCGTGGGGGCGACGGGACATGCTTCGAGAGAGATCATCCGAACGAACTCCTCGGTGCATTCTTCATCTGTGGGTGCAGGCTGTGATGGTGCCATGCCGGGGTGACGCGACAAGAAGTCATCAGGGTTGTCGGCCCGGGCCGGAAGACCACCTCAAAGCGGTACGCTTGCAGTTGCACTGCCCACCTTTCGATCCGGGGGGAGCAAGTCGGGAAGTGCCAGCAAAAAGCGGGACAAGCGGTTTGTGATCGGTGATCACTCGGAATTCATGTCCGTAGAGATATAAATGGAAGTGCTGACACGCCCACTTGATGGCCAGGGCTTCGCGCTCTATTTGGGCGTACCTCATCTCTGTGGCAGTCAACGCCCGGCTGGCATACGCGGTTGGGACCCATTCCTTGGACTCTGTCTCCTGACTTAGGACTGCCCCCAGTCCAACAGGGCTGGCATCCACTACGACCTCTGTGCGCCGATTAAGACGAAAGTACGCCATGACTCGATCATCAATGAGGGCCTCCTTGAAGGCCTGGAATGCTAAGTCCTCCTTTGCGGACCAGACCCATGGCTGGCCGGATTTTGTGAGGGCACGGAGTGGTTCGGACAAAGACGCCAGATTGGGGATGAAGCGGCCACAGTAAGTGGCCATCCCCAGGAAGCTCCGGACCTCAGTGGCTGATGTTGGCCGTGGGGCGGAACGTATGGCCTCCGCTTTCTTCGGGTCGACTCGCAATCCATCTCTCGAGAAGATGTACCCGAAGAAGTCTACTGATTCTCGGTAGAACGAGCACTTGGCTCTGTATAGGGTGAGTCCGTTGTCCGCAAGCCGTTGCAAGGTAGCTCGGAGGTGTACGTGGTGTTCCTCTAGCATCTTGGAAAACACGAGGATGTCATCGCTCAATATTACGCCTTGTAATCCTGTGAGGGTTTCCCTTATTGCGTTCTGGAACACCTCCGCCGCCGAGACGCCGAAACTCAGCCTCTTGTATCGCCGTAATCCGACGTGAGTAGAGAATGTCGTGATGTTCCTACTGTCCGGGTGGAGTTCCAGCTGATGATACCCTGCATTGAGGTCCAATTTGGTGAACCACTCAGCGCCGTTCAGGTCGGCGACGATGTCATCCATCGTGGGTGTAAGATGGCGTTCCCTCTTCACGGCTCTGTTTGGCAGGCGCATGTCAACGCAGAGCCGGATGGCTCCCGGCTGCTTCGGCTTCGGGGCTACGACGAGGGGGGACACCCACGGTATGGGCCCTGACACCTTCTCGATTACCCCCAAGTCCTCCAGCTTCTTCAGTTCCTCCTCCACCTGCGGCCGCAAGTGGAACGGCACTCTCCTGTGCTGCAGCGCCGTGGGCCGGACTGTCGGATCGACATGCAATTTGAATGTCTTCCCCTTCAAGCAGCCAAGGCCGTCGAACAGCATGGGAAAGTCTCTTAACATCTCTCGAGCATGCAGATCGTGCACCTGGTTTGCAAAGAACACTAGCTCCAGATCTTCCGCCGTGTGACAGCTAAGGAGCGTGCCTCATCTTCCTTCCGTGACATGGAATTTCGTGGTCAGGCGGTGACCCTCGCTGGCGATCTCAACCTCCATGACTCCTCGTAGTGGGAGTGGCTCGTCGATGTCGTACGTGTATATCCTGGCCTTGGACGGCAGGAGTGTCGGGCGTGGTGACAGCTTGTCATATTGCTCGCTGTCCATCACATTTACTGACGCCCCAGTATCTATGAGGGCACTCACAGGGGATCCTGCGACGGTGACGTTGCACATGGGCGGTGGTCGGCGCTTCGTTCCTTCCCTGCCAACGAAGGATACGAAAAAGACGTTGTCGTCTTCCGTTCCCAGTCCAAACCCTGGTGGGGTGTTGACCACTTGGTTGATCGGGTCTTCTAGCGTGAGTTGCCTCACCGCTGTCGAGAGCCCACGTGTGCGTGGGGCGCTGCCCCGTCCTCTTCCACTCCTGCAGACCTTCGCAAAGTGGTTGAGTTTACCACATTGTGAACAGGTCTTTCCTTTTGCGAAGCACCTGCCCCTTGGGGGGTGGTCCAGGTCACAGTTTCCGCACGTGCTTCCTTGTGACGGCCTCATGGCTCCTCTGGATTGAGGCGACCTTCGTTGAATCGCGTCTACTCTTTCCTCCTTGATTGTGGGTGTCCGCTGCGAGATGGGCTGCGAGGAGGGCCGGTTGAGAGCCGCCTCCATCTCGTCTGCACGAGCATTGGACAGCTCGTGGGATCTGGCGAGCACTAGGATCTCGTCTAGAGTGATGCCTGGCTGCCGCAGAATGAGGCGTCGCAGCGGGACTGACCTGCATCCTTGAATGAGCTGCGCCCTTATCTCTCCTCTCTGGTCTGGCAGCGTGCAGGAGCTCGTTAATTTTCGAAGACGAGCGTAGAAGATGTCAATGGTCTCGGCTTCGCCCTGCCGTGCTTGTTGAAGCTTGAAATGCTCAAAGTCTGGGTTTATCTGGGGGTCAAAATGGCGGTTGAGCGCTTGAACGGCCCCATTGTAATCGTCATCCGCTCCTCTATCCGGCAGGGTCTCGAACAGGTCGTATAGTTCGCCACCACCGTAGCACATGAGAAGCGACCTCTTCACCCTCCCGTCGGTCTCTCTCACGCCAATGAAATAGTGGTCAAGGCGACCAATCCAGGACTTCCAGCGCGCCGCAGCCGTGGCGGGGTCTGAGAGCTCGCTGAATGGCGGCAGAGGTGCAGCAGTGGCCTGGCCAGGCCGATCGTGGGCAGGTGGAACAGCTTGCTGGGGGGGCGGCAGTTGCGCCGCTGGGGAAGCACCACCACCATCGGCACCTTGCCCGTTCATCCTCCCACGTGGGTGTGCTGTGTGAGATGCAGGAGCGGCGCAGGCTGGCGACGTTGAATGGCGTCGAGCACGTGTGGGGGAAAACCTTCTGCTGCTAGTCAATGTTCCAGGAGTGCACACAAGGGGATGGGTGCAAGCGACCTCGCTGTGGGGTCACGCTGATGCTTGCAGGTGAGGAGCAGCGTGGGCTTGACAAGGCAGTGCGGCGTGCAAGGACGTGATGTGGTCCACTTTTTCCACCCAGAAGCCTTTGTGCCTTCAACAGCGTAGCTGTGAATGGTTGTGTTGCTTGTCTCCTTCAGGACCCAACCAGCGGCTTGGCCCGGTGCTCCCAGTGACGCGGGAGAAGGCAGCTTCCTTTATGGCGATCCGACAGGGTAGGAGACTGGTGAGCGCCGAAGGCGCGCCTCCGCCCGCAGGGTGGCGTCCAGGAGCGTGCGCTCCGCGAAATGCGTGGGAAGTGGCAGCCTGCCGGCTCGACCACGTGACAGTGGGAGCGCGGCCGGGCCGATCAGCGGCAGGGTGCAGGCGCGGGAGCGCCGAAGGCCCAAGCGGACAGGGCAAGCCTCACCTCGTGCGCGGTCCAAGCGCAGATGACAGCAGGCGGTCGCCGGCCGAGGCGGGGTGTGCGGCGCCTTGACGCACGCCGGCAGACCTCTGACACCGGCAGCAGGAGGACAGCAGGGTGGGCACCTGGAACACTCGCAGGAGGCGTTGGCAGGACCAGCTCCGCAGGCACCAGGACCGCAAAAGCGGCGGCCGGACTCAGACGGCAGGGGCACAGCAGGTGAGGACCTGGCGAGGCGTGGGGTAGACCCGCCTCGTCGCCAGTGTGGTGTCGCGGGTGTAGCAGGACCCGGACAACAGTTCGACTAGGCCTCAGTTTCAGTGCACACTGAAATGACGACACTCTCTCGGTTATGATCTCTGGGCCAAGACCCGAGCAGTCTTGAGCCCTTTTATTTATACCCTCGGGCGAGCCCGCCCTCGGGGTGCATGGGTGCGTGTTCAGCGTGAGTGAACGGGCCGGGTGGCTCCGTCACTACAGTTCTCAGTTTACCTAATTCTCTAACAAGAGGTGTCGTCTCACTATCCTTTTCTTGAGCCGGTGGGAGCCGCCTATTTTTTTTAGCTCTAGGTTATCATAAAAAATGACCATTAAAACTTGCGTTCAAGAAAAATGTTATTAAAAATGTGGCTCATAACCAAGGATCAAGAGCGACTAAAAGAACGGTACGGCATGCCAATTTAGCAGTAATTAAATGCCCATTTTTATCCATTTTCCCCCAAAAGTGCAAGGCATTCTGAAACCTCGTAATACTCAAGGAACGCCATAAGTAACCGCAAGAACAGAGATAAGTCCACAAGTACCCTTTGAGCCTAATATGAAAACATTCCCTGTGCCCAAGATAATGTAAAACATTTTTATTAGATTCCACCTTGGTAGAATCAGCCACTAATATAATTCCAGAAACAGTTATTAATATAGACCAGAAGGAATATAAATTGATGTAGCTCCTCAGTTATAGTGGATGATTCTTACGAAAGTCCAGAGACTAGTAACATAAAGATAAGGGATTATACTTTTTCGGATGTTAGTCCTCCATCCAAGGAGCCATCTCACAAGTTATTAGATTATATTAAAATACCAATTGATAATACCCTGATTGATGGTGATCGTCTGGATAAAAATAGTTTGAAGTAGCCCCTCATATTTTTATCGAGAAAATACATATTGTCACCCTGAAGGGCTGTGTAATTAGACTAAAAAATGTCAGACATATTTCATAGGATGTTATATGCCATTATAAGGCTGAAGAAGAGAACAGCAGATAATTCGGTTCATATATTTAACAACGATGCCATCTGTCCGGTGTTATAGTGAATAATAACAAGCATTGGAAATGCAATAGGTCTCGCCTTTGTTTAAGTTAAAGCAATTTGCTTTGCGAATGGTATTGTTTGTAGCTTTGTATGAATTAGTGTAGGTTTGTGATATGTTGTGATTTTATGTTGTTAGAATTGTATTTGTTAGCTGTGTAGTAGTTTAAAGCATACTTTAGTAGGAGAGGAGCAGTGTTTAAGATTTGGGAAGGAGAATGATTAGAAGAGTAGCATGAGGGTGAATGAAGTATAGTGAGGAGTAGAATACTATGATGCAGAAGAAAGGTGTGGGGGTAGAGTAAATAGGGAGAAGTAAGAAAGTGTGGAGGTGTTTAGTGTTGTTTTGAATGTTGTAAAGTGTGGACAGTAGTATAATGCATAATGAAGGATAGAGTAGTAGAAGAGCAGGTTTGAAGCAAGGTAAGATGTTTTTATTAGCATTAGGTATAAGGAAGTAGAGAAGTGCAGAAGAGCATTGTGAGGGTTTCAGCTGTATATAAGAAATTATTAAATAAAATGTCAGTAACAGATTATACAAAAGCCTCCCTACGTGATTTATCAAGAAAATACTCCCCTTTACGCATGCATTATTTAAGTGCATAGTTATTGCCCCTAGGCATTATAAAAAAATGCTGTAATACACGTTTTTGCAATAACGTTTCTTAACTAGTAATAATGTAGTTTAATAGACATATAAAGGCTTAAGCCTCAAGCTATGCATATTATTTAAAAGAATTTTGAAAGATCGGTAACATCTGAATAGCTACATGTTTGGCTTGGTAGGCATGATGCCCTGTAATTGGATCGAGTACATTTAACTATGTTTGCCTGTTGTAAGTATTGCTTATTTATTATATAAAGGCCACACATATATACTTGATTTAAACTGCACGTATTTGTTACGGTATTTCCACTGCAGTACTATTTGGCGAGGCGGGCGAACTTAAATCTGGCTCACAAATTACAAATAGAGTATATTTTGCGTTTAAATATACGTCGATTCCCAATATGTAAATTTTACTTGTTGTGTGGCCCTTCCCCACATAGCCACAAATTAAGCGAACATTTGCAATATAAAAACAGGACTTGTAGCTGCCCCTAACCGCGCTATGTTTTTGGGCCTTAGAATATAAGCATTAAAGCTCCTTAAATAGCCAACGCCAGCAAGAAATAATGGCTAAATTATCGAAGCGTATTCACCTAATGTAAAAACATATGTTTTCGTTTTTGTACGTTTGGTGTGGCGCTATTGTTTTGTCCCGCTACGATAAAACACAACCAAGGTGTAGATTTGAACATAAATACACAACCTGTATGTGTTTCAGCTGTATATAAGAAATAATCAAATCAAATGCCAGTAACAGATTATACAAAAGCCTCCCTACGCGATTTATCAAGAATATACTTACCTTTACACATGCATTACTTAAGTGCATAGTTATTGCCCCAAGGCATCATAAAAAAATGCTGCAATACACTTTTTTGCAATTAAGTTTCTCAACTAGTAATAATGTAGTTTAATTAATAATATGTACCTCCTCCCCCATATATATTCCCTACATAAATAAAGCTAAGTAAGCGCAAACCCGCTACATAGCACAATAATTACGCAAAACTCACATGAGAATTATAGTGAAAAACAAAAAAAATCATTATTAGTTAAACATAACATAAAACTTAACGCACCACACCAAAAAACCTACCTTTCGTGCGTATACATCCGTCGCGATGCTAAGATTGTGGCGAATGTTCTGGATTGCTGAGAAATAGGCAACAACATCAAGCGCACATTGGCAAAGAAAAACACCTAACCTCTATGCGCCTCCAAGTGCACCGTAATGCTATAGGCACAGTTTGCAACAGAAAAACACACTGAATAAAGTTAACTCCCCAACAAATAAAAGAAGGCTAACTTTAGTTTGTATATATCCGTTGTATGCTATTTTTCTAGTACGGCGGGTAAAGTTAACACCAGTAAGCGCACATTCGCAAAGCCAAAGCACAACTTGTACTTGGCCCTAACTGGGACATAATGTTTGTAACACTAATGTGCAGCATGAAAACATGACCTTTACTGGAAGCGATTTCCAATCACGAGCCAGCGTATGCCATAAACCGAACCCTCCCACGTCACGCCAAACAAAGATGGCGTCGGCCTGCCCAGATGGGCCGTCCTAAAAGTGGACAGGGCGGTAACAAAAAAGCCCGATTTCCAATCACGCGCCAGCGTTTAACATAAACGATGACGCGAGCCAATGGAAAAGAGGGGCGGGGCTTCAAGACCTCTTCTGAAATCGTATCGATTCCAAGAAGCCCTCGCAGAGCGAGCAGCGCATGCGCACTGCACCGCCAGGCGAGACCTAAAAATGACATATCAAACCCGCCGCCCTCCCATATAGCTATATGATCTATCTGCTAAGGACTAGGGGACACATACAACAAAAAATAAGCCAAACAGAAAATTGAGGAATCACAGAAAAATTGCCAGGGAACCAGCGACAAGTTGTAAGGGAAACAACTGCATGTCTTATGACTCTCAGTTGACCGAAGCAATAGACAATTGTTTACAAAATCATTCTGTAATTGAAAAGACAAAAAATAAAAGAAAAACAATAGAAGAAAATGCGAGAAACTTAAAGACAAATCAGGAACGTTTGTCAAAGAATTTAGCGAGGCTGTTTATTAGAGTCTTGTGTAAAGAACTCTTAGACGAAGCTAAGTCAGCGTCCCTATTGTACAGAAAACAAAAGTAGCTCACTCTGAAGATGACCCCATTTTTAAAACAACAACAACTGATAATAAAAAGCTGTCTCCCACCACTAGTAAGCAAACTGTAATAAAAAGGCACAAAACAAAATTAAGGCGTATCAAGAAGAAACGTCCAAAAATATAAGTTTGAAGTCCCTCCCAGTCCACAAACAGAATCCGATGTGAATACGATATCCAATACAACTATTGCACCTGGTGTTCAACAACACACAATAAAATATAATTTAGAGATCCTCTCTTCCCTTAATGCCACAGCTCAAATATAAACTTCAATAGAGCAGAATGCCGAGCTCTCTACAAGAAACCAGCAGAATCAAATCATTGTGTTACAAGAAAATGGAACTACAGTGAACAGTATAACAAAAATCACTGAAATCTATTATATGGAGAATAGGTTCACTCGTTATGCGTATGGACGAACTGGTTGTTGATAGTAACAGGTATGTGTTGGATTTTATCGATCAATTCAATGACTTCAAGACATAACTTAATGGAAAAAACATTTGGAGATTTTATGTATGATTACACAATTAAGGCTGTTAAATTCTAGTGACACAAATTGTTCGAAATTCTAAAAAACGAATATCATTCATCAGCTTCTACAGTTACCTTTACATCAACTATTGCTACTAATATGATATTTAATACGTTGTATCTTCTTTGTGCTAGGGGGCACTGAGGTCATACTAAGGAGGGATATATCTGCCAGCCCTGCTGCTGGCACAGAAATGTCATTAATGAATCATACACAACAAGAAAAGCATTTAAAAAGCATCGCTGGAACTTTCTCTGTTCAAGATCAAAAGAATATAACTAACCAAATCCAATATGGGCCTAAATGCAGGATTGTGAATATGCTGCATACTGTGAAAAACGTAAACAGAACAAGCATTGGCCAAGCCAATAGGTCTCGCCTATGCGAGAGATAGTGGCTTTGCCAATATCTTTTAGTCATGATATCCAGCACCATTGCCAAAAGTAAAGTTAGAAAAACAAGCGCTATGACGCGGCCAGCATTGGCGCCACATAAAGTGGGGTGGGGGGTACAGGCAAGCAACAACAAGGAGAGGGGAGGACGGACAGGGGCAGAAATGCAGAGAAGGGGCGGGCGGAAGGGGGCAGCAAAATAGTACCTCACCAAAGAACGAGCTACGAATGGACATTAATCGAGAGGAAGCAATCTATGCTTGGTCCATGCTTCACAGAAAGAAAAGGAAGTGATGCCCGGCACGTGCTCGCCAATTAGGCAGCAGAAAAGAAAAGTGACAATAAATCCAATGAATGGCAAGCAACGTGCAGGCTCCAAGCCCTTTATTGTAAACAATAGCCCTTGCAGCGACAGTGCATGCTCTGTCGGTAGGCGAGACCTAAAATCTGAAGTTTCGCAAACCTGATCTTGGCTGCCAGCTGCTATGAACAATAATACAACAAATCAATGTGCCATGAAATTGTTGTAGCAGGAACTTATCCTTAGTCCCATGGAATAGATCATGTTTCTCTGTGCACATTATTAAAAGTGTTTTTATATCTGAACTAAATGCTGCCATAGAGGGTCTGCTGGATACCTGCCAAGATTCAGACTTTCAGTTGCATGATTATGTTGTCATCTCTAATACTATGATAAAATCTAAGAAAAGGTCATTGTAAAGATGGTTTGGCTATTCTCCTGTCTAGAGAGTTTGCTTGGCTTTATGAGTTAACAGAAATAAATAATTAAACAATTTTGACCATAAACATTAAGTTACCATATGATGATCTGAGAAACTCATTTTCTGTGTTTATCTTCAACATGTATGTTCTTCCTGGAAAAGAGTATGATAAAATGCTAATCACACTATCTGATTTAATCTCGGAGCTGTTGGAAAAAGGAAGATCATTTTTGTTCTCTGATTTGTGACAACCTAATCACAAAAAATCCTTAATCAAAGCTTTCAGGAACAAAAACACAGAACAGACCTGGAACACCCCATAAATGGCTTTTCCGAAAAATTGTAACATGGACATCACTTTTAGATAAGCTTTTCAAACAGGTTTTGTTATTGTCAACAGCCGCCTGATGGAAGATAATCCTGCTAATTATACAAGAAGAGCAGTGCTAATAACTTTATAATTGACTATACTAATTCCTTTAAATGCTTTGAACATATGAGATAATTACAACAATTCATAGTGATTACAGTCTAGTGCATTGTCAACTTTCTGTAAAGGTAATGTTGATTGTGGACTGGAATATTCCGGGAAAATATGATATTAATTGATCATTACAAAGGCCTTCTATTCTGGTCTCATATGGCAATCTCTGATGTGTGCAATGTGATTAATGGCATGCTCGATTTTGTGACTGAGAACGTGGAGATTACGGGGTTGGAATGTTATACATTTACAGTGTCAAGATTAACTACAGCGATGCAGCATAGTAGGAAACAAAGTTCTGGGAGGAAATATGCAGATAGCAAAAATTACTAATGGTGGCCAAATTCAATATCAAAATTATCTTCTAATAAGAGTGCTGGAAACGAAGCAACTTTGCAGGAAATTACAAAAATATTGGAAATGTAAAATTAAGTCTAACCAGGATAACGTGTGGATGTCTCTTATTATTGCTGCCAAGGAAAATAAATTGTAGAACGTTTTGAGAAATCAAAGCACAAAAATTGAAAGGCAAGCTATTACGATGACAGAAAATCTATAGATTTATTATGTCTCAAATCTTTATTCTTCCATAGGAAGTATAGTGATTTTGAGTTGAACGCCAAAGAATTTGACCACACTCTTCAATGTAACATTAAATAATATTATTTAAAAAATATCAGGAATGCTAGAAATACAATGGCGACTATGGAGTACATTTTTATTTTCCCTTTTTAGGTCTCGCCTACTAGACAGCGTATCCGTTGTCTGATGTGAAATGCATTGTTTAGAGCATTTGGAAAAATGGATATTGGATCAGAACATTTTTCAATTGGAACAATTGGGTTTTAGCAAAAAAAAACTCTTTAACTCTTAATAATATTGCTGTTATGCAAATTCTAACCAGCCGTTTACTTCTCTACCGCCTATGGCCGGGTTTTATAGGCCAACTCTTTTGCAGAAATCGTTTGACTTAAAAATACCAATGAGGCTCCTAAGACGTTTGATTGCACTAAACTCCAATACTTCGAGCAGACTACTTGGAGGCGTGCATTTAATGGTCTAACAAAAAGAAGAGAGACAAAAAATGGCCTAATGAAGGGATGCTTCTTGGCACCGCTATTTTCTTTTCTTTGTATGTATGATTTTCCTCTAATATTTCAAAATATTAGAACATTTCCATTATGTTTAGCTTCTTGCCCTATAAATACACCAATATTGTGATAATTTTTGGAATGTATGACGGAACTCTGCATGTGTTTTTCACACATGCCTTAGGAACTCCGTCTTTCGCACGCATTTGTTCTGCACGCAAGTCATTTTAACGACTTGCCTTAGGGGGGCGCTGGATATTGGAATAGTTTAATTTACTATTCCAGCTCCAGTCTGCGCAACAGTAGCGAAAGTGGTGGACTTTAATTCCAACACCACTTCGCCATTGCGCCTCACTAACGCAAGTCGTTGTAATGACTTGCGTGCAGGACGATTGTGTGTTAAAGACGCATTCGTTCTGTTGCCGGTGCTGTGAAGGCACAGCGTGATTCCGGCTTCGTCCTAAAGGACGTTTCCCCATTTTTGACGAGACCCCAATAGGATTACAACATAGGCTAAATGTACTATTTACATATTCAAAAAAATTACTTTTTAAAAAATAAGTTCACTTAAAAGTAAAATCATGTTTTAACAAAAAGACAGAAATTGGGCTTAGTTGCAAAATAGGGAATGAAAAGTTGCAAAAGCCCCACGCTATTTTGTTCTCTCTCAGGATGGTAGTTTTCCCAAATCTTTTCCATTTACCACATATCTAGCACCTAAGCGCGAAGACTTTGGCACAAGGTGGTGGCTTAAATTTGATTTGCCGATTTTGCGGTAAAACATATTTTGTATTTCTTCTTTATGTATATAATGCAAAGATCCCATCAACCCTTATATATGGTGCCAAACACAGATATCTCACAGCTAACAGTCTTTAATTGGATTGAAGGTAAAATAATAGAGAGTATAGATGATTTGCATAATTCGAACCCAGTAGAGGCACTTCAATTGTAATGTGGATCAACTGTGCATCTAAAGCTTTATAAGCACTTCATCTAGTGGGGGTATTGTACACATTCTAGCAAGGACAACACATTAAAGAATTATTCAAAAATGGATTGTACTTGCCATCTTAAAAAAAGTTTCAGCTTCACACACGATTCATCACATGATACTTAAATACTAAATGGAGGTAAGATTTAACATGGAAATCCATTCAGCAGGTGAAACATGAACTAAAGTCAAGGATTACTAATTCTAGCTTTGTAGCAGATTGTGAAAATTACAGAGATCTCATACTATACAAATTTGTAGTGGACTCCGCAGCCTCAGGAAAAGGTGTAAAACCGAACAAACATAAGATTCAAAGGTTTTTATTTCCTTTAAGAACGGGGGCTAGCGCTGAAAATTACAGTAGGGAAATGGTCTGGTTTAAGTCGAGAACAATGTGTGAGTCCACTGTGCAAAGAAGAGAGCCAGGGCTTCACACATGTACTTTACTGTTTTCCAAAATGGAAATGGGCAAGAAGGAAGTTTCTTCACCCTATGTTTATCTCTAAGAAAATATTCGCTACTTTGTTATACATCTACAAATGCAAGAGACTGTTATTTTAACTTTTTAAAACGTTTTTCAAACTTATATAAAAGGATTGTCTTTTTAATTGCAACAATGTTATTTTATTGTGAAGCTTAAAAATAGATTTGTACCGAGTGTGTGTTTATTTACCTCATCTGTGAGGTTTTGAACCAAACAATAAAGACCTGTACTGATCTGTGCACCAGGTAATGATATGACCTATTCAATGACAATGATGCCAGGGAAGCTGAATTATTGTAGGCCGCCGGCCTCAACATAGCATATTTCTGGAAACGTCAGTCCACATCACAGCTAGCTCAATGATGGGTGAAAGTCTGGAAGGTATACGCAATGGAAAGGCTAACAACTATGGTTCAAGATAAAGCACAGACATTTGAGAACAGTTGGATACCATTTAAACCCTACATGAAACGAAACTGACCAAATGTCGAAGGTTTAGCCAACATGCCGATTGTTGCCTGCCATTCTCACTTATGGGACATGTCGCCCTCTTAAAGCGACTGCACTAATGAGGTGCCACCATGTCTTGATTTTCAATTCTTGAGAGTGGGAAACTTGCGCTGGCATTCGTTGCATGTCGTTTGAATGTTTATATTATGTACCTCCATGATTTATCAGGGTGTGGTAAACTTTGCATCCTCAACTCAAATAAATCCTAAGAAATAAAGATTATTAGGTAATCCTTCCATTAAGCAATGCTAAAATGAAAAGCCCTTTAGGTCTGTGCCGGTCTCTGAAACCTCTCCTCCAGCTCAAAAAGATGAAAATTCTAGAAGATATTCTGTGCCAAATTGCATTGCAACGTCACATTGGTGAGGAAATCGAGCTTCACCTTACAAACCACTTTATTAGGCAAAACAAATAACTGGGGGACTGGCAAAAAGGCCTGCAGCTCAAACACACTGGAGTATAGGAGCCCAATCCAAGCCTGCATAATGGAATTTGAATGTATATGAGGAGAACCGGAAGAATTTGCTCAGGAGATCTTTTAGAAACCTTGCTACAGAAGGCAGCTGAAAGAGAAATCTTTGTTCAGGAAAACTTAAAATGTCAAACTAGCCAAAAGGTGCCCGCTTTGCTATTTCCTTCTATTCTGTCTCTAGCCAGAGAGATAGCATAAGAAAAATGATATGAAGACATAATGCTGGTGGATCAATTAATCAGAAAAGTATCTCAATATACTTGCACCAAATGACCGCTAACAATGCCTGCAAGCCACATAGTTTATAAAGGATGCTGAACACGTCCCTCTTGGGTTAGAGAGTTCCCCTCAGATACAATACTGAAGGAGGGAGCAAACACCCAGCTGCAGACAATCCAAGACCAAAAGCCATATCACAGGTTCAGTAAGTGCCACTAATGCATGGGGTTTAGCCCTTTTGGAGCTGTGTTTAAAAGTTAACATTTGTTCCAGAAACACATAAACCAAATGATCATTCTATAAACTATACTGGTGTTTGGACTTGATTTTTGCATTAGCAGCTGTATTTCTTTTTCTACTTTGAATCTAATCGTAAGCAAGAGTGCTTGCCAACTCGTCTTATATCATATGTATGTCATTAAAATAAATATTTTCATTTTTTGTTTTGACAAATGATCTTACCTAAACCACCACCAACATACATTACTGGTTATTGAATTTTTATTGGTAAACTTAAGTGCTCAAGTGTAAATATAACTTTACACACAAAAAAAGGTTTTTCTTTTCGACAGCGTATAAAGTCACAAGAAACAATTAGGATCTGCAATAATCATTTTCTTCTAGTGGAAGCACTGGCTTCGGTGCACTGAGTTTGTCCCATTGAGGACACAGGACCCATGTTTTCTTTTAATAGTTAAAACTATGTTGTCCTAGCCCTGTGGAATGCTACTGTAAAATTATAATATACTCCTCAGCTTTTATGTTGACATGTTTTATTTTCAACTCTGAGGGGCCACTGGAATATACGGAAGTCTTTGTCAGGACTACGATCTTTGGATCTTTCCTGCTACCAGTATCTTAATCTTGAGAATCCAATTATTGTAAGAGGAAGGGGGACAGCCAGTGCTTAATTTGTAAAATATGAAGTGCAGGTGCTCAAATGTTTGTCGGAGGCCACACCTACTTTTCGCTGGCTCCACCCACTTCCCCCACTGGCTCCACCCACTTACTCTATTAGCTCCACCCACATCCTCAACTGGCACTGCTAATAGTTAGATGTAAGCATGATGAAAGCATGGAAATGTCACACATAAGCACCCAGGCCAGAAAGCATGGAAATGTTACACAAAGGCACCCAGGCCACAAAGCTTGAAAATCTCACACTATACTCAGACCAGGAAGCATGGAAACGTCACACAAAGCCACACAGGCCAGAAAGCATGGAAGCGTCACACAAAGGCACCAAAGCCAGTGGCGCTGGAAAAATTTCTGAGTGTTGGTGTTGCCCTCAATGTTACATCACTGAAGAAGTTACAAGATTGTGAAAAATCCAAACATCACACTAAGGACAAACATAGTAAACACGTGATCAGCAATATAAACACGGTGGGTGAAACAGTCACGTATAATACATGTGTGCTTTTTAAAAACGAAATTCTGTTCCTATTCAATTTATTAATTTGAAACTGAAAGTAATTCGGAAAACTATTAACTGGAATATTACAGCAATACATCATGGTTTAGGTTGGCTCGAGTTAGGATAACTTGTCGGTAATGTAAGCGGCTCGACCGTTCCTTAATATACTTTGAGAGCCACAGAAATGTGCTCTTCACTGAGCAAACACTGCTTGACTGACAAGATAATCTTTGGGATTCGTCAGGGATCCCAGACAGCAGTCCTTAACCCTTCCCCATGACAGCTAATCCTAACTCACCGCGTGACAAAACTACATGAAAGGCAAACTGCGCAGCACCTTTTGTGCCCCATCTCATAGTTTGCAATGCAATGCGATTCACATACTTTAGGTCATGGTGGGGCCCCATGCACAGCAGAGGCTGCAGAGCCAGAGGTCTCCATCGCGCCCCTGTAACACAGATCACACTGCAATAAAGCAGACACTGTAGCACAATAAAACAGAAGCCATCATCAGCACAACAAATGTGCGACACATTACACACACTACGTCCAGAATCTTGTTTCCATAAGAAGGTGGTACAAGATGTGCGCACGCACCAAACGCAGCCTCAGTAATCATGCAGTATCACGCAGTTATAACAGTGCATTCCAACCCTGCCCTAGAGCACAGCGAGCGCTGCCAGTCCTGGGGCATTGAAAAGCGCTGCCAGTGCACCTCAGTTCTGTTCTGTTCTAGAGCAGCAACGCCTCTGCCATTTGTTTAGTGGGACCCACATGATGCTGTGCCGTTACTTTCCAATACAAGCCTATCCCAGTACTTGGACACCCACACATCTCTACACTGTAGGCCTGGCCTGCAAGGGCTTAGAACTCCACACAGACAGGCTAACATTTTCTTTTTCATCCACACCGCCTTTTATTATTTGACGATTGTAAACCCAGACATGGCTCTGCCAATGTACCGGAGTCGCAACCTGTAACAGTGCTGTTCTGCCCCTAGTCAGGCCACGCTGCCCCCTCTGGCTACTCAAACTTCAGCGCATCTTCCGCATCACCTCATGATCGAGTCACTGAGAAATGTGTGTCCGCCCTGCTCCAGAACCATCTAAATAAGGCCCTTTCAAGCAGATTCTGTGCTTAACTGTCAAGGAGACTCTTGGGCAGGCCCGGCTTTAGCGCCAGTCAGCACAAAATCAACGAATATTTCTCAGATATGGGAGATTTATGGGCTCCTGACCTTATCCCATTCCGCGAGGGGAAGGGGGCATTATTTTGAGTTATGCACTGGCATAGGATACTTGTGCGCACCCTCATGAGCAGTAGGAAAGAGACTGCCAAAGGTAAACATTCACAATCCTCCTCTTGGCCGGGGCCCAGGATGTGCGTCATGCATGGGCTCATCTCCCTGGCCTTCGAGCGCTTTGTGGAGTGAATGGTTGGAAGTCCCAGTTCCCGAGCTCAGCCCTGGTGATGCACTTTTACTGAAGTAGTGCAAGGATAAAAAAATTGGAATACAGTCCCCATGACAGCTAAACCTAAATGTGCGTGACAAAACTACATGAAAGGCAAACTGCCCAGCACCTTTTGTGCCCCATCTCATAGTTTGCAATGCAGACACTGTCTGTAGCACAATAAAACAGAAGCCATCATCAGCACAACAAATGTGCGACACATTACACACACTACGTCCAGAATCTTGTTTCCATAAGAAGGTGGTACAAGATGTGCGCACGCACCAAACGCAGCCTGCAGTACATGAACTAGCGCCAGCAATTAATGTTTGTGCACCGGGCCGCAGTCAAGAAAATCTTAATTTATTTAAAAAGAGACACTGGTGCAGTGCCACACCAAAGACCCTCGTTTGGCAGCCCAAGCAAGCAACGCCACAGGCTGGGGGGAGGGGGCGTACAGTAATGACCAGTTAATGGCTACCGCCATTTAGTACTTACTTGCGGTCAGTTACGTGGTGGGCACACTCTGCCTTTAACTTCTACCCCGATATAAATAAACTTGGCCTGGTGCTGCTGCCTGCCCTCAACGTCGTCGGCGGGCTGCCTTCCGGGTGTGCCGGGGCGTGGCAATTTGAATAAAATCAGCACGCTGCCGCACAGCCCCTGCCCCCGCAGAACCAAATCCTCCAGCCCAAATCCAGCCCAATGATCAGTGTCCCGCCCACCGCTACACGCACCGGCAACAGTGGACTACGGACCGCCAAAGGCCCCAATGCCATAATATCTGAAACTTCAATCTTGGCTCAGACTCTCACAGCCAGCCGCAACAGTCTGCGGGAGACCTTGAGAACACACTCTGTGCCGAGTCAGTGTGAGCGGGAGGAAATCAATAGCATATGAAATTAATAATCGTAATGTGACGTGGTTCAGCAGACAAGTAGACCCGGCCCTGATAAATAAGTGCCGGTGCTAAGCACCGGAAAGCACCAGCACAAATTAAGCACTGGGGACAGCCTAGTATGCAAGAACTTCCAAGCAGATCTTTGTAGAGTAGGCGCTGCCTTTAAGCTAATAAATACTGTTTGCCTTTCGACCTTAGCTTTTGAAACCTGGGCTTTTGCATCCTTTTGATGATACTTTTTGGATTGCACTTTCGACCCTTCTTGTATTCTAAGATTAGTTTTTCTTCTCCCTTGTAATGCTGCTTCTTTGCCTCACAATTCCCAGCAATGAATCCAGACTGGCGGAGTTTTCCCCAAAGGGTTGCAGGGTGGGGTCGACCAGGACACCGTTTCTCATGGATCTTTTTTTTTAGTTGATGTAGTTAGAAAACCGTAGTGAACGCACAGCCTAGTTAACTACTTTGCCACAGTTTCATGCTTCACCCTCACATTTATTCAGAGGAAATTCTAATAAACAGAACAGGTTGCACATCCATCTACCCTGAGCGGCAATCGCGAGAAGGGTTTCGAGAGGAGAAATACCTTGCCTGTATGTGGATGCAGCCTCACTTCTGCTTATTCTGCTAAGCACACCTACTTAAGTGTTCTCCGTATCTGATACATGGTATGCATAGATAGTGACATTGCGAGCTAATGTCCCCATTCATGTCTAAAGTGTCTCACTGCCTAATCTGAGACCACATTGCTCTCCTTGTGTTAAATGAGGTAAAGTTTGGTCACTAAGGAGCTGCATCAACCAGCTCTGCACTGAGGGGGGCCCCTGCATGTGGTAAACTCATGACCCACAACCCCAAAAGATTGAGGCCCACTCTTCTCTCTTGATAAGCCCCCATTCCACTATCAACATATCCTTTAGGCAAAACCTTATCCTGGAAGTAGTCATTCATGACCTATGTTATTTGAGGCTATCATGGTCTGAGAGATACCCCAAACACATGTTGTCAGATGGAGGTTAGGCTGGGGTTTTTTAGTTAAGTCAGGAAAGTGGCGCTCAGGCTATTGCGTGTACTAACTATAGACCTGTATTGGTGCGGTGCTACCAGGTCAGGGGAGTAACCCGATAACCCCTGGGGAATGTGTGAATCGCAGGATCCACAATTAAAGTAAGCGCAGTCCTGGGCACACGCGGTGAGGGTATTCGTAATATAACATTCAGTATTGATGCGTTATATAAATGCAGTGGTCGACATCAGTATTGGTTCAAAAAAGTTTCTTTATATTTCAACAACGACTATGTTGAATACAATAAACCAGCCGACACGTGTTTCGTCACTGGGAGAGGTCCCGTGACTCATCAGGGCTAAACAGCGAAAACTACTGGAGGAGTGCTGGACCCCGGAAACCGGTGATACTTCCAAACCGGTAGGGGGTCAGCGGGAGACGGGAGCAACTGGGCAGACAGGCGCTGGATGTAGCGCCACGCCGGAAGCGAGGGTAGGAAGGAAGGGGACCGCGGGCTGGGGTATGCCGGCGGCGGATATGAAAGATAAGGCTGGGGCGGGTACGCCACGGCGCTTGGAAGGTGGAAGGAACCTGGAGTGACAGGAGGAGGCTGAATTCATTTCTACACGGCTCCAGTGTTTCCTCATCTCTCTTCGCTCCGGACCCCAGGCAGGCGTCTGCACTATCCTGCTAAACGCGCAACCTGATACCGCCTTAATTTTCCCGAACCCGGGCCTTGTTTTCGCACCCCGCCTGTTTGGCTCCCTGCTACCTGCAACTCGGCCGGACACTGGACAGCCTCCTCCTGTCACTCCAGGTTCCTTCCACCTTCCAAGCGCCGTGGCGTACCCGCCCCAGCCTTATCTTCATATCCGCCGCCGGCATACCCCAGCCCGCGGTCCCCTTCCTTCCTACCCTCGTTTCCGGCGTGGCGCTACATCCAGCGCCTGTCTGCCCAGTTGCTCCCGTCTCCCGCTGACCCCCTACCGGGTTGGAAGTATCACCGGTTTCCGGGGTCCAGCACTCCTCCAGTAGTTTTCGCTGTTTAGCCCTGATGAGTCACGGGACCTCTCCCAGTGACGAAACACGTGTCGACTGGTTTATTGTATTCAACATAGTCGTTGTTGAAATATAAAGAAACTTTTTTGAACCAATACTTATGTCGACCACTGCATTTATATAACGCATCAATACTGAATGTTATATTACGAATACCCTCACCGCGTGTGCCCAGGACTGCGCTTACATGTTGTCAGATGATTTCAGGACTCCAAATCACTGCTAAAATTCAAACAGAGCAACACTTCATCTGAGAATACGCCTCCAAAATTATTCTCTGAATGAGGACTCCACTGCAATACCCTCACTCGTTCTCGCACAGATGCATAATGTAACAAGGCCGAACCGATGGAGGAAAACTATTTCTAGTAGGATTGCTCTGTTTAAATTGAGGTTCTCTTGGGAAGTTGTCTGGCACTCTTTATGTGGATACAAAGTTTTCTATTGAACTCTGTCCTGTACTACACTGCTGAACGGCAGTCATTGTGATGGGATGTCTCTAAGGCTGGAGAGCAACAAATGTATGAACTGTGCATATCTTGTGCAGATGATCCACAGTATTTCCAGGATAATGTGACTTAATGACTTAGTTGTCCAGGGAATGGATGACACACACACTGTCTGTCAGATTAGCTGCAAAGCCATCCATCAATTCATTGCATATTATTGGGGCAAAGGTCAAGTCAAAAGGCAATGTTGCAAAATGGTAGTTGTCTCCATGAACGCATGCATCCTATAAGTGAAGACACTATCTAACCAAACAGCACTTCTGGAGAATCTGGGCCAAGGATAACAAAAACCTTTACCTGCCCGATGCATTTGTTGAAAAATCTAGAGTGGGATGAAGACCTACCCCCTTCATGAAGTATCTGGAGTAACACCCTTAAGCGTTTCCTGAGCAGCTCTTTCGCTACAGAGTGTTTTATTAGTAAGACCTTCCAGTTCCTGCTTCAAAATCTCCAAATGAAGAGTGGGGAAATATGAAGATGAGGGACTAGATGGGCGCTCTGGAAAAAGGGATGAACTGCTTCTGCTAGACAACATGCAGTACCCTCTGGCCCGTAGCGATGTCCATCAAGTCTCTAGGTGTGGTAGGTGGCAAGGCTGTGGCTAGCAACAAGTGCACCATAAATGGTGTTACCACAGATGGCCTCTATTTTACCAAACACTATGTTGTTATTTTGTGCAGCAGCAAAGGAGGAGATGCCCTTGCAAGTACGGACACTGAAGGAGGAAGTCCATGAACTGGAAACAGTCATCCACTGAAGGAGTAGCAGTGGTTCTAATTTGAGGACTAACGTTTTTAGACATTTTGTTTGTGGCCTCATAGAAGATCAAGGTCAAAGGTGGAGGAAAACTGTGCCTGTGAACACACTTTTCCTAACACTGAAACTACTGCATCTATTGGTTTTGCTAGCATTAAAGTGAGTAAATCAGCATGTATGACCAAGGGCTTAAAGAAATTTGAAATCGCTGCTAAAAACTAATTACACTGCTAAAGATCCTCAGCGGGGCAAAGCAAAAGGCTGTAGTTGAGATGGGTTTCACGAGGCTGGATAGCTGTAGGACAAAGTCCTGGTGAAGCCATTGAGTTTTGGAGGGAAAGCTCAGAGCACGAGAAATTTGAAATTTGCGGCCAAGAAAGGTCCCTCACCGGCCAGATACTTTTGGCACATTTGTCTGGTGAAGATTTCTACCTTCAAGCTTAGAAACGTTTTTGGAAGTCAGGATCCTTTCACTGGGGCAAACCAACAAGTTGAGTTTGACTGGCAGTTTGATGTTGGCAGCTGCAAATAGGCAGCAGACCAGTGGTAGCCTTTGGGATCTTTTGGCAAAAATCCTTGAAAAAGTTTCTAAGTGCATGTTTTTAGGGTTAGGTAGGAGGCAGACACACTGACATTTATCCAAGGGCCCAAGAACTACAGGGAGACCACTTGGGGGTCATGACTCACTCCAAGGGAAGCCAGCAGCAGGGTCCATGGCAAGTCCAGTTGGAACTGGTCTGCTGGGCTCTTCAGGAAGGTGGGGTTCTTACAGCGTGTGTGTCTCTGTATCCTGAAAGGACACTAGCCAACTAGCCCTCTGAATCCACTCTTCTTTCCTGGGTTCAAGTGGGAGCAGGTCTAGCCCTCCAAGTTTCTCCCCACGTTACAGACGGTGCAGTACTTCTTTTATCTTCCTCAGGTCCAGAAATGTTCTGAGGAAGGTATCCTGGCACTAGCGTATTGGTGGGGAAACTCCCTGTCCAATAGAGAAAAGGTTCACAGGAGCCATCCTAACCACTTTGATACCATTCCCTGGGTATTTGGCCCTAAACAATCCAACAGTGCCCTGCTCTGCCAAAATCCAATATGGCAGAATATTTTTTCCCCTGCTCAGAGCTAAGGACATACCTTGCAGGTGTGACTATGAAAACGAAGAACTCCCCCAGCAAACCAGTTCTGGAAAAGGTTTCCCCCCCCACTGGGAATGGTGCCCCTTTGGCTACATGGAAAATGGCATGGACCGGCCTAGGTGTGGGCTACATCTGTCTGTGACAGAGGATGCCCATCTGAAGCTTCTGCAGTTGGCGGGCACATCCTCCCACGCCATCCTCTCAGGAGGAGGTCACACCTCCTCCCAGCCAAGGCACTTTTGTACCCTCTCCTGGAAGCCATACACACCCCCCAGCAGGCTGCCAGGTGACAGTTGGTGATTAACTCTAAAAATGCCACCAGATGCTTTACACAGGAAAACGCCAACTTTCTAAAAGTGGTATTTTCAAAATCCGACTTGGCCATCAGATTGGATTTTAAATTCCTATTAAGTAAAAAAAACTACTAAACTAGCATAAAGCAAGCAATGGCAAAGCCATAGGTCTCGTCTTTATAATGGGAGTGTTGAGATGTTGGCTTTGTCAATGTTTGTCTGTAAAATACTGCTAAAAAAACCATTACACAATACTGGAAGAAAAGCAAACATGTTTTGGTATCTCAAAAACGCACAATTGAATTGGATTTTTATAAAAGTTGTGGGTATGCTTTTCAAATACTTTCACACAGGAAACTCTGAATAGAGTTTAAAAAGAAAAAGGGAGTGTAAAACTGTAAATGGAAATGCTTGCAAAGGCCTAATTTACTTTCCATATGTTTTTGCCATTTCGGTCTGTAAGCAGATTTATGGGCTTTTGGAAAAATGTCATTCAAAAGTACACCTTCTGCCTCAGACATCAGCTGAGTAACTACAGCAGGTAACCCTACCCTAGGCTTCATAAACAACCTGTGTGCCAAATCCTGTGCTCCCATCAATATGTGGAATGCAGGAGTCAAACCAAAATCAACCCTAAAAGTCTGCTCTTCAGCCATACCACAACAAAAATATCCCTATTTGCTGCGTTTTTACAAATATGCTGAGAGGGATGGGGAGCAACACTGCATGTGGGGGTGAGGGGGGGGGGGGGGAAAGAGTACCAAAGGGGGGATGCAGCACACAAAAGAGCTAGAAAACACATGCACTCTCATGTAGTGGTGAATGAAAAAGAAAAAAGCGGTTTCCTACATAGGAGTAGTGGAAAAGATACACATCACACAATCAAAAGGATCATAAGATGCTATGCTCCAGGAGAGGGACAAACACAAGAGAGAAAGGCAAGACACTGAATAAGAAGCAAGCAAATGAGGGACACTAAAGCCAACTAATGGTAACCTAAGGCAGGCTGTAAGCCCACTGCAAGTTTAGAATAGGTTTTCAGCTTATGCTGTCTGGTAGGCGAGACCGAAACAAAATATGTGACCTGCCATTACTATGGTTAAATAACAAAAACACTGGAGAGTGAGCCTGGCTTGTTATGTGTCAGTTCCATGTGCCTAATCTATTCACATCTGCTCAAAGGAACACACAGCACCTGTTAAATTTGCCACACCGAATACACGGTAATCTATATGGCAATGCCTGATCAAAAAATACTATTCATAAAATGAAAGCCCATACAGTGGACTGCCTAAACTCCAAGGAAAGCCTCTAACATTAACCTCCTGCTATTAAAATTCACAGAACTGTGATAAGTATGTTTTATACAAGACAATAAAACGCCTCTGTGAGAATATTTTTCTTTAACATATACTTCTATCTCAGAATATATATCATTAGGATTCCACATTTTTTTTTGCTTTCAGAAAATATTTTTGTGTTTTTGATAATATTTTTTTTACCAAAGTAAAGAAAACAGAATAACTGTCATGCAATTGTATTCAGGCCTCGAAAAATCTACTCGCCCACTCGCTATGGCGAGTTAGATTTTATCAGGTCGAGCTATATTTAGGAGCTACTCGCTGTTCTGGGTAGTTGACACAGAACAGGTGTTCTCTTCAGTCAGAAAGTGAAGGAGCAACAAAGATGCCTTTAAATCTTGTTTTTATCTTATACCATTTGCTCTGTGTTCAGAGGTTAAAAGTCACTTAACAGTTGCTTTTGCTTTTCCTTCTTTGACTTCAGAGTTCCAGGATTTTGTAAAGTGAACTGTCTGACCTGCTGTCCAAAGTGTGAAATGAAAGGCTGTAGGGTATCAGGTTTTTCCGAACACGTATTTAAATAGCTAATAAGTCAACTGTACAAACATTTCAAAATATATTTCAGTAGTTGTGAAAGCCCATTTTTGTAGAACTGTGTGATGAAAAAATATTTTAATAGGATAAAAAACAAATCAGAACACTTTACAAGGCACTTTGCCTATCCTTTAAGATCCTGAAACTTGCCTCACCCTGCCTCCTTGCCAATATGTTAACCCCCTACAAACCCACGCGCGAGCTGCGTTCCTCGGGGCAGTATTTAGTCACTGTCCCCCGGGTGAAGCGTGTACGGGCCGGTGGTCGATCTTTCCACTACACGGCCGCTAAGCTATGGAATACTCTGCCCCCTCAGATCCGCTGCCTAAATCACTTGTTGGCTTTCAGGAAAGCTATTAAAACCTTCCTCTTTCCACTAGCTTAGGCCGCCTACTCTCTTCTTCTGTTGCCTACCAGTCTCTCCTTTACCCTGCTACTCTCTGTGGCTGGCAGCGCCGGGACGCCTCTTCGCTGGGGCAGCTGCGCGCTTTATAAATCTGGCTAACATAACATAACTTGGTGATGTGCAAATGATAAATATGTTTTTGGAAACTCAAAGTTCTCAGATTATTGTTAATACACTATATAGTTGAAATTGTATTAAATCAAGGATACTCATCAATATATGCATAGCATGCAATATTGTGTGGGCTGATGCCATATGCAGGTACATTGATGCTGATGTGTTTTCTTTGTTCTTAAATAAAATTGAATAAAGTTTCTTTTAAGAAAACAACAACAAAAAGAAAGGCAGACTTTACAGAGGCCACCCCTGCCTTCAACACAGTCATGCGGTTTGTCTGTACGTCAAATAAAAATAGAAAAGGTAGGATCGCAAGGCAGCCTTATTTTCTAGGACATAGAAAGAAAGGAAGGGCTCAAACAATGCTCCCTTGCCACTGACATGACGATGGTCTGAAATGAAGCCCCAGATAATTACCAGTGGCTGAGATTAATTCAAAGATTCCACTTCTTTATTACTTTTTAGTTTCCTCAGTGTGATACCCTAAGTGCAACAAATATACCCAGAGGTGCGTCCAGTGCTTAATGTTTCACAGGGCTCACGCTGCACCCTACTGACATGGCCCAAATATGCCAAAAATGGCCTGGAATTGCATATGTTCGCGTTCAAAGGGGACTTTCATGGCAACTTCGGCAAGACTGTTCCTATTAGTGCAAGACCAAGACTGATTTGTATGTGGCTGCTCCTCTCTGGAGTAGCATGATGGGCAAAAAAAAAATGGACTGAAACGCAGCCCAAAGTAGTTACCAGGGGCTGAGATTAATTTAGGAATTCCACCCGTCATCTCTGTTTTCATAAGACTCACCTTCTTGGGACATAGAAACCTAAAAAGGCCGTATTGAAGGCAAGGAAGACTTTAGGATAACCTACTTTTCCTTTCTATGAAACAAACAAAATACCTGGTCCAATAGGCACTTATGGAAAATCTGCCAGGAAATAAAAATCACCCACGGGGGCAATGAGAGGGCATGGCAGGCGAGAGAGCAAAGAAGGAAAGAGGGACAGATGTGAGATACAAGTGGGTGGAAGGAACAAGGAACACACAGGAGAATGGGGCAGAGGCAGAGGACGGAGCACAAACAGAAACCGAACAGAACTCAAAGTAGGAAGCTAGCAGGAGCATAGAGTGATACAGCTGTGAGGACCCTCATGCATGTCAGTGCAAGCACAGCATTGGAAGCAGAAATGGTTGCTCTTATACTTCCTTTCTCATTCATGAGTGTATTTATTAAGCAGTAGCCCATCCTTTAAAAATAAAAAAATAAAACGGTGCTTGGCTACTCCTTATGTCACCAAGTCTGATTCTTGTGCTTTTGGCATCATTTTACTTATTCAACAGTTTGCCTGTCGTACATTGCCATGTAGATTAATGGGCTTCTCCGATTAACCCCTTTTGGTGCACAGGACCACAATATACTGCTGCCCCCATCGCTAAACCAGTGCTGTTTAGCTGCCTATATGGTTTAGTACTTATGACAGTTATAATTGCCTATCTCTCACATACCCTCATCCATCAAACCACAAGGCACTGTATCCCATAACACGATTACCGCACCTCTGTGGTCATTTTGCACAGCATGAAAATACTTCCCAAACATCCTCAAAACACTGACAACACATTTCCAACCACACACACCCTACAGAATGAAGTTTGCCATCTCTTTGGGTAAGCGCTTCATTGTCACATAAAAGGGTTGTAAGCGCTATATAAATGCTGTAGTACAATACGCCCTAGGACCCAACATCACCAAGTGAGACAACAATACTCCTCTCGACTGAGTCAAGTTGTCTTTGAGAGCTCTCAAGCCAATGGCTGACAGAGCCTGGCCAACAAAACAAGCATTGGCAAAGCCAATAGGTTTTACCTACGCTAGACCTTTCGGCATTGTCAATATTTTTTTAAAGGTGTTACACAGAAAAACGGGCTGCTATGAAACATGCCTTGAAGTAATTAAAAACAAAGTGCTATGGTGTGGCCAGCATTGGCCGCATCATAGCACTTTTTTTGCTTACCTTAAGCCATGTTGCACAGCAGCCCGTGCTGCAGTGCAACATCTTTAAAAAACATTAACAAAGCCAAATAGCTCTGCGCGGGCTATTTGGCTTTGTTAATGTTTTTTGATAGCACTTGCGCTGTGCTTGTGAAATCTATTATATTCAATATAAATCTTAAAAGAGCCTTACATCCCGCCTTACTTTTAATTGGTTTGTGTGTTTGCCACTTATTTTTTCCTCCATGTCACTTGGCTGCAGCATGCTATTTCTTGTTGCTTCTCTCTTATCAGCAGCCAGTGGCCCAAGTACTGTTTTATTCTGCCTTTGGGAAACTTTTTTTTATGTTCAAACCGCACAGTGCATGTGCTGTGCTTATTTTAATGTTTACCCTGCACTTCGCTTGTGCGGTGCTTATTTTTATGTTTAGCCCGCGAGCTGAGGAGCCGTCGCAGTGCTGCTCAGCGTGGTTTAAAGACGCGCTGTCTAGACAACGCAACACTGCCGACATTAAATCTCTCGCCACTGGCCGCTTTTGGGGGGATTCATTTTTATGTTTAAACCACACAGTGATTGAACTGCGCTTATTTTCCCTGCTGTGCTTGTTTTAATGTTTACTCTGCACATTGCTTGCTCTGTGCTTATTTTTATGTTTACTCTGAGGAGCCGCCGCAGTGCCGGTGAGAGTGGCTTTAAAGATGCGTTGCCTGGACAACGCCACACCGCCGGCATTAAAGCTCTCGCCGTCGGACCCTCCCCATCCTTGGATCAGGAAGCGCCGCTCGTGGAATGTAGGTCTCCTCAAATTTTTTATGTTGTTCTCGAAACTGGTATGTCAGTGTTTTCTGCTACTGTAGACCTTCTGTGTCCAGCGTTATAACCAACTTTTAGTTTCTACTTCTGTGTCTGCGGTCTATCCTGGTTTGTTTGGATGGTCACCTTACTTTGTGGTGTCATTTGCTGACAGTACCCCTGCACTTCTTGTCTCTCAAGTGCCCCCAACTCTGTCCAGTGTCTCCTACGGTCAGTTGTCCCCATTTACTCTTCCTTTGCTGACTACCCTCCCTCGTTTTGGTATCCTCGTTGACTACCCCCTTCTTTCATTGGTTTCCCTTGGTCACTGTCTTCCTTACTGCCTTTGGTTCACCTTCATGCCTGCCGCCTTCACCCTCCTGATGACCACCAACCTAACAGTGACCCCCTTACTGGCTGCTACTTCCCTCTGTGTCCGTTGCTTACTGCTCTCTCCTTTCCCTTTCTGATTTCTCATTCCTTTTCCTCGCAGTTGGGGCCCTTTGTTAGGACTCACACTTCCAGCTGAGCTACGAGAAAGCCCTGACATTGAAGGATGGGCCTCCCCCGCCTACCACCCCATCTCCAGGCTGCTATACAAAATGGATTAAGGTCAATAAAAACAAAGTGCTACGGTGCAGCCAGCATTAACCGCGCCATAGTGCTTAGTTTTTATTGACACTAAGCCATGTTGCACAGCAGCCCATTCAGCTGGCAAATATGCCTTAAAGCAGCGCAGTAGGTTTGGTGGTGGCAAGCAACAAGAGGGAGGGAAACACCGAATGTGTAGCAAGTGGGTTAAAGAGAGGAACGGCAGGGGATGTTCTAAAAATAATGGACGGCGGGTTAAAAAGATTAGAGGATTGACACCACGGAGGGTGGGGGAAGGAGGGTGACCCAATAGAGAGCGGTGGGGGGCACTGTGAAGGAGAGGGGCTGCAAAGGCCTACACTCTCTAAGAATGCATGCCGAAAAGTAAAAAAAGAAATTAAAAAAAAGAAAAGAAAAGGAGTACCTGCAGGAGCCTGTGGCCACAGAAGGTTGTATTGGGTCCATGTTCCATGGCAGGGACGAAGACTAAAGCACCGGAGGAAGTCGGAAGCGACAAAGAGGCACTGGCCAATAGGAAGCAAGGAAACAAGAGTGACGTGGTAGCCAACCAATGGTAAGTAAAGGGAGGAATCTAAGCCCCTTTTAAGCTTCGTTTTTCTTTACAAGACATTTTGCAACCGCTGTGCAGGCAAAACCTTAAAAGGCAAATGTCTGAAGGGACTAAAGCACACTGCAAATATATTGTAGGCAAAAGGTTAATTGAGATTTCGAATGACAACAAGTATTGGCAATGCCAATAGGTCCCGCCTATGCAATAGCTATTGGCTTTGCCAATGTGTTTTATCCATGTTATACATAATCGTGGATACTGCTCAGCATGGCTAAAGGTTAGTGTAGAGTGGATTGCCATGGAGTGTCATACAGTGGAGTGATGTAGAGTGTCATGGACGGAGTTTTGTCTCGTTGAGTGGAAGGGCATAGGGTAGGGTAGAGTTGAGTGGCGTTGAGTGTTGTGGAGTGGCACAGAGTGGTGTAAAGTAATCTCTGTGGCATAGAGGGAGCTGCGTAGAGTGAAGTAGAATGTCGTGGCGAGGAGTAGATTGTCGTAGAGTGAAGTGGCATTGAGTGGAATAGAGTGGCGTAGAGGGGGTTGCATAGAGCATCGCGGAGTAGAGTGGCAAATAATGGAGTAGAGAGTTGTAGAATGGAGAGGCGTAGAGTGGATGGGTCTAAAGTGGAGTAAAGTGTCGAAGAGTGGCACAGAGTGGAGTTAAGTGTCAGAGTGGTGTGGAGTGGAAGAGCATGGCGTTAGGTAGAGTTAAATGGAGTAGAGTGTCAGATTGGAGTATCGTGGAGTGGAGTATCGTAGAGTGGAGTACAGTGGCCTAGAGTGAAGTGGTGTAGAGTGCAGTGACGTAGAGTATTGCATAGTGGAGTGGCACAGCATAGTGGTGCACAGTGCAGTGGCATAGAGTGGAGTGGTACAGAGTAGAGTGGTGTAGAGTTCAGTGGCGTAGAGTAGATTGTTACAAAGTAGAGTGAAGTGGTGTGGAGTGGAGTTGTGAAGGGTAGAGTAGCGTAGAGTGAAGTAGTGTAGAGTGCAGTGGTGTAGAGAGGGAAGTGGTGCAGAGTAGATTAGAGTAGCGTAGAGTGGATTGGCGTATATTGCAGGGGTGTAGAGTGTAGTGGCGAAGAGTGCATTGGTAGAGAGTGCAGTAAAGTGGTGCAGCATACAGTGGTGTAGAGTGCAGTGGGGTAGAGCAGAGTGGTGTAGAGAGCAGTAGCCTAGAGCAGAGTGGCATAGAGAGCTGTAGCATAGAGTACAGTGGTGCAGAGTAGAATAGAGTGGTGTAGAGTGCAGTGACGTAGCATGCAATGGTGTAGAGTAGAGTGCAGTGGAGTAGAGTATTGCAGAGTAGAGTGCAGTGGTGCAGAGTAGACTGGCACAAAGTGCAGTGGCATAGAGTGCATTGGTTTTGAGTAAAGTGGTGTAGAGTGGAGTGTCAGAGTGGAGGAGCATAATGTGGAGTGGTGCAGAGTATAGTTGCGTAAAGTGGAGTGGTGCAGCGTAGTTTGCATTGGTGTAGAGTACAGAGGCATAAAGTGGAGAGGCGCAGAGTGGATTGTTTCAAAGTAGAGTGAAGTGGTGTAGAGTGGAGTGGTGCAGGGTAGAGTGGAGTGGCATAGAGTGCATCATACAACCTTCCTCAAGCACTCTCCCAGTACTCAGCATGACTGTCAAGTAAATCCCATCACTTTTGTTGCTGCAGCCCACCTTCCAGGCGCTACGATCCTTAGTCCTGACCCTCCCTCTAGGGACTACTTTGATAGGTGGGGACTTTAATACGTTCCCTGACCTGGACACCTCCTCTGCCCCGCATCCTAGCCGACGTACCCACTCAGCACGTTTATCCACTTGGGCTGACTCAATGGGTCTCTGGCGCTCCTGGCACCCTGCAGAGCAGGCCTACACACACTAATTTGCAGCTTACAACACAGAGTCGTGGATCGGACCAGCTATGGTTGCCGGCTGCAGACCTTCTTTCTCTTCTATCTATTTGCATCCTTATGCAAGGTATTTCTGACCACGCACCTCTGTTGATGAAATGGGGTCCCCACCCCCACAGCAGCATCCCAGTTTGGAGATTCAGTGCCTGGCATCGTAAGGCTCCTGAATGCGCCACATTCATAGAGGAAGAATTGCAAACCTTCTTCCAGCTCAACGAGGGCTCAGTATCATCGGTGACCACATTATGGGCATCGAGCAAGCCTTCCTTGAGGGGCCTCCTGAAGGGTTACCTACGGTGGTGTGAGTCCCGCCAGCTATCATGGGTAGCTGACCTCGATAGTCGGATACTTCAACTGGAAGCCTGCTCTCGTCGCTTCAACAGAGGAGACTCGTCGCCTCCTGGACTCGGCACATTTTGAACTACGGCAGATCTCCCTAGAGGAGGCAAAACAATGCAGGAGAGCCACAACCCAAAGAGTCTACGAATCAGGTGATAAATCTGGTAAATTGTTATAATGGCTGGCAACCCACGGTATATCCTACAGAGTGGTGCCTGCCATCCGAGACTCAACCGGTGGTATCCGGGAGGAACTGCCCAAAATCGCCCAGACCTTTACATCGTTTTATCAAACTCTCTACACTCTGTGCCCACCACCCTTGCAGAGATAGAAAATCCCATCCTCCGAGACATCCCGGTGCCCTCCATTCCAACGTCTTTGACCCTGGAATTAGACCTGCCATTGCCCATGGAGGAGATAGACTCTGCTATAACAACCATTTAGTCGTGGAAAACCACCGGCCCCGATGGGTACCCCATAGAGTACTACAGGATGTTCCGTGATATCTCAACTCCTTATCTCTTACATTTTTTACACCGCTGCGTTACAGCAGGCTTATTTCAAAGAAACAAGAGTGACCCATACGTCCATGTGAACTGGGTATTAGCTGTTAACTAGCAACAATTGTTCACATGGAACTCATTTTCAAGTACAATTCTTTTTTCGCAAGTTTTGACCTTGCGTTGATTTAATCATAAACAGAAACGGATAAATAGAGTTTGGCATATGGTGGAATCCTTCTACCTTTAATCAATTACAGAAATACAATATTAATTGCATATGAGAAGGAAGTAGCCCGAGGAATATGATAATTTTTACTTACTTCAGCCGAAATGAATAATACATTTATTCATGATTTCAAATATATTATAACACACCAATTTATATTTATAATGCAAGAGCAGTGATTACGTACGTATGTTAAAAAAGAAAAACAGTGACATTTGTGACCTCAGTGAAGTGACCATTACCAACGCTCTATTGCACATATAGAGACTTTAAAAATCAAATGACAGGTTATTGGAGTATTTTAAGGATGTCTTGTATGGTTCTGATTCAATAATCCAGACCAAGAACCAGATTCTTCTCTGGTGCTTTTATTTAGACTATCCTTAGTAGTTGCTGACGACGTTTCAACCCTATTTGGGATATGAGGTTCTCTTGAGGACAGGAATAAGCTCCAAGTGGCAAGCACAGAGTCAGATGTTGGAATGATTCTTCTTCAATTCAATAGTTTGATGCCCTGCCTTTCAATTATTCCTCGATTTCAAGGTGAAGAATTTCTTCTTTAATTCAATTTGCCTGTTACCATGTGATACAATGGTTCATCCATATCATGGATCGCCGGAGGATTTGGGTACTATTGTCCTAATTAATTACCCTCGTCGATCAAGGAGCTGTTTTGATGGTAGTACGGCGGCTCATCAAGGGGGGATTCTAGAATTAGAAGTCATCGGATAAGTTCCAATTGGCGGAGCCCATGGAGTATTACCGCTCGGTCTCGTCTCGAGACGAGACCGAGCAGTAATACTGATTTGACTGCTTTTGATTCTAGAATCACCCCTTGAGGAGCCACCGTAATACCGTCAAAACAGCTCCTTGATCGACAAGAGGGTAATTAATTAGGACAATAATACCCAAATCCACCGGCGATCCATGATATTGATGAACCATTGTATGACATGGTATCAGGCAAATTGGATTAAAGAAGACATTCTTCACCTTGAAATCAATGAATTACTGAAAGAGAGGGCATCAAACAATTGAATTGAAGAAGAAACATTCCAACATCTGACTCTGTGCTTGCCACTTGGAGCTTATGTGCTCCTAGCCCCCAGGAAATTCCTCTCCTGAAGAAACCCTCTGTTAGAAATGGGGGTCTCTAGTTGGCAAGGGTTTGCATCTTTGTCCAAGTAGGGACCCTTCTCCCTAGTCAGGGTAATGGAGTTACACTCCTAAAATAACCCCTGCTCACCCCCTTGGTAGCTTGGCACGAGCAGTCAGGCTTATCTCAGAAGCAGTATGTAAAGCATTTATACATAACCAACAGTAATACAGTGAAAACACTACACAAGGACACCACACCAGTTTAGAAAAATATCCAATATTTTTATATATCCAAAACAAGACCAAAACAATAAAAATCCAACATACAGTACTTTAGAAATATATACTTTGCAAGATGTCCTTAATATTGCAGAAATACCTCAAGAACACAGTTCGTACGAGCCTGTGGCTCCATCCGGGGCTACCTCGAAGCTGAAAACAACAGAGTCTAACAGTTCCAGCCGACCACGTCGGTACGGGCCAGTGAAAGCGTGGGCAGACTCGGTAACAGTACCTTTCTCGTTGCAGCTGGCACGTTGGTGCGAGCCGGTCATGGCAACTGTCGCGGTTGCGTTGCAAAATGGAAATGGTGCAGGGTGTGGTGCCCTCTCGATGCGGTGCGGGCAGTGGCTCAGTGACGATCGTCCAGATGGCGTCGGTGAGACCAAGGCTTACGGTGCATGGTGAGGCGGTGCTCCATGCAGCGCTGGTAGATTGCGGTGCAAGCGACAGAGCCGGTTAGAGGGAGCAGGCGTTGGTCAGCCCATACTGCTGTGTGGGACGAGGCGGTGCGTCGTGAAACTTACGAGCGGTGCCCCCAGCCACGATGCGGTCACGGGTGTCGAAGTCAGCTGCAGCGACAGCGTAGGGGAGACCAGGATGGCGAAGTGAAGAGAGGCGGTGCGGAGTGTGGTGCCCACAGCTCACGGTGCAAGCAGCGGCTCGGTGGCGGCCATCGTTGGTGAGACCAGGGTTGCGGTGGGAGATGCGGACGGTGCCTTCGGCGGTGCTGTTAGGACACAGAGCCAGAGATGGAGTTGGTTGCGTTTCCCTTATCTGTGGCAACTGAAACAGCTGTTCCAGAAGCGGTACCAAGAGGTTGGTGAAGTCTTTGCAGTCCCCGAGACTTCAGAACAGGAGGCAAGCTCTACTTCAAGCCCTTGGAGATGCTCAGCACAAAGAAAGAAAGTTCAGTCCAGTCCTTTCACTGCCCAAGGCAGAAGCAGCAACTGCAGGCCAACCCAACAAAGCAACAACACAGCAAAGGGGCAGTACTCCTCCTGGCAGCTCTTCCAGCTTTTCTTCTTGACATGTTCCTTGATTCCAGCGAGTTCTGAAATGTTGGGGTCTTGGCCCCAATATTTATACTCAAAATCCCTTTGTTCTCTTAGGCAGAGTGTCTGTGCTTAGTCCAAACCAGTTCGGTCCTCTCTGGCCCAGCTTCCTGGCAGGAGGTAGAGACAGCATTGTGGAAAACAGACCAGGCCCATTCAGGTGAAAGGAAATCTCCTCCCCCTGATCTAAATGCAGCCCAGGTCTATTCAGCCCAGCCCTGACTCAACCAGACTCTCTGGAGCCACTGCACATCCCCAGCTCCTGTCGCTCCAAAGCCAGACAGTCAATACACATCCTAGCAGAGGCACACTGGATGGCTAAGCAAGAAAATACCTAGTTTCTAAAAGTAGTCTTTTCAAACACAGAATGTAAAACTCATCCTCACTAAAAGATGCATTTTAACATTGAGTTCAGACACACTAAACTTTATTTTCCTACCTTGATCCCAGGGGTAGTTATGTTTATAAGATGTTAAAAGCAAACTCCCCATTCTATCCTATGGGGACAGATAGCCTTAAAATAGTGAAAATCGAAATTGGCTGTAATTCACTATCAGGACAGGCCACACACATCAGGGCATGTCCAACCTTTCACATACACTGCACCCTGCCCACGGGGTACCTTGGGCCTACCTTAGGGGTGACTCACATGTAAGAAAAGGGAAGGTTAGGGCCTGGAAAGTAGGTGCACTTGCCAAGTCGACATGGCAGTACCAGACTGCACACAGGTTCTGCAATGGCAGGCCTGAGTTACATTTACAGGCTGCTCATGTGGGTGGCACAATTAGTGCTGCAGGCCCACTAGCAGCATTTGATTTACAGGCCCTGGGCCCACACAGAACACTGTACTTGGGACTGACTAATAAATCAAATATGGCAATCATGGAATCACCCATCCATAACAACAATTTACAACAGGAGCACTTTAACACTGAACAGTAGTGAGAAAGTGTGCAGAGACACTAAACCAGCAAAAACAAAGTCAAAACCGGTAGGTCAGAAAGCAAAAAGACTGGGGAAACACGCCAAAAGATGCCAAGTCTAACACACTCATATCCCAAATAGGGTCGAAACGTCGTCGGCAACTTCTAAGGATAGTCTAAATAAAAGCACAAGTGAAGAATCTGGTTCTTGGTCTGGATTATTTAATCAGAACCATACAAGACATCCTTAAAACACTCCAATAACCAGTTGTTTGATTTTTAAAGTCAGTGTATGTTCAATAGAGCGTTGGTTATGGTCACTTCACTGGGGTCTCAAATGTCAGTTTTTTCCTTTTTAACAAACGTACGAATCACTGCTCTTGCATTGTAAATATAAATTGGTGTGTTATAATACATTTGAAATCATGAATAAATGTATTACTCATTTCGGCTGCAGTGAGTAAAAATTTGCATATTCCTCGGGCTACTTCCTTCTCATATTCAATTAATATTGTATTTCTATAATTGATTAAAGGTACATGGATTCTACCATATGCCAAACTCGATTTATCCTTCTCTGTTTATGATTAAATCAGCGATACAGCAGGGGTCCTTTCCGCCAGACCTAGACTGTGCCACTATCGTAGTCCTTCCCAAGGAAGGCCTTCCCCAGATCAATGCTCCTCCTATCGTCCCATTTCACTTATCAACGCAGACATTAAGATATACGCCAAGGCTTTGGCAGCCCGACTGACCCGCACTCTTCCATACCTTATCCACCCCGACCAGTGTGGGTTTATGCCGGGTAGGGATACCCGCCACTGTGCTTGCAGAGTACAGACAGCTCTCTCCCAGACGCAGGGTCTAGATGGCACACTTGCTCTCCTGCTTATAGAGTTTTCTAAGGCCTTTGACAGCATCTGCAGGGACTTTCTAGATGAGATCCTCTGGACGGCGGGTGGGCCTGGGAGCTGTATTCCGCAAGATGGTCCGCCTTCTTTATAAAGACCCAATGGCCTAGGTCCGTGTGAATGGTATCCTGTCTGCTCCCTTTCCTATCGAACAGGGTATGCGTCAGGGCTGCCCCCTTTCCCATTTACTATTCACTCTTGCTCTAGAGCCCCTGGCGCATCTCATACATTGAGACACACGGATGTGCGGCTGGAAGTGGGGGGACGGATTTGAGGACCGCATAGCATTATATGCTGATGACATTCTTCTGCTCCTCAGTGATCCTCAGACTTCCGGACCCCGATGCTTTGAAATCCTTCATCTTTATGGCAAAGCCTCCGGCCTCCAAATCAACGCAAACAAATCCAACTTGGTGGAGGTGAGGGGGGATGCTAGAGAGCGACACTGGTGCACCAATATCCCTACCCGGTGAAATTCCTTCAAATATTTAGGAATTCGCATGTCTCATCTCCCAGGCTAGGCATGGACTCTCAAATTTCAATGCTTGACCTGGGACCTTGACCAGGACTTTGGTCGATGGAACAATCTACCCCTTTATACAATGGGGTGCATTGCACTCTTCAAAGTGCTATGCCTTCCCTTTTGCATATATGCCTTAGCAATCTTTCCCTATCCCATTCTCAATAGGTGGTTTCACTCCCTTAACTCTAAACTTACGACCTTCGTATGGGCTGGCAAACGTCATAAAGTTGCCTTCCACTCAGCAGGCAAATCGCCCTTTGACGGGGGCCTCGGGCTGTCCGATGTCTACATCTATTACCTAGCGGCGCACTTGGTGCCCATCAATGACTGGTTCACTGGGGGCTGGGATGACCCCGCATACCATCTGGAGCTTCACCTACTGGGGTTTGAGGGACTTCTTAACCTTCTTAACAAGACTACCCTCAACATCGTCACCATGCACCAGAGTATCGCTTCTTTGCTGGAGGGCAGCCTTGTGTCTTATATGGTGGGACCGGCGCCTGACTGGGATGACTCCTCTGTGGCGAGGTACGTGGCTCCAACATCTTTCCACCCTTGGAGGGGTTCACTCACTGGGATCATATCGCCATCTCATATCTAGGAGACGTGTACAAAGGAGAAAATGTGATGCCCTTCCAAGACTGAAAGGATCACTATGCACTAACCAATTCACAGTTCTTCCGCTTTCTTCAATTGCAGCATGCACTGCAATCACACATTCCCCCAAACACTCCACTTCCTGAATACATCCCACTCGAAGCAAAAAAAATTCTAGGGCGCTTGGGAAAGGGAGCCACCTCTACGATTTATCAATCCCTGAATATCCATGTCCCTGATGGCTTTTATCTGCTCAGACAGAAATGGGTGAACTGGGTGGGTGATCTTGACAAAGACAACTGGAGGAAGACCTGCCTTGCGCCTCTGGAACTGGCAATTTCATCTAGTATGCGCACGATTCAAGTAAAGTATCTCCAAGCAACCTATCTCTCCCCCCTCCACCTGCATCAAAATTTACCTGAGGCCCAGCCACTTGTAGGCAATGCGCGCTTCCCGCCGCTGATTTCTTCCATATGGTCTAGGACTGCCCGACACTGCATTCCTTTTGGGATGGGTGGGTCGGGAGCTTTCGGCGGTCCTTGGGTGCCCCCTTGAATTGACTCCGCGTACTGCCCTATTGGGGCTGATGGAGGAACTGGGAGCAGTGGCGGCTGGTGATATTTGAAAGTGGTGTGGCGTAAAAGTTGGGTATGACTTTTATGCAGCAAGCAAGCTTAATGGGCAAACGTGGAATTCTGACACATACCTTCTAACTGTAAACCAAGAAGAGGTACAGCTCTAATTTGTCACAGAAAATAATTTGTTTAGGGCCATGTACTATCACTAACAAAGCAAAATGTGTAGTTTAGGTCTGGTTGTTTAAAAAAAACTAAACAGGGAGCCTCTAAAATAACTTCAGCAGGTGCAGTGCAAATTAAGCCCCCCTCCCACGGTGTCACTGCACCAGCTGCTCCATTGGTAGCTACACCCCTGACATGTTTGTATTTCAACTGTGTGAACTCCAGTGTTACTGACTTGTTCAACACTGGAGTATTAGGACCACCACAAAAGGTCATGAACTCTCCAGAGCAGCGGTTCTTTACTGGGGATCCTCAACGCCTTATTACATTATTTAAAACCAAAATGTAAAAATGAAAATTTAAGTCGCTCTGCAAATATGAAGGAATTTGAAATTAAAGTCTTAAAATTAAGTTGGTAGAGCACTTATCTGGTGCACTGCAGTTGACGCTCCTGCAGCGGTAAAATTAAAAAACAAGAACGGAGTGCCATCTTTTTCTAAAAAGTCTGCCAGAGTACGTGGAACATATGCCGTGCTTCATGTACAATATATCGGAGAAGTCTGTCTCGACTTTGCAGCACTGCACAGTTAACGTTTTGCACTTTCTGGACGATAGAGAGAGGAAGTACAGTAGCTAAAAAATAGCATTATTCACTTAGTTCTATCAAGATGTGCACCCTGCATGCTCACTGCCATAACTGGCATTAGGCGTTGTGATGTCAACACACAAATGTCCTAGTTAGCACAGTAGTGACGTCATTAGCTAACTGCAGGGGGAGCAGAGATCACAACCAGACTGTACCACGGAATTTAGTATGTATGGGTTTTAGACAGGTAATCCATAGTTGTGACTGAAACCTGTCAACCAGTGTTACTCAACGCCAAACAATGTTACATTCTGGGCCTTGTAGTTTCACTTCAGCAATGACAGTATGAGCTTAAAAATCCCAGCCTGCAAAGTGTGAGCCACGCACAGAGACTGCTGTTTCTGCAGAAAACCTAATTACAATAAAGTGTGCATTTACTCACCGCATTTAGGGTAAGAATCCATGAGCAGGTCGTCTGCCTTGAGCTGGAAAGTGTCCAGTGCCTGGAAGTCTCCGTGCTGCACAGCAGCAGATAGTCTGGCTTGAGCTGGAAAGTCTCTGTGCTGCACTGCACCCCATTGTAGGTGAACAGCAGCTCTTCCTTGGCTGGGAGGATTTTATTTATTTCCACAAATCTCTTTAAGTTTGCAATCTCGGTGCAGAGACAGTGCGAGGCGCTGTGCCATTATCAAAGTGAAGCCCCTGCTGTTGCTCATAGCTAGCAGTTGCTCCTGAATAATTAAAGGGCTGCAGGAACCCCAATCAGACCAAAAAAGAAAGGGCAACTGGAAATTCAAACCAGAACGTAGACCGAGGCCCTCCAGCACCGACAATAATGCAGGTTCAGTTCCGACGCCCTTCCTTTGCCAGCATAAGATTTAGCATGAAGACACGCACTGCTGGAATAGTGCAAGCTTCAGAGGAGGACAGACAGACACCTGGCATTTGACAATGCAGGAGCACATCAGGCAATTCTTTAAACACAAATCCTCATTACTACTGCACGCAGCAGTAAGATCGTGGAGGGCTTCCCATCTGCTTACTGCCTGCCGCCCACTTCCTTTAGAGCATGGGCACGCAAGGGCAGGCTATTATTCCCAAACAAACCAAAACATGCTTTGCTCTCCTCGTGCAGCTTGATCATTAAAGCTGCATGAGAGCAAACCAGCGATTGGTTGGAGCAGGTGAACACAACGCTCTAAAGGAGGCCAGAGGGGCTGTGCTGTATTCCCCTAGCTCCCAGACAGAGCACTGCGTTCTAAGCATTGCTCTTTATTTTGTAGGGGTGTATTATAATCATGATTAGTCTGCATCCACATATAATCTATTGTTGTATTATCATTAAGGTATTAGAATGTGAATTGTAACAACATGTAAGTGAAATAATTGATCTTTTCTTCACGTAAATCAAAGAAGTAGTAAATGTACGTGTTTAGGTGAATTATATACTTGTGAAGTGTATTCATGACTAACGAATATTTCATATAAGACTCACATAATGTGTGCATATTAATGATTGATATACGTTGTATTTTAAAGGTAGGCCCTGTTCTTATGTTAGCTGAACTCGATAAGCCTAACTTTCGTTTCTCCTTGTTTGCTCTAAGTGAAACTATTAATTAGAGTTATGTGTCTGCAGAATGTTTTTTTCCCTTCTCTTTCCACGTCTCTGTTGCAGGTGCAAGAATTCGTCCTCGTTAGTTAAAATAACGTCTTTGAAAGTCCATCTATCTTTAATCAGATTTTGAAACAGAACCTTGAGAGTCTAGTGTTGCCACAGAATTCAGTGCTTGTACTATACATAGACGATCTCTTGATCGCTTCCGAAACGGAAGATGCTTGAAGGATTGATACTGTTGCTCTGCTAAATCATCTGGCAGAAAATGGACACAAGGTGTCAACAAGTAAACTCCAATATTGTTTATCTGAAGTCCAATATTTGGGTCATCGTATTGAAAAAGGCAAGAGAAAGGTGTCACCAGATCGTAATGAGGCGATCTTACAGATAAATCCGCCTAAGACTCGGAAAGAAGTCCGGATGTTTCTGGGAATGGTTAGCTATTGTCGACAGTGGATTCCCAATTTTTCATTGAAGGCAAAGCCTTTACTGAGACTAACACGCAAAGACGTGAGTGATCCGATGCCATGGGATAACGGTTGTTTGGTCGCCTTCCTGGAGCTGAGAGAGAGTCTGTGTCGCGCTCCAGCTTTAGGAACGCCTGATTACAATAAAGCGTTTTTGCTCTTTTGTTGCGAGCGGGAGGGTTGTGCACTAGCTGTACTCACCCAGACACATGGGGGTGTCCGTAGACCAGTAGCCTATTTCTCAGCTACATTAGACCCTGTAGCTTTTGAGTTGCCCGGATGTCTTAAATCCGATGCTGCAACTGGTGTCAGCACTGAAAGATGTGAAAGTATTGTGATGGGTCATCCTCTTACTGTTTATGTTCCACATTCAGTTGAGCTCCTGATGACGAGAACCAAGACACAACATTTGACTAATAATAGGCTCACACGATATGAACAGGTCATCTTGGCCTCCGAAAATGTCACCTTGAAAAGATGCTCTATGTTAAACCCTGCTACCTTGATGCCTATACAGAACCTTGAAGGGGAAGATTGTGAGGACCATGACTGTCTGGATGTGATGGAACTTTGTACCAAACCGAGACCTGACATTGTTGATGAACCATTACCTGAATCAGACCAAGTCCTTTTTGTTGATGGTGTTGTATTCCTCTTAGGGTGTCCATACATGGGCTTTCCTGGATCATGTCCTTATATAGGCACAATTCGCCCTGCCCTTATATAGGCATAAATTCCCAGTCCTTATTTAGTCATTAAACCGTGCACTCCAAATACAGGCATGGTCTCTGACATCCGTCCACCCTAACGTCACAACGAGTTCTTGAAGTACAGACCCTTAGGCTTCGGGAGTTTCCCTAGCACAGGACTATTGATTTCTTCAAGGACTCATCTATTATGCATGAACCGTTATACCTTGAGGGTTCATTCATGACGTCTTCCTCTGTCCGATTCACGTCAATGCTAACATTCTGAGGTACTTCTCAGATATAAATATACCTTCCCTAGCCCTTGTAAACTAGAGGGGACCTCGACTTCAGAGGAGCCCATTTCCCGGCCTGACGCACTGAGAAGACGCTGTCATCCCTGCACGCAGAGAGTCCAGCTTCCAGTGATCTGACTTCCCTCGCGGGGTGTTGGAGTTCGAGTCTGGCAAGAGATTCCCACCTCTCTCATTCTTAAGGTATGGAGCTGACTAGAACCTAGAGGGACTCTTGGCATACTAGGCATACTAGGCATACTAGACTTAACATACTCTTAGTATACCATAGTAAGGAATACTTCACCTACTTCATACCTCTCCCTACACCTAGGATAGGTTAGGTACATTGGGGTAGAACTAGCTTAGAAACGCATCGTATGAGTACTCGCATTTTTAGTCTGTGTTATTTATGTAAATGAATATCTACTAAAGATCATGCTAGCGCAGTATTATTTATTTCTACTGCTTACGCTGTACATTGTTTATCTTGCATACTGTCTTGAGATCATAACAGCACATTTTACTTACACAAGAAACAAGACTGTTCAATAAACCTTTTATTGAAACGCCCGTCTATTCTTTCTGTGTAACTTTGAGGAAAACTAAGCATGCACGATTGAGCTGAGTGAAATAGTTATCTATTGTTTCTACGACTCTGGGACACGTTCTGATTCTAAAGGGAAACAAAGTGGTCATGTTTTGCGACTGCCAGAAACTACTCCCTTCTTGTTTATCAAGGAGTTTCTAGTGGCCTCTGAGCTAGCTGGCACAAGTAATTAAGTTTAATATACTCGATAGGGACATACCGACCTCAGTCCTATGTCAAACCTATAGGGTATATTATTCCAATGCGCAGAGCCTATTAGGGAAATAGGAGCTACACTACATGGCGCCCAACGGTTTGGTAAGGCGGTAATTTAACGCTAGATACTGAGTAACTCAGCCGTGCTTTTTCTCTCAGAGACCCCTACCCATATACTCCAAAAGACGTCTGGAGTGGGCAGGGTTAAGTATCCGCCACGGCTACATAGGGAAACACCCTATATATTAGCTGTTTGGTTTGCTCAACGTTGAAGGATACAGTGTTCCAAAATATTGTGCACCTTATCTTTGTTTCCTTGAAACTTGTTCTACATTTTTAAAAAAACAAAATGCCTGACTCCGACAATGACACTGGTGCTACGGCAAATCCAGTCCAAGCAGCAGCTTTTAACTTTACAGGTTTAAATGAAACCGAGGAGGGTGTTATAGACATCCATCCAAACTTAAGAAGAGCCATCACTCTAAAACTCAAAAAACATGGCCTACCACCAAGAGGGGGTAGAGCAGTTTTCGTGATAGAGGCACACGAATCCTTTCAGACAGAGGTATTCTATTCATGGGTAATATTTCCTGAATCAAATTCAGTAACAAAACTGTTTCACTTCTACAAAGAAGATGATCCACCAGAGGAATACATTCCTTTCGAGGATATTGAAATTCCATTAACATACCAGGAGCATCAGCTCTGGTTTAAAGGCGCCCTAAAACATCACAGAAACATTACCAGGCTCGGTCCACTAGGTAGACCAGGAGCAACATGGCCGATTCTAGCCGGCTACACACCTCATCCTGAACTTGATATAATGTCGGATGAGGAACTACTTACTCATCTTACAGAGTTAATAAAAATATACAGACAATTGGTCCAATATGTCATGCGGACTTTCACAGTCCAACCACCATTGACACTTCTAAATCAAACTCCCCAACAGGGGAATACACTAAAAATTACACCACAGACTCTATACGCAGTCATGGGTAAAATGCCCACAAAACGTGAGCAAATTCCATTCTGGATAGCTCAAAAAATTACTCAAATCGAAGCAGTATTTCCAAATACTAGCCCGTATGAGAAACACAGAATACTAACTATCAGTTTAACGATGGGGATCACACCACAACTGGAAGACTGCACCACTTGGGGCTCAGTCTTTGCTGCCATCTATACTAAAACACATGGCATTCCGTCAATTGCGGTAATACCTGATGTCCTGAAACAAATTCAAAACGAATACGGGGCAGAGCCTGCTCTAAATTTAGGTATGAAATTACTGAAAAATTTCGACCAGGTCTCAACAATAATATTATCTAATATTAAAGGGGAGGCAGCAGCAGTGGCGATCCGCCAAAAATTAAGGGAATTTGATGTTACAGAACATCAAACAGAGCTACCCAGAATTATAGAACAATCTTATGCAGAATTAGGCAGAGATAGTTTGGGTGGAAGACCAGTGAAGCCAAAACTATCTGAAAGTCCTGAGAAGGACTCTATAAAACAAACTCCTACATCTTCCAAAAAGAAGTGGGAGACTAATAAACAAAATTCACACGAGAAACGTTCTCAATCCCGAGGTAGGTCTTCTCAGAAGGAGCCCTCTGAAAGGAGGTATAACCTCAGGAATAGGGATAATTTGAGAAAACCTGACAGGTATCAAGATACTGATACACGTTCCTCTCGTCCCTTTCAGATCTCGTCACAGACTTCGGAAAGAAGAGGACGATCAGAACATAGAGAAGAACGCGTGAAATCGAAAGACGACAAACACGTTCCGAAAAATAAAACAAAACCTCAATTCTCCAAAAAGAAAGTAGCAGGTCTGAAGGTCAGACATGCCGAGATTACGGAGAACACAACTCAAGAACGGAGAATGGGCTCAGACAATGCTGGACAGTGCAGCAGAAGTCACAATAGCTCGCCAGAACCTGAAGGAACTTCTGGAGATAGTGGACTTGAATGAGTACATTACAGTTGAGACTGTAGACACCAGGGTTAGTACTCCACAAAAGTTATATGAAATAACACTCCGGATGGAGGGAGATATACCTAGACAGGTGAAAGCACTTTTTTGGGAAAGACTATCAAGTGGCTATGACATACTTCTAGCAGAAAAAGACTAGCCACCACAATTTGTCAGGGAGTGCCCACACGGCGAGGACATTATTATGCCTGCCTTCTCCAACCATATTCCAATTCACCTAAAATATACATATGCCAGGAAATGGGCAGTAGCCCATGCCCCAGCATTATATAAAAATCATGTAGGATGGGATGAGGACTCGCCTCACCATAAAATACATCTGAAACATGAACCAACTGCACAAAGGCAGTATCCAATAAAGCAAGAAGCTAAAAAACAGGTCAGGGAGATCTTAGATCAACTTGAATACCAAGGGGTGATTGAAACATGCACCTTCTCAATGAACAATCCTTTGTTTCCTGTCTCCAAACAAGACAACACATATCGTCTAGTTTTGGATTACAGACACTTAAGCACTTGTTCTAAAACTTTTGCAGTGCAAAATGCACATAGCACAGCATTAATGAATAACATTGTGCGTAAAAAATATAAAACCACATTAGACATCTCAAATGGTTTCTTTTGTCAAAACATAGCACCTGAAAGCAGGTACTTAACAGCATTCTCCATAATGGGGACCCAGCGTCAATTTTGTCGATTCCCACAAGGGTTCAAGAACAGCCCAGGTTTATTCTCAGCGAGAGTAACGGAGTTACTACAAATTTATGACAATGAGGCATTGTCCTATGTCGATGATATCTATCTGACAGACGATGACCTGGATAAACACTTGAACAGGGTAAGCACCATTATACAGGGCTTCGCCTCTGAGGGCTACAAATTCAACTTTAAAAAGTCCTGAATTGCCCATCTCAATGTCCTATTTTTAGGATATGAGCTTTCAAGTGAAGGCAAGAGCTTGGCAGCTAACTTTCTAGAAAAATGTGCGCTGCTCCAACCTTCAAAAACGCTAAAAAACGTACAATCCATCCTGGGTTTCCTAAATTTTGGAAGAACATACATACTAAATTACGCAGAAAGGGTTAAACCTCTCTACGCATTAATCAAACCTGATTTTTTAATCAAAAATTGGACAAACGAACACACAGAAATCTTGCGTTCACTGCAGGCTAACATGTTCGTAACAAATCACTTACAAACACGCATAAGTCAACGCAACCTGGTGATCCGAATATTTTCGGGTCAATGCGGATTCACCTACTTAACATTTAATGAGGGTGAAAAAATACCAATAGCATACAAATCTCATTTGTATACACAAGCAGAAATGCGCTTCACTTCAACTGAAAAAATTCTGACAGCAGTTCAAACCGCTGTAGCAAAAGAAAGAGCCCTAGCACAAGGGAAACGCATTATTGTCGTAACCCCAGTACCAGCTTTAGAAGCGGTTACAAAAGCAAGCATTCCAAATGCAAAAGCATTACATCCAAGATGGATACAATGGGTAAATTCTCTTGCTGCAACAGATGTTGAATATGTTTTTGATCCAGATTTAAACACACAAGCATTCCTGCAATATGAACAAGAATGTCCTCTGCCCACTGAAATTCTGCCTCTCGATCAGTACGAATTCATAATTTACACTGACGGATCCGCACAGCCCGCAACAGGGAGTAAGCAAGCTTACAGTGCAGCGTGTGCAATCGTTAAAGGTCGCATGCGAGATGGCATCTTCAGACCTATGGTCACAAAAACTCAATCTCTAGGAGATTGCACAGCTCAGCGAGCTGAACTACAAGCATTCAAACTGGCACTTGAAAGTACAGATCGAGAATTCCCCACACTAATAGTGTGCGATTCCTTTTACTGTGTTCAGTTGTATAATGAATATATACAAAACTGGCTTGAAAATGGTTTCAAAGATGCGAAAGGTGGCACAATAAAGCACAAAATGCTTTGGGAACAAGTAGTTCAGTTGAAAAACGAACTACCAAAGGCTCACGTGATCCACACACTGAGTCATCAACGTGATGGCGTTCACGTTGCAGGGAATTCATTGGCTGACGAAGCCGCAAAGGGGCTGTTCAGACGGCTTCCGTAGCTGCGATCACTCGTTCAAAAACAAAAATAGACGGTGAGATAATGTTGGCTGTCAATGCTTCAAGCAAGGGCAGCAGGTCAGCGTTACCAAAAAAGTTTCCACTCAAGTACTCTTATGTAATTGATGCGAACAACGTTCCTTTTGCTCGAATCCCTGGAGTGGGGGATAGGGTAATTCCAAACATGGAACGTAGAGCAGCTTTGATTTATGAGGCACATTTGGGGAGGGTCTGTCACATCAAGGGATCTCTAAAACAATTTGGACGTTAAAAGAGATGTACTGGTGGCCTGGAATGAATACAGAAATACACATATTCATCAATAACTGCTTAGACTGTAAATTACAGCGAGAAAGCCACCAGACACCATGCTACGAATGTAGCCGCCCATTACAGACACCATTGTTAGACAGCATTAGACTATCTACGCGCCTGCGTCCTACTGGACAAGTGCAATCCCACAAATACTGAATCAAGGTTCCTATGGATATGGCCTCAGCGCTCGACTGACGCTCGAATTGTTATAAAAGATTTGCGAGTCTTTATCGGCACATACGCAATAGGCACGCTACATTCTGACCAGGGCCCTGCGTTTAGCTCTCGGGCCTACAAAGAAGCCATGGCCAGTCTGGCCGTTGCATTGCGGTACTCCTCTCCATTCCATCCTGAGGGAAATTTGGTTGTGGAAAGGAAAAACCGGGACATAAAGAAGTCTATAACAGCTAGGGTATTAGGTTCGGGTGATGGGTGGGTCAAACATCTTTATGGGGTCCAACGCTCATTAAACAACCTGCCAAGAAGTTCTCTAGGGGGTCACTCCATATGAGGTCCTATTTGGGACAAGAATGTGGGTACCAGATCTCGATCACGTAGGCACAGTGGTGGAAAATAAAACGTTTGATATCAAAGATCGTTTGGCTGTTTTACAGGAACTGAATGAGTTAAGAACGAAACAAAGCAACGTATTCTTGCAGCCAACCACCACTGGGGAAAAACCGGCGGTCCCAGCAAGGCCTGTCTGGATTCCAAAAGTTGGGGATGTAGTCAGAGAAAAGATTGCGGACAAGAAGGAATTTGGACCTTCTTACAGACAACCAGTACCTGTCCTAGCAGTTCAAGGAACAAGAACAGTACTTCTGCCGCCCCTTGCTGGAAGAAAGGAGAAAAGATTTGTGTCCATCGACCTCATCAAACCACAGTATGTGGCCAATACTAAGTGGTAGGCCTCGTGGACTCCGACCTAGTAGCAGACACACTCCTCTCACTACTATCCAAGAGGTTCAGACTGAAAGACTGATAACCATCGAGAATTCAGCTGTAACAGATGAAGGACTAGGCAACAATGCAATGGAACTCATCCCTCTTGAAAATCAAGTAACAGTTCATCCAAATACACCTGTCTACACCAATGTAGCAAGTGATCAACTGGTTCCAGCGATTTCTACAAATCATGATGCAATTCCAACAATTGACAGAACTGCTTCTGGCTATTTCATTAACTTCGATACGTTCTCAGAAGATCCGAGTGAACATGAAACGACGCCAGCATCATTCAAACTCAAGCAGCAAGTACAAGACTTTCTTCACTTTCTGAAAAAGACTTATTTGGTTTCTCCATGGATTGAACTCTGGATTATATCTGGACTATTTGTTTTCCTGCTCTGGCTAGCTTTGGTTACAACTGTGAGCGTGCTTATAAGTGGCAGATACATCCATGTGAATACTGAAGGAAAAGACGTGAACGCACTTTTGAAACCTCATAAATCTTCCCATCGTGAAGCAAGAGACTTGTCGACAGTGAACATCACAGCCGTTCCTATACAGGATGGTATAGTGTGGGACAAAACAGATTTTGATACCTTTGGCCCGACGGAACAATTGAACATTCCACATTTGTTTAAAATTTCACTAAATGATCTCATTTCATCCAGTACCTATTCTGATGATTGGGACTTTGAGATTGTTAATGACATAATGTTTGACCTAGAAAAATCTGCTGCATTTTCTAAAAATGAATATTTAGAGGGTTCATCAGACTATGAACAGCTGTATTGCTATAACCACTATGGTCATCATTATTTGCATAAATCTGCATACCCTAGAAATGTGTTTATGTTTAACCAATGGGAGCATTGTCCTACACCACCACAAGGTAGTTCAAAAACATTTGCTAACAAGTTTCCATATTTTTCAGGTTACAATACATCTGATCCAGAAACGTTTTACTATAAAAATGTAAACAAAACAGGACTGAAAATTATGTTAACTAATACGAAACAGATTTACTCTGCAACATTTATTGCCCAACTGTCTAGACAGGGTTTCGACTTATGGAAAGACACAGTAGACACAAAAACTGTCTGGGGTACTAAAGATTGGCAAGTGCAGGGAATAGAAGCTTTATTTAGAGCCTGTATCATCCCTGAACAAATAATGTTTTTGAATGAAACTGTCCAACAAACATCTTGTCTTGGACTAGCCAAGATCAAAGAGATGAAAACACCTTCTGTACCAACACCTGCCGGTGATAACAAAACACAGGCAGCGGTTACAGTTGACCAAATACTACAACTCAACGGATCTAATCCTGATTGGAGAAAATGGTTGATCTGGCCCACAGACACGAACAACTGTCAGGAAAGATTCCTGAATAAAACTCAGGGCTTTACTATTCATAGGCCAGACCCAAGATACGTCCAAAGACAGCATCCGGGGGTAGTAACAACATACAGTGTAGGTAAATTATGCCTCGATTGGCTGCAGAAATCTACCCTACAGGATGGGAAACAACACTTATCCTTACTTACAGAAGACGCAGACCTTAGGGAATTCTTGCTTGGACCAAGAAAACCGCGTCAAAAACGTTTCATATATGCCGGCATTTATGCTGCCTATAATGAAGCATGGAAAGTATCACAGATGGAGGCCGCAGAACGAATACATGAACTTGATCGTATTAATTTAGAGAAAACCCTCTCTGTGGTCGACAATGGGTTAACAACTTTGTCCTCCAGAATATATTCATTGGATGGCATTGTATCCTCTGCTATCGACATACTAGAACAAGATTTGGCGATGTTACAGCAAGGCCAATCTCAATTACGTTCTATTGTGTTATTAAGCTGGTCGCTGCAATCTTTGCGTGCGGGCTATGTGCCTTGGCGTTTTATCAACACGTCAGCTCTGTTTGCAGAATACAATCTAACTGATAAACAGATCGAAATGGCACAAAGAGGAGCAAGGTATACAGTGCTGAGCATTGAAAAACTGGAAAAGTTACCATTCACAGTGGCAGAAAAACCAGCTACAGAATGGCTCATTCATGGCAAAATCACATTACCTGTGACTACTTTTCAGTTTCAGTATTGCCTCAGACAAATGCAAGCAGGCAAATGTGAAAGGTTGGGTAAGGAATACATTAAGACATCTTGGGATTTACCGTATACATATAGATGTTGGAGTGGGGATCGTGAAGTGTTTTTGAGCGGTACACACTGTAAAAGTGCACTGAGCGGTTCACTTATATGTCAGGACATTTCTTTACACGGGGCTTGCAATGGTTCTGTGGCAAATTTGTCTTGCCATCAGCAGGGTACACCAGCTGCTGTGATTAATCCAACGTTTGGACAACTTTCTAATGGGAGTTACCTCATGCTGAATGATCAGAGTTGCTGCGGCATGTTGCCAGGCATCCCATATCTAGTAATGGTCAACTCCAGGGTCACTTGCTGAATGCAAGTATTGTTTGCCCCAATAGACATAGTCAGGGAGTCGCCTCTATGGCCTTCGCTGAACGTCTCTTTTATAAGATTTGATACTTTGAGCAGAATGAAAGCCATGCTTTTACAGCAAACAGTGCCTTTGACCTCGGCCAAAGAAACCTATGATCTACAAGTAGCAAGGACTTCGGCTGAGATACAGACTTTAATACGTACAAACTGCCCTATACATTTCGTGGAAATGATAGGACGTATCTTTAACATGTCTGATACAACTAGAATTGTACATGTATTTAAGAGCATTTGCTCCGGTCTGTTAGCACCTTTCCAGGCAATACTCGGAATCATCCCGAACTTTGCACATTCGGTGTTTGGTGGCATACCATTAATTCTAGCACTTGTTGCCGGAATTCTATTTCTCTTCCTGCTATTACGCTATGGCCAGCCTATTCGAAGACATCACTCCGAGCGAAGTGGAGAAAGCTCTCCTTGAACGAAAGTGCCGTGAGCGAATAGTACAGCTTTTGGGCATGACTCGTCTCACGGGAACTTAATACCACGTGGTTCCTGTCATTCAGACCAATCTGGCAAGATTGCATCTTACCTGTCCTACGATGCCTGCTATGCGGTGAAGAATGCGTGTTGGACACCTGTCTAACATTTCCATCAGCAACGCCAACGGATATCGATACTCTGCTGGACCCGATAACGGCCCATGCTCTGTGTTGTCCCCAGAGGCTACCAATCCTGATGACGGCATTCATTGAGATCTCACAGTCGCTTCCAGCTGCTGCTGAGGTACGAGATGGATCTACAGGCACACAGGTAACAACGGATCGCGAACATTGCTGCGGCAACCTATGCTGAAAGCGATGCTTCACATCTCTGTGCAATTAATCTACTACACGAGGTGTTCCGACTGTCACCTACTTCAGTGGACGATGTTTTGTCTACAGAAATAGAAGATCTCATGTTTACACCAGACCCGTACACTGACTCTGATTCGGCCCACGGTGTTCCAGAGATGCAGTAACAATTTGGCCTTTGTATTTCAAAACTTGGAACTCTTCCCAAATTGAATTTTTTCCCATTTTTTCGAACTAAATGGCAATTCAATCTGCTTGAAGTAGAACTAGCCTTATAGTACAGACTTCGCGGTACTTCCTCAGACACTTAGTCATCTTGTTTGTCTAACAAGTTCTTTAATTTCCATGACATGAAATGACTTTGATTTTTGAACAACTTATCGATCATTTTCTGTCACATGTGAATATTACTGCTTATTTCGTTCAGACTGCATTATATTTCCAAATATATGCTTGCACTGAGAAAAGCGATGCTTAAAATGTACAGTGCCTTTTGCATTTTAAATAGGGTTTTAAATGCTTTTTAATGCTTTTAAAAAATATTTTTAGCAATATGCGGTACTCCATTTTATGTTTAGCATATTAAATGTTTAGCATTTTATTATTATCGTACACACGAAAGTGGAGTGGGTGTTGTATTCCTCTTAGGGTGTCCATACACGGGCTTTCCTGGATCATGTCCTTATATAGGCACAATTCGCCCTGCCCTTATATAGGCATAAAATCCCAATCCTTATTTAGGCATTAAACCGTGCACTCCAAATACAGGCATGGTCTCTGACATCCGTCCACCCTAACGTCACAACGAGTTCTTGAAGAACAGACCCTTAGGCTTCAGGAGTTTCCCTAGCACAGGACTATTGATGTCTTCAAGGACTCATCTATTATGCATGAACCGTTATACCTTGAGGGTTCATTCATGACGTCTTCCGCTGTCCGATTCACGTCAATGCTAACATTCTGAGGTACTTCTCAGGTATAAATATACCTTCCCTAGCCCTTGTAAACTAGAGGAGACCTCGACTTCAGAGGAGCCCGTTTCCCGGCCTGACGCATTGAGAAGACGCTGTCATCCCTGCACGCAGAGAGTCCAGCTTCCAGTGATCTGACTTCCCTCGCGGGGTGTTGGAGTTCGAGTCTGGCAAGAGATTCCCACCTCTCTCATTCTTAAGGAATGGAGCTGACTAGAACCTAGAGGGACTCTTGGCATACTAGGCATACTAGACTTAACATACGCTTAGTATACCATAGTAAGGAATACTTCACCTACTTCATACCTCTCCCTACACCTAGGATAGGTTAGGTACATTGGGGTAGAACTAGCTTAGAAACGCATCATATGAGTACTCGCATTTTTAGTCTGTGTTATTTATGTAAATGAATATCTACTAAAGATCATGCTAGCGCAGTATTATTTATTTCTACTGCTTACGCTGTACATTATTTATCTTGCATACTGTCTTGTGATCGTAACAGCACATTTTACTTACACAAGAAATAAGACTGTTCAATAAACCTTTTATTGAAACGCCCGTCTATTCTTTCTGTGTAACTTTGAGGAAAACTAAGCATGCACGATTGAGCTGAGTGAAATAGTTATCTATTGTTTCTACGACTCTGGGACACGTTCTGATTCTAAAGGGAAACAAAGTGGTCATGTTTTGCAGCTGCCAGAAACTACTCCCTTCTTGTTCAAGGAGTTTCTAGTGGCCTCTGACCTAGCTGGCACAAGTAATTAAGTTTAATATACTCGATAGGGACATACCGACCTCAGTCCTATGTCAAACCTATAGGGTATATTATTCCAATGCGCATAGCCTATTAGGGAAATAGGAGCTACACTACAATGGTTCATGCTTAAGTGACAATGAAGGTCACCTGAGAGCAGCGTTTGCTGTATGTACTATTTTTGGAGTTGTGGAGGCTGCTTGTCTACAGGGAGTCTACAGGGAGTATACTCCGCACAAGTGGCTGAAATCATTGCTTTGACCCGTGCATGCCTAGTTTCTGAACAAATCAGAGTCACCATCTACAGGCAACCAGAGGAAGTGTCAGCACAAGTCGTACTACACTGCACAGCAGGTATTGAGAAGGAGCCACGAGGACGGAAAGCTGTAAAACCGTAACGTATTTTACTCAACAGAATCTAAATTGCTTTATACTGTTGTCCCTAGCAGGTAACAAGCTCCCTGGTTGCCCATTGAAATCCACAATTTAAGACTCAAGGTATGAAACCATGCCGTTTTAGAGCTGTTTGATAATACGTAATTCAAATCTAGTCATTACATTTATTTAATAAACAGCTAGCGCATGATATACTAATATTTATCGAAAGGTCTGATGAGAATAAGCTGCGGTCATCTATTAAAAACACTGCTATAAGATTGTTTCTACCACAACTTCAGTTAACCTTTCTTTAACACACATTAGTATATCAACAGTAATTACAACAGACCGCCTACCAAATTGCTTTCTCTGAGGAACACTCGCAACTATAGGTATACTGCACATATGACATCGGGGTCCACACTATCACCAAGAATAAGGTGCAGAACTATTAGACTAACCCAATTTTCTTCTTGTCAATCTTAACATGACACCTCAGGAGTTTAAAGACAAATATATGGTAATATATTTCCATATTGAGCAATGTATGGGAGACAAAAGAGAAAAAATGTTTCTTAAAAAGTTTGCCAGAATTTCACGCAGGAGAGAAAGAATTGCCATTTTTATTTTATTTTTTGTTTTTAATGTTCTTCTTTATCATTATTTCTTCTGAGAAAAGACAGCACGCCATTTTTTGAGAAAATGCGCTAAATGATACTTGCATCTTTTTTCTTTTTGTTTCCTCCTTTACTCTGAACAGGTACTACTTGACCGCATGAGAATCGGGTCAATACACCCGGATACATAGAGACCCATACAATATAAGGTCTCCACCACTTTTCCTTTTTTTAGGTCCTGAAGAAAGCCCACTTGACCCACAAGGGCAATCACTGGGGCTGAAACATGTCGACCTTTTTATGGACACTCACAGTGCGTTAGACCACTAACTAGTCTTCCCACGCACGACACAGATTTTAATATATCTCGAACCCAGATTGATTAAATTTTACAAATCGGGGTCTAAGAGTTAACATTTTGAGATTCACTTCACTAAAAACACTTTCACCTTTCTTTGATCACTACTGCAATAACCAGTGGTTTTCCTCCGGATGGAGGAAGCATACAAAAACTAACCCTATGATGATGCTGTCACGTTTTTAAGAGCAGGGCGGATAATCAAGATAAACAGCCTTTCCGACTTTTGTACGTGAATGAGGGTTTTTTTTAATCGGTACACTGCACGAATAAAACCCTGGTTACTCAGGTCAAGTGATCCATTCTAATTTTGATATCTAATTTACGAATATGGAAGCTGAATGGATCACAGTTCCTTCTTTCTCCCTCCCCCTTGATTTAACATAGCCTTAGCAGCGGACAGCTGTGGGAGCGATCCTAGCAAATACACCTTATCCACACACACCCCTAAATTAGGAGTGTAATATGGCCGAAAATCTAGGCCTCAGTTATTCTACAGAAGAAATAAATGCAATTCTCTCCCTTCCCTCACTACTACAAGACAAGGATCTAACACAGACCCTAGCGCAAACTAATGACTGGGACGAGCTCTCAGAAATGAAAAAAGAACAAATAAGAACGGCTATCCATGGTATAATAATGACTGAATATCTCCGCGCTAATGCGGCACCCAAAGGACTTTGGGTCAGCAATGCTCCACGCATCTTCCTCCAAGACTTGGGGGCCGATTCCGATCTCGGCCGGTAGGGCACCGAATCGGATTCGGCTTAACCGGATCCGATTCGGAGCCCTATTTCCCGACCGAGTCGTACGTGCGTCCGGGCGAGCGAGTACGATGCGTGCGCTCGCGAAATCTCCGACCGACTCGTTCGCAGGATTCGACCGCTCCGACCGACTCGCACGGGGACGACGCGCACCTCGCAATGGAGACGTTTCCCGGCCGGGTAAGTACGATGCACACCTCGACCGCTCCGACCGACTCGCGCAGCCCGGCTCCAAGGAGCTGTCGGAGCCGCACTTTGGGGGTCCGTGTCGGACCCCCCTGGAGGCGTAGGCGTGCGAGTCGCACACAGGGGGGGACACATGGGTCCCCCCTACACGTGCATGTACGGTGCGACCCGCATCGACGCGAACACGCTGTAGGGGGCGCCCTTGTTCGCGTCGTGCCCATTGAGTCAATGGGAGCCCGTGTACGCGTCGTACGACTGGCTCCCATTGACTTCAATGGGAGTCCGACCGAATCGAGTCCGATAGCATACGTGCGCATCGTACTCATTCGGTCGGACTGCTAGGGTTCGATTCGGTCGGAAATCTCTCAGGGTCCGGCTCGGTCGGAGAGATTTCCGGCCCGAATCGGAATCGGCCCCTTGGTCTTTAGAAAAGACTGGTCAGCGATCTCGTGGAAATGTACTAGGGATTATCTTGGACCAATAATAAAAACGGCCACAAGACTAACGGAAGAACTCACTATCAAAATCCAAGTGAGTGAAGCCAAACTGAGAAACATGGTACATATCACCGTGTACAAAAAAAGACTCGAGGAGATCAACCGGGAAATGAACGAGACAAGAGAGTATATTACACAGAATAAGATACAGAAACTTGGGAAAGACCGCAAGAGGTTTTCAATGGAACGAATGCACCCCTATACTGCAGAAGACTATAAAGCCCCAGACAACATGTCCGACAACAATTCCAGTGCGGGGACCTCCACAGATGGCTCAGACTGGAGTGGGGATGATTCTTACACACCTAGGAGAAACAGGGGACAGAACAGACGCCAAACTCGTCGTAGACCAAATGCTTGGCACACACCTTACTATGGCAACCAACCACAATCAGTTCCTTTCCAACCATTTAATCCCAACTTTCATGCGTGGATGAACCCGTATTTCCAAGGACCGCCATCAATGGGACCACCAATGCTACCACAGATGGGCCCGAATTACACACAAAGACCACCTTTTTTAGGAAGAGGCCAGAACAATCAAAGGACAAGACGAAAAGGAGTGACCTGGACGGACCAGGAGCGACAGGTACACACCAGGAGCATGACAGGAACGAAACCCGGAACAAGTGCGACACCCTCATAATCAACCTAACAGACATAACCATAACTAAAGAACAAGAAAACGTCCTCAACAAAGGCCTTGGGTATGTTCCAACACCCCCCCTTGACACCTTCAAGCTACAGTGCGAAATGGCTGAATTTTGCAGGAAGCTGAAATTAAAAGCCTTCTTTAACAATCAAGAAGAACATGTCATGGATGGAGACACCAAACTCCGTCGCAAATCCAACTTCTGCCCCATGAACCATCAAATCCCAATCGAAATACTAACTTTCGAACAGGCAGTGATGAAGGAAGTGGATGATTTAAAAGATCACACCAAAAGACCTTTCATGAATCTATCGAATGCAGAACAACAGGCATTGGACGAACTACGACAGAATGGAGATCTAGTAATTAAGCCGGCAGACAAGGGTGGAGGAATTGTCCTGCTTAGCAAAGAAAGGTACGACCAACAGTGTTTAGAATTACTCTCAGATGAAAAATTCTATAAAAGGATCACAACAGACCCTACCAAACGATTACAAAGAACAATCGAACTCATGATCGATGAAGCAGAATTGAACGACTGGGTTACAAAAAATGAGGCTGAATTTTTAATAACCAAAACACCAAGGGTACCTTATTTTTATTCTCTTCCCAAGATTCATAAGGAACGGAGACCCCCACCTGGACGACCTATCGTTTCAGGGATCGGTTCAATTCTAGAGCCACTCTCTCAATTCGCGGATCAATACTTAAAACCACTGGTACAACAAACACCAACATATCTAAAGGACACCAGAGACCTGTTGAATCTCCTGAAAGATCAAACATACTCAGAAGAAAGCATGCTACTTGTAGGATTAGACGTAGAAAGTCTTTACACAAGTCTCCCCCAACAAAAGACCTTAGATACACTGGAGACTCTACTCTTTAACAAACAATGGGACTTTAAAACACCTAGACATTTCGTCTTGGAATGCTGCAAGTTAGCCTTAACAGAGAACTACTTCGAATATAACAACACCATGTACCAACAATGTCATGGGACTTCCATGGGCAGCACCTTTGCCCCGAGTGTGGCAGGGCTGTACGTCAGCGACTTCGAAGAAACATGCATACAAATCATCTCGAACCCCTTTCTACAGAGGATTCTTTTTTGGAAGCGCTACATAGACGACATTATCCTGATCTGGGAAGGAGACATGGAAAGTCTGAGTAACTTTCATAGATGGATCAACACAAGGGATGAATGGCTGAAGTTCACTTACACAGCTGACAAGACAAAATTGGATTTCCTAGATTTAACCATCTATGTTGAGAATGATACAATCCAAACGAAAACATATTTCAAACCAACTTCAAAGAACAGCTTACTTTCCTACAAAAGCTTTCACCCGCGACCACTCAGGGATAACCTCCCTTACAGCCAGTTCCTGCGCCTTAGACGTAACTGTAGTAACATTCAAGACTACAAAAGTCAAGCAAAGGACCTATGCGACAAATTGAGGAACCGTGATTACCCTGAGAAAACCATCAACAGATGCCAAAAGAGGGCTAGAAACCAACCTAGAGAAAGCCTTTTGGAGACAACACAAAAGGAACAAGAAAGGGATGTGGTAACATGTGTAAGTACTTATAATACAGCCTCAAACGATGTCAAAAAGATTGTTAACAAAAATTGGCGGATCCTGACTTCAGGATCCCTGAATTGGCCAAAACCAAGATTCGCAAATAAAAGAACCAGGAACTTAAAAGATATCCTGGTCCATACCAGACCACCACCACAAATACGAGAGGAACCAACCCCAAGGCTATGGGATAACCCCCAGTGGTGGGTCATTACCCATGCGGTTCCTGTTCTGTCTGCAATTTGACAACCGCAACAAAAACCATCCAACTTCTGCCGAATTTTAAGTGGACGATCAAATACCACACGAACTGCAACACAACACATGTGATCTATATGATCACGTGTCCCTGTGCCTTACGTTACATAGGGATGACATGTCGGAAAGCCAAACAAAGAATATGCGAGCATAAGAGCAACGTCAAGTGCAAAAGAAGCACAACAAAAATGAGCAACCTCTTTATAGAAGCAAAACACACCCCCAGTGATTTAAAATGGGTAATTTTGGAAACCTTGGCAACAAAAAATCACAATGCAGAAAAAATACTCTTCGAAAAAGAACAGAGATGGGTGCACCGGCTTCAAACGAACATCCAAGGGCTCAATGATAATATTCCGTGGCTGAGCATAGGACATTAAAATATAATCTGTACTTTAGAAAACCACCCTATAAAACTCTTGGGTTGGACAAGTATACGAGAATTGCCTAAGTTGTATACCTTACTGAAGTGATAGAGCTACACTAAGTCTGTTCTTTCCATTTTTTCCTTTCAAAACCGGCTCTTTTCTAATATATCAGAAGCCGAAATCTCGCCCCCCTTTTTTAAACCAGAGCCGAATAAATACATTAAGGTAGAGTCAACACAAGGCATTTTTACACTGGGCAGCAGGTATTTATTGCAATAAGAAAAACCTTCCAATTAGAATTTATTCTTTACTATCTATTTTTATTTATAAAAACACTTCTGAACCAACTTGCTAGACCGCTATAACCATTTATTGACATTCCCTCATTAACAATGGAATTAGTCTTTCCTTTATTTCTATCCCCGGCTGTATAAAACATCACAAGCCAGAAGCCAAACACATCCAGGCAACCAGAGGAAGTGTCAGCACAAGTCGACATTCCCTCTTTAACAATGGAATTAGTCTTTCCTTTATTTCTATCCCCGGCTGTATAAAACATCACAAGCCGGAAGCCAAACACATCCAGGCAACCAGAGGAAGTGTCAGCACAAGTCGTACTACACTGCACAGCAGGTATTGAGAAGGAGCCACGAGGACGGAAAGCTGTAAAACCGTAACGTATTTTACTCAACAGAATCTAAATTGCTTTATACTGTTGTCCCTAGCAGGTAACAAGCTCCCTGGTTGCCCGTTGAAATCCACAATTTAAGACTCAAGGTATGAAACCATGCCGTTTTAGAGCTGTTTGATAATACGTAATTCAAATCTAGTCATTAGCATTTATTTAATAAACAGCTAGCGCATGATATACTAATATTTATCGAAAGGTCTGATGAGAATAAGCTGCGGTCATCTATTAAAAACACTGCTATAAGATTGTTTCTACCACAACTTCAGTTAACCTTTCTTTAACACACATTAGTATATCAACAGTAATTACAACAGACCGCCTACCAAGTCGCTTTCTCTGAGGAACACTCGCAACTATAGGTATACTGCACATATGACATCGGGGTCCATACTATCACCAAGAATAAGGTGCAGAACTATTAGACTAACCCAATTTTCTTCTTGTCAATCTTAACATGACACCTCAGGAGTTTAAAGACAAATATATGGTAATATATTTCCATATTGAGCAATGTATGGGAGACAAAAGAGAAAAAATGTTTCTTAAAAAGTTTGCCAGAATTTCACGCAGGAGAGAAAGAATTGCCATTTTTTTTAGTTATTTTTAATGTTCTTCTTTATCATTATTTCTTCTGAGAAAAGACAGCACGCCATTTTTTGAGAAAATGCGCTAAATGATACTTGCATCTTTTTTCTTTTTGTTTCCTCCTTTACTCTGAACAGGTACTACTTGACCGCATGAGAATCGGGTCAATACACCCTGATACATAGAGACCCATACAAAATAAGGTCTCCACCACTTTTCCTTTTTTAGGTCCTGAAGAAAGCCCACTTGACCCACAAGGGCAATCACTGGGGCTGAAACATGTCGACCTTTTTATGGACACTCACAGTGCGTTAGACCACTAACTAGTCTTCCCACGCACGACACAGATTTTAATATATCTCGAACCCAGATTGATTAAATTTTACAAATCGGGGTCTACGAGTTTTTAACATTTTGAGATTCACTTCACTAAAAACACTTTCACCTTTGTTTGATCACTACTGCAATAACCAGTGGTTTTCCTCCGGATGGAGGAAGCATACAAAAACTAACCCTATGATGATGCTGTCACGTTTTTAAGAGCAGGGCGGATAATCAAGATATACCGCTTTTCCGACTTTTGTACGTGAATGAGGGTTTTTTATCGGTACACTGCACTTATTTCATAAAACCCTGGTTACTCAGGTCAAGTGATCCATTCTCATTTTGATATCTAATTTACGAATAAGGAAGCTGAATGGATCACAGTTCCTTCTTTCTCCCTCCCCCTTGATTTAACGGTAGAGTGGTGTGCCAGATTGCCTGTTGAGTCCTATTGTGAGGCAAATACATGGAGTGGTTCATCTTGGAAGAGATGCTATGGTGCGGGTGTTCAGACAAACATGGTTTAATCCAAAATTCCGTGTGTGTGCGGAGACAGTAGATTACAGGTGTGTTACATGCCAACAAATGAATGCTAGGAAGAAAACTGTGGTTGCATTGAGTCATGCTGGGAGATCGGGAGGTCCTTTTAATAGGATTCAGTTAGATTTCATTGAGATGCCTAGATGCAATGGATTGAAGTACATTTTGGTGGTGGTGTTTGTTTTTTCACACTGGGTGGAGGCATATCCATCTAGGAGGTGTGACAGTCTGATGGTAGTCAATACATGAAATCCTCAGGTCTGAGAACACACAGAGGCCTGAATCAGAGTGAGCAGAGAAGATCTCAGCGTGTTATAAAAGGAGTCCCTTAATTAGGACGTAATCCCATCACCCACCGAGGTGGCATGCTTCATCATCTGGGATTCTCCTCTTGGCAGGAAGACCTAGCCCCGCCAAGGGCTACTACCCCCTCACTGTGAGGGAGGAGCTCAGGGATGTTTTATTCCTACACTGTATAGGCTATAATAAATCCTTCAGATGAGAAGACTACTAGTTAAGGTGGGTGGCGAGCGTAGTGCAGAACTAAAACAATCGTGGTGTGAAAAAGTGCTGTTAAAACTAACTATCAGGAGCAAAATGAACTTTATTAGTTTGTTCCTGGTGTCAGGATTAAAAACAGAGCACATGCAGTTTAAAATAATAACTGCATCTGGTGGACGTGAAAGGGTCTACATGTTTCAGCCTCAATGACCCTACAAGGTGTCGTGGCTTTCGTAAGGACCAAAGAAAGATATTATGTGCTACTGCGATGAAAAAAGTGTCTAAAAATGTAGTGAAAATAACGAAACACAAATTATGTGAATACAGAACCAGTAATCCCACGTTTGGTGTAATCGATTTACTGGTCGTACCCGTGGTTTTACGGATAGATCGCCTCACCTCAACCTGGCAACAGCTATTGAATGTTATTGTTATAGGGACTTAATCCTCGCAAGTCTTTAAATTCCCTAGGACCCCCCGATACTCGTTTGTATTTTTGTTTTACAGTCTGATGGTAGCCAAGTTACTGCTTACAGAGCTGATTCCGCTGTTTGGATTTCCAACTTCATTGGAGTCGGATAGAGGAACGCATTTCCATAATGAAATCATTAGACTATTGTGTGCTGCCTTACAAGTTGACCAAAGACTGCATTGTAACTATAGGCCGGAGGCGTCTGGAATTGTGGAGCAGGTGAATGGGACGCTCAAGATGCAGATGGCGAAGGTGTGCTCGTCGACATCTTTGAATTGGCCTGATGCGTTGCCCTCAGTGCTGATCAGTTTGCGTAGCACTCCAGATAGGAAGACAGGACTTTCTCCCCATAAAATTTTAATAGGGAGGGTGATGCGCTTAACTGCAGTGCCAGCCACAGCATTGATAAACATCACCGATGATTTGATTCTCGATTATTGCAAGGGATTGGCTGATGTGGTTCTTTCTGTGTCTCATCAGGTTGAAGCCACGACTGCACCGGCCTCGAAGGACCTCTTGCATGACCTATGCCCGTGGGACTGGGTATTGGTTCGTAAACACGTGAGGAAGAACTGTCTTGATGTAGGGTTGCGAGGTCCGTAACAAGTGATCCTGGTGACGAATACGGCTGTGAAGTGCGGAGGCTTACTGAACTGGATTCACGCCTCCTATACCCACAGAGTTCCAGAATTCCTTGAAAGAAACAGCTCCTCTCCCTAAAGAAAATCCAGTTGTGGTCGGTAGAGAGGGCAAGCCAAGCTGTGGGGGTTCTTGAAGAGACTGGTCGCCCACTAGGTCGAGCTGAAAGGGGTCAAACGACACAAGGCCCAGGTATAGACTCTGAGGGAGACGGTAACGTTGCAAGTGGTGTAGAGTAAAACTCAGCTGAAGAGACTAGTGTGGGATATGAGCGAGTGCTGCGGAGAAGAACTGAAACTGAAAGAGAATTGTGGTCAGTGAGTCAAGGACGACTGAACTTGAGACTGGCACCTGAGAGGGATCTTGCTCCCATATCTGAAACGAGTGAATCAGAACAAAGTGATACAGAGCAAAATCAAGGGAGTTTGAGAAGATCGAGGAGAACAAGAGTACCGTGCCAGAAGTACGCTGCTCCGGAGTGGACATATCTGATCACAGATGCAGGAACAGCGACTTCCAGGAGACTGAGGTCCGGACGAGTGAGACAGGGCACATCAGCGCTGATAATTGAAATTGAATTGTTGGTTCCTGGAGTAGAAGCTCCCAGAGTTTTGACACCGACTGTACCAGACCCTCCAAGACTGAGTGGGTTGCGGAATCTGATCTTAAACGAATTTTCGTTCCCAAATTTTGGGCTCCAACCTTCAGCTCAGGAGATGGCAACATTTTGTTTGGAAATTTTGCAGCGTGTTGTTGAAGAACTTGGCTCTGACCTCGTACATGATGTAAATTGAACTGTAAATAAAAGTCGTTTTCTAAGAAAATAACCTATGCCCGAGTGGAAGAAGAATAAACTTAGGGACCTTTCAGTAGAAGAAGAAAGAGGGCTAGGGAAGTCTTTGTATTGTGTAAATAACTGTGTAAAGAACTGAAACCTATTGAATTCCAGGACTACAAGTCACCGCGTATGAACTTATGCACAACAAGTGAGAACTAAGAAGGAGACTTTGATTGATCTTCTTGCAAATCGTTGCCTAAACTTGATCCAAGATGGTGTCTGGAATTTCGAACCGTAGAAGAAAGTGTGTAATAGGCACACTCATAGTAGGAGTAATAGTAGTTATAGCTGTAGTCATCATTATATTCATTGTTGAGTCACATGAGTCAGAAGTTGAAGGAGTGGGAGTACAAGGGACATCCACACCATCTACTTCAAGCACAAAAGAGGGTACATTAGGATCTGACAGAGCTATGATAGAGGAAACTAGTCACTTAGTGCATGTAGATTTGTCTAAAGGTGACTATACGTTGAATGCGTATGCAAAGCTACTATATGAATATGTGGACACGATGGAGGTGAGGGATTGTTAAGTGTGTATGCTGTTACCAGCGTCAGTAGAGGAGGGGATTAGGTATCATCACCTTCCCCTGACATATGGTATAACTTGTAGTATATTGCTTAGTATGTTTTATGGCAAGGGACATTATGAGTATTATTTTTCCAAATATGACGTAGTGCTTTCAGGAGGGGCAGCTTATAAACATCTGAATAAGTATGATTATTACAAACAGGAAGAAAGAATGGCAAAATATTTTGTACCTTTTGTTACATTAGATACAGCTTACGCACAGATACAACCTCACCTGCATGCTAACTGATGTAGAAAAGAAATTTGTAGATCAGATAGAAGATAGACATAGGCAATCATTATTTAGGCCTAACAGTAGAGATGTGAAGATTGAATGGACTAAGGAGGAGTTAGCTCACAGAGTAAAGGGAAGTTATGGTCTATAGCTTTAGATTTACAACAACGGGGAAAACTTTGCATTAGACAGACACAGACATACTATGATAAGATATTTGTGGGACAGAGTGAATGCGACCACATCTTTTTGATTGAGTCTGTAAAGAAAGCATTGAAGGATACGATACAAGCGGTGCCGAATGTGTATTTTGTATGTGGGAGGAATGCATATGTTCGATTGACACGGAATTGGTATGGTACATGTTATATGGCTATCGTATTTCCCAAGATTTATCACGTGGAGGATTTGTGGTCAATTCAATTCAATTTAACTTTATTCGATTCATACAAAGAATCATAAAAGTTCACAGTTCAATACAAATTTAAAAGAAGAAAGTTATTCAAGTCACTAAAAACAAATTCAATAAAATACATTTACAGATTTAAGGTGCATCAGTTAAAAACTTCCTTCTACGGATAACGGACCTCAAAAACCTTGCCACTACTACACATGTAAACAAATCCGGGCGCAGTTGTAAAAATAAATAGGCCGGTCTCACATTGTCTAAAATTTAAAGATTTCATTAAAGGCTTGATAAAAATAGTCCTTAAGTCAGTATAAAATTTACAAAAAACAATACATGAATGGTTGATTGTTTGGAGATCTGGTCACAAGGACAACATGTTAGTCGACGAGACCAATTATTTCTGTTGGGGAAACTAGTCAAGCGATGGAAAATATCCAGCCTGAAACGTGTCAAAACAAATCTGTGTTGGGCATTTAAAACACCGATTAAATACGGTTGCATCGTATAACAGGTCAGTATCATTGATTATGTTGTACGGTAGGCTTCACAAGTTCCAATGTTAATCTTTTTTCCTCCAAGTTGTATTTTGTATGTGGGAGGAATGCATATGTTCGATTGACACGGAATTGGTATGGTACATGTTATATGGCTATCGTATTTCCCAAGATTTATCACGTGGAGGATTTGTGGTCATTAGAAGGGAAACAGTCTCATCTAAATAAACGTGGTACAAGTGCAGGAGAGATTGTGGGAGATGTGTTTGGAGCGATGATACCGAGTTTGGGAGTGGTCCTGAATTATGTGAAGATTAGAAGGTTGTCAACTATAGTGGATAAGTTGTCGGTGAAAACAGCTCAGTCCTTATTAGTTGTAGATGGGGACATGGTCTCGATAAGGGCTACAGTGATGCAAAATTGTCTTGCTTTAGACGTATTGCTGGCAAAGGAAGGTGGGTTCTGTAAAAAGTTGAGGGTTCAACAGTGCTCTACTTATATCCCAGACCACAGCAAGGATCTGAGGAAATATATAAGTAACATCACTGACATACATCAAGAGATACACAACTTAGCTATCTGGGATAAAATTGGTCAATGATTTGGAAAGGTTGGGAGTTGGTTTGCGAATATAGGGAAAGGATTTCTTGGTTATATTTTGAAGCCCATCATCATAGTTGTGATTTGTGTTATCATATTACTAGGTGGTATCAGGGCCTATAAATGGCACTGAGCAAGACAGGTTGAGAGTTCTCTTAAACAACAGGAAAGAAGAATGGAAAGACTGCAGGACAGTCACTATGAGAATCTCAAGAATTTGGAAAGGTTCAGACAGGGAACATTGGCTACGACTTCTGTTTAGGTCGGTCTTTTCTGTAAGGGAGACATTCCTAAGGGGAGAGGATGTTGGCTGTGATGACACTAGTCATCAGAGGGGGAGACTGATAGAGCGCAACGTTGCTCTTTATTTTGTAGGGGTGCATTACAATCATGGTTAGTCCGCATCCACATATAATCTATTGTTGTATTAACATTAAGGTATTAGAACGTGAATTGTAATAACATGCAAGTGAAATGATCGATATTTTCTTCACGTAAATCAAAGAAGTAAAGTGGTAAATGTACGTGTTTAGGTGAATTATATACGTGAAGTGTATTCGTGACTAACGAATATTTCATATGACTCATATAATGTGTGCATATTAATGATCGATATATGTTGCATTTTAAAGGTAGGGACTGTTCTTATGTTAGCTGAACTCGATAGGCCTAACTTTTGTTTCTCCTTTTTTTCCCATTTCTTTCCAAGTCTCTGTTGCAGGTGCAAGAATTCGTCCTCGTTAGTTAGAATAACTTCTTTGTTTCAGGAGTTAGTTAGGCCTGGGGAGGAGAGGATGCCTTTGAATAAGCGGACCTGATTACAAGGGAGGATGTCTTTCGTGTCTGGAAAGGCCTGGGAACCAAGGTCGTCGAGCAAGAACCTGGATGTACTATTGCTTCATGGAAAGTTACCTACAAGGTGATGTTCAACTGAACGAAATGGTCATGTGATGCATTTGTGGGTGTGATTTTCGTCTTTTGTATTAAGGATAGGGACAGAGCCCAGGGGGCTTCTGCCTTTCCTGGAGAGGGGAGAGCATCTTAGAACGAGCTCTGTAACTTTAAGCTACTCGACCCATATAACGTGAGTGTGCTTCTTAGGAAGTCTTCACGTGCTGACACCTTTCTAGGGCTTGCCTGAGAAATGCTAAGTAGGGATGCCATGTTAGAGGTAGTGTAGGGACAGATAGGGTCATGTCAATTATCCATCGATGAAGAAGACCCTGAATGTGGTCTTTATGATCATTTGCGTCTTAATTTAGGTATTGGCTATTCTGTACTGCTTAAACATTATTTGCAGATTCAGATTTGTATTAGTGCCCATATATTTCTACACTATCGTATTGAGGTGTTTATATATCCAACTATTTTTGGCTTTATAATAAAATGATATAATTTGGATTAGGAGTCTGTGGTCCTTTGGAAAGAGGGAATTTGTAAAATAATTGGCTAATGATTTTTCCTCCCCTCCACACTTGCAAAGCAGGCAAAAATGTAATCAGCACAGGGTTCCAGAGTAAGTCTAGAATGTGGAACTCGGCTTCATCAAAGTCTGAAGTGCGCATGTCGGATCGGACAGAGTCCGAGACCTGTCTAACCCGACATGCGCACTGGAAGTCAATGAGGTCGGGGTACTGCATTCACAGCCAATCTCCTATTGGCGATCCCCTGCCTTACGCCCTGCCCCCGCAGGCTGCAGGAAGCCCAGTAATCCTTGGCCATGGTGAATAAAGGACTTAAAATGTATGGCACTGGCGCCTAGTGGGGCAACGCTTTTCTGCCCCTGACGGGAAACCGCCGCTGACTGGGAGGCCCCGTGCCGAACAAATTCTCATTGGGTGGCCTGCCTGGTAGGCAAGAGAGAAGTGGCCCGCGCATGGAAGCAACCAACACCCCTCTCAAACCAATGCTGGCGTAGGGGGGGTAGATTGCTGTTCGCAACAGGAAAAAACTATTTACACTGACTATGGCTGCCCTCATAAACATGGAAAGGTGTGGGGGAAATGGTGTTCCTTCTTCGGTTTGCCAATGTAATGTACGTGACTCTACTTGCTGAGATTATGACATGCTTTTGGCGTATTTCTCAATGCACAGCTCTTATTATTTATGATGTGGAATGTACTTGCTGAATAATAATAATAAAGTTGGTTCTAAAATAAACAAAAAATAAAAAAATAATCTTACACTGAACTGAAAGAAAAGTAAACACCACTGTCCCTGGAAGACAGCCTGACATTTGGCCTCCATCTCTGAAAGCACAACAAATGTGATGAGAGCAAGATTTAAAGGCCTGTTTACAGAAAGGAACACTGGTGGAAGAATACAAGAAGCCCTTGTAAACAGGCTATGCTCCACAGAAGGGATGAACTGAAGGATGACATGAAACAAATAAAGCCAGCAAATAGAAAGCAAGTAAATGTGAGTTACAAAGCCAATAGTAAGCAATAGGCGGAATTCATTCCCTGGGAAGCTTTCCAAATGTCCCAAAGACGTCTTTAGCAAACCAGACAGCTGCGTTGTCAGGAGGCTTGGACCTAAAAACAGACTTCAAAGCAATCCAAATGACCCACATTATGGTATTTGTTTCACTCTTGGATGATGGCTTTCGAGTTCTGGCTTTTCATAAAATCAGAAAACCCATATAACGACTCCCTAACACTGATCACTTGAAAATGATGTCGCTAATTGGAACCTTCAAATGACAATTCAGATATAAAATCCGTGCCTCAAAAAAGCTACCGCCTCAGCCCACGGTTCTAATAAGTCGGCGCTTCGGTACATTCGGTCGCCCTGCTTTCCTCTGCCGTACACGGCTTGAATTGCCCCCAGGTACCATCATTACCATTTCTGCTGTACTCCGGCACCGGACTAGTACACTCAGCAACAAACGGCGGCTCCCGGGCTATTTCCGAATGCTGTGTTCCTCCCTCCAATCAGAAGCAGTGTACGCGTGACATCACACGTTCAGCAGTGACGTAAGTGCGTGAAAAAAGTAAGCCGGGGAGAGACCGAATAGTTAGTCAGACGGTTCAGGAAGGTGGAACGAGATATCTCGTCAGTGCTGGCACTGGAGGTTCTTATATGATCTGTCGGAGGCAGTAGATGGTGTGCCTACCGTAGTGGCTTGGTCGGAGGCAGGCGAGGCTGATCGGAGTGGTCTTTCTTAAGACGTTCCGGAATCCCACGCAGGAAGCGGATAAGAATTGACTAGGAAGAGGGGTTTGCTGCTCCTAATCGCAGTTTCAGAAATACGCAGTTTTTCACCATACTTGTAAACTTTTCTTAACCAAAATGTGGTTGACAGTTGTCTAATCACCAATGGTCACGGGCGGTCAGGCAGCTAGAACAGAGGGGCGGGTGGTGGGTGGAATTCCCCAATGTTTTTAGGTCTCGCCTAGGCAGTTCATGAGCTGTCTCTCAAGACATTCTGTATGTAGCGTATTGGTATTCGCTTTTGATTGGTTCCTTCATGTGCTTTTCAAAAATCCTTTAGTTTCATTGGTCAATAGCTTATATTTGTCCCTCCTTTTGTTTTGGTCACGCCCTGGAGACTGCCCCAGTTACATGCATTATTTCACGATCGGCCATATACATTACTGTTGCGCAGTACTTTTTCTTTTGCCTCAGCTTATTTTGTTAATTTCCTTCTCATGTTCGCTGCCCCACGTCCCGCTTTTCATTCACCCTGTGTTGTGTTGCCTTTAGCCCCTCCCTCCCCTCTGTATGTCATTCAAGTTGTAAATTCCAGTCTCCCCTCCCATTGTCCAAGTTGACCACCTTTTGACTCCTGGGCAGCTCGATAACAGAGGCAACATCACAGCACACACTCCCATGCTTTACCGTGAAGCCTCAGTCAAGCTGAAAAATGGAGGCAATTTCAGGGCGCACACTCCTCTGCTACTTTACCATGAAGCGCATCAGTGTCTCAGGCAAGTTGAACAATTGAGGCGACATCGCAGCTAGCACTCCCTGCCCTGCGACGAATGCTAAGGTTTTATTACAGCAGCTGCCGGAGTGCGAGGCTCACAGATATAAAGTTCCTGTTTCACTTGTGTAATAATGTGGACTTTACACCTCTAGGTTCCAAGTGACAGACACCTTGATTTCAGCTCACATAGTCTCTTTGAGGCCAGTTGGAACTCCTTAGTGGAAAGCAACCACGCTACATATCTGTAAACCTATGTTATTATACAAAAGGTCGTAGAAGTGCTTTGCTAATTAAAGTATACAGACATAGTAATGTGATTATCACTTCCCCTTATTGTATCCTTTTTGTCAGAAAAGAAAGGAACAGTTAATTACTGTTCTTCAAATACAGAAGATATTGATGCACCAACTTATTACATGCTTTCTCTTTTCCATTGTCTATACAGGGCTCCACCATCTCGAATCATTCTCCACTCACTCGATATTAACAATTGAAACAAAAGTAGAAACGTCTGACAAATTGCTGAGGTCGTCATGTGCTCCCATACACTTACTTTGAACACCTTTCGGGCTCTACCGCTCTCTTAACCATAACCAACTGTCATTGTCTCAAGCACCTAACTTCCCACTCTACACGCTACATTTTTGTTTCTTAAAAATGCCCTTTTCTAGTGCAGAGATTTTGTTTCTAACCCTGTTATTTTTATTCCAGTCTTTATTTTGAAGTTCACTTTATTAAAGTTCTACAATTGCTGAATAGGATGTACAAAATAATAACTTTAAATAAAATGAATGCCTATTTAGGGTTTCAACAAGGATAATCATGTTACTTACTGGACTTTTGGGTGCTGTTAAGGAGTCCTAAGGTTGTAAGCACTTTACCCTGTTGTCGCCACGGGCATTTCAGAAATCTGTTTAGCTTCTACCTGAAGAAGTTTAAAACGTGCATAACGGTGTAGCCAGATAGCAGAAGACGACTTGTTTCTCCCCTTGCATCCTGCAATCTGCCAGATTTTCAACAAGAAACATGCTGGAAAAGACATGCAAGCAGTCTTGCAGTTCCAAATTCTCCAAAAACCCAATTTCTTTTAAGGTCTTATCCTTTTAGTGGGTGGCCACCCACAGTTGGAGTTAGACCAAAAAAATCCAAAATGTCCCCCACACACGCATTAAGCTGAAAAGCTAAGTGACTACGAACTACAACCAGAAAGATTTGTTATCGGGCAGCTGGCAAGGGGAGTCAGAGTTGCGCCACCATAGACACATGCTATGAACAGAGAAATAAACAGTGAGGCAGAAGGACCTGTTTATGGCCGCCAGCATGGCGCCTGAAAGATCATTGGTGCTGTACGGGACAGCTGTGCTCTTCACGTCAGCCATTCAGAAAGGATCCTTGAAATGGGCATCACTCCGGACACGTATCGGTTCAAAGAACGAAATAAAAAAATTAAAAAAACATTGAATGTATATGGAAAATGGGATGGTTTACTGCAATCTTCTAAATTATCACCTCAAATTATACAACATCTTTCTGTGAAGCGCATTGTGAAAACCCTTGTGAGAATGCTGATCATGCCTCTATGTAATGAATGAGGTGGAAGAACCCAGGAGCTATTCAATACGTTCTTAGAATTATTGTTGAACAAGTTCAAATTCAATTTTTAAATCAATTTAACAGTAACATAAGGTAAGAACCAAAATCAAAATATTTGTAATGGAAAAGGATATTTCAATTTGCTTGAGAAGCATTAACCACTTTAAAAATACAGTCATTGAGAAGGTATAGTTGCTTTGTCTCTCCTGGTGGTGTCATTGGTAACCATGACAGATGAGGATCTGGCACCAGTAACATTGAATGAGGACATGGCTGTATATATTTTTAGATCAAATTTGACACCTGTTTGAGGTTTCAAAGATTAGAAATTTGAGGCAAGACTGAGCATTCATGGGAAAGAATATTACTTGTGTTATGTCAGTTTTCATTCTTGTGTTGGCCGACATTTACTGGAAAGCCTAATGGCAGGTATGTTCATCTTAAAGAATTATAAACCTAGGACCTACGTTTCTCCCAAGAGCAGCGAATACATATACATTTATTAGAACTGAGAGCAAAAAAATTGTAACTGGCATTCATTAGAACAAATCAGGGCGAACAACATGAGATTTGTGTTTTGCATAGATAAGTACAAGGTGCCAGCTTCCATTGAAGCATGAATTCATGGCATTGGACTAATCAGAACGTAACGTTGATTTTAACAAAACACCTACCATGCTGTCAAACTATCAAGTTGATGTGCTCAAAAGGGACTGGAATACATCACACATTTGAACTGGATGATGGACATCTTCTCTTAGTCTTTGCTAAGCAAAGGATTCCTCCTGGACCTGCTTAGTCTACTCCTAAACAGCAAATGCAGATTCTTTGCCAGCAGAAATCAAGATCTTATACGAAAGGCATTTCCATTGGGATCAGCTGGGATCATTGCCTGCTCCTTTCATCCATTACCATCATTTGGCGATTGTCTATCAAATGAAGAGTGCAAGTTGTCACAATCTGTAGAAAGGCTGTTCCACTTAAGGCTGTATCTGCACTTCTGACAAAGGGGAAGGGCCAATATGGGCCAGCATGAGTGGCTCAGCATAGTTTCACGTGAAATCCTAACACCCGAACAATTGGAATTCAGAGGTTGTGTACTCCAAGAGCCATGTGGCCACCTCCACAAGCAGTTAGCATGATATCACCACTAAAATTACTTTCATGTTTCACCATACTAATTCAACACTAATACTTATGGGTTCCAGAGTAGCGTGCTATTGCGCTTCAAAACCCCATCAGGGGTAGCAAGCGCTATATAAATACAAACCTCTTTCCCTCTTCTATCCCGCCACCTACCCTTCTCTACCCAAATAACTGAATAACATATCCACTACTCAAATTACTTCATTTTTTACTACACTAATTTTCAACACTAATCCTTAATGGGTTCCGGAGTGGCGTGCTACTCGCCAGAAAAGCGCTTCAACACCCATCAGGGGTAACAAGTGCTATATGAATGCAAACCTTTCTTCCCTTTTTATCCCTCCGCTATCCTTCTCACTCCAAATAACTGACTAATATCCACCACTGAAACTACTTTCATATTTCACCATATTAATTCACCACTAATCCTTTATGGGCTTCCGGAGTAGCGTGCTTCAACACCCCATCAGGGGTAACAAGCGCTATATAAATACAAACCTTTTTTTCCTCTATCCTTCTGCTATCATTCCAAATCCAAATAACTGACTAACCTATCCACCACTTAAAATGTACTTGCATGTTTCACTATACTAATTCAACACTAATCCTCTATGGGTCCCGGAGTAGCGTGCTACTCGCCGAAAAAGCGCTTCGACGCCTCGTCAGGGGTAGTAAGCGCTATATAAATGCAATCACAATACAATACAATACCTGAACCAAGCTATTCCACAACTTGCCTCCTCCCGTTGCTCAACCACTAGAAAAAAAGCTTCACACATTCCAGCTTGTAACACAGCAGAAACAGAGTGCATAATTAGATCTTCTTGTAATTCCAGGGCAAGAATGGAATGCAAAGAGATGACAACAAGACACAGGGACGTTTTTTGAGAGTGAGTTAACATTGCACTTAGTGTATGTGAGTATGCTTCATGGCGCTTTAACTTAGCCTTCTTATATCTATTACCCACACTCCTTATGTTCAGTTCTGTTTGTGCTCCCTTTATTTACAACCCCCTGCAGCTTCATTTTTTTCCTTCTATTTGACATAGTTCAAACTTTGCTGTCCCTGACGTGATCGCACAAACATCCACATTTTATACTGGTCGTGGAAGCTACAGGAATATCTTTCATTCACAACCCTTAAACTTGGGCATTATGAAGTGGAATCCCAGCTCCCAACGTTGTCTTGCTATGTGATCTTAGGTAAATATGGAAGGCATCCACATGTTATGCCTTCAGGGTGGTCACATTATCATATAAATGGATATCCTTAATATCTGACTTGCGGTAGGTGACCTTTAGCAGTTGTGTCGGGTACAGTGCCATCTTAGTGCCTTATCATGTATCCTCAAGGATGCAGGATTTGTGCGGAGAGCAGTCTCCACCATTCTGGCTTTGGGTGATTTTGCTTTAGAATCTCCACAGGCACCAGCCTTTCTGTGGCAGCCTTCTTGCAATAGTTTTTCACTTCTGATAGGTGGGACCATCTGCCTCTTTCTTTCTGTGGTAACTCTTTCAATACCTTCTCTCCTCTGGTAGGTGGCACCTTTTGCCTCTTGACGTTAATCCATCCTACCCATGAACATGATAACAAGGAGCCCCATCAATGCTCCAGTTATGTGTCTTGATATCAGTTTTTCAGTTTTTTTTTAACACACAAAGACACATATCTGGAGCTTAGCTCCTAACTATTTGCGTTTTGTTGTCACCAAAAAGCCAAAGCTATCCACACAGCTCCACACCACACAATTGAATTCCACATATTTTCGATCCACACCACATAATTTGACACCAAACCACACAATTCAACACAACACAATTACACAACACACCACATACATCCATTCCACACCATAGAATTCCATTCCACATCATGCCACAAAATTCACCAGCACAACACAAAATTAAGTCCACTACATACCAGTCCACAACATAAAACACCATTCCACATAATTATACTTCATAACACACAGTCCCACTCCACATAATTCCAGTTCACTCAATACCACATAATACAATCCACATATTCACACTACACGCCATGCCACATAATTCCACTACACAAATTCACTCCACACCACACAATTCCACAACTAACTAATCCAATCTAACCCACATAATTCCACTACACACCACATACATATCTATAACACAGATAAAAGACATTGCCATTTACAATGCCAATAGCTCTAACTCAAACAAATGCGAGACTGATTGCATTTCCAATGCTTGTTGTTTTAAGATGTAGGGAATGGTGATTTCTAAAGCCTATTGGGTCAGAAACAATATTGCTTAAAAGCACTCTATAGGGAACTTCATGGACATTTTTTTCTGGGAAATGGTGCGTTTGAAGCATGTTGTGCTGTAGCTATTAGTGTAAAGTGCACGACTTAAAGACTATTTTTCAGTACAGTGCTCGAATGCAATGGCAACGTTCTTTCTAAATCAAAGTGCCTGCAACATTGGTCGGAACAGAATGTAGCTAAAAGACGACTGATAGAGCAAAGAACACACTTCAAGAAGTATTTTTCAAATGTGCAATTTAACACACACTGGACTGGTGACAATGGGCATAACTTAACATAAGTATAATTTAAAGATACGTTGGCAGGGAGAGTGGGAATTAGGGGGTTTTCCCATTTGCTAATTACAGTTAAACCGTGTTTTAAAGAATACTGGACTAATGTGTTATCTCTTTTTCATACCTTCCCTTATATTTCCATCAGCTCATGCCATGCAGTGGCTTTGTGAATAAAACCGTTGGTACTCATATAACTGCTGTCAGTGGTTGTGGCAAATTTTTTTATGGTTTTACATGTACTATTTGGGAGACGTTATTTGGGGGACACGTAACTACTTTAATACAGCATGTGAAGTGGCACCAGCGCTAAAGAGTGGCCTGCAGCACCCTAATTATAACTAGTTTTGGTACTACGTGTCTAGGGACGACATTGATGCTGGTTTACCTTGCTTTCATTAAGGCCCTATTTTCCTAAAATAGTCCACACTTGTTGCCCTCCTGCAAACTCAACAAAGCAGCTATTACTTTCGCCTTCCCTTTTCTAGTCTCCTGCCTTCAATCCCTTCTGTATCCTAGTACTCCTGTGCCTCCAATATATGAAAACTTTGCTAATAAAAGGCAGGTTAGTCCATCTCAGTACAACCACTTCCATGATTAGCTTAATGGTGCTGATTAAGGCTGGTCTCAGCCTGCACCAAGTGCCAGTCAGCAAAACCTTGACATCTGAATTGTATAGTCACATGACCCTGCCACCAGTGCTCATCCTGAACTAGCACACTGTGAGGATGGCCACTTCTGCCCCTCTCTCCTTCATCCCATTACTGCCGCTCTAGTGTATAGTCCTTCAAAACAGGGCTATTGTTTGGGCTCAGTCACTCCGTGCACATGACCAATCTACTTCAATTCCCATATAAATGCGAGTGAACAAGAACTACGTGCAGGTGTTGAATGTGGGTGACACCTGCAATTTGCAGTTGAGTTAATAGCTCTGTTTCATATCTAGTCCTGCAACTGGAGTGGAGTGTGATCACCTGTTGTACAGCAGCACTGAAATTTAGTTGGAACCCCTTATAGAGAGACAACACGCAGTAAAGTTCAGGCACATTTATCCTTCTCACAGGAGTGCAAACATCTGCTGTTCCAACAGCCCCAGAAAATTGACATCTTTCTGTTAAAACAGCAGAAGGGGATGCAACGCACACCACCACAGAGAAAAAGTAGTTGGGACAGGGGAAGACAATAACTCTGAATACAGTACATTTTAAGACATAAGGTAATGACAGTGAAATACAGCATACTACATCTTCTCCCTCATTGAGGGAACTAACCCATAGCATAGTCCTTAAATCGTAATAGCATTCCTTTTTGGGGGCCATGCATACTTGGACACTTCCATTCTTCCTCGCGAACAAGCACTCATCAAGCACCCACTATCAGAGACCCTGTAAGATCCACTTTATGCATGGCTCCAACTTGGGTATTGATGGAACCATCAAGTGTAGAAGTGGTAACACTACTTTGATAGTGTCTGAATACCAGAAATCACAGGTTATGCAATACCAATATGTGAAGCATTACGCCATTTTCCAACAAAAGGGATAAACCCCATGTCTTTACCACATGCATGAGCTCGCATTATGTGCCCTCGGATTTATTTTCCACACGTTTAACTCTAACTTGATCACCTACTTGCCCAGTCAGTTTGTTGACTGCATTTCTGGTGTTGTAAATCCACCGTGTGTTGCATTGTTTTTCTGAACCAGCCTTCTGCAATCTGATCCCATCCCTAGTGAATAATTTACGTTGCTATCTTTTCCACACTAACGACCAGTAAGGCTGTAGCCGGTGATGACTACCTTCCCAGAAGCAACGCTGACAGAGTTTTCTCCATGGTGCTGTGCGATGGGACCATAATCTGGTTCTAAGAGCAGTCTCAATCTGGGTATGGTTTGTTTGTGCCATTTGGACTGTCTCCTTGATAAATTGATTGGCTCTTTCCACTTGCCCCCTGCTCTGGGGATGGTAGAGAGAGGACTTGATGTTCTCAATCATCTTCAGGAAACTCATCATCTCTTGGGATACAAACTGGACCCTGTTATCACTAACTGTCTGGGGAACCTTCCACACAGAAGATTTGCTTGCAGAAATCAATTTCCCCCATGGTGTTGAGTTGGGATACAATTTTTACTTCTATTTGCTGATATAATCCACTAGTGCAACAGATTAACACATGTCTAGTGGCAGGGTATTCATTCATCCATTAAAGTATTTTCCAGACTATTATAGTCTGTTGTCAGCCCTGTTTCACATAGCACATCTACTAACATAAATGTCAACCTCTCTGTCCATTGATAGCCACAAATAGGCCATTCTTTTTAGGTCGAGCCTAGCGCTGCTCGCTCTGCGAGGCATGCTGTATTAGAGTTTGCACTGGAAGCCCCGCCCACTCTGCCCATATTTGTCATTGACTTGTGTCATTGTCCTTCGTAAATGCTGGCTTCTGATTCGTAAATAGGCTTGTTAGTCCCGCCTTGGTACTGCCTTGTCTGCATTTGTTACCTCCCATAACAACTGGACCTTTTACTGGTGGTGTTACACGATCTGCTTTATAAGTTGGTGGGCACTATTTTCTTTAATGCTCTACCCCTATTCCACCCATTACATCGCTTCTTTAATGCTCTTCCCCTGTTCCACCCATGACATCGCAGCACGCGTCCCCTTCTATATTATTAATGTATTTATTTACTTTACAGCGTGGTCCACTTCAACTATAGTGGCCGCGCTTACTTATTTATTTAATTTACGGCGCTGATAGAACCTTACGCTTCCGTTGACCTAAGCGATATTAAAGTGCTGACAGAGAAGTGCTTCACATAAAGTGCTGACAGAGAAGTGCGTCACAATGGATTTGTGAGATATATAGAGACTGCCATTGGTTGACTTGTACATCACAAAAATAATTCAGCATTACTTTTATGCGAGAAAAGGCTTTGCAATTAAGTGGTGGAAAAGTACAGCACATTTAGTTATATGGTTCAGCTGGGCTTCAGTGCTAATTGGTATAGCAGAGACTAACTTTCACGCTGATTTTGGCAAATAGAAAAATTTGTCTTTGATGAATAAAACACCACATGCAAAATGCTTCCCCGATGACACGTAAAGTAGCACAGATTTCTCTGCTGACCTGTAAGGATGGTAGAATCTGCGGTAAATACTGGCTGAAGATGTGAGCAATGACGCATCGATCCCAAAAGTTCTTATGAGAAAAGAAAACATCCCTTCTCCCTGGTGTTTGATGCCCCAGTAATGACGGCAGATATGGTTTCGAGCAGGAGAAGCAAGGCCTGCCAAGTGTTACCCGTTAGACATGGGTCACTTTATGCGCCCTTGGTGGGAAGCTCTCTGATTCTAGGCTTTGGGACCCTCCCGAATGACAGCAATGCTGGATCTGCTGATGCTCAGTGCCAGCACAGGACCTGCCGGGGTTCTTCTCAGAACCAGGTGCTGACTCAGCCCCCTGCCCCATGCGCGCTGTGTGATCTGAAAAAGTGACACACTTGACCCAGTCCCTCCAAGGAAACACCACCGATTAACAGCACCTGAACGTAACAACCAATGCTTCACCCCTCCCACCCCCCGTCCAGCAGTTTGTGCCTTGGCATTGCAAAAGGAATTTGTACTTATTTGTAACTAGTGCTCATGTAAAGCGTGCAAATACTTTCGGGTCGTGTTTGCAATGTATAAAACTGCAAAAAACACCCTGCAGATTTGGCTCCCGGTGCCTAGAAGCAGATAGTTTGGCGGCCACAGTGCCCACACTCTAGGCTGGATGGTAGGAGCAAAAGCTGAGATTTCTTAAAATAATTATTCTACTTCCTTACTTCCATGCACAAGAAGTTAGCAGTTGCCGACTTATGATGTTAGGAACAAACCAGGCCTTATGGGCAGGTTCTTTGTGAAGGTGAACTTCACAGGGTGCGAAGAGGGTGAGCTATGTGTCCGGGTGGGTATGGTCAGTGACAGGAACTAGGCTCGGCCTAAGCACAGTTGGGCCCTACAGCAGCTATTACATACCCTCCATCTTCTGCAGTTGCCACTTACTTATAAAGGAAGGCCTGAAAATAACCCATAACTCTACAGGCCCTGAAACCGCCTGCAGAGAGACCTGGGGCCGTAGCGTGATTTTGAATTGATTTGCACCTGAACATAGGCGCATCTTCCTGTTGGTGAGCACTATTTTCTTTAATGCTCATCCCCTATTCCACCCATTACATCGCTTCTTTAATGCTCTTCCCCTAGTCCACCCATGACATCGCAGCACCCGCCTGCTTTTATATTATTAATGTATTTATTTCCTTTACAGTGCTGTCCGCTTCAACTATAGCAGCCGCGCTTATTTATTTATGTAATTTACGGCGCGGTCCACTTTCAAGCGGCCTCACGCCTTTAATAGTTATTTATTATATTAACGGCACAGTCCACTTTCAAGCGGCCATGCCCCTTTATTTTCTTCTGAACTTGCCCCTTTTTATATGTATTATTTACTTATTTATTTTGCAAGCACGTCACGCCTTTATTATAGTGGCCACGCACCAAATTTTCCCCTGGAGAAGCGGCCAATGGCAGCCCCACGCCATTTTTCAACAACAACAAATCTCCCCCCCTCCCCCTCGCCGTCGGAACCGTAAGAAGGCATCTCCGTGGCGAGCAGTCACGTTCAGAGTCAGATTTCACTTCTATGGGTAAGTAGAAATGCTTGTTGTACAAAGGGGTGTGGTGCTGTTTTCTCTGTGTTTGCCCTACAATAAAGGAGGGACCGAAGTCTGCATTCAATATTTGGGTTTGCTTCTGTGCTCACAAATGTGTATCTTGACTTGTCTACATGTCATGCCTATATATCTTAAGCCGCAAGGGCAGGTGATCATGTAGATAGTGTGTGATGAATTACTATTTGTGTGTCTCTTCAAAGTCCATATGAAATTTGGTGTGAGATGTAGTACTTTTGTAGTTGTTGTTAGAGGGCAAACTGAGCAGGTGCCACATGGATAGTGTCCTGTAATAGGAGGAAGCATGACGTAGAAAAGTCAAGATACGCATTTGTGAGCACAGAAGCAACAGAAGGTGCAACAGAGCGACAACAAAAATGAGCAACCATTTCATCACTGCAAAACAGTCAACTGAGGATTTGAGGTGGGTGATTTTGGAAACCCTAGATTATGTAGACACAAATGCTGAAAGAAACTTACTGCAAACAGAACAGCGTTGGGTCTACCGTCTAGGCACCGCCCACAAAGGACTCAATGACAATATTCCTTGGGCATTAGTAATTTGAAATGGGCGTCCATCTAGATTACATACTTCCCCGGGAATTTATAAGTGAATAGACAAGAGACTCGAAACATGTATCTCTCTCTCAAGAAAACACTGGTTTACAACATTAAGAGCACATCGCATATATTACGATTAGTAACACCTACATTCAACCACCATTTAAATTGTGATCGCTCTTTAAGATCAAAAGGTTCCATTACACCTTTAGAACCGAATCATTACACGGAAGTACAATCTTAATGACTTTAAAATAGGACATGAGTTAGTCGCTAATACTGATACCCCAGGGATACCAGTGAACATCGACCTCAGTTATTAGATCAGATAACATCATTCTAAGTCCCCCTGGGGCATGACAAAACTGCTCTTATCTTTCTGCTTTTTGATCTCGATAAATGATACCTGCATTCTACCACCATTGAATTCATGATTATTCTATAAGATAAAAAGTTCCACTACACCTGTAGAACCGAATGTTTAGACAAAATTACAATCTTAATGACTTACGATTAGTATATGAAGTGGTCGCTGTTGTAGATACCCCAGGGGCACCAGCAAACATCAACCTCTGTTTCAAGATCAGGTAACGTCATTGTAAGTCCCCCGAGGGCATGACAAAACCGCTTTAAGTCCCCCTGGGTCATGATTAAAAAACCACTCCCGTCTTCCTGTTTTACCGATTGGGAACACCTGGCAAGAAACACTGCTATAAAACCTGGCAGCTTCCCCTACTTGCTTTAAAATGCAAACTGGAGTGGACGTGTCGTGGAGTGCACACTGAAGGACTAAGGTAAAGGGGAAACTATAAACTGTAGGTGACTCACTAAACGTCTTCACAATAGGCGGAGTCATTTTAAAACCCCTTTCACTCCTTTATCTATTTATACATCTCCATTTTTATAGCTTCTCCTCTCTAATGAAAGGAATAGTAATACCGCACCTCTGCCCAGACCTATGAAGACCTTCTAAAACAGAAACTAAGGTATGCTGCAGAAGCCTTACAAGACCGTTTTCTACCAGTTTCTAAAGGGGCATCAAATGGAAATTTTTTACTACTTCACTCTCTTTAAAAAACAAAGTACGTAACATTGCTGTCACCGATTCCTTTACCCTTACTGTTCATTTTCAAAGCAATGTCTATGTTTGCATCTACCTAGACTCAAACTCCTTATCATTTCACTGTTACTTATCACTGTTGCCCCTTTGCAACCGATGGTCTCTTCTAGACAAAAACCTTCAGCTCCCTGGTTCTCCCCCGCCCTGCGTGCGGAGAACAGCCACTGCAAAAAACATGAGCGGAGCTGGAGACACTCCTATGAGCCAGAGCCAAAATTTACTTATAGAGCTGCCATTAAGAATTTCCACAAACTTAAACGCACTGTAATGAGAGAGTACTTTATTCAGAAAGTCAACCCCGCCGATAACTCCTCAAAAACTCTGTTTAAAATAGTGAAAGAGTTTTCCAAACCACCTGCTTTATCCAGCTCGACTCCCCCCTAGCCAAATACTCTGATGGTCTATCAGACTTTTTTCATGACAAAATCCTAGACATTTTCTCCACGTTTAGCCCTTCCCCGGATCACCCGGTTTTTGACTCTAGGGTAACTAAGGAGGAGGCACTTACGTCTTTTAAACCCATCTCTATTGAAACCACATCTCAAAAATTGTTGGCCTGCAAATCAGGCTCCCCCATGGACCCATGTCCAGCACAACTATTTAGCTAGCTTGCCCCTCTTATTATTTCTCCTCTGAACTTGATCTGGAACACCTCCTTACAATCTGGTCTCTTCCCTTTGACCTGGAAACAGGCCATGTTGATTCCTATTTTAAAAAAACCCGAAGCCGACCCGTCTGTTTTTAGTAATTACCGGCCCATTTCCCTTTTACCTAAACCAGCTAAAATTCTGGAGAAAGTAGTTCAAGAGCAACTCTCTAACTACCTTGAGTCCGGACAACTTCTCCACGATTCGCAGTCCGGTTTCAGATCCAGTTATAGTACCGAGACTGCACTACTGGAGGTTTCAGAGACTATCCGCGAATGCGTGGACGCAGACGACGCAGCAATGTTAGTGCTCCTCGACCTGTCCGCGGCATTCGATACGGTCTCTCATACCATATTGATTGAGAGACTGTATAGTCTTGGGATTCAGGGCACCCCTTTGGCCTGGATCAGATCTTTTCTAAGCGGTTGCACCCAACAGGTCTCCCTTCAGCCTTTTGTTTCGGAGAAGAAACCACTCAGTTGTGGAGTCCCTCAGGGCTCTGCCCTGAGTCCACTGTTTTTTAATGCCTACCTGTCTCCGCTGGCCACAGTGGCAGAATCCTTTGGGGTCAGAGTGATCTCTTACGCTGACGACACACAACTGGTGTTCTCATTTAGAGATCACTCTGACGCCACCTTTATTAACTTTTGACGCTGCCTTAGCAGCATCTCCACCTGGATGTCACTCAACACTCTCAGGCTCAATTCGGATAAAACCGAAGTGTTGTTTTTTTAATCAAAAAAATCCCCCTCTGCCCCTACTTTGGTGGCCACCTGAGCTGAATCCCCCCCCCCAGTCCCGGTGGAATCAGCCAGGAATCTTGGATTCCGATTTGACAATGAATTGTCCTGCAAGGCTCAAATAAATAAGGTCTCATCTGCGTGTTTTGGTAAACTACACATGATACGCAAAATTCTCCCTTTTCTTCCTTTGGATGGTCGCCGGACCATTATTCATGCCCTTATAACATCACACCTGGATTATGCGAACAGCCTGTATGTTGGAGCGCCAACCTACTTGGTCAAACGCCTGCAGATTGTGCAGAATGCGGTGGCAAGAATGATCTGTAACATTCCATATCGTCACCCAATCTCACCACACTTAAAAAAGTTACACTGGCTGCCTGTGACTAGACGCATTCAGTTTAAATCTCTGGTCCTGGCTTATAGATCAATGCAGGGTCAGGGTCCTGCCTATCTCAGAGCTAGACTTAAGCATGCTCAGTCCATCCGATCACTCAGATCGAATCATCTGCGCCTCTTGCGGACTCCCGGTTTCAGTCGATCTAGAATGGGAGGCAGAGCTTTTGCAGTCATTACTGCTCAATCTTGGAACAGCTTACCATTGTCCCTCCGTATGACAGAATCTGAAGGTTTATTTCGACGCAACTTAAAGACCTGGCTGTTTACCAACCCTTAGCCGCTCAGTGATACTTACAACTGTTAACCGTCCATAGCGCCGGGACACTCCTGTTGGGGGTAGCTGTGCGCTATACAAGTTTCAAAATAAATAAATAAAATACAGTGAGATCTACACAGCATAAGTTGTCCAAAATTCGCATAGAGGAGGCTTTGATAATAGACCCCACCCCACCCCCCCCAAATTAAGATCCACCCTAGTATGGAATACATGAGCAATTATTACATTTTCTCACATTGACGAACAACCCCAAAAGGGTTGAAGATGTTCGTATTTAATGGAGCAAAAATACACATTTAGAGAATTCATTGAGTGCATGCATTATTAGAAATATGGGACAACATAAGTACTAGATTCTAATACATAACACATTGTTCTCCATGTGTTTTTGCCTCCTTCTAGGACAGGACAAAGAGTCCCATATGACCAAAAAAGAAGAAAAAAAACTTCAAAAGTTGGAGGGAAAGTGTCCCATTTGATTTGATTTAATTTGACTTCATGAAGGGATGCTATAAAACAACCTTTCGGTCCTGGCGAAAGCCATCGACCCATAGGGCGCAAAATTGGCTGAAACATGTTGACCTGGTTCCTCCAGCAATAGATGTGAGAGACACCTACTACCTCTCTTTTCACATCTCGCATTTTTTAATTATACCACTACCTTTGATCTTCTTAACCCCTTCCATGCTTCCGTCGGCCAACGGCCGTCGCGAGCACTACCTCGCTAGTGCTGCGCACCGCACGTCCGTTGGCCGACGCGGCCCCGCCCACTCTTTCAAACCGCCGCATCGCGGCGGAATTCGCGCCGTGGTTAATAAAATGTGTCCTTTCTAAAGATAGGAGGTATTTTTAAACTTTTTTTTCCTCACATGGTGGATTCCATATGGTCTCAGCTTCAAGAGACAATCCCTCCTGGTGGAGGAAAAGACCCAATGATGTAACGATCAGTGCCTAAGTACGCCAACAGGAGACATGCCATTAGCGGAACACTGTTGAGGGTCTCTCAACAATTTTGGTGTTGCCCTCCCCCCCCCTCCTGTCTCAACACAACTCTTCCACTCCTTTTGATTTTACAATTACAAATATTTTCAACATTAATTAAAACATGATTTGGTTGTTTCCTGCCGTGCACAATATATTTACACGTGATTGTCCCTGGTTAAATTGGTACTTTAGCTTGCTTCCATGAAAATCACGTAATTAAACCAAGTCCCCTGCATTCTCGGACTCAAAATTAATTGCATGTCAACATACACTATGACAGTCACGACCTATATCTGGAGGTGACTTGGTTTAATTTTGTGACTTTCATGGAAGCAAGCTGAATTATTTAACTGGGGATCATCAGTGATGTCATCAGTGAGGTCACTGACCATGTCGTGAGGTATGTAATATGTGAGGTCATAAGCAGTTCATTGCGGGGGACGTAAGTTATAGTTAGTTCAGGTAACTATAACTGCTGAATTTCACTGGTTTTGTACGAGTGAAATCGGGGCCTAAATATAACGTCCCATTAACCTTTGGTTTTAGCAAAATATATATATATATATATATATATATATATATATATATATATATATATCAAAACTCTCCACATTTGTTAGGAGCCCCCGTCCCTGCAGGGCGGCTTCGTTTTAGACAGGCATGGAGCCTCGTGCCTTTCAAATCACCAACAGAGAAAATGTCAAAGCCCAGATCTGTGAAACACCAACTTTATTGAAATTCAAAGTGGCAGCATTTCCTTTCTCTCTTTCCCTGACATGTTTCGGCTGCCTTCAGCCTTGTTCACAGTTGAGCCAGATGATAGTGCATAATTTTGAAGGCCTTTTATCCAATTGCACTCGTGACTTTGAGGTAACAGCATACATAGTCCATAATGCACTTGTGGTGTAAATACGTTGTATGCACTGGCAATGTAAATACTTATCAAGCTTAATAGCGTAAACAGTCATTGCAATGCAGTTTAACCCCTTCGCTGCTAGGCCTTTTCCCCCCCTGTGCTAAGCCTTTTTTTGGCTATTTGGGGTAGTGCGCGCTTAGGCCCCTGTAACTTTTTAACCACATAAGGTATCCACGCCAAATTTGCGTCCTTTTCTTCCAACATCATGGGGATTCTAAAGGTACCCAGGGTTTGTGGATTCCCCTGGAGGGGTCCCAGAAATTAACCAAAATACAGCTAAATTTTGTGTTTTTTGGGAAAAATGCGAAAAAAAGGGCTGCAAATGAAAGCGTCTGGGTTTTCCCTGCAAATGGTATCAAAAAGGGTTTGTGGGGCTGAAATCACCATTTTCCCAGCTGTTAGGGAATGACAGACTTTTGTCAGAAAACCAATATTTTTACATAGTTTTGGCATTTTTCTGAAACATAGCCTATTTTCGCTATTTTTTGTGCTTTTAACCTCCTTCCAGTTAATGGTAGAAATGGGTATGAAAGCAATAATGGATCCTGGAAAGCTATACATTTTAGAAAAGTAGACGAAATTCTGAATTCAGCAAGGGGTCATTTGTGTAGATCCATCAAGGTTTCTTTATGGAAAGTAACAGTTAAATATAGGAAAAATTGAAAATTAGTTGAAAAAAACAGCCTTTTGTGTCAACGTTTTCACCTGTAACTTCTTCTAATTATGACAGCTCTTTGAAAGCAATATACCGTTAAATCCGCTGGACCTTACTGGTTGTGGGGATATATAGGACTTGTAGGTTCACCAAGAACCCGACGAACCCAGAGCCAATAACTGAGCAGCGTCTTGCAATGGTTTTTTATTATGTACCGGGTATATAGCAATTATTGTGGGAAAATGTGTACATGGAAAAATCGGTATGAAAGACACCTATGCATTTCTGAAATGAGAACAAAATATAGAGTTTAGAAACAGTAGATATTTGCACATTTCCGAAATTGGGAATACTCATACTAGCATGAGAATTATCGGTTATTTTTTAAAATGACTTCTTTTTACACAATGTTTTTCATTTGGAAGGCAGAATGCATCGAAAGTCAATAGGTAATAACAGTTGCTTTACAAATCTGAATTACCCTAAGTCTCCCGATAAAAATGGTACCTCACTTGTGTGGGTAGGCATAGTGCCCACGACAGGAAATGGCTCAAAACCCAACGTGAACACACCACATTTTGACAATGAAAAATTACCCTTTTTTGCAAAGTGCCTAGCTGTAGTTTTTGAACCCTAGCTCTGCCGGCACCTAGGGAAACCTAGCAAACCTATACATTTTTCAAAACTAGACACCCAGGGGAATCCAGGATGGTGTGACTTGACTGCCTCCCACCAGGCTCTGTTACCCAGAATCCCTTGCAAACCTAAAAAAGTGTCAAAAAAACCACATTTTCCCCACATTTCTGTGGTGGAAAGTTCTGGAATCTGCGTGGATCCACAAATGTCCACCCACCCTGCGTTCCCCAAAGTCTTCCGAGAAAAATGGTACCTCACTTGTGTGGGTAGGCCTAGTGCCCGTGACAGGAAACGGCGCAAAACACAACGTGGACACACCCCAATGTCACAGTGAAAAATGACCCTTTTTTGACAAAGTGCCTAGCTGTAGTTTTTGAACCATAGCTCTGCCGGCACCTAGGGAAACCTAGCAAACCTATACATTTTTGAAAACTACACACCCAGGGGAATCCAGGATGGGGTGACTTGACTGCCTCCCACCAGGTTCTGTTACCCAGAATCCCTTGCAAACCTAAAAAAGTGTCAAAAAAACCACATTTTCCCCACATTTCTGTGGTGGAAAGTTCTGGAATCTGCGTGGATCCACAAATTTCCACCCACCCCGCGATCCCCAAAGTCTTCAGAGAAAAATGGTACCTCACTTGTGTGGGTCGGACTAGTGCCCGCGACAAGAAACGGCGCAAAACGCAACGTGGACACACCTCAATTTCGCAGTGAAAAATGACCCTTTTTTGGCAAAGTGCCTAGCTGTAGTTTTTGAACCATAGCTCTGCCGGCACCTAGGGAAACCTAGCAAACCTATACATTTTTGAAAACTAGACACCCAGGGGAATTCAGGATGGGGTGACTTGACTGCCTCCCACCAGGTTCTGTTACCCAGAATCCCTTGCAAACCTAAAAAAGTGTCCAAAAAAACCACATTTTCCCCACATTTCTGTGGTGGAAAGTTCTGGAATCTGCGTGGATCCACAAATGTCCACCCACCCTGCGTTCCCCAAAGTCTTCCGAGAAAAATGGTACCTCACTTGTGTGGGTAGGCCTAGTGCCCGTGACAGGAAACGGCGCAAAACACAACGTGGACACACCCCAATGTCACAGTGAAAAATGACCCTTTTTGACAAAGTGCCTAGCTGTAGTTTTTGAACCATAGCTCTGCCGGCACCTAGGGAAACCTAGCAAACCTATACATTTTTGAAAACTACACACCCAGGGAATCCAGGATGGGGTGACTTGACTGCCTCCCACCAGGTTCTGTTACCCAGAATCCCTTGCAAACCTAAAAAGTGTCAAAAAACCACATTTTCCCCACATTTCTGTGGTGGAAAGTTCTGGAATCTGCGTGGATCCACAAATTTCCACCCACCCCGCGATCCCCAAAGTCTTCAGAGAAAAATGGTACCTCACTTGTGTGGGTCGGACTAATGCCCGCGACAAGAAACGGCGCAAAACGCAACGTGGACACACCTCAATTTCGCAGTGAAAAATGACCCTTTTTTGGCAAAGTGCCTAGCTGTAGTTTTTGAACCATAGCTCTGCCGGCACCTAGGGAAACCTAGCAAACCTATACATTTTTGAAAACTAGACACCCAGGGGAATTCAGGATGGGGTGACTTGACTGCCTCCCACCAGGTTCTGTTACCCAGAATCCCTTGCAAACCTAAAAAAGTGTCCAAAAAAATCACATTTTCCCCACATTTCTGTGGTGGAAAGTTCTGGAATCTGTGTGGATCCACAAATTTCCACACGCCCCGCGATCCCCAAAGTCTTCCGAGAAAAATGGTACCTCACTTGTGTGGGTCGGCCTAGTGTCCGCGACAGGAAACGGCGCAAAACGCAACGTGGACACACCTCAATTTCGCAGTGAAAAATGACCCTTTTTTGGCAAAGTGCCTAGCTGTAGTTTTTGAACCATAGCTCTGCCGGCACCTAGGGAAACCTAGCAAACCTATACATGTTTGAAAACTAGACACCCAGGGGAATCCAGGATGGGGTGACTTGACTGCCTCCCACCAGGTTCTGTTACCCAGAATCCCTTGCAAACCTAAAAAGTGTCAAAAAGATCACATTTTCCCCACATTTCTGTGGTGGAAAGTTCTGGAATCTGCGTGGATCCACAAATTTCCACCCGCCCCGCGATCCCCAAAGTCTTCCGAGAAAAATGGTACCTCACTTGTGTGGGTCGGCCTAGTGCCCGCGACAGGAAACGGCACAAAACTCAAGGAGGACACACCTCAATTTCGCAGTGAAAAATGACCCTTTTTTGGCAAAGTGCCTAGCTGTAGTTTTTGAACCCTAACTCTGCCGGCACCTAGGGAAACCTAGCAAACCTATACATTTTTGAAAACTAGATACCCAGGGGAATACAGGATGGGGTGACTTGACTGCCTCCCACCAGGTTCTGTTACCCAGAATCCCTTGCAAACCTAAAAAAGTGTCAAAAATATCACATTTTCCCCACATTTCTGTGGTGGAAAGTTCTGGAATCTGCGTGGATCCACAAATTTCCTCCCACCCAGCATTCCCCCAGGTCTCCCGATAAAAATGGTACCTCCCTTGCGTGGGTGGGTCAAGGACCCGCGACAGGCAAGGGCCCAAAAGCTATTGAGGCGACATCAAAATTACCTATCACAAACCAACCTGGTTTTGCATGGGGGGTCCCATGAGTTTTTGGCCCGGGGCTCGCAGCCATCTAGGGAAACCTACCTAACCCACACATTTCTGGAAACTAGACACCCGGGAGAGTCCAGCGAGGTATGGCTTGCGTGGGTCCCCCATCATTCTCCTACCCAGAATCCCCTGCAAACCTCAAATTTTACCGAAAATTTCACTTTTTTCTCACATATGTGTGGTGGAAAGTTCTGGAATCTGCGTGGATCCACAAATTTCCTCCCACCCAGCATTCCCCAGGTCTCCCGATAAAAATGATACCTCACTTGCGTGGGTGGGTCAAGGACCCGCGACAGGCAAGAGCCCAAAAGCTATTGAGGCGACATCAAAATTACCTATCACAAACCAACCTGGTTTTGCATGGGGGTCCCATGAGTTTTTGGCCCGGGGCTCGCAGCCATCTAGGGAAACCTACCTAACCCACACATTTCTGGAAACTAGACACCCGGGGAGTCCAGCGAGGTATGGCTTGCGTGGGTCCCCCATCATTCTCCTACCCAGAATCCCGTGCAAACCTCAAATTTCGCTGAAAAATTCACTTTTTTCTCACATTTCTGTGGTGGAAAGTTCTGGAATCTTCGTGGATCCACAAATTTCCTCCCACCCAGCGTTCCCCCAGGTCTCCCGAGTAAAATGATACCTCACTTGTGTGGGTGGGTGTTGGACTTGGCCCTTTTGCCCTGAATTTTTTCGCTTTTATTAAGGGTAAAACATGGTGTGTCCGAACAGAAGATGCCAAATGCTGTGTGATATGGTACACACTGTTAGCGCCACCATCTTAGAAAAGCACTGTGGAAATGTCACTGTTAAAATGGACGCCATGCCTGCCTGCCCATGTGACGCCTGACTGAGGTGGGTTGGCAGTCTAGTGGTTTGTTCCCCAGCGCCCCCTGCTTTAGGAGGGAAGCGTCGCACCGAGGGTGCTCTACTCCTCCCCTGAACCAGTTAGGACCGGTTCCCCGGAGAACCTTCTGGAAGCTGCGATGTGCTCAGTCCAGAGACAGAGTCAGTGAGGAGACAGAGAAGGGGAACTCTGCCAGGGGAGACCGCCACATTGGGCCTGTGTGCTGGCCCCTGTGCCCACCTACACCCCCTGTTGGCCCCAGGGCCAATGAAGAGACATTGCCGGAGTGGAGGCTGCTGTGCTGGCAGGATTGCCACCCTACCGGAGGATGACCGTTCTGAGGAGCTGCTGCTTCGGGACTGGTGAGCCGCCCTACTAGCCACTGATCTCGCCCTGCACCACATGTCTCTTGGCCCCTAGCGCCTCGTGAGCGCTATACTGAGACTCCCCGTACTCCAAGGAAGAGAGGAGCGTGGGCGCGACCCTCTGTGGGGCCCTGGTCTTGTGAGGTCCCTAGCGCCTTGGGAGCGCTTTACCCTAACTGTCTGTTGTTCTGCCTGCTCCCTAGCGCCTTGTGAGCGCTACCACTATTTTTCAGCACCCCGGGAATCAGCGCTACAACTTTCTCCCTGCCTGAGGAGAGCACTTGATCTTAACTGCCCCGGAGGAGTGCTGGTGGCCTGCAGCGCGCGGCTGCAACGTGTGTGGGTTCTACAGCGCTGTGCTGAAAAGCGCCTGTCCCCTGCCGTGCTGCGCTGCCTGAGGGAGCCGATTCTTTCAAAGTAGCGGGTGCCCACCCCGCGTTTATGCAGTTAAAAATAGCGGGAGCCCACCCCGCATTTGTGGTCCTTCGCGGGTGCCCACCCCGCGTTATTACTTTTTAAAATACAGCGGGAGCCTACCCCGCGTGTGTGCTTATCCTAGGAGGGAGCCTACCCCTCTGTGAGGAAAACAGGAGTTGCCCAGGATCACCGCCGCGGCCTCGGGAGCGCTGTCGCGCGCTAGAGTGAAGAAGCGCGTGTGGCCGTGAAGGAGAGCGGCTTATTTGGAAGTGCCGCGGAGCCTACCCCGCGCCTTCCTGCCTGGTGAAAACCCGAACGGGAGGCCACCCCGCACTACGGGATCTGCGAAGGGCCGCCGCTCTGCCTGCGGCGACCCGGAAGAAGACAGACCTCGGACGAGGTCTGCCGGAAGTGGGTGGGGGCTCCCCTGAGCTGAGGAGAGCCCCGCGTGAGGAGAGGCGCCGGAAGAAGAATCCAGGCGGGAGCCCACCCCGCGCTGGCCAACGCCGCCAGAGACTTCGCTCCGGAAGAGAAGGAAGTGGTGGGGGCTCCCCGTGACCGGAGGAGAGCCCTGGGCGCCGCCGGAGTTGTTTGGAGCCTCGCCGGCTCCAGGACCAAGTCCCGGGTCCCAGGAGGGGCCCCGGGTGAAGAGTGGAGTGCCGCCTGAAGCAGCGCGACGCCTGCAGTCCTGCCGGTGAGTGGGGCTGAGTTTTGGGACGGTCGGGCCGGCCGAGGCACATTGTCGGTGCCTGAGGCCCCCGGGGCCAAGTCTGCTGGTGGTTGGGGGTGACGTCGGGGCACATTGTCGGTGCCCACCGCCCCCCTTGTTGCTCTGAGGGCACCGGTGTGCCCGCGCTGGCTTTACAGCTGCCCCGTATACCAGTGGGCAGCTGCCACGTGTTGGGGTCCCAGTGAGGGGCTCCCCACCTGCCCATGGCTTGCTAGCATCCCAGCTGCACCGCGGCGGCGGGCAGCTGCAACGATTGGCCACCTCTAATCCCCGAGTCCCAGGGAGGGGCTCCCCTGGACTCGTGTTAGCTTTACCGGACACAGCTGCCCCGCTGGACAGTGGGCAGCTGCAACGTTGAGGGGCATTCTGTTTGTGGAGTCCCAGTGGGGCTCAGCCTGGCCTTGGTGGGGGTGTGTCGGGGCACATTGCCGGTGCCCGCCCCGGGGCTAGTACTTTCGTTTTAGGGGATCCATCTTCCCCCAGTACTGAACAGCGCTTCCCATGACTGCCCCGCTGGGCAGTGGGCAGTGTCAACGGTTGAGGCATCGCTGATCTGAGGGCCCCAGGCGCAGGGACACCTAGGACTAGTCTGCACGTGGGGCAGTTATGATAGGTACGGTTGTCCCCTAATAGACGCCCTGCGGGCTGTTACGTAATGTATTGTAGGATGCCTAATGCCGCCCTTATGTTTATGGTTATGCCCCTGCGTGATGAGTTGACCTGCCTACCCTGACTCATAGGGAGGCACCTTATACCTGCAGTGATGTTTCATGCCGAGGAGGTTTATGCCTTTTGATGTACCTAACCGGCTTTTAGGCCAACAGGCCTGTGTTTTATGAGAAGGTATATGTCCATGCCTCATGTTTTCAGGCTACTGCACGGATGCTTTATTCCTACGTCTATTGGTTCCAGTGACCTCACACATTTATCCTGTACTTATAATGATTCTGGCAGCGACCCGATTGGCGCTGCCCTGTACATAGTCCCCACTGTTTTATGTATACCGGGTGCCGGTTGGCGCCGTGTTACCACTGTGGTTACCATCTGCTAAGCTGTTGCCTAATACAGATGCTATTTTTCTTACTCCAACTGGTGTGGTCTCCTTTTTGTAGTGTGCCTGGTGTGTCGCCTGTGTGTGCTGCGCGGATGCTTCACACAATGCTCCTAGTTTAGCCTTCCCGCTCCGCACCACGCTACCCGTTTCCAACATTGGTGCTCAGCGGTGGGATAGGACTTGTGTTTGCGCAGTACCACAGCGGCAACTGGGTGCACTACAAAGGGTGCACCTGAGAGTAATCACGGATTTGGGGACTGTTTTCCTGATTGTACTTGCCTCCTAAAAGTGTTGTTTTGGGGATTGTGTCTCCCTGTTGCACTGTGGGTGGTGTATCCCGGGTGTATCTCACCAGGATGGGGTTAACCTATGACGAGGTTTTGCCTGGGGGAGTACACTGAGCAGGAGGTGATGGACTTCTGCAGGGAGAGAGGGATACCCACAGTAGGCAACACCCGCAGGAAGTTGTTCCTCTATGAGGCCCTGAAAAGGGGGGAACCCTTAGAGCCCCACGGGGACCTTTCCGATTACCCCTCCGCATATTTAAGGGATGGATTTGGTAGAGACCGTGAGGAGGACTCTGAGAGTGAGAGGTCCCAGTCCATAACCCTGGAGGGTGGTGACTTTGAGGAGGAAGAGGATGTGAGGGCAGAGACACCGGTAGCGAAGGAGGACACCATAGACAGGGAGTCCCGTGCTGGGTCCAGCCCCAGGGGCACTGCCCCACCCCTTTCCCTGTCCCCAGAAAAGTGGGTAGATAGGAGGGAAGAAAGGGAGTATCAGCTGGCGCTGGAAAGGCTCAGAGTGGAGCTAGCGCAGCTGAGGGTTGAGGAAAAAGGCTAGAGACCGAGAGGGTCCTAGCACAGGAGAGGATGGCTAAGGCGGAGAGGGCCTTCGCCAGGGAGAGACTAGCTCAGGTGGGTAGGTTGTCCCCTGAGAGTGGTGTCTGTGGTCTGGATTCACCAGTGAGGGTGGGATCCAGTGGTGGCAGCGAGAGTGAAGCCAGTGCAGGAAGTCCCACTCCCAGAGCCCGGAAGATGGTGCCTGATCCCCAGGAGGAGGGGGACAGGTTGGAGTTCAAGGGCAGGGGAAAACTGTCCCATCAGTCTTGGGGGAGTATGTGGACGGGTGTTGGACTGCACTGGAGGAGTGGATGGTGGGTGGCGCGGTGACAGATGGGGAAGAGCTGTTCCGCCTGATTATCAGGGAGCATGTGCTCAAGAGTTGTTTTCCCGGGTTGCGCCACCACCTGTTGCAGTGTGGGCTCTCCGACCCCAGGGAGCTTGCACGGGAGGCAGACCTTTGGGTGAGTGCCAGAGAGTCTGAGAGGGCAGTGGGGAGTGATCCTGAAGGGAGTGGTGCAGGGATCTTCCAACCCAGCGAGGTGGGAGAGGTGGAGAATCGCCCAGCTAGGTCCCAGGAAGGTGAGAGGGTTGTAGGGCCTCACATCCTATCCATAGGAAGGAGTGAGACGGGGAGGTGTCCCGAGGTGCCCCAACCGCAGTCTCAGGGCCTGGAGAGTTCCATAAGGGAACCCCAGGTTGGGAGCCTAGGCTGTCCCGATGGGCCGTCCAGGGAAGGGGATCCCCTAGTGTCAGGAGAACCCGGGCGTCGGTAATCCGAGCTCCAGGGGTTCTGGGGTCTGCCCAGCCACAGGGTTTAGATCCTGGGCTGGGGTGCCAGGTTCAGGGGCTGCCTGACCTGGCGGGAGGGACGTCTGTAACCAGTGTCCCTCCGGAATTGACTTCCAGGGGTACTTCTCCAGGTGGGAGGGTGCGGAACTCTGGAAGGGGGTGCAGAGGGAGGAAGGACTCGCCTCTGGCACCGGCTCAACCACAGGGCTTCGATCCTGGGTTGGGAGGCCCGGTTCAGGTATTGCCTGACCTGGCGGGAGGGACATCTGTAACCAGTGTCCCTCCGGAATTGACTTCCAGGGGTACTTCTCCAGGTGGGAGGGTGCGGAACTCTGGAAGGGGGTGCAGGGGGAGGAAGGACTCGCCTCTGCCACCGGCTCAGCCACAGGGCTTAGATCCTGGGTTGGGAGGCCAGGGACAGGTACTGCCTGACCTGGCGGGAGGGACGTCTGTAACCAGTGTCCCTCCGGAGCTGACTCCCAGGGGTACTTCTCCAGGTGGGGGGGCGTGGAACTCTGGGAGGGGGTGCAGAGGGAGGGAGGACTCGCCTCTGGCACCGGGGCAACCTAAGGGTTTGGACCCTGGGTTGGTGGATCAGAAGCAGGGTCACGGCCCTGGAAGAGTGAGAGAGTGGTGTTCTGAGGGTGCCCCGCAGAGGAGGACAGGGCGGAACCCCAGAAGGAGAGGTAGGGGGAGGAGAGCCTCGCCCCTACCTGGTGGACAGTGTGAGAGTGTGGTCCCTAGGTGGGAAGACCATTGGCAGTTTGGGACTGCACAGAGGAGAGGGAGAGTGGTCAAAGGGTACTACGGGCCTGGGGCTACTGCCCCCCACTCTGTGAGACAGCCAGGGCCAGAGACATCTGGATGGCCTAGGGCCCGGTCCTGGCTGCAGCCAACTAGGGAGCACCAGTTAGGTGGCCTAGTTGGGTCAGGAGGAGTTGAGAGAGGGAACCATCGGGTTCCAGAGTGGAGAAGAACCTGCGGGTGTTCCTGCAGTTGTGGGCCCGCGTCCAAGTTCTCTCGCCCTAAGCAGGGAAGCCCATCAAGGCATTGATCGGTCTACCCTGGCTTTTGGCTGGGAGGGGTTGTGTTGGACTTGGCCCTTTTGCCCTGAATTTTTCGCTTTTATTAAGGGTAAAACATGGTGTGTCCGAACAGAAGATGCCAAATGCTGTGTGATATGGTACACACTGTTAGCGCCACCATCTTAGAAAAGCACTGTGGAAATGTCACTGTTAAAATGGACGCCATGCCTGCCTGCCCATGTGACGCCTGACTGAGGTGGGTTGGCAGTCTAGTGGTTTGTTCCCCAGCGCCCCCTGCTTTAGGAGGGAAGCGTCGCACCGAGGGTGCTCTACTCCTCCCCTGAACCAGTTAGGACCGGTTCCCCGGAGAACCTTCTGGAAGCTGCGATGTGCTCAGTCCAGAGACAGAGTCAGTGAGGAGACAGAGAAGGGGAACTCTGCCAGGGGAGACCGCCACATTGGGCCTGTGTGCTGGCCCCTGTGCCCACCTACACCCCCTGTTGGCCCCAGGGCCAATGAAGAGACATTGCCGGAGTGGAGGCTGCTGTGCTGGCAGGATTGCCACCCTACCGGAGGATGACCGTTCTGAGGAGCTGCTGCTTCGGGACTGGTGAGCCGCCCTACTAGCCACTGATCTCGCCCTGCACCACATGTCTCTTGGCCCCTAGCGCCTCGTGAGCGCTATACTGAGACTCCCCGTACTCCAAGGAAGAGAGGAGCGTGGGCGCGACCCTCTGTGGGGCCCTGGTCTTGTGAGGTCCCTAGCGCCTTGGGAGCGCTTTACCCTAACTGTCTGTTGTTCTGCCTGCTCCCTAGCGCCTTGTGAGCGCTACCACTATTTTTCAGCACCCCGGGAATCAGCGCTACAACTTTCTCCCTGCCTGAGGAGAGCACTTGATCTTAACTGCCCCGGAGGAGTGCTGGTGGCCTGCAGCGCGCGGCTGCAACGTGTGTGGGTTCTACAGCGCTGTGCTGAAAAGCGCCTGTCCCCTGCCGTGCTGCGCTGCCTGAGGGAGCCGATTCTTTCAAAGTAGCGGGTGCCCACCCCGCGTTTATGCAGTTAAAAATAGCGGGAGCCCACCCCGCATTTGTGGTCCTTCGCGGGTGCCCACCCCGCATTATTACTTTTTAAAATACAGCGGGAGCCTACCCCGCGTGTGTGCTTATCCTAGGAGGGAGCCTACCCCTCTGTGAGGAAAACAGGAGTTGCCCAGGATCACCGCCGCGGCCTCGGGAGCGCTGTCGCGCGCTAGAGTGAAGAAGCGCGTGTGGCCGTGAAGGAGAGCGGCTTATTTGGAAGTGCCGCGGGAGCCTACCCCGCGCCTTCCTGCCTGGTGAAAACCCGAACGGGAGCCCACCCCGCACTACGGGATCTGCGAAGGGCCGCCGCTCTGCCTGCGGCGACCCGGAAGAAGACAGACCTCGGACGAGGTCTGCCGGAAGTGGGTGGGGGCTCCCCTGAGCTGAGGAGAGCCCCGCGTGAGGAGAGGCGCCGGAAGAAGAATCCAGGCGGGAGCCCACCCCGCGCTGGCCAACGCCGCCGGAGACTTCGCTCCGGAAGAGAAGGAAGTGGTGGGGGCTCCCCGTGACCGGAGGAGAGCCCTGGGCGCCGCCGGAGTTGTTTGGAGCCTCGCCGGCTCCAGGACCAAGTCCCGGGTCCCAGGAGGGGCCCCGGGTGAAGAGTGGAGTGCCGCCTGAAGCAGCGCGACGCCTGCAGTCCTGCCGGTGAGTGGGGCTGAGTTTTGGGACGGTCGGGCCGGCCGAGGCACATTGTCGGTGCCTGAGGCCCCGGGGCCAAGTCTGCTGGTGGTTGGGGGTGACGTCGGGGCACATTGTCGGTGCCCACCGCCCCCTTGTTGCTCTGAGGGCACCGGTGTGCCCGCGCTGGCTTTACAGCTGCCCCGTATACCAGTGGGCAGCTGCCACGTGTTGGGGTCCCAGTGAGGGGCTCCCCACCTGCCCATGGCTTGCTAGCATCCCAGCTGCACCGCGGCGGCGGGCAGCTGCAACGATTGGCCACCTCTAATCCCCGAGTCCCAGGGAGGGGCTCCCTGGACTCGTGTTAGCTTTACCGGACACAGCTGCCCCGCTGGACAGTGGGCAGCTGCAACGTTGAGGGGCATTCTGTTTGTGGAGTCCCAGTGGGGCTCAGCCTGGCCTTGGTGGGGGTGTGTCGGGGCACATTGCCGGTGCCCGCCCCCGGGGCTAGTACTTTCGTTTTAGGGGATCCATCTTCCCCCAGTACTGAACAGCGCTTCCCATGACTGCCCCGCTGGGCAGTGGGCAGTGTCAACGGTTGAGGCATCGCTGATCTGAGGGCCCCAGGCGCAGGGACACCTAGGACTAGTCTGCACGTGGGGCAGTTATGATAGGTACGGTTGTCCCCTAATAGACGCCCTGCGGGCTGTTACGTAATGTATTGTAGGATGCCTAATGCCGCCCCTATGTTTATGGTTATGCCCCTGCGTGATGAGTTGACCTGCCTACCCTGACTCATAGGGAGGCACCTTATACCTGCAGTGATGTTTCATGCCGAGGAGGTTTATGCCTTTTGATGTACCTAACCGGCTTTTAGGCCAACAGGCCTGTGTTTTATGAGAAGGTATATGTCCATGCCTCATGTTTTCAGGCTACTGCACGGATGCTTTATTCCTACGTCTATTGGTTCCAGTGAACTCACACATTTATCCTGTACTTATAATGATTCTGGCAGCGACCCGATTGGCGCTGCCCTGTACATAGTCCCCACTGTTTTATGTATACCGGGTGCCGGTTGGCGCCGTGTTACCACTGTGGTTACCATCTGCTAAGCTGTTGCCTAATACAGATGCTATTTTTCTTACTCCAACTGGTGTGGTCTCCTTTTTGTAGTGTGCCTGGTGTGTCGCCTGTGTGTGCTGCGCGGATGCTTCACACAATGCTCCTAGTTTAGCCTTCCCGCTCCGCACCACGCTACCCGTTTCCAACAGTGGGCCAAAGGCCTGTGGCTAGGAAGAGCCCAAAACATAGGGATTTCGAGTATAGCACCGAGAATTCTAAGCGCTACATTTTTTAAAAAAATTCTGCTTTGGACACCCACACAAGTGAGGTATCATTTTACTCGGGAGAACAAGGGGAACGCTGGGTGGTAGGACATTTGTGCCGGCACGGTGATTCCACACACAAATATGTGTAAAATGTGGGGTTTTTCAGCTAAATTTAAGGTTTGCATTGCATTCTGGGTAGGAAAACGTTGGGGGATCCACGCAAGCCATACCTCATTGGACTCCCCCGGGTGTCTAGTTTTCAGAAATGTTTGGGTTTGGTACTTTCCCAAGATGGCCGCCGAGCCCGGGGCCAAAATTTCAGGTGCCCCCCCCACCAAAACCAGGTAGTTTTGCTGTAGGTAATTTTGAAGTCTCCAGAGTACGATTTGGGCCATTTCCTGCTGCAGCCACTGTGCCTACCCACACAAGTGAGGTACCATTTTTATCGGGAGACCTGGGGGAATGCTGGGTGGGAGGAAATTTGTGGATCCACGAAGATTCCAGAACTTTCCACCACAGAAATGTGAGAAAAAAGTGAATTTTTCAGAGAAATTTGAGGTTTGCACTAGGATTCTGGGTAGGAGAATGATGGGGGACCCACGCAAGCCATACCTCGCTGGACTCTCCCAGGTGTCTAGTTTCCAGAAATGTGTGGGTTAGGGAGGTTTCCCTAGATGGCTGCGAGCCCCGGGCCAAAAACCCATGGGACCCTCCATGTAAAACCAGGTTGGTTTGTGATAGGTAATTTTGATGTCGCCTCAATAGCTTTTGGGCCCTTGCCTGTCGCGGATCCTTGACCCACCCACGCAAGTGAGGTACCATTTTTATCGGGTGACCTGGTGGAACGCTGGGTGGGAGGAAATTTGTGGATCCATGCAGATTCCAGAACTTTCCACCACACATATGTGAGAAAAAAGTGAAATTTTCGGTAAAATGAGGTTTGCAGGGGATTCTGGGTAGGAGAATGATGGGGGACCCACGCAAGCCATACCTCGCTGGACTCTCCCGGGTGTCTAGTTTCCAGAAATGTCTGGGTTAGGGAGGTTTCCCTAGATGGCTGCGAGCCCCGGGCCAAAAACCCATGGGACCCTCCATGTAAAACCAGGTTGGTTTGTGATAGGTAATTTTGATGTCGCCTCAATAGCTTTTGGGCCCTTGCCTGTCGCGGGTCCTTGACCCACCCACGCAAGTGAGGTACCATTTTTATCGGGAGACCTGGGGGTACGCTGGGTGGGAGGAAATTTGTGGATCCACGCAGATTCCAGAACTTTCCACCACAGAAATGTGAGAAAAAGTGAAATTTTCGGTAAAATTTGAGGTTTGCAGGGGATTCTGGGTAGGAGAATGATGGGGGACCCACGCAAGCCATACCTCGCTGGACTCTCCCGGGTGTCTAGTTTCCAGAAATGTGTGGGTTTGGTAGGTTTCCCTAGATGGCTGCGAGCCCCGGGCCAAAAACTCATGGGACCCCCATGCAAAACCAGGTTGGTTTGTGATAGGTAATTTTAATGTCGCATCAATAGGTTTTGGGCCCTTCCCTGCAGCGGGTACTTGGCCCACCCATACAAGTGAGGTACCATTTCTATTGGGATACTTGGAGAAATGCTGGGGGTTTGGAAATTTGTTGTTACTTTCTGCAGTGTTAAAAGTTGGACACAATAATGCAAGGAAAATGTCGCAGTCACATTTTGTGGTTTGCAGGACATTGTGGGTAAGATAACTTGTTGGAATCCACAAAAGAGACATCACCATGCACTCCCATGGGTGTTTAGTTTACGACAAAAACTACAGTTGTTAGGTTATTCTTAGATGAAATGTACAGCTTGGCAGAGAGACAAAACAGACAAAGATTACTGCAGAGCCATCTATTCTTCAAGCACACACACATACTGGTTGGATTTGGCACGAGGGCGAGTGATGGTTCAGTATATAAAATGTTATTAACAAGAGATTTCACAAAAATGAAATGCACTGTCAATAATTGAAAGGACAAAAACCTGAACCAGTGACTCACAGCTCGTGAGCTGTAAAGCCACTTCAAGGCACCAACCGCTTTACAGGCCATTCACACACCTTTCATACATGATACACACAAGACCATTCACACCACCAGGCACAAAACCAACACATTACAACATTCACCAAAAAGGACAAGGTACACCCTGCTTGACAAAAACAGAAAAGACATTTTTATGCACAACCACCTATTCCTCACGCACACATACATACTGGTTAGATTTGGCACGAGGGTGAGTGATGGTTCAGTATATACAGTTGTATTAACCAGAGATTTCACAAAAATGAAATGCACTGTTAATTGAAAGGACGAGAAACTGAACCATTGACTCGCAGCTCGTGAGCTGTAAAGCCACGACAAGGCACCAACCTCTTTACAGGCCATTCATACACCTTTCATACGTGTAACACATACAAAACCATTCACAATGCCAGCCGCGGGCCCAGCACATTACAACACTCACACCAGCAGACATCGCCATTCAAGGGCCCATCACTTTCACATGCCCACATTCCTGACACAGCAACCACACCAGCTCACGGATTGCGTTGAGTGGCGTTTGGCTAGCAGTGTGTGTAGTGACCAGCAGCTAGTCACTACTCACACACCGCCAGCCAAGCGCCAGTCTACGTACACCACCAGCCGAGCACCAGTCCACGCACACCGCCAGCCAAGCGCCAGTCCACGCACACCGCCAGCCAAGCGCCAGTCCACGCACATGGCCAGCCAAGCGCCAGTCCACACACACCGCCAGCCAAGCGCCAGTCCACGCACACTGCCAGCCAAGCGCCAGTCCACACACACCGCCAGCCAAGTGCCAGTCCACGCACACCGCCAGCCAAGCGCCAGTCCACACACACCGCCAGCCAAGCGCCAGTCCACGCATACCGCCAGCCAAGCGCCAGTCCACACACACCGCCAGCCAAGCGCCAGTCCACACACACCACCAGCCAAGCGCCAATCCAAACACACCGCCAGCCAAACCCAGACCACGCACACCGCCACACAAGCGCCACTCCACGCACACCGCCATCACATTTAGGATTTTTTTAATATAAATAAGAAAACACAAACAAATTGCAAATAAATACAAATCTACTAACACAAAATCTGAAACTAAATACACTACACAAATGCCAACCTTGAAACTGAACAAAAAATATTAAACAATAGAGGCCAGGCAGTTCACTTTACCACTCATGGATGCTCCCAAAAATTCTTTTGCGTGTGGTACATTCTAAAACAAGCAGGCACACACAGCCCAGAGTTAGAAGGACACTCGGGCAGTACATACGAGTCTCCTTCCGCACACCTCTTCGCCAACAGACTCTACATCTCCTACTGGGAAAGTCTTTTGAGGGTGTGGGAGGAATGTGATCAGGAAAGTGGCGATCTTTCAATCTAGCAACATCCTCCACCACTCCAACTCTAGGAACACTTGCCTGTTCCACTAAAACAAGGCTGCCTATTACAGACTCCTGAAACTTAACAAAAGTAATCTTTGACTCAGGACAAGAATCCTGGAACACAACAAAAGCATTAAAGGTTGCCAAGTGGAAAAGATGGATAGCCAACTTCTTATACCAAATGTAAGCCTTACGAAGAGCAGCGTAAGGTTCCAACCTCTGATCTACTCTGTCAACACCACCCATGTGCCTATTATAGTCTAAAATGCACACAGGTTTGCGCACTTCAGCAATGTGACCCCAAACAGTCACAGGTGCAGTGCTTTCATCATGGATGGTAGTCAGCATGTAGACATCTCTCCTGTCTGAAAACTTCACAGCTAGAAGCTCCTTGCAACGCAACGCACTGCACTCTCCCCGCACAAGCTTTTGGCAAACAAGTTCTTTTGGGAAACCTTTATGGTTAGAGCGGATTGTGCCACAAGCAACAGTGTCCACTTTGGCCAATTCCCTGAACAACCGCACACCAGTGTAGAAGTTATCTACATATAAATGGTGGCCTTTGTTAAAAATCCTCTACCAAGTTCCCACACAATTTTCTCAGTCACTCCAAAAGTGGACGGACAACCAGGGGGTTAATCCTGGATTCCTTACCGGTGTACACCCTGAAATTAGAGACATATCCAGTCCTACTGTCACACAGCATATACAGCTTAATTCCATAGCGTGCCCTCTTACTAGGAATGTATTGCCTAAAAACCAAGCGGCCCTTGAACAACACCAAAGACTCATCCACTGCAATTTCTTTCCCAGGAGCATAGATTTCAGAAAATCGATCAACAAAGTGATCAATGACAGGCCGAATCTTAAAAAGACGGTCACATTCAGGGTGATCTCGTGGCAACGCTAAACCATTATCGACAAAATGCATCATCCGAAGCAGAAGCAAATACCTATCACGACTCATGACTGCCGGAAATATAGCCGTTGCCATCAAGGGACTAGTAGACCAATATGAAGACATTGATGGCTTCCTTAGCAAGCCCATCAAAAAGTTAAACCCAAGAACTTCTTCATCTCTTCCAAATTTGTGGGAGTCCACCGGGTAGCTCTAGAGTGGGGCTTAAGGCTGGCACTGTTGTCCCTCAAAAACTGTTCGGCATACAAATTAGTTTGCTCAACAATCTCTGCCAAAAACACATCGTCCATAAACAACTGGAAAAAATTTATCGGCAAAAAGTTTTCAGTATTCACTCTACACCCTGGAACACCAGTAAAGTCTGGCAATGCCGGCTGCACCATGCCTGGGGCAACCCAGAGGTCAGCACTTTCAACGGGAAGCCTTGCAGCCCCAGGCTGCAGCCCAGATGCCTCTTGCCGCACTACACCAACGGGAAGCCTTGCAGCCCCAGGCTGCAGCCCAGATGCCTCTTGCCGCACTACACCAACAGGAAGCCTTGCAGCCCCAGGCTGCAGCCCAGATGCCTCTTGCCGCACTACACCAACGGGAAGCCTTGCAGCCCCAGGCTGCAGCCCAGATGCCTCTTGCCGCACTACACCAACATGAAGCCTTGCAGCCCCAGGCTGCAGCCCAGATGCCTCTTGCCGCACTATCGGCACATCAATGTCCTCCTCTAACACAGGCACTTCATCTGCACTAAGAGTAGCTTCATCCGCACTGAGAGTAGCTTCATCATCCGATGATTCCATGTGGAGAGAAAACTCACTGCCTGAATCGTCCCCTGCCTCCTCTGCCTCAGATGCAGAGTCAGTCTCTGAACCATGGTCAGAGGAAGACTCAAAAAGCATACCAACAACCTGCTGAGCAGTAATCCTGCGGCTAGCCATTATCCTTACTAAGAAAGGAGACTGCACAAACAAGTCAACAACAACTAACACTGTGCAAAGCAAGTAAGTAAAAAAATGTGTGCCTTTATCACAAAGATCTATATACTCAAAAACTATACGATTCACTTACAAGAGACAGCTACAATCACCAGCACCTACTCTGCAGAGACACAGCAAAAACCAACGATATCCCACTAGAAAGAAAAAAACAAAAACAAATACTCACAATACAACAAAATACACATCGAGCACAAATGCAAAAAGTTTTTGACACTCAAAAAACAGAAGCCAAACATACTGCTATTATTACACCATTCGCAAAAAACACATTCATGCAGAGAAATAAAACTCATTTACATTGTACAAAAAAGTCTCTTACCAAACACATGCAACTACGCAAACAGTAACGAAACCGCAACCTGGAACAGTCTAAAGAGCAAAAGCCTTGACCTAACAAAAAAGGAGAAATAAAGCATTACAATTGCAATTCACAAGAAATAAAACAACATTATAACACGCTATGTCACTACCCAAATGGGGGCAGAAAGGCCAAATACACATAAAAAATATATGTCCCCTGGAAGCGGCCAATTTATTTATTTTTAGATACCTGGCTCTAGTGGGCTATTCTACCCTCCACCCCGGGCCAGAAATGCCATAAAATGCAGGTGATCTGTCCCCAGGGGGGCAGAAAAGTCTTAAAAATTATTTAGGCCCATAAGGAAGCGACCCTTGGCCAAGGGGTCGCTTCCATTTAAAATTTAAAACTCTCCCTGGTGTCTAATGGGGTTTTCTGCCCCCCCCCGGCCAAATACACAAACCGATCTGCCCCCAGGGGGGTAGAATATATATATTTTTTTTAAATGGCCCCTGAAAGCAACCCTTGGCCAAGGGGTCGCTTCCAATTTAAAAAAAAAAAAATTCCCTGCCTCTAGTGGGCTTTTCTGCCCCCCCCCCACCCCCGGGTCCAGAAACGCCAAAAAAATCAGGCTATCTGTCCAGAAAGGCCAAATAAAAAAACCGATCTGCCCCCAGAGGGGGCAGAATATACTTTAAAATTATTTGGTCCCCCAGGAAGCGACCCTTGCCCAAGGGGTCGCTTCCATTTACATTTACACAAAATCCCTGGTGTCTAGTGGGGTTTTCTGCCCCCCCTGGGGGCAGAAAGGCCAAATTAAAAAAACGATCTGCCCCCAAAGGGGGCAGAATATACTTTAAAATAATTTGGCCCCCCAGGAAGCGACCCTTGCCCAAGGGGTCGCTTCCAATTTAATTTTTAAAAAAATCCCTGGCTCTAGTGGGCTTTTCTGCCCCCCCTGGGTCCACAAACGGCCAAAAATCGGCCGATCTGTCCCCAGGGGGGGCAGAAAAGTCTTTAAATTATTTGCCCCCTTAGGAAGCGACCCTTGCCCAAGGGGTCGCTTCCTTTACCGAAAAAAAAGGAATCCCTGGTGTCTAGTGGGACATTCCTGGTGCACGATCGCGACGCTGTGCGCGATCGTGCACCAGGAATGCCCTGCATTGAGACATCAGGGGAGAGGAAACACAGTTTCCTCTCCTCCGATGCCTCAAGGCATCAAGATTTGGGGCCCCTACCCCACCGCACCAACAAACACTCACCCTCCCTCTGGACGCGCTGGAAAGAAATGATTTCCACGCGTCCAGCGCTCCTGATGACGTCGGCGCGCGCTGTGCGCGCTGACGTCATGGGGAAGCGTGGGGGCCGGGGGTGGCAGCGGAAACTCTTCCGCTGCCATCCCCTCTGTGGGGGCAAGATCGATGTCCCAAGGGGGAGCGCCAGCGCTTCCCAGGGGCTGTGCTCATGACGGAGCGGTTCCGTCATAAGCACAGCCCAACCGATGCTCATGACGGAACCGCTCCGTCATGAGCATCGAAGGGGTTAATATTATCCAAGTGCACTCGTTTTCATTTTCATTTTCACAAACAGTCACATATTTGCACTGGAGGCATCTTATCATAATTGCAATCTTGCTCAGTCTGCTGCCCACAACTATAATTAAAAGCTCGGGTATCACAGAAATGACACAAGGAGAAGCTTCCCCTCCTGTCGCCCTTTCTCACCTTCACGCTGTTTATTCCAGGAAAATTCAAATTTGTTGCATCAAAGGTAAGCGGAACATGCTCCCCAAATTTAAATCCAGCAAAACTCTCCACATTTGTTAGGAGCCCCCGTCCCTGCAGGGCGGCTTCGTTTTAGACAGGCATGGAGCCTCCTGCCTTTCAAATCACCAACAGAGAAAATGTCGAAGCCCAGATCTGTGAAACACCAACTTTATTGAAATTCAAAGTGGTAGCATTTCCTTTCTCTCTTTCCCTGACAAGCGAATAAAGAAAATTTGAGCACGTTACCTGGGTCCGTGTCCGTTGTTGGAAGGAATCCATTGAGAAAACAGAAAAGCAGTGATATATATATATACATACACACACACATATATATATATTTATAGATATACACACATACATATATATATTTATAGATATACACATACATATATATATATATATGTTGTTGCAAACTGCCCCTGCAGTTCATCCGACTGCATCCACCATGCAGGGTTGGTACCGGTTAGGGGGGCGCAGGACCCGCATATAATTTATCAAGAAGCCTTGCGCTGTCGCGCAAAGAGATAACCGCACTCCAGGATTCAAGGAAAAATAAATTTATTTTTCCTTGAATCCTGGAGTGCGGTTATCTCTTTGCACGGCAGCGCGAGGCTTCTTGATAAACCTATATATTTGTTTGTGTATATACCTATATATATCTAAATATACATATATATATTTCCTTATCGACCACAACCCCTAAACCAAACCCACCCTAAAAATAACATTGTCACCCAAATACCCCACCCCACCCTAAACATTCCCTTGTCAGCCAAATACCTTAACCTACCCTAAACATACCCTTGCCTCCCGAATACACTTACCCCTTCTAAACCCTACAAATACCATTGCCACCCAAATACCTCTATCCACCCTAAACTCTAAAAATACCCTTGCCACTACAAACCCTAAAAATACCCTTACACCTAAATACCCCTTCCCACCCTAAACCTTAAAAATGTCCTTGTAGTCCAAATACCTTTACCCACCCTCAACCCTAAAAATACCCTTGCCACTCAAATACCACATACCTACCCTAAACCCTAAAAATACCCTTGCCACCCAAATACCACTACCCACCCTAAACCCTAAAAATACCCTTGTCACCTAAATTTTCCTACCCACCTAAACCCTAAAAATACCCTTGCCACCTAAATATCCTTACCCACACTAAACCCTAAAAATACCTTTGCCACCCAAATACCCTCACCTTCCCTAAACCCTAAAAATACCCTTGCCACCCAATACCCTCACCCACCACTAAACCCTAATAACATGCCCATGCGCTAATATATATGTGTGTGTATGTATTTATGTTTATATTTATGTATATATGTATGTATATTACCTACTGGTGGTCGCCAGTAGGTAGTTATAGTTAGGATGTAGTTTCTATAAGAAGAGCGTTTTTTCATTTGCCAAAAACTTTGGCATTGTTTGATGAAGCTGCGCAAAATTTTCAAAACTAATTTGCTCTTCAGCTGCTGTCTTGAAAGTTTTGTGGTGATCCATCAGGCGGGGGCCGAGAAAAAGGGGGGGCTCCCAAAATGCCTTTTCTCCATGATAATTTCCATAGGAAAATTTAGACATGGCTACAGCCCGATCTGCTGAACAGAATTGCACCAAATTTGGCAGAAAGGTAGCTCTTGATCCAGAAATCACCCTTTGTGTTAAATGGTGTAAATCCGTTCAGTAGTTGCTGACAAAATGTTAAGATTTTTTAGCTATACAACTGAGGCAGCGGAGGATCGGTGACCCCTCCTGATCTCATGCCTGAGATAAGATTGGCTGCCAACACTTCAAACCAGGAAGTGTTGGCAGCCATCTTGAGACTCGGTTGAACCAAGTCACAAGAAAAAACATTTTTTTTAAAAAGGGGGAGGGTTAAACACCCTGACCCCCCCCCCAGGCCTCTTGGCAGGGGGGTCCCACAGGAACCCCCAGGGCCGAAAAAGAATAATTGGGAGTCGCGCTGGATTCGCGACTCCCGCTAAAATTTTAAAAAGAAAAAAACGATTGGATATAAACCCCCCGGGTGGGCCAGGTCCCGGGGGCAGTTTATATAGTAATGCTGGGGGTGCCCATGCAGTACCCCCCCGTCGCCCTGGGGACTGCCATCTCCCCAAGGCAAACATATTGAAAGAGGTACGGGGGTGCCGAAAATGGCCCAGGGAAGGGGTGCCACCCGGCCCCCCCTTCCTTTATTTAAAAAAAAAAGCAAATAAAAAAAAGAAAGGCCGGGGTCCCCGGGGCCAAATCCGCCTGGGGAGGGGTGCCACGCAGCCCTCCTCCCCATTCTAAACATGTATGGCCCTGGGGGATGGGGTCCCCGGGGCCGAAATCGGCTCAGGGAAGGGGGGGCTACGCAGCCGCCCTTCGCTTTGGACATTTTTTTTTAAAACGGGGGATGAGGTCCCCTTGCCTCCTGAGGGCCCGACGACTAAAGTGGGCTTCATCCCCCAACTAGTAGTGCGCCAGGAGGTGCGTTTTTAGAGTGGTGGAGAAAGGGGGCGTGGCCACCAAAAACCTCAGCAAACCCGCTGTGTCGTACTTGCTGGAGGTAACAGGAGGGGTAGTTGCCTCCCAAGGACCCTCAATAGCCAAGGTGACTTAATCCCCCTACTAGTAGAGCGCCAGGAGGCACGTTTGCAGAGTGGGGGAGAAAGGGGGCGTGGCCTCCTACCAGGTCTCAGCAATCCTGCTATGTGGCACTTAGTGGAGGTAACATGAGGGGTAGTTGGGGGCTAACTACCCCTCCTGTTATCACCAATAAGTCCCACACAGCGGGATTGCTAAGAGGTCTCCAGAGGCCATGCCCCCTTTCTCCACCACTCTGCAAACACAGCTTGTGGTGCACTACTGGTTGGGAGATGAAGTTCACTTTACTACTAAGGGACCTTGGGGGCCCAGAAGCCCTCCTGGTACCTCCTGTAAGTCCTACACCGCGGGATTCCTGAGAGCTGGTCGGAGGCCCAGCCCCCTTTCTCCACCACCCTGCAAACGTGACTACTAGCTTAAAAACCATAGAAATTCACTGACAAAAACAAAGGTTACAAGGACATTATAGTTAGGAAATGGAATAAAATAACCTTAGAAATTCACTGAAAAAACAAAAGTTACATGGACGTTAAAGTTAGGAAATAGAATTTTTTTAAAACGTTGAAATTCACTGAAAAAACCAAAGGGTCCAGAGACGTTATAGTTAGGCTCAGGTTTTACTCGTACAAAACCAGAGAAATTCAGCCATTATAGTGAGTGAGCCAACTATAACTCACGCCCCCGTAATGCACTGCTTATGACCTCATATGTTACATCACTCATGACATGGTCAGTGACATCACTGATGACATCTCAAATGACATCACTCATGACATCATCCGGTGATTGTGAGTGTTTTAAAAAAGTTTGAATGCTAAATTATATACCAAAGTATATTGGTGAATCAGTGGGTGTATGAGTGCCTGATTGGATGATTCAGTGGGTGTGTGACTAGTTGCATAAGTGAAAGATTAGGTGTGTCAGTGAATGTATGGGTGAGTGACTGGTTGTGTTAATGTCTGTATCTGTTTGTCAGTTGGTGTCTAAGTGGCTGTATGTGTGTGTGAGTTTGTATGTGAGTTCCTGTATGGGTGAGTGATTGGATGTCTGAGTACATCTATGGGTGTCTGAGAGTCTGTGTGGGTGGGTGACGAGTGAGTGGGTGAGTCATTGGCTGCATAGGTTAACGAGTGTGTTTGGGGGGCTGTATGGGTGAGTGGGTGTGTGTATGGCTGTATCAGTGAGTAAGTGCATGTGTCAGTGGTATATGGGTGAGTAACTGGGTATGTAAAAGGCAGTATAGGTGAGTGATGGGGTATATGAGTGACTGTATGGGTGAGTGAGTGAATGTGAGAGTGGCTGTATGGGTGAGTGTGTGCTTTTGTCAGTGACTGTGTAGGTGAGTGAGTACACGTTAGTATCTGGATGAGTAAGTGAGTGTGTGTGTGTAACTATGGGTGAGTAAGGGGTCTGTGTGATTGACTGTATGGGTGAGTGAGTAGGTGTGTGAATAGCTCTATGCGTGACTGACTCAGTGTGCGAGTGGCTGTATGGGTGTGAGTGGATATGTCAGTGGCTGTATTGGTGAGTGAGTGGATGTATAAGTGGCTGTATGAGTGAGTGGATGTGTTTGTTGATCTATGAATCAGTGAATGGCTGTGTAAGTACTGGTATGAGTGTGTGAATCGTAGTGTGGTAGTTAGAGTGGGTATATGAAAGGTTATATGGGGGTGTGAGTGGGTGTGTCAGAGAATCTGTAGATGATGTCATCAGTGACATCATTTGAGATGTCATGAGTGATGACTCTGACCATCTCATCAGTGATGTAATATGTAAGGTCATAAGCAGTGCTTTGCGGGGGCGCGAGTTATAGGTAGCTCACTAACTAGAACGGCTACATTTCTCTGGTTTTGTATGAGTGAAACCATGAGCCTAACTATAACGTCTCTGTAACCTTTGGTTGGATATATATATATATATATCCAAAACAAACGCTCCAATCCGGACCATGGACCCTTGGGAGGTGGTGCATGCACCGGTAGAGCAACTGGTATGTAAAGTCCCAATAATTCCTTCCGCGGTTGCGAAAATAATGCACTCTCAGGACACACTTTCAGTATGCAGTTCAGCAAAGTTTTAATCTGCTTCCACGTTACGCGTTTCGGAAATGAATCCTTGCTCACACGTAAGAAACCATTAGTCAGCCTGCATCATATACAAATTACAGCCATGACGATAAACAAAGGACTCATAGCACAAAGGAAGTAACCAAAGAATATGAATGCCATTTTGTAGTGTGCAACCTTTCCGAGGTTAAAGGAAATCATAAGTATATTAGTACGTTTTATCTCATGAAAGTTCAGCACTCACAATAAATTCAATTCATATAAACAACAAGTAAAGCATCTGCAAGGTATGACAATAGAAGAGAAAATTCAAGTTGATACTGACATGTGTCAAATAAACATGAACCTGAAACCGCAGATTGAACATGAATGGATTTCGTGGCCATCTTGAAATGGTAACTCTACAAGCAGAGCCATGCAGCCTGTAGAGAACAGCATACCCGTAGCCTAAATGCCAATCAAACCTTACTGATACTGATCAAGGGCATGTCACGTGCAAGGTACAATGGGTCGTCAAGGCAGTAGATGAAAAGTAAAGTGCATAATGACACATAGAAGATAGTGATAAAACAAAATTGTGGTGAAAATGCAAAACAAATGAAAAAAGATTTGATAACGCTCAAATCTCAGTCTCCAATAGGGACAGGAACTAGCCCAGTGAACAGTTCCCTCCCCTGTCTCATGCTATCAAGATGAGGGTAGAGTGCTGTACCGAAGTGATGCCTCCAGGTACAAAGGAAACACGGTAACCAGATTCTGACCCATGTAATAGTACTAGAATCTAGTCATAGAATCTGCTGGACCGTGCTAATTGCACTTTAACCAATCTTGCCCCCGGAATCTAGTTCCAATGCAAACCCCTGCATATTGCACTACCCCTACAAGTGCACCAGCAGTAACGCGCCTAATGCTTACTAATTTACCAAAGAGGAATTATCCTCCGCAAACCTCTTATCCAGAAGGGAAAAAAGTCTTTATGGGTAATGTCCCCAAATTAGATGCTGCGGCTGGTTATGAAAGTGAGGATTCACTAATTTACAAGTCAATACACTGGATTCGTCATGTCAGGGGATGCCGCACTCTCATTCGGGAGGACATCGCCAGGGCCAGGAGATGCACGGCACGCACACACGGCACGCACACAATCACTGGACCACATTGAGCTTACCCTGACCAACACCGACTTGGCAGAAAATCTTCTCTCACTAGAGTTTTGCACCTGCTCCCCTGCTCATCAGCAATACAGCTTAGGCGATTTCCAGTAGCACTTTCCTTAGAAAGATCAAGTGATAAGCATTTGACAGGGACGATAAGAGGCTCGTCTTCACTAGAATCTAACGATTGACCACTAAATGAGATCCGGGTAGTGCAGCCGTTACAGGTTCTCCCCTCAGTTATTGACCAAATTTCCTTAAATGACTCAACCCCTCCACACGCACCCATAACAGCTCCAACCCAAGATCTGGCCCTTCCCCGTCAGCTAGAAATTATCTCGTGGAATGTTGCTGGCCTCAGTAGCAAGCTACCATTACCCCATTGGAACGATCTAGTAGAGGGCTATGACATCTGTGTTTTCCAGGAAACATGGAGGCTGTCTCCTCTATATAAATTGGGTTATAGCTGCTATCATACACCTGCCACCATTAAAGGGAAGGGTCATCCCTCGGGAGGGCAGATTATATGGGTTAACATTGCCCTTAACTGTAGAATTTCTAACTATCAAACTTTGAGCCCAGACATTATGAGGCTCACCATTAAGGGCCCAGGAGGGGGGGAAACGCTGGACTTGTTCAATGTTTATATAAGGGGAACAGTTGGGGGCAAAGCCTCACCCACTATTACACTACTCGAACAAGGTTTGTCAAATTGTTTGTCCCACTCTAGAGTAGTAGTTGCAGGCGATTTTAACAGCACTTTTTAGCCTCTTAGTACAGAAGACATAATAGGGATAGAGAAGGAAGACAGCAAATGGGGTGTTCCCTCACTAACCACACCCCCGGTAAAAAGATGGTCACAGATGGCTATTCAACTAAATGCACTCACCTTGGAATATGGGTTAAGGGCAGTGAATGGAAGGACTAGGTCTGATGCCCAGGGAGCCTTCACTTACAATAGAGCAACTTGTCCATCTCGTATTGATTATATCTTAGTAGATGTTAGCTTTTGGGGGTATGTTTTAGATATGGAGGTGGGGAACACAACCGACAGTGACCATAACCCTCTTTGCATGTCATTGAGGTTTCCATGGGCACCCCCTTGCTCTATACCAACCACCCACATGCACTTTGTGACCAAAGAGGTGATACCCTCAAACTCTAGAAGAGCCTTAAAATGGCACAAGGTTGCCCTACAAGATGCAAAATTAGAGGCCATTAGGCAAGTACTGTATAAAAACACAATCGAGTTAAGAGAAGGAATTGCAGTGGGGCCCACTCATGCTCTTAGCATACACACACGCACTATTGAACAGATTTGTATTCACTTTCAAGTACCGAACAAGCCTACCAAATCTGTAGTACACTCAAGGAGAGGCCAAACATGGTACACTAAAGAGTGCCGAATTAAGAGGAAGGCCTTGGCAATAGCTATTGGAGCTAGGAATAGCTCAGTCATCAAAGTTGCAAGGAAGGAATATAGAGAGGCCCAGCACCAAGCAAAGTTCAACTGGGACGAAACCCGATGGCATGATCTTAAAAATGCCAGTTTAGCAAGGGACACTAACCTTTTTTGGTCATTGGTCAGACGGGCAAATAAGGGAGATGCAGATCAAATCCCCAATCACATTCCATCTCAGGTCTGGCACGACCACTTTGGCGACTTATACTCCGGGTCTAACGATGTAAGTGTGGAAGGACAATGCGGTCATTTCCCATTAAGTCTTGGGAACAGCGACAGCGATCCATTCACACTAAAAGAAGTCGAGTCTGCTATAAGCAGGATAGTGCCTGCTAAGGCCCCGGGACCTGATGGTCTCCCTGGGGACCTGTTCCTTGCAGATCGGGATAAATGGGCTGAGTATGTCCTCCTTCTTATCAACTCTATCTCTGGAGGATGCCCAGTCCCAGAATCATGGAAGGGTGCGGAGGTAGTCCCAATCTATAAGAAGGGGGCCAGAGAGGACCCTTCCAACTATAGGCCAATTAGCCTCATAGATGCAAAGCAGAAGATAGTTGGTAGGGTCATATTGCAGAGAATCCAATTGTGGGCTGAGGAGGAGGATATCCTCTCCCAATACCAGGCGGGTTTCCGGACCAACACAGGAACGGTGGACCAGATCTTCAGGCTCCTCTTGATCCATTGGAAGGTGGTGGTGATTGGCAAAGGCAGTCTTTACCTCACTTTTATCGACTTAAAGACTGCCTTTGACCTGGTCCCTAGGAATAAGTTATGGGAAACACTGCGAGTCATGGGTATCCCTCCATTGATCCTTAACCTTTTAGTAAGGCTCCATGAGGGCAATTATGCTCGGATAAGATGGGGGTCCCAGGAACAGCTTAAGGATAAGATTCCAGTAAACAGGGGAGTACGGCAGGGCTGTGTGATAGCACCCACCCTGTTCTCATTATATGTGAACGGGGTGGTCAGATTTCTGCAGGAAATACCAGCTGACGCCCCGGCCCTGGCAGGCAACAAGCTACCGACTCTCCTGTTTGCTGACGATACATTGCTGATCTCAAAGACCCCGGTAGGCCTGCAAAAACTCCTGAATAGGTTCCAACTTTTCTGTAACACCCAGGGGTTGGTCATAAATACATCTAAAACAAAATTTATGACATTCAATCCCCACAAATCATTCAGGAACAACATCACCTTAGATGGGATACACCTCGAGAGAGTCACTACTTTTGATTATCTTGGGATACGCCTCTCAGAAAAAGCGCAGTGGAGACCCCATCTTGCTAAAATGCTCCTGAATCACAAACGTGCTGCCGGGGCACTGAGCAAAGAACATCACTCATCGTTCAGTAGACCTATCGCCCCGGCACTCATTGTGTATGGAGCCAAGGCAGTTAGTTCGGCTCTCTATGGAGCCGAGCTGTGGGGTTTTGACAATCTCGATGAGATTAGTAGATCAGAACATAAATTCTTTAGGGACCTGATCATGTTACCACAGGGCGCCCCTTTAACCCCTTTGATATACGATCTGGGCAGGCGCCACTTTAAAGACCTGGCCAAACTTCGCCCACTGTTGTATTGGGCCCGCCTTAGGAGCACTCCTGAACTTGCTAACTATGCAGAGGCTTTCGCAGAAGTAATGGGGATGGACACCTGTAAGAGGATAAAATGGATCTCAAATGTCAAGGCATTGATGATAACCCTTGGTCTTGAAGAATCATGGGACACCCAAAGCCCACCGAGTAAGGCAGAACTCAAACGCATCTATTGGGACTGGATAGACGCCAGAGGCCTCAGTAACCCAATCTTAGGAAGGCTTACAGAATAATTCTTCCAACATAAACAATCTAGAGGCCTCGAACCTTACCTGGACATAATTCAGATCCCAAGGGATAGGGCATTATATACCCAATTCAGATTTGGCTCACTTCCAGTCCACGAATTCACCACGAAGTGGCGCCTCCCTTATCAGACTACTGAAGAATGCCCATCCTGTGGGACCTCTAAAGAGAGTATCGCACACTTCATGTTCGCTTGCCCTGCGTATGCAAGTGCTAGGTCCTGTTGGCTTGCGCCAATCTGTAAACAATTAGGCACTCTCGACTATCGAGTTGCCTTACGCATACTAAGAACCGACCCGAGAACCCTTCATGTTTGTGGAGTTGCCAAGTTTCTGGGCCGAGCCTGGTTAATCAGGCACAGGGCTATACGAAGGGCGACCCAAAACTGATCTAGATACCTACGAGCATGTACACCGGACAATTGTAACCTGCAATGTTATACTCTGTCCCCGATAAGGAATATTATACACTTCATTTTTAATTATGTTTTATTGTCTTAAATCGTATCAATCAAAATGAAATTCTTTTATATGCAGGAAATAGCTTTATATTTTAATTGTCTTGAAATATTGCATTGCTACATTTCAATAATTTTAATGTAATGAATTGCACCTTCTTCTTTGTAATATTGTTGAATCGTGATGCTTTTATGATATTTATATCGAAATAAAGCTATTTGACTGACTGACTGTAACCAAGGGGAGGCACTACGCGGAATATGACACAATGTAAAGACAGTCAAAAATAAAGGGCAAGTGCCCAGTTGAACATGTGAACATACATATACAGCACACGAATACACTGTACAGTTACATGTGGTGTACCGGTAAATTAAGGTACTGGGACCGTGCCCAATTTAAAACATAGGTAAACAGTACATGAGACTAGAGAAAAGAGACTTGTTGTTTATATGAATTGAATTTATTGCGAGTGCTGAACTTTCATGAGATAAAACGTACTAATATACTTATGATTTCCTTTAACCTCGGAAAGGTTACACACTACAAAATGGCCGTCATATTCTTTGGTTACTTCCTTTGTGCTATGAGTCCTTTGTTTATCGTCATGGCTGCAATTTGTATATGATGCAGGCTGACTAATGGTTTCTTACTTGTGAGCAAGTATTCATTTCCGAAACGCGTAACGTGGAAGCAGATTAAAAGTTTGCTGAACTGCATACCGAAAGTGTGTCCTGAGAGTGCTTTATTTTCGCAACCGCGGAAGGAATTATTGGGAGATATATATATATATATATATATATATATATATATATTACCTACTGGCAGTCGCCAGTAGGTAGTTATAGTTAGAACCTATTTTCTATAGGAAAAGCGTTTTTTGATTTGCCAATATCTTTCCCGCCGTTTGACGAATCTTCGCGAAATTTTCAAAACTAATGGGGCGCTCCGGTCAGCTCCTGTCTTGAAAGTTTCAGGGTGATTCGTCAAGCAGGGGCCGAGAAAAAAGGGGGGTCCCAAAACGCGTTTTCCCCATGTTAATTCCATAGGAAACTTTAGACAAAGCTACAGCCCGAACTGCTGAACGGAATTACACCAAATTTGGCAAAAAGGTAGCTCTTGGTTCAGAAAGCGCCCTTTTTTTTAAATGGTGTAAATCCGTTCAGTAGTTCCTGAGAAATTAAAAAAAGAAAAATATCGATATCTGAGCACCGAGGAGTCGCGACTCCTCCCGGGCACGAGCTTCACTCTGATTGGCTGCCAACACTTCAAACCAGGAAGTGTTGGCAGCCATCTTGTGACTCGGTAACCGAGTCACAAGAAAAGAGTAAAAAAAAAAGGTGAAAAACAAGAAAAGGGGGCAGGGTACAAACACCCTGACCCCCTAGGCCTGCTCAGGGGGTCCCACAAGGACCCCCAGGGCCAAAAAAAGCATTTTGTTTTTTTTAAAAAGCGCGGGCTCCCGCGCATCGTTGTATTTAAGCCCCCGGGTGGGCCAGGTCCCGGGGACATGCCAAATTATATTGCGGGGGCCCACGGGGCCCCCGCAGCCCCGGGGACTGCCACCTCCCCGGGGCTTTATTTATGATGTGCGGGGGGCATGTGGCCCCCCCGCAGCCCCAGGAACCGCCACCTCCCTGGGGCATTATGAAATAAGGGTGGGGGGGCCTCGCGGGCCCCCCAATCCCGGGGGACCGCCACCTCCCCGGGACTTTTTTAACATTAGGGTGAGGGGCCTCGTGGGCCCCCCCAAGCCCCGGGGACCGCCACCTCCCCAGGGCTTTGAAAGTAATCAGTGTGGGGGGGCTCGAGACCCCCACACTGCCCCGGGAACCACCACCTCCCCGGGGCATTGGTTATGGTAAAATGGGGGTCCGTTACGGACCCCCGGGACCACCACCTCCCTGGGGCTTTGTAAATGAAGGGAGGGGGGCCATGCGGCCCCCCTCCTGGAGCCCTCCTTGGCCCTGGGGACCGCCAGCTCCTGCAATGTCCCGGGGTGCCCACCCCCGGGACATTGCTATTTGCTATGGCAGGGTGGGAGCACGTCTCCCGTCCTGCCATAGCAAACTCTGCTTCGGTTTTTGAAAGCGAGAGCAGGAAACCTGCTCTCGCTTCCAAAAACCAAAGCAGAATTGCTTTTGCACAAGGGGAGCTGCATGTTAGCAGCTCCCCTTGTGCAAAAGCAATGCCGGCTCCCGCAGGACGCGGGGAGCCGGCGGGACCGTGGGGGCATTGGGGCTCCCCCCACGGTCCCCAACGCAAAGGGCCGGCCCTGGGGGATGGGGTCCCCGGGGCCAGAAGTGGCCCAGGGGAGGGGGCCACGCGCCCCCCCTCCTGCGAAATAAAAAAAAAACGAGGCCAAGCCCCAGGGGATGGGGTCCCCAGGGCCAGAAATGGCCCTGGGGAGGGGGGCCACGCGGCCCCCTCCTCGCAAATATAAAAAAGAAAAATTAGGCCAGGCCCCGGGGGATGGGGTACCCGGGGCCAATAGTGGCCCAGGGGAGGGGGGCCACGCAGCCCCCCTCCCGCGAAATAAAAAACAAAAAAATGAGGCCAAGCCCCGGGGGATGGGGTCCCCGGGGCCTAAAATGGCCCAGGGGAGGGGGGCCACGCGGCCCCCCTCCTCGCAAATATAAAATAAAAAACGAGGCAAAGCCCCGGGGGATGGGGTACCCGGGGCCATAAATGGCCCAGGGGAGGGGGACCACGTGGCCCCCCTCCTCGCATATTTAAATGAAACTTCTCTTGCCTCTTTCTGCACCTCTGAGTTAGAGGTAGTTTTAATCCCTCTGCCCTATTATGTACTAGGGCCTTACAGGGGAGGTCATGCCAATCACAGGGGTACCCCAACCCATAGTGTACCCTAGTGTATGTAGGTGTTTTCACTGTATTCTAAGTGTTTTTCAGCATAGCACTGGCTCCGGGCCTGGTTAGTCAGTCAGTTACCACCAGTAGCAGTCAGTAAAAAGTTGGGGGCACAGGATGACTTTGCAACAAGGTCTTTTTCTGCACCTCTGTTGGTTCTTTCTGCATAGCTCTTGCTTCTTCCTGCACTTTTCTTCGTCTTTCTGGACTTCTGTTGCCTCTTTCTGCATTTCTCTTGCTTCTTTCTGCGCCTTTCTTCCTCTTTCTTCACATGTCCTACCTCTGTAGGCATAGTTAGAAATTATCATTTAAAAAACCTTTGAAATTCACTGAAAAAAACATAGGTTTCAGGGACGTTATAGTTAGAAATTATCATTTAAAAAACCTTTGAAATTCACTGAAAAAACCATAGGTTTCAGGGACGTTATAGTTAGAAATTAGCATTTAAAAAAACATAGAAATTCACTGAAAAAACCATAGGTTTCAGGGACGTTATAGTTAGTTGGACATTTCACTCGTACAAAACCTGAGAAATTCGGCCGTTATAGTTAGTTGAGCTAACTATAACTCGCGCCCCCGCAATGCACTGCTGATGACGTCACATATTGCATCATTCATGACATGGTCAGTGGCATCACTGATGACATCTCAAATGACATCACTGATGACATCATCCACGTGATAATCTGATGCACCTCCTCACACCCTAATATAACCTTTGATACACCCACTCTAAAATACAGACTACCATTTTCGAAACCATAGACACACCAATACCAGTTACTACAAACCCACTCACTGATTCCTAGGTCTACACACACGTCCACTCATTCACCCATACAGTCACTCATACATGCAGTCACTTATCAATACAGCACTATCATTTGCACTCATACACCTATACAGACACTCACACATCGCCACTCATCCATAGAGTTACTCACACACCTAGTCAATCATGCAAAGAATCATTCACACTCCCATTTACTCACCTAATCAATCAATCAGGGAATTGTAAGCGCGCTACTCACCCGTGAGGGTCTCAAGGCGCTGAGGGGCGGTTCCGCAGATCTGTTTAGCCGAAGAACCAGGTCTTGAGGGTCTTCCTGAAGGTGTTCAGGGAGGGGGCGCGTCTGATGTCTGCCGGTAGCTCGTTCCAGGTCTTGGCTGCAATGTGAGAGAAGGATCTTCCGCCTGCTCTGGCTCTGTGGATGTGCGGGGTTTCGGCCAGTGCGAGGTTGAAGATCGGAGGTTTCTTTTGGGTACGTGGAAGTTGATTCTGTCGTTGAGGTATTTGGGTCCGTTGTTGTGTAGGCATTTGTAGGCGTGAGTGAGGATTTTGAAAGTGACTCTTTTCTCCACTGGGAGCCAGTGGAGACTTCGTAGGTGTTGGCTGATGTGTTGGTGTGGGGGGATGCCGAGGACGAGTCTGGCGGCGGTGTTTTGTACTGTCTGGAGTTTGCGGAGTAGGGACTTGTTGATGCCGGCGTAGAGTGCGTTTCCATAGTCCAGTCTGCTGGTGATGAGTGCGTGGGTGACTGTCTTCCTTGACTCAGGGAGAATCCACTTGAAGGTCTTGCGGAGGGTGTTGAAGCAGCTGGAGGTGACGGCGTTGACCTGTCGGTTCATGGAGAGTGATGAGTCGAGTACGATGCCGAGGTTCTTGGCGTGGTCTGAGGGGGTAGGTGGGCTTCCGAGGGCGGTCGGCCACCAGGTGCTGTCCCATGCAGAAGGGGTGGTACCGAGGACGAGGACTTCTGTCTTCTCGGCGTTGAGCTTCAGGCAGCTGTTGGTCATCCAAACTGCGATGTCTTGCTTTCCTTTCTGGAAGTTGAGTTTGGCAGTGGTGGGGTCTTTGGTGAGGGAGAGAATGTATGACGATACAACGCATGCATTCACATCGCATGCCATTAGATCGCGGTTTTTACAATGCAAGTCGTTACAACGACTTTCGTTGGAGGGCGCTGGACTTAGGAGTAGTTTAATTTACTATTCCAACTCCAGCCTACGTACAGTAGGGAAGGTGTTGGATAGTAAATTAAACTATTCCTTGTCCTATAGCGCCCTCCAGCGCAAGTCGTTGTAACGACTTGCGTTGTAAAAACCGCGATCTAATGGCATGCGATGTAATGCATGCGTTGTAAAGGTTGTTTTCCGAGGGAGAGGATGAGCTGGGTGTCGTCGGCGTAGGATACGATGTTGAGGCCGTGTTGTCGGACGATGGCTGCGAGGGGGGCCATGTAAATGTTGAATAGGGTGGGGCTCAGTGATGAACCCTGTGGGACTCCGCAGGTGATTTTCGTGGGGTCGGAGAGGAAGGGTGGGAGTCTGATCCTTTGGCTTCTTCTGGTGAGGAATGATCGGATACAGTCCAGGGCTGTTCCTTGTATGCCTGCGTCGTGTAGTCTGACGACTAGTGTGCGATGGGAGACGGTGTCGAAGGCCGCTGATAGGTCGAGTAGGATGAGGGCTGCGGAGTGGCCTTGGTCCAGGAGGGTGCGGATGTCGTCTGTGGCGGCGAGTAGGGCGGTCTCTGTGCTGTGATTGCTTCGGAATCCGGATTGGGATGGGTCGAGGACGGCGTTCTCTTCAATGAATCGTGTCAGTTTCCTGTTGACTGTTTTCTCTGCTACTTTGGCTGCGAAGGGGAGGAGCGAAATGGGCCGATAGTTCTTGAGGTCGGTGGGGTCAGCTGTGGGCTTCTTGAGCAGGGGTCTGACTTCTGCGCGCTTCCAGTCTGGGAAGGTGCCTGTTTTGAAGGTGGTGTTGATGGTGCATTGTAGTTTGGGTGCGATGGCGGCCACAGCTCTGTGGTAGATGTGAGGGGGGCAGGGGTCGGTGGGGGCCCCCCGAGTGGATGCTTTTCATGGTTGAGGCGGTGTCTTCTGCCGTGATCGATGTCTAGTTGGAGATGGTGGGCTGGCTGGTGTTTCTGGGGGGCGGGGGCGCCTGGTGGATGGTCGATGAAGTTGTCGTAGAGGTTTTTGATCTTGAGGTGGAAATAGGTTCCAAGCTTGTCGCAGAGGTCTTGGGATGGGGTGATGTCTGTGGCTTCGCTGCGTGGGTTGGTGAATTCTTGAATGACACTGAAAAGTTCCTTGGAGTTGGCCAGGATTTTGTTGTGGATGAAGTTCCTTTTGGTGGCTCTGATCTGGTTGTGGTAGTCCGTCATGGCGTCCTTGTAGATGGTGTGGTTTTCGGTTGTCTTGGTGTTTCTCCAGTTCTTCTCCAGGCATCTGCAGGTGCGTCTGGCTTCTTGGAGAGCGGTTGTGAACCAGGCGGCTTTCCTGGGGCGTTGTCTGTCGGGGTTGCGTAGCGGGGCGAGCTCATCTGCGCAGTTGGAGATCCAGGTGTGGAGTTCTCTGGCTGTGTCGTTTGCGCTGTTTGCGTCGGGTGCCCAGGTGTGGTTGTCTCGGGTGAGGGTGGAGTTAAGTTGCTCGTCAGTAACCTTGCTCCAGTTCCTTCGTGGTGGGCGTGGGGCTGGTTTGGGTGCCTTGGGTTTGTTGATGGCGAAGTGTACGCAGTGGTGGTCGGTCCATGGCGGCTGCATTGTGTGGTTGAAATGGACGCTGTTTCCTGCCGCGAAGATGGGGTCGAGGGTGTGTCCTGCTCTGTGGGTCGGTGTGTTGACGAGTTGTTTAAGTCTGATGCTGGCGAGGTTGTCACGAAGGATAGTGGAGTTGGGGTCGCTGGGGTTGTCGAGGTGGAAGTTCAGGTCTCCAATGAGTATGTAGTTTGTTGAGGCGATTGCGTGGGGTGCGATGAAGTCGGTGATGGTGGTGGCGAAGGGTGTTCGGGGGCCGGGGGGTCTGTAGACGAGGGTTCCTCAGAGTGTGGCTTTGGGGGTGGTCTGGATCTTGAAGTGCAGGTGTTCGGCGGAGGGGAATGTTTCGCTGGAGGTGGTGAGGCGGAGGGTGATCTTGTGGGCGATGGCGAGGCCCCCTCCTGGGTGGTTGGGGCGGTCTTTCCTCTGGATCTTGTATCCGTCTGGGATGGCGGTGCTGATGTCGGGGGCGGAGGATGCGTTGGTCCAGGTCTCTGTGAAGAAGGCGATGTTGGGCGAAAGAGAGTCGAGTAGGTTCCAGATTTCCATGGTGTGTTTGTGTACGGAGCGTACGTTGAGGAGGATGCATTTTAGGGTGTCGCCGGTGCTGGCGTCGGCGGTGTTGGAGGCCGGGGTGGCGGTGAGGGTCTGGCGGCAGTGGAGGCAGGAGAACTGGCCGTGGGTCGTGTTCGGCGAGGCCTGTTGGCATTCTCTAAGTCTTCCAGGGTTGAGTGCGAGGAGGGTGGTGGTGTCGTAGCGATGGGTAGTGGGAGGTCCAGGGTTCCTGGCGCTGGCCGCGGTCGGGTCGCGGACGGGCGCAGACGGGCTTGCCTTTGGCGCGCGGCGCAACTGCGCAGCAGCCGCCATTAAGTAGGGGAGGTGGGAGGGAGGAGAGGCTGGGAGGCGGGAGCAGGGGAATTCCGGGGGGGAATTCCGGGGGGGAGGGGCCGAAGGGGCAGCAGCGGCGAAAGGCAAAAGGAGCAGGCAGGCACGAAAAAATAAAAACAGTGGTGGAATTAGAGCAAGACACAGATGGGCACAATAACAGTGGCACAACAGGGAAAAAATTAAGAAAAAAAACGGAGAGAAAGGTTACGGTGGTTGGAGGCAGTCTGGTCCCAGTTGGAGCGGACAGCAGGCGCAGGAGCGGGCAGCAGCCTCGAACCTCCCAAGGAGGAGGTCGGGGTCTGGAGGCAACCTATACAGTTATGCACACACCACCTCACTTATTCATACAGATACTAACACATACTTACTCTCTTATACAATCACTGATACAAGCACACACTCATCCATACAGCCACTCTCACAATCACTCACTCTCACATATAGTGATTTATATACCCCAATACTCACATATACTGCCTTTCACATATATAGTTACTCACACATGTACCACTGAGACAACCATTCACTCACCAACACACCCATACACACACTCACCCACCCCTACAGCCTTCACAGATGCACTCTTGAACCCATACACCCAGTGAATTACCCACTCACACATCTATGCACAGAGTCACACACCCCCCCACCGACACAGACACTCAGGCACCCATACAGATACTCAGACAACCAATCAATATAGACACACATGTAGCTACTCACGAAACCATGCAGCCACTTACACACCAACTAACAGACTGATACAGACATTCACACAGTTTAGTAACTAACCCATGCATTCAGTAAGACGTTTAATCACTCACTTATACAGTCAGTCACACACCTATTAAATCATCCATTCAGACAGTCATACACCCACATATTTAAACTTTACAGAAACACACAGTCACTGGATGATGTCATCAGTGATGTTATTTGAGATGTCAAAGTGATGTCACTGACCATGTCATGAATGATGTAATATGTGACGTCATCAGCAGTGCATTGCTGGAGCGCGAGTTATAGTTAGCTCAACTAACTAGAACGGCCGAATTTCTCAGGTTTTGTTCGAGTGAAATGTCCAACTAACTATAACGTCCCTGAAACCTATGGTTTTTTCAGTGAATATATATATATATATATATATATACATACACTTACCTGAGAAATACTTACATTGTCGTTCTAAAGGCATGCGTGGTAAAGGCGTATGTGTTGTAAAGGTATTGCATGGTAAAGGCATATGCATTATAATGGATGCATGGTAAAGGTATTGCGTGGTAACAGCTGCGTTGAAAAGACTGTTTACCACAACCAGCAAACATTTTGGTTCATGTTGATCATAAATTGTGCATCCAAGAATGGCATAAAGAAAGTAATGAACAGGAGGTAAATGAAGGAGTAAGCAATTAAGAGAAATAAAATATGGTTTACCCTGGTATAAATCAAAGCCCATCATCCATTAGACTGCTCCTAAGGACATCAAACAACGACCACCTGACGTTGTTAAATGGGTGAAGACAATGTCAACACACGCATAAAATATCAAACAAAATCAATGTCCTGAGCAATATTCGTATTTGCACCATCAATAAATCCACAATGGTCTTCCACTTATTTCAGCACCTGAACGCCGACTTCTAGACGGAGAACTCTCCGTGAGACGGATAATTCTTCTCTTCTTTTTACGAATACTGTATATTTAACGTGTCTGCAACATACTGATAAGATTGTCGCTGCTGGAACGTTTGGAATGGCTTCTAGAATAATGATATTTCTTTTTGGGTTTTAACTTAGATTGTTGTAAGTGCTGTATCTCGTCTATAGCAGACATCCCGGTTTCTAACTCATTTGGATAATAAGTGACCATGCCCTGAGGAAGTCTTGGGTGGAAGCCCATATAAGACGAAACACGTGTTGGCATTTGTGTGGCTATCAGTTGTGGAAACAAAGAATATGAAAACTGAAATACTCATCTGATTTGAAAAATAAATTGAGAAGAACACTGAAGAAGACCATTGTGGATTTATTGATGTGCAAATACGAATATTGCTCAGGACATTGATTTTGTTTGATACAAACCGATCTCCTTGCTACTGTTCTCAGTCAAGGTTTTCGAGAAAATCATCAACAGACACCTCACCGAATACTTCAACGGCCACCAACTCCTCGACACCATTCAGTCTGGTTTTAGACCCAACCACAGCACAGAAACTGCCCTCAACGCTGCCACTTATGGCTTTGGGCAGAGAAGACACGGTGGCCCCAATCCTCCTGGACCTCACCGCAGCATTGGATTCAGACTCCCACCCCATCCTCATCCAACGTCTGCACAACATCGGACATGTACTCCGATAGATCTACTCCTTACTGACTGGAAGGGCTAGTCAGTCAGCCTGGCACCGTACACCTTGGATGCCCGCGGCCTCATCTGCGGAGTTCCTGAAGGATCCTCCCTGAGCCCAGCCCTCTTCGGTGCATACATGATCCTTCTAGCCTCTTACGGTGACGACACACAACTCATTCTCTTCCTCACAGACAAGTCGCCCAGTACTGGGATTAAGTTCAGTGCCTGTATGACTGAAATAGCCCACTGAATGAAGCCCAACTGTCTAAAGCTGAATACTGACAAGACCAAAATTATGATGTTCGAGTAGAGCACATGACCGTGGGACTCCACCTGATGGACAAAAGAGCTAAGACCGACACCCACACCAAGAACCTCAAGATCATCGACAGCAAACTTGACATGACCACCCAAGTCAATGCCATCTCAGTCTCATGCATACCCTGAAGATGCTGAATAAGATGGCTCCCAATCAGCACCTAGAAAACCATCACGCACGTCCTTGTCACAAGCAAGCTGGACGACAGGAAGACCCTCTAAGCCAGGATCAACAAAAAAGGCTGCAGACCATTCAGAACTCGTTGGCCAGACTTACTTTCGACCTCCCAAGCCGCACTCGCATCACACTACACCTGAAGGAGCTCCACTGGCTCCCCATTAACAAAGGAGCACAATTCAAACTCCTCACCCTCACTTACAAGGCACTACATAACACTGGCCCAGAATACCTCCATAATCTCATCTGCTTTCAAAAACCTTCCAGACATCTCAGCTTGTCCGTACTCCTGCTTGCACAAATCCCACGCATATTGAAAACCAGATCCAGCAGTTGAGCCTTCTCCTACATTGTTAGACATAAAAGCCTTCTTAATTCTTGAATCCCACAAGAATCTGAAGACCTGGCTTTTCAAGTAGTCCCACTAGGCCCTAGATGTGCCTAGACTCACACCTACTCAGCGCCAGGATACCATCCTGGATGATAGTGTGCTCTACAAATCTGCATAACATAACAGCTCAGAACAGTGAGCCTGTGTGAAGAGTGAGACAGAAATGGAAAGATGACTGTGTGCTGGAAGATGATTGCAGGCAGAGTTGCCATATTGAATGTGAGGCCTACATTGACTAAACTTAGGATAAGCACATTTCCTTTTCAACAGCACGTTAATTTTCCTTTTACCGTGTTAATGGTCCTGTATATTTAATTATAAATCCCTCCATCAATTGCCTGTTGATTATTTTTGTAGTTATCACAAGCCACACTTCATTAACTAAGTCTTTTTACACCTCAGGTTTTGCTATTTTCAACTTATTGCGTCTAGCCTATTCCAACTCCATCATTCCTGTCAGACATTTTGGATAGAATGTCCTCTAGTTTAAAATCTTACTGCTTTCTTTTTCTTCTGCTTGTTGCTGACATCTTCACTCACCCACAATTTGACCCTCCCCATCTAAAACTGTGAGACATTGGGTTGTTAGTTGATCAGAGTGTTAACCCTGGTAAAGCAACAGCCACAATCCCTGTCAGGGTGAACCATAAAAGTCACTATATTAACCCATGCTTAACCCTCTGGTAGCTTGGTACAAAAGCAGTCAGGCTTAACTTAGATGCTATGTAAAGTATTTATGCAGCACACAAACAGCACTATAAAGTGAAAACACAACACAAGAAAAATCCCACACCAATTTAGAAAAATAGAGTAAATTATAGGTTCAAATCTCTTTATTGTTGTCTTTCATAACACATACCCTTGACTACAACCATTGGCCGGTGAGGTGGAACAAAAAAGGGGGGTGAATAAAACTGGGAGGAAGGAAGGGAGAGAGGGTGCAGTGGGGGGGGGGGCGCTTTGGAAAGGGGAGGGCCCATCATCTAGAGCATGATCTTATAGGCAATATTAAGTCCTGGAGTCGAGTTGAAGGGTCACCCAGGTGGGTGTATGCCAGTTCTAACAGTGGTTGTGTGGGTCCTCGCCTCCTGTGAGTCTGAGTACTCTGAGGTAGTGGGGACAGGTAAGTTCTCGAAAGTCTTGACCATGAAGCGGATGCGTGGGCCCCACATTCTGTCAAAACACGGTGGCTGGTGTTCCAGGGAGGCTGTAAGTTTCTCCATGGCCACCGTGTCCCATAGTTTGTGTAGTCAGTTTGAATGGACAAGTGAGATATCTGTGCCCCATTTGGATAAGAGTACCTGTTTGACGGTGCAAAGGGTCATTGTTATTGCTGACGGAGTGAAGTGGGTAAGTTGGTTGATTCAGAAGGCCTAGCAAAACATAGCTGGGAAATCAGAGAATATCCATTGTGAAGATCTCGTCAATATCATTGAGTAGTTCCTCACAGTATCTCTTAAGTTTGGGGTATCGCCAGAGCAGAAGCATTAGAGTGCCGACTTGGCTGCGATTCCGCCAGCAGGTGTCTGTGGTGTTGGGCCTCTATTTTGACAGTCTTGCCTGCATGTAATACCAATAATGGGTGGCCTTTAATAAGGCCTCTTTCCCAGCAGCACTGTAAGAAGAGGTGCAGGTTCTATGTAGAATTTCGTACCATTCCTTAGGTGTGAAGGTGCGCTCCAGTTCAGTTTTTGAGCAGGGGTCTACTGGCATGTTCATAAAATTGTAGATATCTGAGAGTACACGTTTATTGTCTGTCTTAGTAAATAGCCATTTTTAAATTTTTGTCAGCGGCCTGGAGGTATGTGGGCAGGTCGTGGGGTGAGTTACCCAGTGCTTTATGGCTGTGAAGTGCCAGTATTCTGTGTCAGAGAAGTCATATTTGGATTGGAGATGTGAGACTTCAAGTGTTCCGGTGTGGTTGAACAGGTCTTCAATGGCTGTTTGTAATGCGAGGAACTCTGGGCTAGCAAGGGCTAGGGGGAATGTGGGGTTGCCTATGATGGGGGAGAGGGGGGGGAAATGGGGGTTGACAAACCCTTCACCACCATGACTCAGTCCCAGGCTGTTATGGTTGCTCACATAATAGACCCCGGCTGGTCGGTGTTTTTTGGGGAGCATTGGGGATTTTCCAGATATGTACTCCTGCTATGCCTTGGTTAATGAAGCACCAATGTTTTTCTGTGAGTGGCCTGTTCCATTCTACCATGTATCTGAGTTGGGCTGCTAAGTAGTAGTGAGTGTCAGGTGTGGGATGCCTAGGCCACCATCAAATAGAGTAAATTTTGATGGTGGACAAAATCCAAAGGACAAAAATCCAATCAGTAGAACCGGAGTTATGAATTTTTAAAGTTTAAGGTAAAACCTAGCACCTAAAAGTTCAAAGCACCAACCGCAGAAATCTAGTCACACGAGACTGGGTCAAAGTTGAAAAATATGGCCAAACACGATGGACCACGAATCAGATACAAAAAGTGGATTGGGCATGCCGCGCGCTTACCTTCGAACATAGAAGAAATTCTGATAAAAATGTTTTGAGAAGGTAAAGTTCAGTGGGGCAAAGCTGCAGGCAGTGTCTGAGGAGGGAGTGTGAGGAGTGAGTGTTGTCGCCCTCGAGCCTCTGTATGAAGTTGATGTGGAGATTTCTACGTTTGGACTTAGGGCCTGATTTAGACCTTGGCGGACGGCCCGGGGGCCCGCCATGATGACGTAGTAAATTACTCTGTCCCCATGGTGTAGATGCCGCCCTTCTAATTTATAAAAGACCGCCAAGCAGGCGGTTTCTGTCAATGTATTTTACTGTTTGCTGAAGTTCTGTGTCAGAAGGACGCAGCCCTGCAGCAAACAGTATTCTTTTTTTTTTCTCAAAAAGACAACCCTGAAACTGGATTTTTCAAATTATCAGGCACATATATGTACCATTGCTGTACACACAACATGCAACTGACTCTGCCTTCTTTTGATAACAGTATTCCTAAGGCTAACCTGTTTTGCATAACTATAGCTCACATAGCCATTAGCTCTTTGCTAATGGTTGTTAATGCACCGGCAATATTAGCAGCCACTATGGTAGATAGCTTTGTGATTTTCACGTCATTCAAAGCTACTCCACTGGATGAAATCATAGCACCAGATATCTCCTAACACCTGATCAAAGCTATGTTTGTTTCTCTTTACAATTGTATCATCCCTTTCACTAAATTCAGTCACATGGTAAGTGGGGGGGGGTCTAAACCTAAATAGCAGCTGCCTACCAAATTATGAGGGATTTTAAAATAGCCTGTCCTACCACAAACATTATAAATCCTCTTGATAATGGGCTCTTATTCAGTCAAGATCACATTATTTGCCACATAACTTCACTCCAACCTACTACTCCCGCAGTTTCGTCTGTTTTTTTTCACATACCATACACATTTGTCCGTTTTGTTCCTGATCAAGACAAGGGCCCTGATTCACATAAGTAAAATGAGACGAAAGTCTAACTTTGTGACTTTCGGTATTCACAAAGGGCATTTACAAGTAGTAAATGCCCTTTGTGAATACCGAAAGTCTTAAAGTTTGACTTTCGTCTCATTTTACCTTTGTGAATCGGGGCCTGAGCCTTTGTGTATCTTTGCGTTTCTAACCTTTTCTTCTAATGCACCCTCTTTCTCCTCTTCGAACTTTCCACTTCCATTCAATGAGCTCTTCCATGAACTCCTTATCATCTCTATTTAGTCTGCATGTACATTTGTTAGCAACATTGTTAGTTCGGATAATTTGCAGAATGTATGGTATGTATCTAGACATAGGCCCCATGATTTTGCTTCGATAATCGGAGTGCAAGGCTCAAACAATAGGCACCATTTCCGAAGAAACATGATGATTTGAAAGATATCACTCAAGAAAGTCCTAGTGATAGAATAGATTTATAAATACACTGCATGATAAGGGATAGGTGACGGGAAGGTGATGGTATGGCACCCTGCAGATGAAGTCAAAAAGGTACAAATGTAACCATGACGTACTACAGTAAGTTATTGGAACAACCAAGAATATAATTTTCCCTAAAAATACCTACAGAGTAATCTCTATGCACCGACTTGTTATCTAATTTTCTTCTTTCATCTATTAAGGTCTGGTTATTTTTTTATTTAGGTGAGGCATGTCCAACTGAGGTGCCAAATCCGACTAGTAAGTCAACTATGAATATTAACATCATAGCCTCCAGCATTAATACTAAGATTTTGAAACAATTGTTCTTTCCATCAGCCATGTTTCTTCTACCAAAATTCTAAAAATAAAAATTTAACTAATTTTATGGTGCAAAATCAATGAAGCAGAACAGTTAGTTCATGTGTTCAGTGTCTTTCAAGAAGAGAACCCTATTCTTTGACTGGTTGCCTAAGGTACAAAAAAACCAGACTCCAACTCAAGATCTTACCTCAAATCTCAGTCTAATATTTAATCCGGAAATCATTCATCACGAATGTCCGTTTCAACTTTGGACTAGTTCACGTTCAGGGAGGTTCTTAAATTGACAGTCTGTCAAATTCATGGTTTCTTCATCTGACTGCTCCGATTGCTGGACATCGGCTAGATATGACCATTCAGTAGATGGATACTTTCTTTTAGGCACTCTTATTCTCTTTGATCTCTTGACCTTTGGTTGCTCAGTATCACTGTCACTTTGTTCTACATGCTCTGTTTCTTCTTCGATTGTCTCAGGTCTTTGCACTCTTTTCAATATTCATTTCCTTATTCTTGCACCTCTTAGCTACTCCTTCTCATGATACTCTCTTCCACATGAAGTGCTTATGACTGGCTCTGATTCACAGTGTTCATTTTCATTTTGAGATCTGTTTTCTACTACTGTTGGTGACCGTACTTCATTAGTCACAGGTTGAGGACTGTTTTTGTTTTGATAATCTTCACCCCTCGTAGCAGACCAAGACTTGCCAGTGGTTAGGCGATGTGGAGCTTTATTGTCATTTTCTGTTCCCTGCTCTGAATTCGAAACTCTTGAGTATCCTTGCCTTTACCTTGGCCCTGTTGCTCTAGAACTTGATAAGACGGGACCTGCTGACACTAGTCGTGTAGAAGCTTGACTTGTGCTTCTTCTACTTCAGAACACACACATCGGGCTGGGGTCTGACTTGGTGACTTAGTGGCTGTTGTTGCCACTTCTTCCTCAGCTTGTCTCGCCCTCTTGGAGTGCAATGCGTGAATCCACTGAGGGATATTGGCACATTTTACAGTAGTGTTAGTCACAAGGGTCATCTGATGCAGCCCCTTCCAGCAAGGCTCATAACAGGTCTTGTGAAAATGCTTTTTCAACAAGATTCCGTCTCTGGGGTTAAGGGCCTGGCACTGTTACAGCCCCTATGGTGGTGTTGCCAAGTTGACCTGATGAGAGATAGAACACACCACATCAGCCAGTCCTTAGCAATTGTCAATAACAATGTCTTATTTGATGTTTGCAACTGCAAGAACAGAATGAATTCTCATGGCCTTCCCTGTCAGCACTTTATGGAGGTGAGTTCAGTTCTTCTATTTGGTGTTCTTCTGAGAGTCATCAAGACAAGTGGGAGTACATCGGGCCAACTGAGTGAGGTGGCGTTGCAAAAGTTTGCAATCCTGGATTTCAATGTACCGTTAATTGCTCAACAACTCCTGATGCTTCTTGTCTTTAACTACAATGGAATCTTTGGTCAGTTCTAGGGGTTATACAGAGTAGTTTCATCACTTAATTCTTGATGTCCTATGGTCCGATTCTAAAGAAACTGGCATACCAACTCCCTCTATAATTGTTTAGCTACAATGAGACTATCACTCTTTCTAGTTGAGTATGCCTTGACTTATCAAGAAAAACATACTGTCACTAGGGTATACATTAGCCCATTACAGACGAGTATCTCAACAAAATCCAACTGCAGGCGACTAAGGGGCCATCGGACTTTCCTATGTGACTCATGGTCACAACTGTTCTCTTGCCAGCATTTAACTGCTGGCAAGTAATGCATAGCGGACACAAATTCTCAGCCATGGATCAAAAGTGGGGATTAAACCAATATTTCTGGAAGGTGTGAATCATCTCATCCCTCTCAATGTGAGTAGGGTCATGGTGGTGTCAGACCATCGCAGACAACAGGGAATCTGGAAATACAGGTCTGCCATCATTTGAAACCCAAATATCACTTCCATCTTTGATGCATTTTGCTCTTACTCACTTTTCTTTCTCATTCTTGGGTGCTTCATGTTGGAGTTTCCTGAGCTTATTTAATGTCTGAACTGTTGTCAGCAGTGTCCTGGATACATTGTCACTGTCAGCTTTACATGATTCATCTAGATTGAATGGGCTTGACTCAAGTGCACAATATTTTGCCACCTGATCATTGCCCACTGTGATCATTTCATCACCACTTTTATGTACAGCTCATTTCGCAACTGAAACTTTCTAGGTAACTGCAGTTCTTCAAGAAGATTTAGAATGTACTTCTCATTTTGTACAGGAGAACCAGAGGAAGTCATGACACCCCTTTGTGACCATAACTAGTTGAAATCATGGTCCAACTGAACACCATACTGGCTGTCGGTGTAAATTGTAACACTTGAATCATTGGCCACAAAAAACACTCTTGTTCAGTAATCAATTTGTGCTGAGCTTACATTGCTCAAGTAGGATACTTCCATAATGCCAGACGTTGTCACAACTGTATATGCTGCTCTCAACGTTTCATAAGGTTTTCACAAACAAGAGCCATCCACAAATAACGTCAAATCGGCTATTTCAAGTGGTACATCTAGGATGTCTGGTGGTGGCTCGGTGTATAATTCTGTGACATCCACACAGTCGTGGTTAAAATTCTCTTCCGCATCATCATGATCTGGAAATGGCAAAAGTGTTGCAGGATTCAGAGCATTACAAAGTCTAATGGAAATGTTTTCAGCCACCAAGATTACTTGTTCATATTTGGCCAAAAGGCTGTTTGTTATATACTGAGTTCGAGTACGAGTCTGCAAAATTGCAACAGAGCGAGGAAACATCAAAATAAGAGATTAACCCATCAAAATTCCCTGTCTCTGCTGGATCCCAACACAAACTGATGCAACCGATTTCAGGCAACCGGGAAGTGCTATGGCCACTGGATCCAGAGTGGCTGAAAAGTAAGCCACTGGCCGTTTCACTTCTCAATGGGTCTGTGCCAACACAGACAATGCGCACCCATCATGTACATGACAGAAAAAGAAGAAACCCCTCCCATAGCCTGGAAGTCCTAGTGCTGGTGTGCTACACAGAATTTGTCCGTGAGCCCTAGAAAGGCACTCATGTATTCATCATCATGGAGTACCGGATCACTCACATCATTGTGACTAAGCCTCTGTAGAGGCTTTACCACTAGGGAAAAGTAAGAAACCCACTGGCAACAGTAGCCAACCATTGCCAGAAACATTCTCACCACTCTTTGTGTCATATGTGAGTTCATTCCCAGAATTGTGGAGATGCACTTTGTGACACCTTTCTCAGTTCCTTCTCAATGTGGTGTCCCAAATATATGAATGACTTCTTTCTGATAGTACTGGTGTTTAATAGGAGACACCTTGTGTCCATCCATTCTCTGCGAGACAATTTAACAATGCAATTGTGTCTAATCTGCAGCTCCCTTTTGTTTTTGATGTCACCAATAGGTCGAATGTATTGAACCAATACTGAATTATAGGGTAATATTAAGCTCTCCAGATTTTTCTTCTATATCTGATTATAGATCAAATGGCTTTCTGTATACCTCTCATGGACCCTACACCAAACCAGGATTTTGTCAAAAAATTCGAATGTGAAAAGAAATTGACGGTTCTCATGTAGGGAAATGGAGAAAAATGTTTAGCACAAGTCTATGACCGTGACCACTGCGATCTTTGATCAATTCTGAAAAAGAATTACAGCAGGATTCTGTACCATAAGACAACATGGAATTACAGTTTGATTAATATACCTAAGGTCCTGTACTATTCTCCATTTTTTATTTGCCTTTTGAAATCTCATATTGGGTGAATTTACAGGGAATGCCCAGTGCTTCCTTTAAAATGCCCTGGTCTCCTTATGAGATTTATGATTGACTGCATCTTTATATTGCAACACAAGTGTGATTTTGACAGCCAGTTATTGCTGTCAGGGCTTTATCATTTCCTGAATAGCTGTTGACCTAGCTGATGATCTGCTCCTGGGTCTCCTCTCTAGGTTGTAGACTCGCTATGTCTCTTCCCCCCTTCCCCATCTGCTCCCTTTTTCCACTCCCTCCTCCCACTTCCCTCGGTTTCTGGATGTGGTAGGTGGGTGGATGTGGTAGGCGGGTTCCTGCGAAGACTAGAATTACTGTGTGAAACTCCCCACGTTATTGATCAGTCTGTAGGTAAGTGTTTTGCATCTATTTGGGTATTTCGAGAGCACTGTCATTTAGTATTTTCATGCAGATTGGAGTGCAGAGTATTGTTTCGTTTTCTATTGTTCCCTCTTTTTATTGTTTTTCACAAATATTCTTCGAGATTGAGTCACATATTTTGTACGTGGATAATGTCATCATTGGGTGAACTGTGTAATGCTCACTCGAGATTCTGTGTTTATTATTTTCCTTTCATACAAAACATAATAAAAAGATTTGGTAAAAAAATGCCCTGATCAATTATCTGTTCAATCACTGGTGTTATTCCCGACACTGCCTATGGAGTAAGATTATATTGGGGCGTTCACGGATACACTGAATCTGATTTCACCCTTATTTTCATTGACTAAGCATCTTTTATTAGTCCAGTGTCTTAGCCTGTAAAATACCAAACTTCCTTCCTCACTGTACATTTGAAATCAGGAAGTAAGTCTTCCTTGGTCAAGACAGGAAACAAACAGACATCTGACTCTTGTGATTTTACTTTGAAGTCAACGTCTGCTCCTTGAGTCTGAATTGCCTCTCCATCTGGTGTGCAGCCATTGTGTAATTGATCTTGCACAAAAGATCTTTTCATAACAAATTAATGGAACTTGTGTCACATTTTATGAACTCATGGGTATCTATGATAGGGCCAATCTTTATAGTGACATCGGCTGATACTTGATTTGTTATTTGCTTGTTTGATATGTCTACAATTTCTATCTCTTTTTCAGAGAGGGTTAGGTTTGGAAACTCCATTGGACGAACCATGGAGTGGGTATCACCAGTATCAGTAAATAATTAAACTGGGTGGCTGTTCACTTCACCTTCTACATATGGACCACTTTGGTCAACCTCTAGGACTTCACCAAGCATGCATCCCTTATCCTTCTCCCTCAGGCACCTCCATTGCGATTGGTTAGGGCCAAGTCCAATGAAACTTTCAGAAGTGGCAAAAAACTGGGGGAAACTGTCATTAGTTATTAAAGGGTTGTGCTGAATTATAGGAGCTATTGAAGATTAAATCCTTTATTTTGGATGTTTTGCTATATCATTGGGGCTTGTAGCATTTTTGCATTATATGGTGTCTGATTCTAAATGTTCCACACTGGGGCAGTCAGATTTGGGTCGTTGACTGTATCGCCTCATTCTTCGACATCATATTCATGGTCTGAAACTGAGAATTCACCTGAGCATCGGTTAGTATTCTGTACATATATGGCATAGGGTGCTTCTCTGTAGGTTGCTAATGCTCATGTTCAAACCGACTCTTTGCACCCCCATATTCATACTTGGAACAGAATCAAGACCCAAATCTGTCATGGAAGAAATTATCTGCCCGCTTCTTTGAGCAAGCTTTGTCTGTGCCACCATCTGCCTTTCCTTAATCTTTCTTTGTCTGGCCTCCTGAGTATCACTGCAATACTTCACAATCTTCAGGAACTCATCTACAGATTTTATAGATTTTGTCTGCCAGCACACCACATTCTGCGGTATTTTAGAACTAAGCTCTGGGTACAAACCAAGCACAAACTCCGAAACGAATCTACAAAGCCTTCTCGAGATGGGTCTATTCCGCTGTTCTTTTTGTAAATCTGCATTAACCTTTCATAATAAGCTTGTACTTATTTCTTGGGCTCTTACGTTGCCCTCCTAATGTTGGACTAATTCACCTCTTTCTGGGGGCCTTCAGTTTTAAATGCTCAATCATCTCCTTGTATTTGGCCATAACATTGAGAGATGGAACATTTTGGGCTTTTTCAAGTGTTCTTGGATCGACCAATTCTTGACCCCTTTGCACTCCATCCACAAATGCCTGGGAAAGAAAACCAAAGCTCTTTTGACTCAGTCACAATCCTTTCTGTTTCTTCATCACATGTATCCGGTTCCTCTCTCAGGTTGGAGACATTTTTTGTAAATGCAAGAAGATCAGATTGACTCCAAGGCACATGCACCTACGCTCTTCCATGCACTTCTTTCAAAGGGAAACTCAGTAGTCACTCTAGCCTACGACACACTTGCACTAGTCTCTTTCTCAACTCCACCTATTGAGTTTTTCTTTATCACCATAGCCCCTTCTTTCCTTGTCCATTGATGTCTGAACTGCTTTAGTTCTCCCCATTCTTTTGTGGAATTTACTAATTCCTTTATGTGCACTCAAACTTGGTGATCTCATTTCCTTTATCACTTCATTACTATTCTGAAAAGTTGTTGCATGTTTCGGCAAGTTTTCATTTCTTTTAAAATCAATTTGACACTCTTCAGCCAGGCTTTTTAATTTCTCGTGTGCATCGCTGGCCTGCCTAGCAGATTCTTTGCTCAAATATCACAATTCAGTCTTATGATGTGTATTTATTTTATCTATGTCAATCGTTCCCTGCAGAATCTCTTCGGATTCTGTCTTTAATTGCAATACGTTAATTTCTTTGGGCACTGGTTGTTTGTGGTGAGGCTGCAACTCTATAGGTGCGACAGTTGCATCAGTAGATGCGCATGAAAACCCCTGGAAGTACGGGTGCCTTCATTATAGTGGATACAATTTTACCCTCAGTTACACCAGTTCTTGGTCTTCCTGTCTCTGACTACTGGTGTGCTGGCCCCACCAGAGGAGGGAGTACAACATAATACAGAGGCAGTATTGAAATGAACGTCCAAGTCAATGCTGCCACCGCCTCATGCTTCCATACCCAGAAGATGCTGAAGAAGATTTACAAATGGCTCCCAATCAGCACCCATAAAAACGTCACCCAAGCTGGACTATGGGAACACCCTCTATACCAGGATCAACAAAAAACTCACCAGAAGGCTGCAGACCATTCAGAACTTGGGGTCCAGAATCTCTCTCAACCTCCCACACCGCATCTCTCTCATGACACCACACCTGAAGCAGCTCCACTAGCTCCCCATTCACAAACAAGCACAATTCAAACTCTTCACCCACACTTTTAAGGCACTACATACCACTGGCCCAGCATACCTCAACAATCGCATCTGCTTTCACAAACCTTCCAGAGACCTCCACTCATCTGCAGTCTTATTTGCTCAAATCCCACGCATACGGAAAACCAGATCTGGCAGTCTTTCTCCTGCATTGCTCCTAAAGCATGGAATGACCTGCCGCAACACATGAGAGACTCTTCCTTATTTACTGAATTCCACAAGAAGCTGAAGACCTGGCTCCACTAGGCCTAGACTCACACTGCTCAGCGCCAAGGATACCATCCCAGGTGATAGTGCGCTCTACATATCTGCCTAACAAATGAATAAATCATTCAAGAACCCCTCTTCTTCTTCCTCATTCGACCCTGTATAGCCCTGGTTCTGCTGATGTAAAATCTGACTCTCTCCCTTGCCTGTCGGTTCCTCATTTGCTCTCACAATTACATTTTCAAGCCATGCTCGCTGTTTCGAATTCTTTTTGCATCCAACCATTTGCTAACAGTATGTTTGATCCGAGTCTTCATCCTCTTATGTTATCATGTGCAGCATGCTCCCATGCATTTAATGTAAGCCTGGGCGGAGTTCGCGGAGTTCCGTTACGCTGGACTCTGCGAAGTGACAAAAAACCTCCGCCAAGCTACATGGAGTTCCTTGAGCGGCGGAGTGGGTTACCTTGTGCCGTTCACACTGATTTTTAGTGCCAGTTGTTTGTCCCACGCTGTAAAATCAGTGTGAACGGCATCTCACACAGTGCAAGAGGGTGCTGCTTCTTTCTGCCGCTCGAGTAGAAGTTCTACTTGAGCGCCAGCTTCCTCAACGCGAACGGAAGGTTTCTCAACGCGAGCGGGAGCGACCATCCGTGACCGCCCGCATTGAAAAATCTCGCAGGAAAGTGGTCTATCGTTGGATTTTCCGCGCTTGCCAACTTACCGTTGGCGAGCGTGAACGAGGAAAAAACTCCGGTACGTGGAGTGGAGATTTTCAGACCTCCACGGAATGCGAAAAACTCCGCAAATGGAGCGGAGCTCACTGCCCAGGCTTAATTTAATGCCTAAAACTAGGCAGGTCAGGGTTGGGGTTTAATTTCATACATCATTTGTCTTATATTCTTAAGCTTTCTCACATTAAAGGTACCATTCAGGGGAAATTGCATGCGCTTGTCATCAGAAGTAATCTTATTTCAGTCTTTAACCCACAAACAAGTGTGTAAACCCATGTTGAGCGCCATGTCATAGGCAGCTATGCCTTCGGGCGGCATTTTATCTCCATTACAAGAGGAAACAGCAGGTTTCTTAAGTACAATTCCCTTTTTCCTGTACCAAACTCATTCTCTTCAGGCACGTGTTACATACGAAAGCAGTCCACTAATTTCAAGTAGCACACAGAAACAACTGACTAATCCTAGCATGACAGCGTGCCTGACAACACAATTAGACAATTACAGTGCATCTAGTTCAAAGGTTAAGCAACCACAGTCTTTCTCTGCGTGGCAACCTACAACAACCAACAAACCACAACTCGACTCACCATGATGTAATATCTGAGTTCAGCTTTGTCTGCTTTACCTAAAAAGAAAAGGGAAAGGCAAATCTTTTCTAAAAGAAATCACACAAACAGGGAAAGAAGGTTCTCGGCCAGCAGTAACCTACTCTTGATCAATGGTTTACTCCTGTGCACCAAAGAATAAACAGTCACCAATCTGAATTGATAAGCATCCACAACTATAAATCCCTATCATGGTGTGGATGTGATGCCTCACAACATACACTTCAACTTTGGCAGACAAGTTTCAACAAGTTTATAGCTCAAGATCTTGCATTTTTGATGAAATCTGATAACCAAACCTTTAACAATTAACGCATTAATTACAATAATCACATTCAATAAATATGAATAACTATCTAAAATGTAATTGCACACACACAGCCCTCAATGACCCAATTAGTGGACACAACTCAAAAGTGAAACAAAAATATCAGAATCACAATGACCAAAACTCCTATTATGCAAACCAAATCTGCATAGCTTAAGCGCTCACATATTGCATACATTTCTCATGGCACTGGAAAACCAAACTACAAATCCCACAATGCACTCCTCAAGACATAACTTTAAACTCTCAATGGCACATTCTACAACGATGCATCACCCTACTTATACTCACTTTTCTTCAATTCACGGATTGGACTCAGGAACACTGCCATTATTCCAAACATGACAAGTGGAATTCAGGAGTACAGAATGAATCAGGTTACTTTGATTTCTGGATCTAATTACGCTGTAGCATCAAGGTCCAGTTTCTAACCATCCAGATCCAGTTGCCAAGCATCCTCCGCTACCAGATCTGATGGCGCTTTTTCCCTACTAATGTCAAATTTAAAAGCTCTTCCGGTGGACCGGTAGTGGTGTTTATTCCCCTAACAATTTTGTTGCTTTTCAACTGAACCTGTCCAACAATATGATTCAATACTCAATAACAATTCAGAAATCAATGTAAAGCATATTAGTCTTTACACAGAAGACTGACACGAAATTTAAAATGAAGCCATGAAGGTTTATCAAAGGATTTAAAGGCATTAAAGAAAGCAAAATAAATGGTTAGAATAAATTGCAGGAAATGAAAAAGCGGAACCAAATACAATCCAGCTCTAAGAAATATATAAAAGTTATAAATATGAGGTCAGGCTTATGTGGGGTTGCCCCTAAAAGTCTAGGGAGAGTGAACCCAAGACCCTCAAGAATGGACCTCCTTTATAATGCAAAATACAATAAACACCATACGTTAACACATTTATATTAGAATCACACCAATCAGGTTAAAGCAGGAACAATACAGTTTCTGAAATTACATAATTCAGTACTATCCCACAGATTCACATAATGTACTAATATACAAAGGCAAGCTCTCATGAGAATCATTCACGCTCCCAATAGGTGAGGCCTTGAAGCAATTCATCCTAATGGAACATTGTGCTACAGGACTCTAAAGAAAGAATCATCATTCAGTACCTGGGAAAGTGACCTTACATTTCAGAACAGTGTTTACAAGATTAATTATTCACGAATCGTCTGTTTGCAGAATGAGACAAATAGAAAGAACCACAATCTACATATTAAGTATAACTGAAGCAAATAGACGTTGACTGCTGATTTGCTTAATTGTTATTAAAAAAAAAAATAAAAAAAAATATATATATATATATATATATATATATATATATATATATATATATATATATATATATATATATATATAGTGATTTTTAGCTTTTGACTATGACATTAAGATTGTTAATTTTATACTGTGCCCTTTCAACACACTCCCTCAACAACTCAACGTGCAGTGCAGTGCAAGCCTGGCAATATTAGTATGTTTTTATCAGGTGGTATAGTTATTTATGGTAAGATTCTCTGGCAATGTGGCAGGAATATATATAGGTATACTTTGTGTCATTTGTGCGCCTTCCCTCTAGATGTCCAATGGATGCGTCTTGTGAATTCTGCCCATCTTGTGGATTGGCAGAGAACAGCAGCATATTGTGACTTTTGGAGATAGAAGAGCACTTAGTTTGTTTTTGTGGAACAGACCCATCAACTCTGCTGCTGCCATTGCTTAATTTGAGCCTGTGGTTGCTGGTGGAGGCCACCCAGCACTCATTTTTGGGGACTGGCACTTATTTTTCCCAAGCAGACATTTCACAAGAAAGAAGGCGGAAGAGAAAGATAGAAAAACTCTCACAAAGAGATATCATGAACCTGCAAGAGTGAGATAAAGGGGGAGGGAGTGTCTAGTAGTGGAATAAAGAGGCCAGAGCAGCAAGAAGAATGCGCAGCCTCGGTATTGGGAATGCCGACATATAATCAGTGACGTAACAAAGCTCAGAGGAGCCCCCCCTACAAAGTGCATGGAGGGGGCCCCCAACCTTCGGACGCCATCAGGAGCTCTCAGCTGCCACCTGTGCACAGTGCCTGAGGGGGCCCCCTGGAGCTCGGGGGCCCCACTGCTCCGCGGGGGCTGTTGTTACGCCACTGCATTTAATAGTGCCGGACCTAGGCTTCTGAGCATAGCTACGGGCACCGGCACTCATTCCTTTACAAATTCAGCACTGGCTGCTGCCCATGGAATGAGGAGTGCTGTGAGCTTCAAAGGGTGGACTTTATCAACTGTCTTTAAAACAAGCAATGAGCATGTGCTGTTTTTGGTTCAAATGGCAACAGCAGTGTGGACCAATCGAGGAGCCAAATCTAAAGAAGCACTGCGGTTTCTGGAAACAGAGAGGTGAAAAACTCCTTAGTGCTGGGCATTTTGTTTACAAAATGAGCAACCCGATAAGCACATGTAGGTCACTGTGTGGTGTTCTGCCATGTGTGATATATAAAATGAGCAGCCCAAGTAATAATAAAGGTGCACATTAGAGCTGTATTCGTTTTTCTGATTAGCGCAGTTATTGGCACAGATGCTGTTTTAAGATGTCTGCGCATCTGTAGCATCTGCTTAGTGCTGCAGCAGCATCTCTGCAATAAGGGTGAGTGTCAACCACTGCAACTGCACTATCAGAGTCAGCTGTGAAAATGAATCAACGACTTACTGGTAAATTTCATCACCCTGATTAAGGTCCTCCTTGTCCCAGTCACTACTGTATGAGGCAGTCCCTCTCCCAGGCAGGCACTTCTACACGCTAGTCTTTCCTTTATTTTTATACCCTATAAAGACTCCTTCCTCCCTCCTCCATATCTGCTAGTAACAAGACCAGACAAAAGCAATCAGAAGGGGGATAGGGAGGGTACATGACTGGGATGAGGAGGACCTTAATTAGGGTAATGAAGTTTACTGATAAGTAATGGATTCATTACCCCCTGATAGGACCTCTTGCTCCCAGTCATTGCTGTCGGATGATTTTACAAGCAAACAAAGAACTTGCTTGACACTATAGTCTGCTAATAAACAAAGTTTATTAAACCAAACTTATTTCATTGCTGCTTTCACAACATCAAGAGCAAAATTATCCACAGAAGAATGCAACACATCAAGGCGATAGTGCTTAGCAAAGGTGTGATAAGACTGTCATGTGGCTGCCCTGCAAAGTTCTTGAATTGACAGCCCTGCGGCCTCAGCCCAGGAAGTTGAAACTGACCGAGTGGAGCATCCCTGGACCTGCAATGGGGGAATTCCTTTGTATGCCTGTCAGATTGCCTGTCGCACCCACCTGCTGAGCATGGAAGTAGCTACTTTTTTACCCCTAGTGACACTATCAAAGGAAATGAATAGGGAACTGGCAAGGCGAAAGTTCGATATTGGGCACCCTGCCTTTGGGCTGTAAGGCCTGCAGTAGGTATGCAAGCCAGGAAGACGGTGGCAACTTGTTATGGATTGCTTAGAATGGCCCGCAAAGTGCTTCCTCTTCTCCCTCCCCAAGCCAAAAAATATTAGTCCAATCCTTGATATTGTCAAGGATAGACTACGGAAATGCACTCTACTTAGGGGCCCCACTGGCAGTAACTATGAAACTGCAAACGGTCCAAAACTGCACGGCCAGACTATTATTTGGAATATCTAATCGCCTCTCTGCGAAACTGCCCCTATGTGCCTTTCACTGGCTCCCAGTGAAGGAAAGAATCAGCTTTAAGGCCCTCTGTATTGTCCACAAGTCTCTGCAAGGGAACGGGTCTACCTTAATCTCGACAATGTTTCGCCGCTATAAGGCTACCAGGGAATTGCGTTCGGATGAACTCCACTTGGTGGAGGTCCCAAGGATCAAGAGGGCGAGAAGTGGCGGCCGCCTTTTTTCACTCAATGCGGCCAAACTTTGGAATGCACTACCACTTCATCTACGCAGGGATCCCAGCCACTCTGCCTTTCGAAGGCAACTGAAAACTCTGCTGTTCCCTTGAGTGTTTCTGTTAGTGGTCACTGGTCTAGTCCAGCGCTGTGAGGCCCCCGTGTAGCCATGCGCTATATAAGTGCCCTTTTCATTTCATTTCATGACTTACCTGTACCACATGCAGTGCTTTGCTAGCATGGCGCACAGAGGTGTGGGCCATGTCAACTCTTCTGCTTTCTCTGCACCAAGACACGCAGGCTCCAATGGCAGTTTACATGAGCTTGGTGAAGGGTCCCTTAGGGTGGCACAATTCATGCTGCAGCCCTTAGGGACTTTCTTTAGTTCCAAGGCCCTACTTACCAGGGGTACCACTTACTAGGGACTTACAAGGATCCTAAAAGGGTGCCAATTGTGGAACAATAGTTTAGGGAAAGAACACTGGTGTCGGTGACCTGGTTAGCAGAAACTCAGCACACTCTCAGACAAGTTGCATTAGATACCAGGCAAAAATAAAGGGTCTAAAATGTGACCAGCTTTGTGAGTGGCATTTTTAACAAGCAAAGAAAGCTGAACAGCTTCCAAATCATGTATTAGGCTGAGCATCTGTAGACAATGTGTGTTATCAAGTTAATGTTAAGGTCTCCCACTATTGTGAAGTTAGCAACCTTCAATACATAAGGTGTACCCGAATCTACAATATCCTGTGCAAAGCGAGCATTGTGACCTGGAGGGCAGCAAAGGTGTGCCTGTGAGAAGGAGAAATGAGTAGAGACCTTCAGAGAAAAGAACAGCCCCTCACATTCAAGAATGGAAAGCTCCCTAAATTCGCAGGAAAAATGTGATTTATAAATTATTGCTATGCCACAGTCCAATTTCCCTGTTCGGTCCTGCCAAACCATGTGGTAGCCATCCGGTAAGGCGAGTGCCACATCAGAGATGGCATGATTATTAATTCATGTCTCTGTTAAAAACAAGGAATCTGTTGCAAATTGTCAAGTTTGGTATACTAGGCACGTATACGTAAGTTAAACATGCCAATTAGAAGCATAGCAAATTTCAGCATGTTTTAGAGGTCAGAGCACATGCACTGGGACTTTCTTAACAGAGTCCCAGTGCAGAGTCAAAACAAGCATTTGCAATGCAATAGGTCTCGCATTTACGCGAGTTTGAGCTATTGACATTGCAAATAACAATGCCTTTCATTTTTGTTTTTGTGTTTAAAACATAAATAAAAGGCATTGTCATTTACAATGCCAATAGCTGAAACTCGCGTAAATGCGAGACCTATTGCATTGCAAGTGCTTGTTTAATGAACTGAACAGCTGGTTTGTTGTTGTCATACATGACATGACTTTGTAACCCCTAGAGGGTGGGGGTGTTGATCCTTTATATGGGCTACCAGAAACGGTTTGTAATTTGAAGGTGGCCCCCGCAGTGGGCGGAGCCAGAGCCGGACGGGGGGGGGCACCCGCAGCCCTGGCAAGAATGCCTAACCCATCCACTCCCCCTCCTCTATGATCGCCTTCACTCCCCCTCTCTTGAAGCCCCCCTCTCCAACACCTCCCCCCCTCCCTCCCTGCTGCAATAACCTGGGGGCAGAGGCACCAGGAGCCGCCCAGGACCTACACCTTGGCCTCGAGGCGCTACCTTCTCTGGAAACATGTAGGACATTACCCCTTATGCTTAAATCGAAAATGCCTACTAGAAGAAGAGAGAAGGAAAGGAGGGGAAGAAAAATGGGGGAACCAGCGAGAGAAGGGGGAGAAGAGGATTAAAGAAGAAAATATCTAAGTGATCTTATAAATATCCGCTGAGTCCAAATCCTCCACTTTTTGCACGCCAGTGGAGAGCTGTCAATCATGTGTGCAACACAAGGTGTGAAACAAGCTAACAAACATGGCACGGCTGCAGGGTGCGATTGTGATAATGGTGCGGTCGCTAGTTGAATGATCAATACAACCGAAAGAGAAGGGTGAAATTAACCGCGAGACAATGCTCAATAAACATGGCGACTGACCAGTGGAAGGCAGTCGGTGTAAGAGGTTGAGTTCCAAGTTAGTGCAGGAGCCTCGCTGTGGAACAGTGCAGTCTGTGTAAAGAGACAGGGCAACATTAAAACATGGCCAAGTGCAATGAGTGAAAACCTAAAAACATGAAAAGGATCCAACCTAAATAGAACGGAGCGCCGATAACAAGTCGTATAGGGAGCCAGGGAATAAGGCTCACGAGTGGCAGGCGACGCAATTAGTGCTGTTTTGCTAAACTGTTGCTGCGGCTTTATAATTGCATCGCACTTCGCCCGGGGACAGCTGACCGTAGCAAAGTGACCCGGCTCACTGACCCTGGTCAGTCGCCCCCTGAACAAATAGAAGTTGCTTGTTTCAATAAAGAGGGGCGGGCAGTAAAAAGTGATAGTCCTGTGGTGACATGACCCGGCTCACGCGGAGGCCCCTGCAAGTTTTGAGCCAACAGTGACAGAAGCCACAAGAGAAAAGCATGGAGAGAGGAACAACGAAGGACAATATTTGCAAAGGGCCTGGGGACAGCTAAAAAAACAAGCGAAAGCGCCGCCAGTGTGAAAAATATAGTGCGTCCGTCTCACGCCGCGAGTAAAGCATCCAGTCCCCGCGTGCACATCTTCTGTCCGTCCGCGTGCACATCTGGAATCCGTATTGATTCCAAAAGGCCCTTGCATGGCGAGAGCAGCGCATGCACGCTGCTAACGCCAGGCGAGACCTAAAAACAGCAGAATAAGTCTGAAAAATTAGGGGGAACATGCAAAAAGAGCCATTATCTTCCAGGTGCCATAGCAGATGGTTCAGCTTACCTGATGAGTTGCAGCATTTGAATGAAGAGTTCTACCACACTACACTCAGCAAAAGACATTGGTGGCACTCATTGCAAACATGCTTCTCTGCCTACAGTCAGGCACTCAGCATATTTACTTTAGTCAGAAGGGTTAATACTCACTGACTGTGCAGGCAGTGTGTCATGTTAATAATTTTATCAAAGATGCAGCGGCACATGCCCTGTCAGCAAATGTGATGCAGACAAATACCTTTAGGTAGGCTCCTGGTGATATGGCTCATCTGCACTTAATTAAAAAAAAAGAACTTATTAGGTAGGCAGGTAAAGTTGCTGTCCAACATTTACAATCATCCTCATCCCAAGTAGCTAACACAACAAATATGGTACTTAGAATTAGGCCTGAGCAGAGTTTGCAGAGTTCTGCTATGCGGAACTCCACGAAGTGATAACAAAATTCTGCTGCACATCGAGGAGTTCCGCAAGCGGCAGTATGCATTAGGTCACGCCGTGGCAGGTGTTTGTCCCACGCTGAGAAATCAGCGCGAACGGCACCATGAGCAGCGCAAGAGGTCACTGCTTCTTTCTGCCACTCGAGTAGATGTTCTACTCGAGCGCCAGCTTCCTTAATGCGAGCAGTAGAGGCCATCCGAGACCGCCCAGGTTGAGAAATCTTGCCGGGAGGAGGTCTTGAGTAAGATTTTCCTCACTCGCGATCAGCAACTTAACGGTGGCGAGCGTTAGCGAGGAAAAAACTCAGTTCGGAACTCTGCAATCTACGCAGAGCGTAAAGTGGACAAATCTCCACAAACTCTGCGAACGGAGCAGAATTTCATGCCCAGGCCTACTTAGAATCATGATAATCACAGGTAGTAATGGTATGCTCAGAAAACTGGGTCAGCATGTTTCAGCCATCACACCAATGCCTCACTGGGCTAGATTTGCTTTCATCAGGACCTCACAAAGATTATGTTAGTATCCTATTTGTGTGCATTCAATTGTGAAACTTCCATTCGCCATACCCATACATGCCATACATACCGACCGATTTGGTCGCTATGTTCACATTTCTTTAGTAGTGTCCTATTTAGAGCTCCATGAGGGTAAGGAGGCAGGTGGACATTGTAGACAAACTTTCTTCAAAGGCCACTTCCCAGCCATAAACCTATTTGGTTCCTCCTTTCCCCATATCCTAGATTATTATTGTAGATGGTGAAACATTACAGCCTATTCAATCAAACACAAGAGAGAGATTTGTCTAGGATCACAGAATTTGGTCAAGCTGGGAAGCCGAGATTGATCCCAGCTTTTCTGCTTTCACATTGTTTATTTCAATGATTAGATGGACATTTCTTTATTTCTCCTATTCCATTTCAAAGGTTAATGCTTTGTCTTTAGTTCTTGGCAAATTAGGTTGAAGCGTGGGTGGCAAGCAGATGCCGCAACATTGCACCTTTCACTTCAAATAAAGATTGCCTTGCATAATCCTACTTGCTCCTCCATGACACAAATATTTCAGTTTTGTGTAGAAGTATCAAATTCTGTCACACCACAACAAAAAATGATTTACAAACATTTGAAATTGTGTGCTTTATTTACTAGTTCCAATCACTAAATGTTGAATAGCTGTTTTCATTGATAGGAATACAAGTTGCATTTTTGTATCTCTGGAAATTTGAGAGCGCTGGATATGGCTATGTTAAATTTTGCCAAGTTGTTACCCTGACTAGGTATGGGTGGTCTTGCTTTTTGCCCTTCTCACACCTACCTACTGAAGTGATGTTGCAAAGTTTGCAATATACTGTATTAAAACACAATACCACAGGTTAGCTTTGTTGTTATGATGTTCTTAGGTCTGGGAGACTGAGTAATTCAGAGTTATGCTATATATGAAATGAAAGATCATGTGTGCTTACCTAGGGCTGGCTCCTTTAGGATGAGGTTACAGTGAATAGGTGAACCCACAGGTCAGTGTTTCTGTAAACAAGTAGGTCAAGTAGGCCGTCTCTGGTACACTATGTTGTCAGTGTAACATGTCTAGAATATGCAGAGGTCTTATTAGCGACCATAGTCTAGGGTACATTCAGATTAGTGGCTTTAGTTTGCGATGTCCCTCGAATGTTCCTATGTCTACCCACTTAGGTAGTTTTTCTATGCAAACTACTAATATTTCCTTCGGATGGCCAATGTTTTCTTGAAAGTGCTTGTTGGGACTGGAATTGCATGTGCCTTTTTCTTGTGAGTTACCTTTGTCACCATTTCCTTTTCATCCTTGAATACTGTGAAGCTTACACTTATTTTGATGTGGAGCTGATACCTCTTGCTTTGCAATTTATGGTCCATTTTTTGTGTGTGAATTCTGGTGGTACTGATTCAAGGGTGAGCTGTCAGGCTGTTCTGGTAAATGTGAGGGTGGTTTAGATATAGTTATGTCAAGAATAAGAACATGAGAGATGTCTGCTGCTAAATGTGGAGGTGACATTTGTGGAGGGGGCAGTGTGTAATTTGTAAAAACATAAATGCAGAGCCCCAAGCTTTTTCTTAGGGTCCTATTGCTGAATGTCAAGGTTACCATAACCGTTTTCTTTCACTACCCTAAAATTGCTTATTCTTGCAGGTTGTTTTTCATCCACTTTTCTGCCCTCATCATTGTTAGGTCGAGCCTATAGCGGCAGCGCGCATGTGCTGCTCGCTTTGGGAGGCATGCAGTATTCAGTATGGAGTGGAAGCTCCATGGATGCTCCGTCCACTCTCCGCCCATCTTTTTCATTGGCTTAGTTCCTAAATGCTGCTTTCCGATTGGTTTTAGACTTGTTAGTCCCTCCTTATGACGGGCATGTCGTAATTTGTATCCTTCCATGGCTACTGGCCCCTTTACTTCGAGTGTTGCACAGTATGTTTTATTTATATTGTGAGCACTATTTTCTTCCTGTGCCTTCCCCTCCCGCAGTCCGTGCCTTCTCGGCCCCCCCCCCCCAACTCACGTTGTTCGTGCCTTCTCGCCCGCCCGCACTCCCGTTTGCAATGCAATAGGTCTCGCGTAAATGCGAGTCCTATTGCATTGCAAATGCTTTTTTTTTTTTATTGCAGCTAAGCCCGAAGCTTCCACACTAAGGCAGGAAGTGATTTGAGTGCATTTGACAGCTGCTGCTTGGCGGTCCACCTTAAGGAAAGCAGCAGCGGCGCTGCCGATCTACTTCCTGGCACTACACATCTTCCGTGCCATACTGTATCTGTCAACATGGCTGCTGCAGCAGCAGGACACGGGGCGGTGGATGAGCGGCTCCCGCTGGTCTTGCGCTCAGCCCATCTCACTGCAATGCCGCACATGTTCACTGAATGGGTGTGCAATTAAAAAAAAAACACGCAATGATAGAAAACCTTGAAGAACTCTGAACACTACAGCGGGCCTGTCAGCTTTGGTGAAAACTCCTGGTGTGAATCGGGGTTGATAACAAATGGTAGTAACTTGCTAGCTGCACCTTTGCCTTATGCCACACCTGCTTCGTAACCCTGACGTCACAGGAGAGTGAGGCCAGACTAAGTCGGCTCAGTTTGTTGGCAGGAGGAGTGGCGTGAGCCTGCATGGGGGGTCAAGCACAGAGGCGATCGGTGGACCTCAAGAGGGGACAAAACATGTGGTGTAGTGGCGACCACTTTTAAAAATGTGCGGCTCGCCCGACTGGCACCTTTGCCGACACTTTAACCAAGCAGCAGTAGGAGCGTGAGGTAGCAGTGCGAAGCAGCGACAGTGGTTGCGCAAACACTCAGAGGTCGCAGAGGCTGCAGCGGATGGCTCTGGACTCCGACTCTTCTCTAAGCTATCCCTGCAGGGCGGGCGCTGCTCCCAGGAATCTTCAGGCTGCTCACGGTGAGTGCCACTCATTCTGGTTTACATTGTCGGTGTTCCCATGCGTGAGGCGGAGTAAACCATTTATTTACGTGTGGAGGCAGGAAGGTAAACAACAAAACTTAAATGGAGTAAAGGTGGATTGAGAACCGATCTCTCCCCTGAACAACTGTTCCTAGTTATGACGGAAACGTTTCTGTATGTGATTGAGTTTAATTTTCTTGCAAACCGCTATTTGGCTTCAAAGGCTGTGCATTTTCCTGGGGCGGGTAGGATACGCAAGGTACATGTGAAGTGAAGCAACATTCCTTGCTTTTCAACCCCGTGTCGTATGACCTCTTCTTGCTCGGGTAGAGGCTGTGAGCAGGTGAAACGGGAGCCTGCGTGCCTCTCCTGCGATCACGTTGAAAAAGAGGGAAAGGAATGCTTATGCATCAAGCAGGCAAAATGATAACATTATTCGACTTTAGCTTATATGTTTGGGCAGCTGGTACCAGGTACTTTATCTTTATTCGCATCACGCTGCAACCCCTGCAGCACTGGCTCCAATTTCACCGTACGCTATACGTGGTTGTTGTAATCTTATGGCCCATAAAGCTATCCAAGGAGCGAACTTCAAAAGAATGGCCTTTTGTTCTAAATGGGCCTTATTATACCCCGCACGGCTTGCATCAAATGTTTCCAGCAACATCAGCTCTATGCTTTCGATGTGGGCATCCACGAGGGGACTGGCCTGTTATGCTCTTCTGCCACATACTTCGTACTTTCTGGACCAAGATCTTCACCTCAATCAGCGCAAAACTAAAAGTCCAAATAGAGCCTGACCTACAAGTGGCATTATTCAGAATTTCGACCAACAACCATAATGCACAAGTTACTACTTGTGTAACGATATATCTGTAAGAGACATTAGTTAGTGATAGATTCCTTACCTTAGAATATCCCCAGGCGTCAGACTGGATCCGGAAAGTTTTTAGTCAGCAGTACCCCTGCGCGTCGGTAGGTGGCGTCGTGCGGCTCCGCGTTCGTCGCTGGCGTCGTAAGCGCCGAGATGACGTCACGGAGACTACTTAGGCGCCACCCATGCGCGCTGATGTCAGTTCTGTACACGACTTTCCGCGCCAGGAACGCCGAGCCAGGCAAGAAACTGACCACTGGTGCCATGAAACTAGGGCCCTGAAAGGGATGACCTTAACCCTAGAATCAGTTCGCAGAACGGGGAGGATGGGTGGGGCGGTAAGGAATCTATCACTAACTAATGTCTCTTACAGATATATCGTTACACAAGTAGTAACTTGTTTATCTGAAAGAGACACGTTAGTGATAGATTCCTTACCTTAGAATAGATACCCCAGCAATACCAACCCCGGTGGTGGGTCTGCGAACAGATTACACCAGAAAGTCAAGGAGAACAGAACGGCCAAAGAAGCCGTCTCTCCGGACTTGACTGTCAAGGAAGTAATGCTTGGTAAATGTGTGCAGCGAGGCCCACATGGCTGCCTGACAAATATCCTGCAAGGGAACGCCGCGTCCCAAGGCAGTAGTGGCTGCTGTCGCCCTGGTAGAATGGGCCCGCAGCCCTACAGGAGGCTCCTTTTTAGGCAACGAGTAACACGCTTTGATGCACAAAACGACCCACCGAGAGATGGTGCGTTTGTGCACGGCCCGACCTTTTTTGGCGCCCACGTAGCCAACAAAGAGCTGGTCATCCACCCGGAACTGCTGTGTGCGCTTCAGCTAGACCGAGAGCGCACGTTTTGGGTCCAGACGATGGAGCCTCTCTTCCTCTTTTGAACAGGGGCGGTGCGTCCATTGGGGCGTTGGGGCGTAGCCCCCCCGCCCGCAGCTCCCTCGGCGTCTTTGAACCTAAGTAAACTGAATCAGTTTACTTAAGTTCAAAGAACCGAGGGAGAACTGACAATCATGTCAGTCAGCATGACGTCGGACCGCCCACCCCCTTCAGAGTCTGAAGGGGGTGGGCGGTACTGCGTCATGTTGACTGACATGATTGTCAGAGGGACCAGGGGCAGCAGGCAGCACAAGTGCGCATGAGTGGGGAAGGGCACCGAATTTTCGCGCCGTGCCCAGTCATGCGCACTTGTGTGTGCACTGGCTAGCGCATGCCCATTAGGAGAGCGAGGGTTGAGCAAAGGCTCAAACCTCGGTCTCCTAATGGGCAGGCGGGCGAGAGGTAACCGTGCCCTAAGCCAAAATTGGCTGAGAGGGGCTGTAGGGCCAAACGGAGTCGGACCCGAGGCGGCGCGGACGGTGGACCTCCTCAGGTAGGATTTTCTTTTCTTATTTAAAAAATCCCCTGGGCCCCCGGCACAACCCCCCCGCCGAGCCGCGTCTGGTCCATCATGTGATAGGGGACGTGCAGCAGATCGGAGCTCCGTAGCCTGCTGTTGTGATTTTCTGTCACGGCGCATGTATTTCCTGTTAATTGATTAACGACTTTAACAGGCCAAACCATCGTCAGACGGGAACAGTGCACATAATACGTAAGATTCAATGAAAAGGTAAAGGGCTTACAGCAGAGATCTGCACATATTCATAACCCTTTTAATTAAACCCCTCCCGCCCCCCCCATCCCCGCGACGACCCCATTTCCACGTCATCACCCGCCCGTCATACCATAAGTCTCCCACGTCCCGCCAGTATCTCGCATGACTTTTTTGGTCCACGACTGTATCCCTCGTCGTGAGTGCGCACCTCAGAAAATACAGCCCAACAACAAACTGCGATAAACATTATGCTCGTGATTAAGAAAATCCGTTGTCAGACAGTATTATTAAGGGTTTTGCATTATTGTTGGGCTGTTGTGTGTGCTGATGAAGGACGTGTGTGTGTGTTCGCTGTGATCAATATTGCGACTATTAAGAGCCTTTTTACTTAGTCACCACTACCTCCTCATCACCCCCCCCCCCATTTCTCGCTAATTTCTTAACTGCGCGAACTGCTCATTTCTTTGTTATTGAGTTGTGGATTCTCAAACCCTTGCTGGCAGCTACGAGGATTTATGAGGATATTGAATTTCCTGGGAGTCTGTTACCCAGGAGTGGCTCCTGTTGCTGAAATCTTGCGTCGCTATCCCTAATGAAAAGAAATGAGTGTTCACTGGTAGCCTGAGGTAGCAATGACGCTGATGGTTTCCCGCCCTGGTGGTGGAATCATGCCTTGGAGGTGGAATCATGAGTGTAGATTAAAAGCATATCTTTACCACTTTATTTTTTTTTAAATACTGCATAATATACTGCTCTCTTGAAGATTCGATTGATTTATGTTCCAGGCATTTTGATACCACTACGTTTCTCGGTCTGTGTTGCTTAAAATAGCCTCGTGCATTTCCACTCAGCCGGGCCTGTTTGTTTTGCACGCGCAGTTACAATTATTTCACCTGTAGCCAGGCATGTCAGCAGAAAGGTCACCCCTCGTTCTTTCCCTCGACGGCAGATCTTTGGGTCAGATGCATGCATTTGCATCTCATTTATTTCACCTCTGAAAAAAGGCAGGCGCGCGGTTTCGGCTTTGAGGTTAGGCCTATCTCTGCATCTGTGTGCTTGCTTTCCTGTTTCTCTCAGACATCCTGGGAAAAACTATTATTTATGCAATAATAAAATTAATGCACGGTTGCCCGCTTGTGGTTTAACCCTCTGTGTTGGTGAGGTAAGGTTTAATCACAGAAAATTGAAGTTCGCCATGTACCCACAAGTGAGGTAGAGCATTGGCACATGCTGTTGGGCTGCTGCGACTAGGATGTATTATATTGCAGCATTTATATAGTGCGTACTACCCCTATGTGGGCTTGCCTGCGTGGGTAGCTTGCTACACTGCATACGGTGTGTGGTTGAAGTGTGTTGTGTTTGTTTTGATCCTTGCCACCTGAAAAATGTTTAACGGCCTAGCTGGTGTTTGTATGCCAATACGGGTAACAAAATCAGTACAATTGTAAAAATGCAAAAAAATTTCCTTTGGTATGTAAACTTAAGTAGTTCAAGCGTAAATACAAAAGTGATAAAATGTAATTTCTAAATTTGTTTAAATAAGTCACGGAAAAGTAGATGTAGAGGTGTGGCCACATGTTCAACTACCTTACATTTCACTAAAACCCCATCTACTTCTCATTACTACTTCTAATTACTTTATTCCAACTTGACTTCATGTGTTAGGTCGTTTAAATGTATTCTTATTATTTTAATTTCTCAAATTTGCTTGAAAATGCACCATTTGTCCACTCTTTTTTTCAAAATCTCTCTGGGTGAGAACCCGCCCAAACCCCCGGTAGGTTGTTGAGGCTCGCTCGCTACGCTCGCTCGCCACAGTGCAGTGTGATAATTATTTTACGCCGCACCACTTTCAAATGTCACCAGCCGCCACTGCTTTTGAAGGATGCGGATGCGGAAAGAAGGTGGGCAAAGTGATGGTCTGCCCGATGTGGAAGGGCGTGACAACCTTTGGCAAGAAAGAAAGACGGGTCCTTAAAACCACCTTGTCCGGATGAACAGAAAGGAAAGGAGGTTTAGAAGAAAGAGCCTGGAGCTCACTCACTCTTCTGGCAGAGGTGATAGCTACCAGGAAAGCCGTCTTAAGAGTAAGAAGACGTAAAGGACAGTTATGAAGGGGCTCAAAAGGAGCGCACATTAGATAGGTTAAGACAAGATTTAACTCCCATTGAGGCATTATGAAAGGCACGGGAGGAACGTGTGTGTAATGCCTTTTAGGAAACGGTTAACAACCGGGGACTTAAAGAGAGAAGGCTGATCTGGAAGCCGGAGAAAGGCGGAGATGGCCGAAAGATAACCTTTGATAGTGCCCAGAGCAGAGCCCTGCTGGGCCAAGGATAGTAGGAACAGAAGGACCTCAGAAAGAGGGGCAGAAAGGGGATCCACAGACTTTGCTGTGCACCATGCCACAAACTTGTTCCACCTGCAGGCGTATACCGTCTTAGTGGAGGGACGCCTGGCTGCCAGAATGACATCACAGACTTCGGGAGGAAGATCGAAAGCTGTCAACTGTCGCCGCTGAATCTCCATGCATGGAGGTGGAGGCTGGACAGGTTCGGGTGGAGGACCGTCCCCTGCTGCTGCGACAGAAGGTCCTCCCGAAGAGGCAGTCGGATCGGGGGATCGATCGCCATGTTGAGTAGCTCGGGATACCAGTATCTTCGTGCCCAATCCGGGGCCACAAGGATGACTTGGGCCCGGTCGCGCCGAATCTTCTTCAGCACTCTGGGCAGAAGTGGTATAGGCGGAAAGGCGTACAACAGACCGCAGCTCCACTCGCGACGAAAAGCGTCGCCGAGCGAGTGCCGCCTTGGAAATTCCAACGCGCAGAACTGATGACATTGCGCGTACTCTTTGGTGGCGAATAGATTTAACCAAGGCTCTCCCCACTGCAGAAAGAGACCTTGCGCCACGTCCGAGTTCAGACGCCATTCGTGATCCATCAAGCACCGGCGGCTGAGTTCGTCCGCCCTGGCGTTCAGAGAACCTGCCAGGTGTTGAACCACCAAGGTAATGCCTTGATGTTCCATCCATGTCCAGAGGTGCAGAGCCTCCTGACATAGGGTCCACAACCCCACCCCGCCCTGTTTGTTGCAATACCACAGGTGTTGTCCGTGAACACCTGCACTACACTGCCCCGGACAGAGGGAAGGAATGCCTTCAGTGCAAGTCGGATCGCCCGAAGCTCCAAAAGATTGATATGGAGCCGGGACTCCGCCGGAGACCAGAGGCCTCTGATCTCCGCCTCTCCCAAGTGGCCACCCCAGCCCTGGAGGGATGCATCCGTCACCACTGTGTGCTCCGGTTGGGGGAGGGAGAGGGATCTGCCATTGACCCAATCGCGATTCGTGAGCCACCACCGCAATTGTTGTGCAGTGCCCTCCGAGATCTGGACATGATCGGACAGGTTGCCCTGATGCTGTGCCCACTGGAACTTCAGGTCCCACTGCAGAGCCCGCATATGCCACCTGGCATGTTGCACTAGCAGAATGCAGGAGGCCATCAGGCCCAGGAGTCGGAGGGTCATCCTGACCGAAACCCAGGATAGAGGCTGAAAGATCGGAATCATAGCCTGAATATCCTGGACTCGCTGCTCGGGAGGATAAACCCGAAACCGCGTCGAATCCAGAACCGCTCCGATGAAGGGGAGCTTCTGAGAGGGACTCAGGTGCGACTTCGGCACGTTGAGGGAGAACCCCAGCAATTGCAGGAGGTTGGCCGTAGTCTGAAGGTGGGTGACGACGGCCTGGGGCGAGCCCGCCTTCAACAACCAGTCGTCGAGGTAGGGGAAGACTGACACCCCTGACCTGCGCAGATGAGCTGCGACCACCGCCATCACTTTTGTGAACACCCGAGGGGCGCTTGTAAGGCCGAAAGGGAGCACGGTAAACTGAAAATGCTCCTGGCCTACCGTGAACCGCAGGTAACGCCGGTGGGCCGGCAGGACGGGAATGTGAAAATATGCATCCTGCAAGTCCAACGCTACCATCCAGTCTCCAGGGTCGAGGGCAGCCAAGACCTGAGCCAGAGTCAACATCTTGAACTTCTCCTTCCGGAGGAAGCGATTGACGTTCCGGAGGTCGAAGATGGGGCGCAAGCCCCCTTTGTCCTTCTTGGGGACCAGAAAGTAGTGGGAATAACAACCATGTCCTACTTCTGGCCCAGGAACGCGCTCGATGGCCCCCTTGGCCAAGAGGGCCGTGACTTCCTGTTGGAGAAGCGCTAAGTGTTCCCCCGAAATGCGGTGGAACTGAGGTGGCATGGCCGGGGGGGCAGACTCGAAATGGAGGGAGTAGCCCCTTCGGACGATTTGCAGCACCCAGCTGTCCGAAGTGATAAAGCGCCAGTGGGGGAGGTGATGTTGAATCCTGCCGCCCACCGGCGTGGGGTGCACCCCAAAGCGCGGACTAGGAAGGCTTTGAGGCGGATGCTGCGGGAGCGGAGGTGGTCTGACCCGCAAGCTGGCCCCCTGTGCCGCCTCGGCAGCCACCACGCCCGCGGCCGCGCTGAGGCTGGTGCTGCGCAGGCCTTTGGCTGAACGGACGTGTTCGGGCGCCCCTTCCGCGGCCACGAAAGGAAGGAAAGGTAGACGTGTCCGGGCGGGTGGTGGAGAGACCCAAGGACTTGGCAGTAGCCCGAGAGTCCTTAAAACGCTCCAGCGCACTGTCTGCCTTATCGCCAAATAGGCGAGTACCATCAAAAGGCATGTCCATGAGGGAACTCTGGACATCCCCCGAAAACCCCGTGGACCGCAGCCAGGCATGTCGCCGCAAGGCCACCGTTGTGGAGATGGCTCTTCCCAAAGAGTCCGCGGTGTCCAACCCACACCGAATGGCGAACTTCGGGGCATCCTTCCCCTCTGCAACAGCTTGGGAAAGCACAGCCCGAACCTCTTCCGGGCACTGGGGCAGAGTTTGCGCCACCATGTCCCACACAGCGTGAGAAAAGCGGCCCAAGAGGCATGCAGTATTGACCGACCTCAGCCCCAGGCTGGCAGAGGAAAACAACCTTTTGCCAAGCTGCTCCAGCTTTTTTGATTCCTTATCCGGCGGAGCGGTAGGGAATGCTGTTTGGGAAGTGGAAGCCTGAATGACCAGGCTCTCCGGTGTCGGATGAGTCGTCAAAAAGGCAGGGTCACCCGGTGCCGGGCGGTGACGCCTGGCCACGTTTTTATCCACAGGAACCCCTGTGGCTGGCCTAGACCAGGTACCCATCAAAACATCCGTCAAGGCCTCATTGAACGGAAGCAGAGGTTCTATAGAACTTGCCACCGGCTGAAGCACTTCAGTAAGGAGGTTAGTCTGGAGGGTAACAGTAGTCAATTCAAGGCCAAGAGCCTCAGCTGCTCTACGGAGCACCACAGTGTATGTTGCGCCTTCCTCCATGACAGTGGGAGGAGACACAAACCCAGGCTCTGAGGAGAGGTCAAGGCCACTTGCATCCTCTGAGTCTTCTGCCCACTCCTGTTCGGACTCACACTGCCGTGCAAGAGGGTCCTCTGACCCCCCCCCCAGTCGTCCCCTTCCACAACAGCCCGAGGCACAGGCTGCAGCGGCGAGGGAGGCACAGGGGAAAACAAATGCTCCGGCCGATGCCGCTCCGGCTCCAAGGCCCAATCGGGGTCCCAAGCTGGAAACGCGGGCAAGGGCGGAGGTGGGACGAATGGCACCCAGGGCGGCGCCGGGAAGGGAGCCGCAGGGACGCCGGAGCCGCCGGCGGAGGACCTTGCGGCGCCGGGGCCGGAGCCGCCGGCAGCGCCGGCGGCGGAGCCGGCAGCAACCAAGGGCCCCCAAGAGGGACCGTGGGGCCCGAAGGCGCACCGGCGGGAGCCCTAGGCCTGAAAAGGCGGTCCATGGCAGCAAGAAACTCTTGCACCTGGGCTGGAGTCGCCGACGGACCCGGGTATGGCGGGTAGGCCGCGGGACTGACAGGCTCCAATGGAGCCGTGGGGGGAAGACCCCGGGCCCCCTCGTCCGCGTCTGAAGACCGACGGGGGGAGGTCGGAGAGCGTACGCGCTTCTTTGACTTCTTTTTGTGACGTCGCTTACCCGAATCAGAGGGTGAAGACTTGGACCCCTAGGAGCGATGATGACGACTCCGCGGCCGGTCCCTCGAGCGACCCCTGGACCTGGAAGGGCGCGGAGACAACTGTCGGGCCTCCAGCAGCTTTCGGGACCGCTCCCGCAAAGCCTTCGGAGCCATGGCCAGACAGTCGGAACATGATCGGGAGTCATGGTCGCGCTCCAGACAGTAGAGACAGACGCCATGGGGGTCGGCCACCGACATCGTACGGCGGCATGCCCCGCAGGATTTAAACCCAGGCATCCCTACGTGGCACCAGGAGTCAAGATTTAGAAAGTAGAGACAAAAGTCCAATAACAACTAGTCAAAAAGTGACTAAGGTACATGCTCTAACCGAATCTGCGCTTGCTGGCGCGGAAAAAGAAAGAACTGACGTCAGCGCGCATGGGTGGCGCCTAAGTAGTCTCCGTGACGTCATCTCGGCGCTTACAACGCCAGCGACGAACGCGGAGCCGCATGACGCCACCTACCGACGCGCAGGGGTACTGCTGACGAAAAACTTTCCGGATCCAGTCTGACGCCTGGGGATATTCTAAGGTAAGGAATCTATCACTAACGTGTCTCTTTCAGATTTTAACATTAAGACAACAACACGACTTCTTTAATGAATTGTTGGTTGCTAAGTTATTAACTCTGCAAGGGTGGAAATCTACTCCCTCCGACGTACGAATCCTGGGTAAACTAAATGGGCCTATAAATCAGCGGGAGGAGCAGTATGCACAAAGGGTGGGTGCACTTAAAACAAGCATTTGCAATGCACTAGGTCTCACATTTACGCAAGTTTGAGCTATTCACATTGTAAATGACAATGCCTTTTACTATGTTTTGGTTTTTAAAACATAAATAAAAGACATTGTCATTTACAATGCCAATAGCTTAAACTCGTGTGAATGTGAGACCTATCGCATTGCAAATGCTTGTTTTTTTATCTCTCTCCTTTCTTCCCTTTCTGTCTTTCTCTCTTGCTTTGGTTCATGGTCTGTTGGTGAAAAATGAGCCCCAATCTCCTAAAATGAGTGGCAGTGCCCACCACAGACACATTAAGTGGTGGGTAAGGCTGAGTAAGAATATTTTGCACAGTCTCACCTCTGGAGAGCACAGGCAGCTAAAGCAATCACATCTACATGGAAATGTGCTGCATATGAAATATTACGCCTGGTCGGGTACGATGACGGTAGAGTTAGTTTGTTCAATACTTGGGTAAAGGAAGCTTTCCTCTGACAAAAGGCAGCATTGTTTTATGTGTAGCTTACAAAAGTGTGAATCTTCTGCCTAAATCAGGAGGGTTTGCATGTATACTCGAAATGCGCTCAAATGTACTCATGATAGACCTGCTATATATGTGAGGGCTTAAGATCTGATGTCACTTCTTGTGATGCCACTTCCTGTAAAGTCATGGCTTGTGATGCCACGTGCCATGTTACGCGCCATGATGTCATGCGCTGTGATGTCACTTGGATACAGCCCAGCTAGGTTAGTCCCCTACTTCTTTTTTTAGGACTTGTGCCCTGCCTACATGTAATATAACTACAGCAATAATTAGATGAGGCAACTGCAGGCATACAAGTTAAGGATAGTACAGCTGACCTGGTAGCCTGACGTAGGACACAATGGGCATGGAAAGTGATTAGTACATGTAAGGCGGAATGAGTAGACTACATTACCATAGAAGAAGACTTGCTTCATTTTAGGGGATCCTGACCCACTACCAGATCTAAAACCGACACACCTATTAGATTTGTTGGAAAAAAATCGATGGTAAGCAACTGGTAAAATATGTTACAATCTCTGTTAGAGGAATGGGGTGGCATCAGTACGAACTATATCCAAAAAGCCTTGCAAACAATAGCGTACTTCCCTGTTTTGAGATGGAGTAGCAGATCTTAAGGGAAATTGGCTCTTACTGTCTGCTCCTACGTAAAAGGAGATACTGACATTCAGGGATATTTTAAGGGTCATATTCACAAACGGTGTTCTCACCGGTTCTTGATTTTCTTTTACTTTCTTCTTTACATTTAACGTCTTGGATTACTCCATGGTGACGGATGTATTCTACCCATCAAGATTACCACAATTTATCTTATTTTACAAACTAATAGATGGACCCTCAAGGTGGGGTTCAAGAATGGGCTGTATGGATCAGCTCTGTTCTGGAATAATAATCTTTTCGATTGTACTCCTTTTTATTCTCCATTATGGGCCTCCTTATGCAAGTCCCAGCAAAAATGGGTCGGTAATACCGGACCCTCGTTAGAGATACAGAACGGTATTACCACCCGAGCATTGAATTTTGGGCCGAGATGGGGGATAATATGTAGCACCCAGGATTACTGGTTTGTTACGATTTTCTGGGCCTTTTACAGTCACATGTTCAGCTTTTAGCAACTTGAATACGTTACTAGAAAAGCTAGTCGTATTACTAGAGGTGCGTTATAACCAAGTGCAGAATCTCAACCAGTAATATTGGATGGGATTGTACACACGGTAATACCTATACTCATATAGCATGGTATTTCAACAGAAAAATATAAAGAAAAACAACTCTATAAAACATTTAATGAGAGTTTATTAGATGTAATATTATTACAGAAAATACAAGGAGGCCAGAGGGAACCTTATGACTGTTAATGTTATTGGGTTTTTATAGGGCGCGCAGCTACCCTAAGGCATCCCAACGCTAGCTCCTAGTACCAAACCTGGGCAAACTAATAGGAGTAAAGCCAAGTCTTCAAGGCCTTCCTAAAAGCCAGGAGACTAGAGGAGGAACGAATGGAAAGTGGTAAAGCATTTCAGGTTTTAGCAGCGCCCAGGACGAAACTTTGATCTCCCCAGTTGGCTTTTTTGAATCTGGGGACTGTCAGGAGCTTTGCGCTGGAGGATCGAAGAGTTCTGCTAGGAAGATACCAGCCTAACTTTTGTCTGAAAAAGGCAGAACCCGAATTTTGGGAACCTTATAGGCTATGCAGAGTGCTTTGTATTTAATTCTTTTTATGACAGGGAGCCAATGAAGGTCCGTGATCACTCGCCCCGCACAAAAAAGCAAGTGCAGTCTCATAGCAGCACAAAGTCCTGCTGATCTGATAGTCTGTAACAGATGTCAGCTGTCATGGTAGGTCACTGAATTCCAGTTGTGCCAAAGGCAAATTATATAATACTATGCCCTACACAATCTTACGAAGGGTGTGCTCCACTGAGGAATTGAGTTGTACGCTGTGTGTGTTGTAAAAGTACACATAGTCAAGAAACACACTGGACAACCCAGGGTTTTAGGGCTTTAGCGAAGTTATTGTTGAAATGTTGCAAGAATAAAATGTCAGTACATGTGAGGTGTCATGTCTGGAAAGGCCCGCCAGAGCAAGAGTTCCAAAATGTGTTGTCTAGAAAAAAAAATACATTGACTACTGAAATGAATTTCGGAGAGTGCAAGGCTTTATTATGTTCTGTACACACAAACATATGAAACAGACTTACAAAAATGGAATGTAATTAAACAAAATATTGCATATTCACTGCTAGTACGGGAAAGGTACACACATTTGGATGGAGTTGACTTCAAGCACAGGGTTACTGTGAAATACTATGTAGGTTATGGAACATTCCTATGTCATAAATAACTAAACAAAACACACTGAGGTTAAGGCTGTCTTACTAACAAATATTATTGATTTTGCTGTACACTCTTCAAAGACAACCTACACCAATTTGTATTTGCCTTATTTTTACAGGTCCAATAACTTTCACCCTCTTCACAAACACGCCGCACAGTCACTGCGCACAATTCTTCTACTCAAACAGTGGCAAACTAGTAAAATGGCAACAAAATCCTATCTTCTCATATTGTAAATTTGTACGGGCACTTGACTTCCTTAATGGCAACACTGGCTCCTCGTTGTGACACATATAAAAAAGGACTAAAAAGGACTGTCTAACTAAAACCTCAAGCATTTCAAAATGGCAATTGACACTTTAAAGGCATGAAGCATATGCTCTTATTTTCTATTTATTTCAGTTTGAATATGATAGTCATTATTAAAATAGAACGCATTTCTATTACTTGCCTAATGGTTGTGAATGAAAGCATTTCCAGTATAATAATCTAAAGACAGGTAGGACAGTGTTCCATAAAATGGGCCAAATTGATTCTGCACCATTACTTGTTTTCTGTACAAGGAATGGAGCATACATTTGGATATCATTGTGACATTCAAAACATTGACCCTGAGTTTCTAATTAGCCACCTGTCTAACCGCACCCAAATCGAACAAACTTTTCCCATTTTGTTTATTTCCTTTACATATCAGGTCAAGCTTGGAAACCATTCCTTCCCAAACTAGCTCTAGCATCTGCAGGGTGCTACAGGATCAACACTCTACTCCTTCCTATACTCTACCCATGACCCAGAGCATAGAATACGTTAATGTTACACTTCATATGATCCCTGGTGGTGCACAGCTGCATCTGAAGACACAAGATGGCTCTGGTGGCCAATATGGGATGGCACTCTACTTGGTGAAGATCCAAGACTATATGCACCAAACCAAGCTCTGCATCGGTGCTTCTCAGAGTGAGACTGCATATGGGCATAATTGCTCCTAGCATTCTGCGCAGCCAGCCGACCTTCTTCGAGTAACTATCACATTACTATGATAAAGTGTGCAACCTCAGGGTCACTATAGACTCTGACCTGTTTTTGCCCATCAAGACAACAGCAGTGTCATAAGCATCATTCACCACTTAAGTTTACTTAATGGTATCCTTCCCTTACTATCACTGCAGGGGCAATATTGAGGCTCAAGTAAAGCAATCTTATCTACACCAGTCTACCAACCAAAACTACTGGTAAGGCACAAAGAGCCCAGACGTTGAAGATCACCATATCACTGCAGGTTCTACACAGACTACAAGTGAAACCATGAATATAGTTCAAAAGGGTGTATGTTTTTCATAAGGCCCTGCTGGAGGGCCGAAGTATCCTACCCCAGATCTACTTGACATACTAATGTTCCAGAGGTCCTCTTCTATGGACCTGCTTACTACTCATACTACCAAATAGGCAGCATCATGGGAGATCCAAACCCTGGAACATCCTTTAACAGGATTTCCTAAATGGCGGAAAAGGATTGAAAGCCTACATGTTGCTGAAGACATTCAGTACAAGTGTCAGAAAGTACCTTCATCATCTGATCGCTCAGTTTAGAATATCACTTGTTCATAAATATTGTTGACCCCTCATCCACTACTGGTTAGGGCTTTAAAACTAAACAAAAACCAAAATAAATAAAAAACAGATATAGCCCCAAACTCTGTCCTATATTGTGCATTTGAAATATGCACAAGATATTTTAGCTAAACAGTTTGCTAAAAGATGCATAATCAATTTTCTCTATTATGTCTCTAGCTCTCTTTGCTCGATGCACAATATTAATGTGTCTTAAATTACTCATAACATTATAGCCACCAAGTTGTCTGTATTCGCTGGTCTTATAAGTTTTCCTTGGCTGTCTCTGCACACTACCAATTTCTTCCGAGTACCACTCTAGCACGGATATGCAATCCAGGACAAATGCTAGATAAAGCCACTTTTCACAGACCTTTTAAGTTATAGGACTACACATTTTCTGCGTCTCCAAACATGAAAGAAAGTATTAGGGCTCTACATGTAATTGTTTTAAACTTTAAAAAAGATGACCATAACTGTTCTCCTCTGTCCTTGACTGAATTATATATTTCTACTCCGGTTGGTGCGTGTTCAGTCACCTATAGGTAACAGATAATGTTCATTTGGCAAAAATGTGATATGATACAGCATTGTATTTAAGCTTGGAGTGTTCCCATGCCATGCCACTTCCTAGTGAATTACCGCACTTGCTGAATTAGTATGTTCCAAAACTTAGATATCACTGCCAGGAAAAGAACTTACATTTTACAGTCAAAACTTTAGTTCAAATATTTGATGGAGTAGTAAATAAACTAATGCTTGCCCCTCATCTATAACTCGGGCCATGTCTCGCCTGTACACTGTGTTGCACATGTATATTTGTTTTCAGTCATGCCTGATATAAAAGGCTCTCAGGACGGTACAACACTACTAAGGCATTCTAGTGACCCAGTTAGCACATTGTTGGCTTACAATTCTCTTTAGACACATGACTGTACAGGCCTACCGGTCTCAATTGTAATCATGGCATATTAGGGCCTCATAATAATTTTAATATCTCAAAGCAATAGCAGTCACAGATTGCATACGTCCAGCTGGCTATGACTGAACCTGGAAGTGGTTTGACACCAAATATTTTTGTTGCAGCACGTCATGATTCTCAATGTGGCAAAAGCAAATGGAAGACTCTGTCCTGTTTGCAAACACATCATAGTAGTAATCAATGATCTATGGGGCAATAATCCGTTTGTTAATTGCTTTTGTGAGGGGCAAATGTGGTCACTTTGTGTAAAACTAAGGTGTCCATATTGGAGAGGCTTGATCCTTGATAGACCCTGCTGAAGAGAAGATATGATGTGCTACCATTCTTAAGCATTTACTGCTTCACCGTGGTGCCCCAGCAGTAGCGTTTGTAATTTTCTTAAGGGAATAAATATGAAACAATGTCTTTTAACAGCAGAAGGCTGGGCTAAATAGTTCTCATTTTACTGGCTTTCGTATTTAGCCAGAGCTCCCTCCATACTACAGTCACACTGGCAATGTCCTCATATGATCCAGAATATAACCATAATACTGTGTGTCGACCCCAGCACTATCAACATTCATTAAGCAGGAGTTTCTGTAAAAAAAAAAAAGTGCCTCAAGGTGGCTGCGAGGGGAAACGTTTGGAATCATAGAACTGAGCTCAGATAAAGTGCCATACTTGATAACATAAATATCACACCAATGAGATGAGGCTTCGGGTGTAAATGAGTGTTGTCACTGATTTGATATCCTGTCCTAAGACTTTGAAAGAGATGAGAGTGGATTGTTTCTTCATTTGTTTGCAATAGCTGTAACAATTTAGCAGTACGTGAAGCTAATTTAGGACTGCAATTTACGCATATGGGGTGGTTATTAAAACATTTCTTCTCTGAATGTGCATGTGCTAACTGGAAAGTATAGTTAAAATGTAATTCCTCAAGCTGAGGATCTGCAAGAAGCCCACTGCAGTAAACCCCTTGATCCCAGAGGCTCCTTTCAGGATATTCCAGTCTGAAAGATAAAACACCTTTCCATTTTTTCCATTTTCAGATCAGCTCAGTATATGGCTATGGGGCAGGAGCAGGTGAAACCTGTTGCTTTAGGACTGGCATACTGTAATCTCTATAGATTGCATTGTCCATGAAGCTTTACACAAAACTGTATCTCCTCTATATTTCAGAGAAAGATCAGCATAAAATGGCTGATGGACCTCATAGAGCAAGAGAGATTGATTGTGTCAGTCACTGATAATGTCCTGTCTGTACCTCTTTTCAAGTCGGACAGGTGAGTCCAGTAACAGCACTTACCCACTCATTTTAGGGATCAGAAAAATCAGAAAGAATCACAAAGATCTCAGAAGCGTGTGAAAAGTAATATCCACCAGAAGATTAGAAACTGCATGAGATTCTGGTTATTGGTGGAAATTCGAAAAGCAAATTATAGATTACCAAATAGTGGTACTTGGATTTTAAGCTAACAATAGTAATGATGATGACAAAAATAACAATTTTAATATAACTTTTGAAAATATGTCTCTTGCTACCACGGTGGTGCTATTCCCCATTGCTGTAAATATTTGATTCTCTATTAGACTCTATAATTTACCATCACAGGGGTATTTTTACTCAATCCTGTTAAGATTACTGACAAATGGTCTGTTAAAGTGTCACTGAAATTGCTTTGTTTTTTTCTATCAGTAATAGTTACAAGTTGAAAGGACAATATGTCTAAAAGCAGAGCACTTAACCAATCTAACAATCTGACTGGCTGAGATACAGAGAATTGTTTATTTCATAGCATACGGGTTATCACAAAACCAGCAATGGACTTTCCATAAGGTGCCAGTCTGTTTTCTAGAAGAGCACCTGGTGGTAGATTTGTCACACAAAACCTTGCTCTTAAGCGGATGATTCATTCACAACTGGACAAGACCAAAACATTTTTATTTGTGGTTTTGTTACTCCACTGCTTATGCAACAATCCTATACCTGATGAGCCATCTCCAAATTGCATCTGATCTTATGGGTATGACTCCCCATAGCTACCTGCGTCTGATAGGGTTTGTAGGTGATAGCATGTTTAATTATTCATATTACAGCTACATACTCTTTACATGTAGGTATTTCTTCAGCTGGGAAGTGCTGCAAAATCCTTTACGCCTTGCATTGCAGCATTTTATTGCTGGATTTAGAAGCAAGTTGTATTAATATAATTAAATAATTTACAAAAAGGTATTTGCCTCTACATATTAAAATAATTCCTGAAAACTTCATCACTTGGAGACCGGTATCAAAATTTAATTAAAGGCTTCATAAAAAAGGATTTCATTATTGAAAAAACAGAAGGTTTTCCAAATGCTTGCATGAGTTTTTTTTATTGTAGGTTTATATGGGATCTCTGATTTGCTCCTTCCACATACATTTAATTAGTTCCAGGGTGATGGTTAAATTAAGTTTATCCAAATATCCTGTTTTTAAAACAAAATCTTAGAATTATTTAGAGCAAGCAGAGGATAGGTATGTCCTAGAATTAGACTTAAAGAGGATAACCGAAGATGGCAGATTATTCTTGGTAATTTCTGTAGATGAACCTCATTATTTCATTTTTTATTTCCTGTGTAATGTTCTGGTGACTGCACATACTGATTTAGGAATCACCTAATGGTATCTACCTCCAATTCCAGGGTGATGTTACTGAAAATGCCTGCTGGGCAATATGCAGATAATTGGAACAGGGAACACACTGGCAAGACCTGTCAAAGTGATATGAGGCCTGGATCATACACCTGGCCTACTGTCGCTCTGTCATCTCACTAATAATAATCAAATCCTAATCAAGATTGCTTTCACTAAAATGAACAGTTTGGCAATACCTTACGTTTCGTGAATTATTATTATGTTCCATTTAAAATTATGTTGTAAAAGACACTTATCAAAATCAGCCACTTTCACGTGCTACGTTGCATGCCTTCACACATGGCAGGATTCATCCCGTGTTGCAAGGCAATTCAGTCAAAAGACTGTTTTGGTGACAATGTATTTTCCTGGTGTTTCCAAAATGAAATTATTTTATTTGGTGTGAATTTGCCCAGGTCGCGCCCCATATAAATGTTGCATAAATTAAACATCCCATTATAAAACTTTTAATAAAGTTTTACCAAAACTTTTGTTTCTTAATTTCTCTGGAAAATAAATCTCTGGACTATACGGTGAAAAAACTTTAAAAGTGTTTCAAGGCCTGGCTTTGTTCATGTCTATTAGAGTGGTTGTGTTATCACGAAACCGTCTTATATCCTATAATTACAGCCCGATGGATTCATGCACAGCTTACCTTTATCATTACTAGAATCCAGTCTTTACAGCTCTGAAATGGAGAGGACTGTGATACCTACCTACGGTAAAGAGATTAACAAGACTCTAGTGTTTCATTGTTAACTGTATAATGCATACCGACAGCAGTTTTTCATATAGGTGTGGAAGCTCTAAGCAGGAGGAATCATTCCCAGATTAAATATTCCTCTTCATAAATGTTATCAGGCGTGTTTCCCTGCAACAAGAGCTGCTTGAGGAAAGTCCTGCTCTGCAAGCCACCATTCACACATTGTTAACACTACTGTTTTTTTAGAGTCTCAAAGGGTGCTGTGAGAGGGCTTCGAGAAATTCCTCAAACCTAGTAGAAACCCAACGGAGGAAGAAAAGAGGGAGCAGTTTTGAATTAGACTTGTGAACTAGAAGCTGTAGTTTGGAGAAAATCAGTTTAGGTGAAAAGTCTTCTTCATCCTGCAGATTAGTTTTTTTCCCCACAGGCCAGCACTTCCTTCAATGCCCAGCCTCATCATCCACCATTACTGTAGGTACCGGTACACCTTGAAGCAGTGGTTTCCACTATCAGCAACAACCACATGGCCGTCTGTGGTGAGAGCTAGGCCTTGGGGACCATAAAGAGGATCAGCAGATGTATTGATGTATGACAGGAATGAACCGCTTCCATCGAAAACCTGAAGTGAATGATAAAAAGTAGCAAAAACAGTCAATGTTAGCAAGATGAATGCCTTTCATACATGTTCTTCAACTTCATGAAAGAAGATAGGTTAGTCAGCGATGCAGTAGTTTAAAAAAAAAAATTAAATATGTTTTTATTAAATTTTCAGCTATTATCAGCAAGTTACCTTACATACATCACATCTCATAGGGATAGCATTTGTTGTGCAGCGCACGGTACAGTGACATTGGTACAGTATTGATTAGTGGAGTAAGTGTTGCCTAGGTGTAATAGGCAGCATGCGCTTATGGCATGCAACTGTAACTTTGTGGGCGTCCGCGTATTTTCCCTGATTCCATGGTTCATAGTGTGTTCTAGCGCTATAGTATACTGCTATTTCTTGTCTCATGGTATAGGGTGGCGGGCAATAACAGTATAGGGACAACTTAAAACATAACGGGTAGCGATGCAGTAGTTTTTATGAGCTGCAACTACAAGAAAAGGATTAGACCCAGATTTATGTACACTTATTTATACTGTGTCAAGTGATCTCAAGTTTCACTGTCGTAAAAGCAAGTTTGGAAGTAATTGCAAGTAATTCGGGAGTGACTTAACTAGACTGCAGCAAATGGGCATTGCAATTACAATATTTTGCAATGCTAATGCTTGTCCACACATCTGGTCACTGCTCTTAAAAGTGTGTGGTGGACTGACACAGTATGTTGGTAATTTCTTATTGCTCTGGGGATTTGTACCCTTGGAATTTGGGTCAGTCACCATCTGTCCCTTCGCACCACATTCTGCATTAATCAAAACCCAGGCAAATTATTTTCAAAATTTTAAGGTATCATCATCTCCTCCTCATCATCAAGAACGCACCAAGAGAGATCTCAACAATACTTCTAGAGGGTTATACATTGTCACAGATGGGTCTTATCAATTTTAAACCGTTCTGGACATTTAGGGGCCGATTCCGATCTCGGTCGGAGGCGCACCCAATACCATTCGGTCGGGAAAAAAGCCATGCGAAAGCCTGTTTCCCGACCGATCCGTACAGTACACCGAACGAGCAAGTACGATGCGCACAGCAGCAAAAAATCCGGCCGAGCAGTACTCACCCAAACCAGGTCCTGTTCTCCGACCGAGGCGAATCCGGAAACGCCGAATCGAGTCGCACGGAAGGAAAAATGCAGCCCCGTCCGGCCGAACAAGTACGATGCGCTTTCCGTACGCTCCGAACCCGTCGCTACGCACGGCACGTCAAAGCATCCGGGAGAGGCGCACATAAGCTCCGATTCGCGCCACAACACGATCCACGGCTCCAAGACGAACACGGCACCGACGAGGACGACACGAAGCGACGAGGACGAGGCGAAGCGACAAGGACGACGCCAAGCAACGAGAAGGACGAACGACACGAACCAACCATGAATCCCTTCGTCCCGATCATACCAATATTCTACATTTACTACCGGAACAGGCACGGACGCGTACGGCGCAGAAGGTAAGCCAGACACCAACCACAAAACACATACAACACGTACACGACACATCACACACACACACGGGGATGCTGAATATACTTACACCAGCAACAGCAGCACCATAGGGGCGGGATGCCCATCACCAATGCCACATATGCACACAGGGGCCTGAATGCGCACCACCACCCCTACCCAGGGGGGCTGGATGCCTACCACTACTACCACCCTTAGCCAGGGGGGCTGGATGCCTACCACTACTACCACCCTTAGCCAGGGGGGCTGGATGCCTACCACTACTACCACCCTTAGCCAGGGGGGCTGGATGCCTACCACAACTACCACCCTCACCCAGGGGGGCTGGATGCCTACCACTACTACCACCCTCACCCAGGGGGGCTGGATGCCTACCACTACTACCACCCTTAGCCAGGGGGGCTGGATGCCTACCACTACTACCACCCTCACCCAGGGGGGCTGGATGCCTACCACCACTACCACCCTCACCCAGGGGGGCAGGATGCCTACCACTACTACCACCCTTAGCCAGGGGGGCTGGATGCCTACCACTACTACCACCCTTAGCCAGGGGGGCTGGATGCCTACCACTACTACCACCCTTAGCCAGGGGGGGCTGGATGCCTACCACTACTACCACCCTTAGCCAGGGGGGGCTGGATGCCTACCACTACTACCACCCTCACCCAGGGGGGGCTGGATGCCTACCACCACTACCACCCTCACCCAGGGGGGGCAGGATGCCTACCACTACTACCACCCTTAGCCAGGGGGGGCTGGATGCCTACCACTACTACCACCCTTAGCCAGGGGGGCTGGATGCCTACCACTACTACCACCCTTAGCCAGGGGGCTGGATGCCTACCACTACTACCACCCTCACCCAGGGGGGCTGGATGCCTACCACCACTACCACCCTCACCCAGGGGGGCAGGATGCCTACCACTACTACCACCCTCACCCAGGGGGGCTGGATGCCTACCACTACTAGCACCCTCACCCAGGGGGGGGCTGGATGCCTACCACTACTACCACCCTTAGCCAGGGGGGCTGGATGCCTACCACTAATACCACCCTTAGCCAGGGGGGCTGGATGCCTACCACTACTACCACCCTTAGCCAGGGGGCTGGATGCCTACCACTACTACCACCCTTAGCCAGGGGGGCTGGATGCCTACCACTACTACCACCCTTAGCCAGGGGGGCTGGATGCCTACCACTACTACCACCCTTAGCCAGGGGGGCTGGATGCCTACCACTACTACCACCCTCACCCAGGGGGGCTGGATGCCTACCACTACTACCACCCTTAGCCAGGGGGATGGATGCCTACCACTACTACCACCCTCACCCAGGGGGGCTGGATGCCTACCACGACTACCACCCTCACCCAGGGGGCTGGATGCCTACCACTACTACCACCCCCACTCATAGGATGGACAATGCATTACACAACCAGCACACCACAACCTAGGGAATGCAAGATAAAGACATCCCCCCACCACCATGACAAGCGTGTGTAGGCTGTGTCAAATGCCTACAACACCGAACATGACTTTGAACATACAATGTGACCCCCTAGCACATGTGCCACACATATATGTGTGTGGCACCCACAATGCAAGCAGCCCATGACCATTGTGGCAATGGGGCCTAAACCCCCATCATCACAGTGACCAAAAGGTAAGTGTGGGGTCCATAGCTGAAGCCCATTTTGACCATTGTGGCAATGGGGTCTAAACCCCCATCATCACAGTGACCAAAAGGCAAGTGTGGGGTCCATAGCTGAAGCACATTTTGACCATTGTGGCAATGGGGTCTAAACCCCCATCATCACAGTGACCAAAAGGGAAGTGTGGGGTCCATAGCTGAAGCACATTTTGACCATTGTGGCAATGGGGTCTAAACCCCCATCATCACAGTGACCAAAAGGGAAGTGTGGGGTCCATAGCTGAAGCACATTTTGACCATTGTGGCAATGGGGTCTACACCCCCATCATCACAGTGACCAAAAGGTAAGTGTTGACAAAGAAAGAGCTGCAACTGCCAAACTGCATGGATCATTCCTGGTCACAGAACCAAAAACTCATCTGTGGCAAAGTAGTGTATGTGTCCCATTGCAACATAAATTGGGTGAGCCAAATACTGCAGTGCAAATGAGACATTCCTTTGGCCATGTGCAGACAAACAACACCCATGGTGGCTGACACCGTCAACATTCATCAATGACACAATGACAGAAGTGACCATCAGAATGCAGAACCACATATTTGCACCAATGGGCACACAAATGCAGATATCCTGTGGAGACAGCAGATGTGAGGTGAACAGATACCATACCATGGCAGCAATGGGACACACAAACCATGATCACTGTGCTGACCGATGACCTAGGAGTCCCAGGGACAGCAGGGGAAACGCACCAAACAACATACAGCCAATGGCACACCCAAGATATGCCAATGCAGTGGTGCAGATGCACAAACACAAACAGGCAGACCAACACTGTCATCATACACAGCAGGCGGGGGGGGTGCCAGTGTCCCCAGGTAACCACACAATACATGAGGAGAGCTGAATACCAATCATACAGATGTGCATACACTGCCACACTAAGGTAACTCATGGATCCAAATCCCCTATGTGGGCAAGCAGGCATTGTCAGATGAGAGGGAGCACAAAACACACATGTCACACAGGAACGTAGGAACAACAACTGACACAGCAAGACACAGACACACCACAGCACCACCCCCAGGGCCCCCACAATGTGGTGACCCTTGGCTGCATATAAATCCCACTCTGATGACAAAGCTGAATGTGGTTCACACTGTGAACCACAGTCATGTGTCCTGAGCAACAAACTACCATCACACCGACACAAGCACAAATCAATCAGCATGGCCAGTAAGCCAAGGCCAACATGGAGGCAGGGGTCTAGCTGGGCAACAACTCCCATCTGCACACACTCAAGACCACACCCCTCGACCTCCAACAATGTGCAGCAGTGAAGTACACATGCACTGGTGACATTGCACATGCACCCATGACTATTCCAGGGTGGTGGGTGGGAACCAAGGTGCAGAAACACATCACACATGGCCACTCAACAAGACTCCTGAATGTCTGACACACTGCACACTACGCTGTACATGGACATGACGGCGATACCACACCAACCAATGGGATCCCAGCCACAGTCACACACCAATGAAGAAGCCAAGGTCACCCACAAAGAACACACATAGACAACAACCAACATCGCAGCCCGGACCCTGAGGAGTGCCAGCAGTCACACACACAACGTGTCACAATAACTTAAAGATAACACGAACTGAAAATCACATGACAGGGGCAAACAACAAGTGCCAAGGGGAAACCTGACTGTGACCCATCTGCGTCTGCACACAAACTCAGCCCTGACAGCAAACACACCTATGGGTGACACCCTGATGACCAGTAATGTGCCATGCACCCACATCACAGAGAACACAGGGAGAAGACTTTGGGGGAACATAGCTCAAGTCAGCAAGCATCACAAACAGGTACAACACTAGGGATCACAGCATGCGCAGATAAATGGAAGTGAACACACAGACATGCACATACAACACACACCTTGGGCGCAGGCAATGTCACACGTGTACACACTGCCATGAGGGGACTCCACTCCTGTGTGAGGAAAGCTGTGCCATATGTTGCCTCAGTGGGGCCCCATCATGTCAGCTGAGCACTTGGTCACACAATCAACAATTAGCACCAAATGAGGGCTCCCGTCACATCAGCCTGGTCATGGATGTGCCAACGGAATCATCAGCACAGATCCAACACACTTGTATAGCAATGTTGCACTGACTACACGGATGAGTCCTTCCCCATTGATGCCCACACCTGCATGTCCAGTGGAGATGGCAACACGGTCAGGGAAGTAGACAAATCCAACAATGGAAGGCACAACAGATGTGCAGGGGTGGAAGCCACAGATATGAAATTGCTAATGTAAGTAGGAAATCCCATTGCCAAATACTGAACACATGACACCCTCAGATGCTGCTATGGATGACATGGATACACCACATGATAGGACACATTCCCCCTGGACCACATGGGTTCCTGCACAGTAACACTTCATAATCATGAGACCAGATATCACCATCACTGCAGCAAGGGCATGGTTAGCAGCACCAACAACATGTACATCTGAAGCATGAGCACTAGAGAAAAGAAAGTTGCTTTATTCAGCATATGTGTTGAATGAAAACGACGTCCAGAAAAAAAGAGCAAAGGCCAATGGCCAGTCCATTGTCAAAGTTCAAACAGGGTGACACTGGCAGATGTCACCCTACGCATGCCTGCACAAAACCAGGGACAATCCACTAGGAGGGGCAACCGGGGGGCAGGTCAGGCACCGCAGGGACAGGATCAGGGCTCACCAGGGGGAGTCAGGGAAGGGGTGGTGGGTGCTGGAGAGCCACTGACAACTGCAGTGGAGGTGTCTGACATGGTGTGTGCCGGCACAACTGGGGGGCATGACTCAGATGTCGTGGGTGCCGGCACAACTGCAGTGGACCCTGCAGATGGAGTGGACAGGTTCGCCACTGCAGTGCCCAAGTCAGACAGGGCGGTAGTGGACTCCACTGCAGTGCCTACCTCCAGGGGAGGAGAATGGGGAACAGGCAAGGTGGGTTGGACAGAGGGGGAGGACACCCTCACCACATCAGTGGCACAGACAAGCGCAGCGGGGGTGTGGTGCTGGGAGAGCAAGTGGCAGGGGAGAAGGCCGGAGCCTCTTGGGGATGGTATATCTGTGGGTGGGGGAACCTGGGGCAGGGTGTGGTGAGGGCACCTGTGGAGTGGGGGCCTGAGGGATGGAGGAAGGAGACCTGGTGCTTGAGCTGCAGGGCGGTGGCGGGGTCTTGCTCTTAGGACTCCGTGGGGACTTGCGGGTGGGGGCCTCAGTCCGTCTGCGCCTGGGGGAGGGTGTCCGGGGGCGAGGGGCACTCTGCTCCGTGTGGGTGGGCTTCCTCTTCCCCCGGGATGCTGGAGCAGCTTCATCGGTGGGGAAGAGGCCGAGGTCACAGAGGAAGAGCTGCTGTGACTTTGGGGTTGCAGGTGAGGCAAGGGAGGGTGCTTTGGAGGGAGAGGGAACTGATGACTGCGCAGTGCATGTGGATGCGTGTGTGTGTTCCAGGGCCCCATCCCCTGTGAGTCTGGCTTCAGTCCCCTGAATGTGCGTGCGTGTGCGTTTTGTCATTGGCGTGTGTGTCAGTGTGCTGGATGTGTGTGTGCTGGTGTGTGCCTGTGCCGGTGTGTGTGTGCTTGGGATGGGTAAGGTGCTGGGGAGTGTGGATGGAGCAGAGGCAGGAGGGGTGAGGGACCGTTTGAGGAGGGACACTGCTGCCGTCAGGGAGGAGTCCATGGACCTATTGCCCCTCTGTAGGTCAGACATGCCCGATGAGATGCCCTCCATGAACGACACCAGCTGAGTCAACAGCGCGGTGTGCGCATGGAGGACACTCAGCATGGCTGTCTGGCCTACATGGAGCTGGCGAAGGAGGTACACAGACTCCTCACTCAGGGCAGCAGGGGACACAGGGGCAGGGGCTGCGGTGCCTGGCCCAAAGGAGACACGCTCCCGGACATGGGAGCCTCCACGGACCTGGGGAATGGGAGCCGATGGGAGGGCGGTGGTGGTGCTGGTGGTGGCGGGGACAGCAACACTAGCTGGGGTGTGGTGGTGACTGCTGACACCCGCCTCCACAAGGGAGTCATCCTCCGAGTTGCTCTGGTCCTCAGCTGAGGTGGATGCTGCTGAGGACTCCTCGGTGTGGCTCCCCTCGCCCTCCGTGCCACTGGGTCCCTCCGACCACTCCTCGGCTGCTGACCCAGTCTGGCTCTCTGGCTCCTCCTGGTCCGTGGAGCTGTCCCCTTCCGTGGCCGTGGATGTATCTGCAAACAATGGGGAAACAGACAGACATCAGTCACCTGCACAAAACGCACACACCACTGTGAGCACAGCACATCACAGAGCAAGCCCTGGCATCATTAGTTGTACATTGCTAAAAGTGCCCTAACTGAACAGGAGAAGCCAATTGTCAGTCTGATGCCAAGCATGGCACTCACATCCCACATGGCCTTGCACCCATCTGTCTGGTGTCTGTTGGATTGCAACACCCCAGTGTGGACACATGCACCAAGTACACAGTAGTTGGACAGTGCAGAGGACACGGTGTGGCATGTGGACATGCACACATCACAGCTCTTGCCACTGAGTCAGTACAGGTTTCCGGATGAAAGGGATGCCCAGAGTCAAATAGGAAATGCATGTGATGCATACCAGCGACAGACACCATGATGCACCCATGTCCTGATAGCCAGCGCCACTATGTTGTGCATGTAGCACATGTCACTCCCCTGCAGGCTCACCAATCAGTAGACACATGCCATGGCGGAGGCATGACTGCAAAGTCATACATCACTGTCTCAGTGATGTATGACTTTGCAGCCAGACAACAACACTCTGCACTGTGTCACAATAGTAGGTCATGGGGAATGCAAGTCCTGGAGCTGCACAAGTGCACATGTACATCCCCCCACAACACATCCTCTGAACCCTCATCTGTCCAGGTCATACCTATTGGACATATGGGAGACCTGTGACACTACCCTCTGAACCTGAGCCCCTCACACTCTGCTGTGAATGGGGAACAGCTGCCTGAACTTCACATTCACATGCCCCAGTCTGCATGGGCAGCTGATCAGACACCTATGTGACACACAAGTATCGTCTCCTATGGTCACATCTCCAGTGGCATGCTGAGCCCCTACCAAGAAACTCCACAGCAGTCCTGGCGACTAATCCACAGCACACTGACACAGAGGCAGACACCTGAGGGGTCAAATCACTGCGCACAATGTGTCAGCTGATACACGGGAGTGGGAGTACAGAGTGTATTGTATGGCCTGGAGTAGGCATGACTGTCCAGCCCCACATGAATGAGGGATGAGCCCTGGACTGTAGGCAGCTGGCTAAGTATGTGTGACACACGTCATATACATACTCCTGGGACCCAAACATTGTTCCCACCCGCAGCATGGGTGTGTGCCAGATACCCCAGCCACATGTGGTGGATCAGCTCAGCAATTGGACCACAGATCAAAGTAACACGCTGAATACATGTCAGAATACAGGCATTGTGTAAGCAATGGACCCACCCATGATGCCCACCACAGAGTCAGGGAAACAGATGCTGTCTCCCACCTTGAGTCAAGCAAACTGCAAGGACACAGTCCTAAGTGACAGAATTCCCTGCATGTAAGGGCCACACCTGGGTATCAGATGAGGAGTGGGCAGTGCACAATAGAGGGACATGGCTCCTGGACAACATGACTGCTGTACTGTGGCAGTTTAACCAGGCCCGAGGAGGGCACATAGCATGTTAGACAGAGTTCACAGTGCAGTCTTTGACTCACCCCCTCCTTGCTGCTCTCTGGCCTTCAGCTGCCCATCCAGGTCTGGAAAGACCACCACCAGGATCCTGAGCATGTGGGGGTCAGGGTCCGTGTTCCGCCCCTCCTGCGAGGAGGCGACAGCTTCAGCTGGACCCGTGCAATCCTCCGGGTCCAGCCCCGAAGGTCCTGCCACCTCTTTTGGCAGTTGCGGATCCGGCGCTTGTAGACCCCCACGGACCGGACAGCCCGGACGATGTCCTTCCAGATCTCCTGCTTCCGATGGGCAGAAGCCTGTCAGGATGACAAAGTGATAAGGCCATTACTACACATGCAACATATCCGTGCATGACACAGTTGCATATACATGTCGCAATCACAGGGGCACATGGTGTACACAGGCAGTGCACGGCTGCCCATGGACAGTTTTCCAGAAGTCACTACATGGTATCATTGCATGGGGAGTAAAACCCTGTTCAGAAGCACTGTCACTGCACCATACCTGTCCAGTGCAAGTCACTACACACTATGGGGGGTGACAACTACTCAGTGAGCCTGCTAGCCAGTGGCGTGCAGACTCTCAGCCTTGCTAGTCAGACAAAATGCACATTCAGAAAGGCAGTGCACAGGACACTCACCTGCTCCCCTGGTGTCCCATACAGCTTGCTGTACTGTGGAAGTAGGCTGTCCAGCAGGGCCTGGTTCTCTTCAAGGCTGAAGGCTGGGGCTCTCTCCACAGTACATGCCATTGCAGGGTCCAGAGGGGCAGAGTCAGCAGCAGTGCAGTGGCAGATGTCGTCTTGGAGCATGTAGTGCAGGCAAGTGGGCTCTCAGGGGAACAGCCAGCAATATATATGTGCTGGAGAGGCAGATACTGTCCCTTGTGTCCAAAGTGATAGGTCCAAGTCGTTTGCATCTTCTGAATCTGGCCAATCCATGGAATAGCAGCACCAAAACACGCCCACAGCATCCTTCAAATCTTCAACTTCATGACATACATGATTTTGCAACATTGTTGTGGGTGACCAACTGATTTTCCAGCAACCGACTCGTTCGAAATTCGAAAACGCGTCCGTTGCCAGGCAAGCCCATTGTCAATGGGTGCGCACCGATCGGTCCATTGCAGTTCAACGCGCATAGGGGTACAACGCGTACCCGCACACATTGAAAGCAATGGGCCGGCCGGAGGCACCGATCGGTCCATTGCAGTTCAACGCGCACAGGGGTACAACGCGTACCCGCACACATTGAAAGCAATGGGCCGGCCGGAGGCACCGATCGGTCCATTGCAGTTCAACGCGCACAGGGGTACAACGCGTACCCGCACACATTGAAAGCAATGGGCCGGCCGGAGGCACCGATCGGTCCATTGCAGTTCAACGCGCACAGGGGTACAACGCGTACCCCCACACATTGAAAGCAATGGGCCGGCCGGAGGCACCGATCGGTCCATTGCAGTTCAACGCGCACAGGGGTACAACGCGTACCCGCACACATTGAAAGCAATGGGCCGGCTGGAGGCACCGATCAGTCCATTGCAGTTCAACGCGCACAGGGGTACAACGCGTACCCCACACATTGAAAGCAATGGGCCGGCCGGAGGCACCGATCGGTCCATTGCAGTTCAACGCGCACAGGGGTACAACGCGTACCCGCACACATTGAAAGCAATGGGCCGGCCGGAGGCACCGATCGGTCCATTGCAGTTCAACGCGCACAGGGGTACAACGCGTACCCCCACACATTGAAAGCAATGGGCCGGCCGGAGGCACCGATCGGTCCATTGCAGTACAACGCATCACTGTACATGTGACTGGCATATGTCAGCATGCCTGTCTCAGATGGACATATGCCAGCCACAGATAGCTCCCAGGGAGTGAGGGGCACACCTACATCACGACAGCCTGTCCAAACCTTAACATAAGGCATGTAAGGCTGCATTTCCTATTGTGTGTATGTTGGTGTACATGTTGTCCTGTGGGTGTCACCTGTGGGCAGCCACCCCCAGGCTGTGCACGTGTTCATGGGGACAGGATCCTGGGTGTTACGTGTACGTGACCACTGTGATGTGCAACTGTTCATATCTGTGCATGTGCCATGGTCACATTTCACAGTGGTGTTTGTGTATGTCATGTCACATACCCCGTGAGTCCCATGTGGGACGGTATGTTTGAGCCAGGGTGTCCCAGTGGCACAATAGTGATGGACCTCCACAGTCTTTGTGCATGTAGTGTTTACAATGTCTCTGATTTCATGTGCACAATGGGAGACAGTCTCCACATCCACGTTGTGTGTGCATGGACTCTGATGTTGTGCGTGTGTGTCACAGACGTCCATGTCTGTCCTGCCGTGGCAAGTGGGGCCACTACCTGTGGGGGTCATGTTTGTTTTGCTGTGGTGTACACATGATACTCCATGTGATGCCAGTGTCCATGTGGCATTACAGGGTCCCTGGGAATGTACCGGTCGTTGAGCTGTGGTGCCTGGGGCACATCTGTCCTCACATGTCACTGTGGGGGGTGATTGTGACACGGCAGCAGGAGATGGGAACTGTGACACGGCATCATGATATCCAATGGGCCAACCTGGGACAAATTGATGCCACCTGTAGGACCGTGTTGACAGATGTTGGCCATGTATGTACCATACATGTCCTTCCGGTACTGCACACTTCATGTAGTTGTGCCTCATAATGATGTATGTTGGGATCTTGAGTGTGTTCAATGCCGAATATGTGGGGTGACTGACAATCTTGCTTACTTCTCCTCTGCACTGCAGGGCTCCTGCTGTCCATCGGCCATTCCCAGACCTGGCAACGATGGTGGAACGGGACAGCATCCGACGGTACCGCTTCACCAGGCAGCTGATTGAGGATTTGGCAGTGCAGTTGTCCCCACATTTGCAGCCTGGCCGGCCGTATCCTACAGCGCTGACCCCCAAGGTGAAGGTGATGGCAGCCCTACACTTCTTTGCCACCGGTACCTTCCAACATACTGTGGCGACTGCTGGTGGGATGTCACAGACCATGTTCAGCCGTGTGCTCCGCGATGTTTTGGCGGCAATGTTGCTCTTCCTGAACCGGTACATCTATTTCCCTAGACTGCGACGACTCACTGACGTGAAGAGTGACTTTTATGCCCTGGGGAGGATGCCGCATGTAATTGGCTCCATTGATGGGACACATGTGGCTTTGGTACCACCACAGGCCCAGGAGCAGGCCTACAGGAACCGCAAGCACTACCACTCGGTCAATGCACTGGTGGTGTGTCTTGCAGACATGACCATCACACACGTGTGTGCCCGTTTCCCTGGTTCAGCACACGATGCCTTTGTGATGAGGAGTAGTCGCATCCCCAGGATGATGGCACAGATGCAGAACCAGCGTGCCTGGCTGGTCGGTGTGTACTGACTTTGTGCCATTGTGTGTGATCTGATCTGTAGTATTCCGCCCACTTTTCCAAGTCAGCTAATGTGCACTTGTCTGTCCGTAGGTGACTCGGGATACCCCAACATGCCGTGGTTGCTGACACCCCTCAGGAACCCTGTGACACCTGCCCAGATGCGCTACAATGAGGCACATGGTCGGACCAGGAGAGTGATTGAGCGGACCTTTGGTCTCCTGAAGAGCCGCTTCCGCTGCCTGGACAAGACCGGAGGGTCCCTCCCATATGCCCCTGCGAAAGTGTGCAAGATTATCATCGTCTGCTGCATGCTCCACAACCTGGCAGTGCGGAAGGAGTTGCCTCTCATCCAGGATGACAATGACCAACATCCGCCACCTGTGGAGGATCCTGGCCTGGACCACGATGCCAGTGACGATGATGATGATGGTGATGGTGATGTCCGCACACAGCTCATCACCAACTTCTTTAGCTGAATGTGAGTATCCTGAGGTGTCATGTCAATGATGTGAGTTGGCATGATGTGTGGGTGGTGCTCTGGTGCTGTTGGAGTGTGTCCATGGGCTACTTGACTGGATGTGTGTTGCGATGTGTGGTGACAGGTGGGCTGTACTCCCCAACAGTGTTGACATGCTAACTTGGTTCTGGGTGGGTATCTTGTAACATGTATTGTGCATGAGTTTTGCTGTTCTGTCCTGTACTCCATTGCTTTTGACTGTGTGTCATTTCTGTCCTTCACAGGGTACTTTCAGATTCGTTTGGTCAACTGTGTCCACTCGACGACGTGATTGCACATCCAGGCTGGTAGCTGTTGTGTCCCTACAGGTGATGTGCGCCACACCCATGGACTTCCTTCCGTCTACAGTTGTTGACTGTGTGCCCGCTACCAGGTGGGGTTACCTTGCATCTGTAGTGGTTACGGCATGTTGCAACTGTGTAATAAACCTGTGCTTCACTTTGTGATGTGCGTTGTCTGTGGTCACACATTTGACTGCCATTTGCTTACTGCACCAGTGGGCTACTTGACTACAACTGGGAATGGGTGTGGTGTCTGTGCATTGCACCGTCTTCCCTGGCAACATCAGTGTAGGCAATGAGTCAGATGGCCTAGGTGTGTATGTGTCGTGTAGCCCTGGTGGTGTGTCTCCCTCATGTGTGTCACGTTGCCTGTACTCACATGCCTGTGTTGTCCTTGCTGTTGCAGTTCGCATACACAGTGTAATTTTGCAGTTCATCATCCCCATAACAGCACCCACGTTGGAATCACGACAGAGGCAAGTATGGTGTATTAGTGTGTTTATTGTGATACATTTGTGTTAATAGTGCATAGGATGGGTTGTGCTGTACATGAATCTTGCAATCCCAAGTTCCTAGGTGAATTGAAAGTCCGGGTAGACAGGATCCCCAGTATCGGGGCCACAGTTGTCTGACACATTGGTCCAACTTGTACTCCCCATGCAATGTGTGGGAGTAGTGTTGCCGTCAACAGGGTGAACAGTCTGTGCACAAAGGCGAACATCCAGAACAGGTTCAGGCTTCCTGGGAGTTGCGCTTGGCCATCGGCCTCTCACTTTTCCCTCCTCGGACGACCCCTCTTCTTGGGGGGGCCCTCAAGTGCAGGCTGCTGCGGTGCAGGGGACTCTCCGCCAGAGTCCTCCTCCCTCCCTGTGGCAGTTGCAGTTTGTTCGGCACCAGATGTTGTTGGCACACAGGGAGGTGTGGACTGGTTGCTGTTCATCTGGCGGAGGCATTGTAAAATGTCCCTGTGCACCGCCGTCATCTCATGCAGTGCATCCCACTTGGACTCCACGCGGGACATGTGTGAGTCCACACGGGACATGTGTGACTCCACGTGGGACATGTGGGAGTCCAAGCGGGCATGATGGGCAGCCTGCTGCTGTTTAATGTCTCTGAGGAGCCCCACTACCTGGCTGAGCTCTCCGGTGCTGGACTGGTACGCATCAGCTATGCGTACCAGTTGTGGGTCGTCATGCACACCAGCAACGTCTGCAAGCAGCGACCTCTGTCTCCCACCCCTCCCACCACCCCTGCTGACATGTGCAGTGTGTGCAGTGGCACGCACAGATAACCCTGGTCCACCTTGGGGTGTGGTGGTGGTGGTGTCCATGGCCCCAGGTTGGTCCAGGGTCACTGTGCTGGTGTTGCTCCTTATTCTGTCCATGTCGGCAGGGATGGTATTCGTGGTGACAGTCGTTGTAGGGGTGGGTGCAGGGGGTGCAGCTGGTGGTCCTGCTGGTGCTGCAGCTGGTGGTCCTGCTGGTGCTGCATGTTGACTTGCACCGGATGTGCCAGGTTGTTCTTCATCGTCCGAGGAGGACAGAGGCTGTACGACGCCAGTGAGCTCGGCATCCTCTTGAGCCTGGGACTGGGACTCCTCAGCGTCTGCTGCTGTGTCCCCATCATCACCTGTTTTTGGGAGACACAAACAATGTATGTCATGTTTCTGCAGGCATCAATGGTTGACACACATGACAGTTGTGACTGTGCCTCTGGGTGCGGGCCTGTACATTGCATTGTCCTAAGTCGTCACAGTCAGGGGTTGATATTGGTGTGGCACATTGTCCTGCATTATTTGGGCATTTCTATGTATTTTCTGGGGTGTGAACATGGTCTGCATTGCTTGTGTTTGGTTCACAGCCGGACCTCCTTCCCACCCACCCAGCCAGTCAGTTATCCCACCATGGAACGTGCTTGCATTGCAGGGAGTGTAAGTTGTCTCTCAGGATGTCAGTCAGTGGTGTCCTGCTGTTTGTTGGTGCACAGTTGGCAGCAGGGCCTTGTGCTCCCCACAGCAGTAGCCAGTGTCAGCCATCTTGTGAGTCCTTCTCCACTCCCTGTGATGTGAGCATGGTTCAGGGTGGTGTTGATGGGCCAGTTGTGAGGCTGAGCAATGTCTGTGACTACGACTCCCATCATGCTATTGCCTCCACCCCCTTCCCAGCATGCCCATGCTTCCTTCCTTTTGACTCTGCTTCCCTGTGGGTTGGGCTGGCTGTGCTGACAGGATGGCTGGGAGTGTTGTCCTGGCAGTTGTTTGGCTAAGAGTCCCAAGAGTGTCCCTGTGCTTCACACAACATAACCCAGGGTGGTGGTGCTTTGTGGGATCTTGTGTTAGGATGGAGGGCATTGCATTCTACCAGGTGGGTACTGTGGAGTTTGTGTTGGGGGGGGTGAGGGGAGGTGCTGGTGACTATAGTCAGTGCTGCAAGTCCCCCTTCCCACCCAGCCAGCCAGATATCCCACCATGGAACGTGCTTGCATTGCAGGGAGTGTAAGTTGTCTCTCAGGATGTCAGTCAGTGGTGTCCTGCTGTTTGTTGGTGCACAGTTGCCAGCAGGGCCTTGTGCTCCCCACAGCAGTAGCCAGTGTCAGCCATCTTGTGAGTCCTTCTCCACTTCCTGTGATGTGAGCATGGTTCAGGGTGGTGTTGATGGGACAGTTGTGGGGGTGAGCTATGTCTGTGACTACGACTCCCATCATGCCATTGCCTCCACCCCACTTGCCAGCATTCCCATACTTACTTGCTTTTGTGTGGAGTTCAGTGGGTGTGGGTGTGAGGGCAATGGCAAGATGGCTGACAGTGGTGTCCTGCTGTTGGTTGGTGTGCAGTACCCAGCATGCCCTTGTGCTCCCCACGACACAGCAACAGTGTCAGACATCTTTGATGGGCCTTTCCACTCTCTGTGGGATGTGCATGCGTGAGTGTGAGCTTGCTGGGCCATGTGGTGGGGGATGTAGGGCTGTGACTACGACTCCCATCATGCTATTGCCTCCTCCCCCTTCCCAGCATGCCCATGCTTCCTTCCTTTTGACTCTGCTTCCCTGTGGGGTGGGCTGGCTGTGCTGACAGGATGGCTGGGAGTGTTGTCCTGGCAGTTGTTTGGCTAAGAGTCCCAAGAGTGTCCCTGTGCTTCACACAACATAACCCAGGGTGGTGGTGCTTTGTGGGATCTTGTGTTAGGATGGAGGGCATTGCATTCTACCAGGTGGGTACTGTGGAGTTTGTGTTGGGGTGGGTGTGAGGGGAGGTGCTTGTGACTATGGTTAGTGCTGCAAGTCCTCCTTCCCACCCAGCCAGCCAGTCAGTTATCCCACCATGGACTGTGCTTGCATTGCAGGGAGTGGAAGTTGTCTCTCAGGATGTCAGTCAGTGGTGTCCTGCTGTTTGTTGGTGCACAATTGGCAGCAGGGCCTTGTGCTCCCCACAGCAGTAGCCAGTGTCAGCCATCTTGTGAGTCCTTCTCCACTCCCTGTGATGTGAGCATGGTTCAGGGTGGTGTTGATGGGCCAGTTGTGAGGCTGAGCAATGTCTGTGACTACGACTCCCATCATGCTATTGCCTCCACCCCCTTCCCAGCATGCCCATGCTTCCTTCCTTTTGACTCTGCTTCCCTGTGGGGTGGGCTGGCTGTGCTGACAGGATGGCTGGGAGTGTTGTCCTGGCAGTTGTTTGGCTAAGAGTCCCAAGAGTGTCCCTGTGCTTCACACAACATAACCCAGGGTGGTGGTGCTTTGTGGGATCTTGTGTTAGGATGGAGGGCATTGCATTCTACCAGGTGGGTACTGTGGAGTTTGTGTTGGGGGGGTGTGAGGGGAGGTGCTGGTGACTATAGTCAGTGCTGCAAGTCCCCCTTCCCACCCAGCCAGCCAGATATCCCGCCATGGAACGTGCTTGCATTGCAGGGAGTGTAAGTTGTCTCTCAGGATGTCAGTCAGTGGTGTCCTGCTGTTTGTTGGTGCACAGTTGGCAGCAGGGCCTTGTGCTCCCCACAGCAGTAGCCAGTGTCAGCCATCTTGTGAGTCCTTCTCCACTCCCTGTGATGTGAGCATGGTTCAGGGTGGTGTTGATGGGCCAGTTGTGAGGCTGAGCAATGTCTGTGACTACGACTCCCATCATGCTATTGCCTCCACCCCCTTCCCAGCATGCCCATGCTTCCTTCCTTTGACTCTGCTTCCCTGTGGGGTGGGCTGGCTGTGCTGACAGGATGGCTGGGAGTGTTGTCCTGGCAGTTGTTTGGCTAAGAGTCCCAAGAGTGTCCCTGTGCTTCACACAACATAACCCAGGGTGGTGGTGCTTTGTGGGATCTTGTGTTAGGATGGAGGGCATTGCATTCTACCAGGTGGGTACTGTGGAGTTTGTGTTGGGGGGGTGTGAGGGGAGGTGCTGGTGACTATAGTCAGTGCTGCAAGTCCCCCTTCCCACCCAGCCAGCCAGATATCCCGCCATGGAACGTGCTTGCATTGCAGGGAGTGTAAGTTGTCTCTCAGGATGTCAGTCAGTGGTGTCCTGCTGTTTGTTGGTGCACAGTTGGCAGCAGGGCCTTGTGCTCCCCACAGCAGTAGCCAGTGTCAGCCATCTTGTGAGTCCTTCTCCACTCCCTGTGATGTGCGCATGGTTCATGGTGGTGTTAATGGGACAGTTGTGGGGGGGGCAATATGTGTGACTGCGACTCCCATGATGCTATTGGCTACACAGACTTGGCCAGCATACACAGAATTCCTTCCTTTGAGTGGTCTTCACTGTGTGTTGGTGTTGTTGTGGTGGCTACATGTCTGGATGTGTTTGTTAGTTCTATTTGTGCCACTGCCTAGCTGTAGTTGTGTTTGTACATGTGATGGCACGGTTGGATGTAACTTTTTTGATGGCATGTGTTGTGTTTATCTGACTGACATACACATTTTGGGATGATTCTGTTCTGGTTGCTGTGTAATTGCTATGAGTGCATGGTTTGACTCTCCCCTTGACAGTGATGTGTGTGTGTTTTGTGTCAGAAAATTGTGTACATTTGTTGTGTACTCACCAGGCTCTGGGATGTTCTCTAGTCCATATACGCTCACTGGCGGAAGGATGGCCCGCACCTTCTCCTCCCAGGGCCTGAGGTATACTGGCTTGGCAGGAGGGCCACTGCCGGTGTATTGGCTGATGAGGTAGTCTTTCTTGAGCAGCTCCCGGACCCTCCTGCGCACGTCATACCACCTGTTCTGGATGTCGGTCTTTGTGCGCAGACATGGTGATTGTGCGTTCACCCTGTTGATGATCCTCTCCCACATCTTGGTTTTCTGCGACAAGGGGGTCTGTTGGACCAATGTGCCAAACAGCTGTGGCTCTACCCTGAGGATCTCGTCTACCAGGACTTCCAATTCACAATCTAGGAACTTGTGATTCTTCTTGGGGGGCATGGTGATGGGTGGTGATGGTGAGTGATGTGTGTGTTGGTGTGCAGGTGAGGGTGTGTGAGTGTGTGTTTTGCTGGGTGTATGTGAGGTAGGTATTTGTTGGTGTGCTGATGGTGTGTGGCTTGTGTGAGGGATGAGCTGTGGGTGTGTGGTTGCTTTCTCTTGGGTGCTGGCAGTGGAATGGCATTTGCAAAGGCTCAACGTAGTGATTTGTGTCCTTTATATAGGTGGAGTTGTGGGTGTGTCTTTGTTCTCTGTCCCCACCCCCCAGTATTTATTGGCTTGGTAATTGCTTGTTTGGCCTTTTTTGGGTGATTTTTCCTTTGTGCTGTTTGTGTATGTTGGAAACGTTCTTGTGACCGAGTCGGACCCTGCATTGGTCTCGTACGGTGTTCTCCGTTTCGTTCACGCTGTGTTTGTGCAGTTTTCTATGCTGCGTACGCGTCGGTCGCGGTGTATTGTGTTGCTTCGGCTCGGTTTTGTATGCGTGTCGGTCGTACGGCTTGTCCTCCGTCCGACTCGCTCGTGGTTTTCGCGCCTTGCATCGTACTTAGCGGTTTGGAGTTAGCGTGTACGTTTCGGTCGGATTTGTTCCGGGTGCGTGTCGGTCGGTTGGATTCGCGTGTTTTTCCGGCCGGATTGCTGTTTTCCGTGCGGCTCGGTCGGTCGACTTGGTTTCGTTACGTGTCGGTCGGATTTTTCGCGCCTTGCATCGTACTTGGCGTGTCGGGCGTCACGGGTACGTGTCGGTCGGTATTTTTTCCGGATCCGAGTCGGTCGGTGCTTTTTCCGGCCCGAATCGGAATCGACCCCTTAATGTTGAGAAGTTTAGGTAACGTAGATTCCAATTAAATACGACAGCTTTGACCTTCAATATTTTCTGGGACATTAAAGATTTACAAATTAAATTGATGATATCTGTTCTCTAGGTCCAGTAAGGCTGATCACATAGGAGAAATGAGATGGACTAGAGGAGTAATAGCTGAAATAGCTTTGGTATTGCCTTTAATTTGTATCTAGTTATCTGATACTTTCATTGATAAAGAAACAGTGTCTTATTGAATGTGTTTTATATCCAAGCATATAGTCAGTATTTGAATGTATTGCTTGTATTTCTTCCAGTATCTTAGATAATGATGATTCTTGTGTTTCTATTACTTTAGATTTAGTAGGTGGAGGGGAGGCAGTTTGTTTTCTTTTGTTTGGCTTCGCTCCAATATTTGCTGAATAATGGTTATAGGAGACAGTATATAAGATATGAATATAACCACCTTTTATGTAAACGGGCAGGGTTACTGGTGTCTAAAGAAAAGTCAAATTATCACTTTAATTCTAACGAATCGGGACAACTTTTGGTCAAATAATTACGTATTAAAAAAGATGGCAATCACGTACATCCAATCAGGAAATCAGATTGTATTCTACTTCTTGACACAAAAGAGATTATAATAATTTTTTTAAATATTTTTACTCTACTCTTTATGACAAACCTCCAGTCATCCCAAGTAACCTCATTGACACTTTTTTTAAAAGTGCCAGTTACCTCAAATATCTATGGAAGATTGACTCAAATTAGATAATCCCATTGATATTCAAGAAATTCATTTTGCGATCAAAGCTCTAAACTCTAATAAGTCTCCTGGTCCTGATGGTATCCCTGCAGAATTTTACAAATGTTTTTCAAACACAACTGTCCCCAATTTACTATAATTATTTACTGACTAGTGGAATTTTTCTGCTGTAAGAGTCTCTTTTAAAGAAGCCATTATTATTGTACTTCTTAAGTCAGAAAAAGATTCTACTTTAATTTCTAATTACCGTCCAATATCCCTCATTAACTAAGACTGTAAGATCTATGCCAAAATCTTGGCTAACAGACTAGAGCCTCTCCTTTCCCCCACTGTGCACCTCCAACAGGTTTTATGAAAAAAAGACTTTCTGCACATAATACATGTCTTTTATGTCGTGTTCTATCCTTTACTGATAAGCTCAAGTGCCCTGCGGGGATGTTGGCTTTGGATGTGGAAAAAAGCTTTCAATAAAGTGAATTGGCAATTCCTATTCAAAACATTAAAATCCTTCCAGTTTGGTCCCAATTAATTTTAAATATGGTTAATGCTTTATATGCTGACCCTTCAGATATACTATTTATCAATGGCACCCTGACCCCCTCCTTTCCTTTATACAGGGGAACTAAACAAGGATGTCCCTTATGACCTATTTTATTCTTTATTGCTATTGAACCTCTTTTATGCCTATTAAGAAATTATATAGAATATACTGGTGTTGTTTTAAAGGATGTTGTTTTAAAAGTCTCTGCCTATGTGATGATATTATATTCTATGTTACCAACCCTATTACATCTGTACCTATTATTTTGGGGATTATTAACCAATATGCTCATGTTTCTGCTCATACCCTAAATGATAACAAAACTGATTTTTTTCCATTAAATATTTTATATACTCCCAGTGTGATAGCAGACACGAACATCCTATGGAACTCTACTTCCCTGAAATGCCTAGGATTCACGTTCTCCTTCTCTGTTAAAACTACAATTGATATTAATTGCTCCAAAATACTTAGTAAGGCAACAGAAAACCTTGATAAATGGTCATCTCTTCACTTGAATTCGTGGGGCTGCATTGAAGCAATTAAAATGGTCATTACTCCCCAAATACTTTACATATTATCTATGTTTCCATTTAGATTTCCCTCCAGTCTATTTATTAAATTATATCAGTTAATAAATGATGTTATTTGAAACAATAAACCTACATGCATTAGTAATAAAACTATGCAAACCTCTACATTCAATGGTAGTATAGGTCTACCTGACTTTAAGAAATACCACAACTCTTTTCTCATTGCACAAAGTTCATTATCGTTTCAACCTGTTGACCCTTTATCAGCTCCTACATGGCTCCTTTTAGAACAGAATATTTTACATCTCTTTCCTTTACCTGCATTTTTCACTGTGGCCAGCTCTAAAATTGGTAAAATATCATCTACTACTGCTGTCACTAAAAGTGCATTCCTCTCCTTTGATCATAAGTTTACCGTCAACATTAGATCATCTAAAAAAGTTTCTCTTTGGCATAATCCTAACTTAAAATTTAATAAAAATATCTCTTTTTGGAAGTCTTGGATTCAGGCAGGAGATATGTTCTATTCCTTCAGTGACTTAAGGTCTAAATATCACTTCCCGCAATCAGATCTTCCAAAATATGAATTGCTATGTAATTCCATTCTTGCTGCCTATCTTGATTCAATACCGGCTGCTAAAATATCGGGTGAAGAGTTATGTATAGTTATTTTAATTGTTTCGGGCACATAGCTTCTAAGTTCTATAACCATAACACCACTTTTGCCCAAGGGACTCTGTCATTGCAACCAACTTAGCAAGTGGTTAATCAAGGGAGCGAGGCTGATTGCCTCCTCAGCTGCATCAAGGATATCTGTAATGAATGTGAGTGTAAGAAGGAATGAATAGTGGCTCATTTAATACTGTTCCTTGCAAAGAACCCTGACATCTACAGCAGTGTTACTTTCCGCCTCTTTAGGAAGTTTGCCAGGCTCTTAAGTGCCACCTCAATGTGAGTGTGCTCTAGGTAATCTGAGTGCTTACTGTGAAGTAAGGGGTCACAAGCCTGTTCACTGTGCAGCTTAGGCCCATACCTGGCACTCATTCTTTTGCCGTGTGAAACTGGGCAAACCTGGCCCCCTTCCTCAAAAAGTCCCTGATATCAGTCTGCATGTTTGCTTATGTAAGGATATTGTGCTGTCCTGAGAGGAAGCCACGATGATGTCTAGCCTGCCTTCGGGTGGTCATCATCTTGTTGAATTTCTGGAGAATGACATGGATAGATATGGCAGAGACACATTGAAGGGTGAAACAGGTGTGTCAGCAGAGGCCATGAGGTGACTGTGGCTCTTACACTCTTCATCAATGACTACTGCAAGACCAACTGCATCATCCTCTTTATCATCCTCAGGATTATGTGGATGTCACCCGGCTGCCAATGTCCAAAGCCCACTTCTTCAACATCAGTTGGTTGCGGTGTAGCCATCTGTAGCAGTGGCCACAGGTGCAGATGGCTGCCTATTGGAGGGTCCCTCAACCACATCTGTGCTCTCTGATTCAGGGTAACTATTACAAAGGAATGTGGTAATAGATGTGTTTCAGGTGTGCACATTCCCCTCACTCTCAACCACGTGGGTTTTCCAGCCATTAAACACACCCAAGGGTAATAGATTTACAACACAATTGTGATCCTAATCTGGCAGTTTCACCATCCAATTCCAGGTCAAAATGGGGGGTACCTGTGGTTTATGTCATGCTGACTACTGAACCCACATTTCTACCTTGTTTTCACTTACATTCATTTTTCACAGTAATACCCGAAGGTATACTTGTGGGGAAAAATTACTGGTGCTCCAATAATTTGTGCTCACCTTGGCATGTAGAACTTTCAGAAACGTTGTGTATGCCCAGTTTCTCCATTACCTTGCAACCCACAATGCACCCACTATTTAGGCATATACATGGTGAGTCAGTTATTTATAGGGAAAGAACACCTAGCTCGCTGCTGCTGGGCATTGCATCTATCTCACAGTTCCTTTGACTCCAGACCTGAAGGGTCAGCAATGGACGTGACCCTCGCTTCCCAGGTCCGGAAGGTGAGGGTGGGGTGAGGAGACACCAAAGGTTATCAGGCAGTACCAGCTGTATTTGCCCTTGATCTTCTGCATCCACCTCCTGAGCCATTCCCCCCTCTATTTTTATTTAGGGCACTACATAACTGCCCAATTTTCAGTATGTGTGACATTTCCATGGCTTTAGTGTACTCAAGAGTGACACTCTATGGCCAAATGTGAGACACCTTGAGTGGAATTCATCTTTCACTGTATTACAATTAATGACTTGCATAGTCAAAGTGCATTCTCAGTCGCAGGATGGGACATCGTAGCACTACAAACAGACAAGTCACTATTCCCTACTGTGCCATTCAGGACTCAGTTCTGCTTATCTTGGATTACACACAGACAGATATCTGCACAGAAACTGCATTAACCAACTGTTGTTTCACAATGAAAAAGAGTGCATTTCCCACTAATTACTTGAAATTGTGTTTATCTTTCGTTTAAGATGTGTAGGACTACGTTATTTTATATGTAGTTACCTGAAGGCGAAAGACCAACAAAAATACAGACACAATTATTTTGTCCTTTTTAACCACAACTTTGCCCAGCCTGCCCCAACGGTCTTACACTGTCTCCATTGCTGCCGGACTAACCAGTGCTAACCAGAGCTGACTGAGAGGGCAGAATGAGTCAGCAGAAAGTGTCTTGGCACTGGGGTAGCGTGTGCTGGTGAGCCACCAAGATGCATAGTATTTGTGTGCTTCCCTTGGGGTCATGCTATACAGCAGGACATTTTCTAGTGCTGCTGGCGGGCTTTGATGGAATCATAGTCACACTGCCGTCGGACCTGCTAGGAGGGGAAACCTGTGCTAGCTGAGGGCAGGCTGGCTAGCACTTTTAAAAGTGAGTGCTCGGCTGCTGGCATCGGACTGGATAACTGGGAACCCACATACATAAATGGAGGCAGGAGGACAGATGAGCCTACCATCCTGCCTGTAATCAGACAGTGTGGCTCCCCCGTGCCTGCAACTCACATGGAGCACAAGTGATAATTTGATATCCAAACTGCAGGGGTGGTTTGCCAGTGCTGTGGGGCTGCTGAGGTGGGACAGGGCTGCAGGACTTTGAAAACACTCTGCCTGCAGACGCCGCCCACACTAAGAGAGCAACCCTCTTGACCTCCTCAATGCTTGTCGCGTGTGCGGGTCGTGGACTGTGAAGGCTCCACTCTGAAGGCAGCGAGCACAACAAGGAAAATTAAAGCTGCTACCTCACTGTCTGCCTCTGGCAGATCAGTATTCACAAAATCCTATTCAAAACTAAAGATTGAACAAAATGTCTACTAATCAGGAACAAGCAAATCCCATCACACATTAATAAACAATGGTGCCTTCAGTTCTGCACAGATGAAGATAGTATTACACTGCCATGAAATGTCTGAAAGCGCTATCCAAATACTCATAATATAAACCAATTTGAAACAATCTAGAACACAATCTTTGTTGCTGACTTGCCCTCTACTGTTGTAAGGGCCACAGTGCCTGAAACTATTTTTTTCAGTGAAATGTAGCGCAAATTGTACATTGGATTGCTTTACATGAGCACCAATGCTTTACATGGCCACCGGTTACATTGCACAAGGTCACATTAATTTTTCAGAAATGAGGAGATTAAGTGGTTTACCTAGAATCACAGGATGTTGAGCCGATGTGAGACTCGAGCCTGGTTCCCCAGATCCAAAGTCTGTAGCTCCAACATTTGTTACATTGCCTTGAAGAGCACGACAAAGAAATGAGGTTCACTGAAGACTGTGCGTACCAATGCTTTTGAGGGCTAGGGCTGGCTTTTGGCATGGGCGAGCTGGGCCCAGTGCGCCAATCTTCAGAGGGGCATAATGAGCTTTCTACATTAAGGTAGTGCAGAAAGGACAGTCTTTGTCGCTTGACTCCAGTGATCACATTCACTCATTTTTAGGTCTGAGCTGTAGACTGCACATGCGCTGTCTCGAAGAGACATGCTGTATCTACTTTGTGGTCTTCAGCCCGCCCATAGGCTTCCCATTTGCTGGCTCCATCGCCGCTCTCCTATTCTTTCTCCCCATTTGTTCATGGCATGCATTTGTCATGCCACTTCATGTGTTTACCCCTCCCCAATAACAAGGACCAAGTACACTATCCCTCCACTATCCCTCATTTTTATGACCATTTTAGGAACTTCTTTTTTCTTGGATTACAAGCCCTCCTCAGGAGCACTGCTGTGTTCATTGGCTTTCGAGCGCTGTCTTTTTTTTGATATCCTGTCACACCCCCCCGTCGCTGCATGCCCTGTGCTTCTCCACGATCACTTCCCCTTTATATTTCTTGTTATACATCTCATGTGTAGCAGAATGATGGCCTCATGCTCATGTTTTATGTGCACAATTTGTGATAGTAAAATGGCAATTTAGATAATGTTCCTACCCCGTGGATATGTGATTTATGCTACCCTTTCATCTCATCAAAGAGACATCTAGGGTGTGTTGCCTTCTTTCATTGGTTCTGATGCCTCGTGCAAAATGGCGGAGCCGAGTGGTGTACAATGACCAGGACGGACGTGTGTGATAGACAAAAAACTGGAATCCTAACAAAGGTTCAAGTTAAATATTCCATATAACGTAAAATACAGAATATCAGTCACAGAAAATCAAACAAAAGAATGAAAATAAAAAATAACCTAATTAACAAGAAAGTTGCAAGAAGTTTTCTGACAAGTGATACCCAGACAAATTCAAAAATATACAAAATTTAATAGGACATTAAAAATGACAACAAAGGAAGAACAATGGCGCTCAATAAGTTACACAAAAAACCATAAAGACAATACACTGTGTAAACATAAATAGTGGCTGAGGAAAGTTACATATACATTGTTTGGACAAGACAAAAACAAAACATAGCAGAGAATGCGTCCCCTTCAATCAAGGCCACATGTAGGCGTCGACGGCGTTTCAACCAGATTAAAGTTAGATGGTCATCATCAGGACAAACAATATTCAATAACAGAGCGTCCAATAGAAAAATCCAGTAATAGAATCTAGTTATGACGTGTCCACAGCACAGAAATTAGTGGGTTCCACTTGCTTATGATCCAAATTCAGTTGCACCCTATCAAAGGAAGTTTATAGTAATTAAAAACTCCACTTGAATCACGATGGAAGTCACATTTAGCAGCGACAAGTGGCCAAGCATTAATTAAATGGTCCCTCAAGTTGAGCGAAGCTGCTCCGACTACGAGCAAGTCTCCACGGCGAGCCAAGCATTAATTAAAAGGTCCCACAAATCGAGCGAAGCTGCTCCAACTACAAGCAAATCTCCACAGAGTGCACCATGCCGGTCATGTTACCGTCCTGGCAGAGAACTGACGCATTTATCCACACCCTTTGAGCCAGAAAAGGGCTGCCTATAGGGGTTATACACGATGACTGCACCCTTCAGAAGCCATTTGATCTGCATTTATTCTAGTCCTCACAAGATAAAATTTTCATTTATGTGTGTGTATTGGAGGAGGGGGCATTGGTGTTTCCCCAGGGACACAATTTAAAGCAGCACTTCTATCGTTACTGGGCACTACAAGTCCTGGGGTGGAATAAACCCATTTATGATTAAGTAGTTTGAAGAATAATGTTTTCTTCTTAAACCAGAAGCAGACGGGAAACTGGTTGATGAATGAGGGTTAACTGACGAAAAGCACTTCAACGCCAATCATCAGGGGTAGTAAGTGCACCCCTCTCCCGCTGTTCGTTCTTTGTTCTTTTGCTATTTGACATAGCGCAAACTCCACCCGAAGGTATCGGAGCACGTTACGCGAACACCAATTGCATTACGGAGGGACACAGAGAATTAACAGGCACAGAGAGATTACGTGATTTACCCAGAAACACAGGATGTTGAGCCTCCCTCCCAGACTCGATCCCTATTCCCCAGCTTTAAGGTAGGCCACTCTAGCCCTTACACCACATCCTCTCTCAAGTTGAGACTTTAAGATGGCTAGCACTCCTTTGAAACGCACAATTATAATGCGTTCCAATTATGCGTTCCAAAGCAACGCCGGCCATCTTGTTTTCTACTGCTTCAGCCAAGTTCAATAGTGTGTGTAAAAAAGCCAAACAACAATGGCGGACCTTAATAACAGCACTTGACATACAGTTCCATTCAATTAGAGCCTAGTGCACTTCATATCCAGTACCAGCCGTTGTGTGATATCGCTGCCAAGCAGAAACAAATTTGAAACAATAAAGAGAAATGATGCACCCAGAAATATATAAGCCCACAAATATTCTTGGCTGGATGTTCTGTTCATGGATTTTATGCAATCCATGAAAATTAAATAAAAGAAGAATATTTTTTACAAAACCAAAGATTTGTGGACTCATATATTTCTGGGTGCACCATTCCACTTTATTGTTTCAATAGTGTGTGTGTTTGCCAGAACAAAAATGTCAGCTAATGCCTTTAAAATACAAGTCTTATTGGCTATGCCAATGCTTGAATTGTAAGGTTTCCTTGTGCATGTACCACATTACTGGCAAACTTTAAATTGGTAGAGACATATCTACAATTGCTTTTCTTTGTACATAATATGCAGCTAGGTTGATCAGGGTGCAATGCTGATGTTTGGATGAGGTAGGAATTAATTTCTTAATTACCCTGGAGAGACTGTTTTCTCTGAGGTTTACAAGGCAAAGAGGTAACAATCCCATCAAACTTGGATTTCATCTGTTTTCTGCTTCTAAAGAGACCATGGTGTGTCTAATAATGTAGGTACAGACTGGTGGAAAAGCGACGTGAGCTCTCAAATATTTCCATCACATTTATTGTATTATATTGTAATTGCATTTATTAGCGCTTACTACCCCTGACGAGGTGCCGAAGTGCTTTTTCGGCGAGTAGCACGCTACTCTAGAACCCATAAAGGATTAGTGATGAATTAGTATAGTGAAATATGAAAGTAATTTGAGTGGTGGATATGTTAGTCAGTTATTTGGATTCAGAAGGATAGTGGAGGGATAGAAGAGGGAAAAAGCTTTGCATTTATATAGCGATTGCTACCTCTGATGGGGTGTTGAAGTGCTTTTTTAGCGAGTAGCACGCTACTCCGGAACCCATAAAGGTTTAGTGGTGAATTAGTATAGTAAAATATGAAAGTAATTTGAATGGTGGAAATGTTAGTTACTTGAATTGAGAAGGATAGCGGAGGGATAGATGAGGGAAAAAGGTTTGCATTTATATAGCGCTTGCTGCCCCTGATGGGGCGTTGAAGCATTTTTTTCGGCGAGTAGTACGCTACTCCGGAACCCATAAAGGATTAGTGGTGAATTAGTATAGTAAAATATGAAAGTAATTTGAATGGTGGATATGTTAGTCAGTTATTTGGATTGAGAAGGATAGAGGAGGAATAGAAGAGGGAAAAAGGTTTGCATTTATATAGCGTGTGCTACCCCTGATGAGCTGTTGAAGCGCTTTTTTGTCGAGTAACTTGCTACTCCAGAACCCATAAAAGATTAGTGGTGAATTAGTATGGTGAAATATGAAATTAATTTGAGAGGTGGACATGTTAGTCTGTCAATTGGATTGAAAGGGATAGTGGAGGAATAGAAAAGGGAAGGATTTAGACATTTTTTATTTTTTTGCTTGTTTGTTTTGGAGATCATAGCAGTAGGAGGAGGCTTGGGATGAGTAATAGTGGAGGGGGAAGAGTCAGAGGGAAGGGTTTAGAAAGGCTTGTTTTGGGGGACTGAAATAGTAAAAGAGGTATGAGATGATGCAAGGAGGGGTAGAGTAGGGAAGAGTCTGGGAAGGGTTATTTTGGGGATCATAGTAGTGGTATGGGGTTTAGGATGAATGAGAGAGCGGAGGTAGAGGATATATTGACAGAGGTATAGGGTGAGAAATAGGGTAGTGCTTTGGAAAGAGTAGTAGAAAGAGGTTTGAGATGAGTCAGGGAGTTGAGGTAGAGGATATATTGAGAGAGGTATAGGGTGAGAATTAGGGTAGTACATTGGATATGCTGAATTAGAAGAAAAGTAATAAATATATAGATCCATAAGTACATGGAAGGTATATAGGTGCATCAAGGAAGGTAGTATATGTAGAATAAAGATGCATTAAATAAACTCCGGATTTCAAGTGTTGTTGTACTTAAAATTAATTTTATTTATTTGTATATATATATATATATATATATACATATATATATATATATTATATATAAAAATAATAATTCAATAGTGTGCAATTGTAGTTAAAAAGTTATGATAAAATATTTACTTATTTATGCAGTCACTAATATACATGTTAAAAACATAGAATAATGTAACTATCAGTAATATGTACATTTATTTTGCAGAACTAATGAATTTCTATATATTTTTTTTAAACATTATTCTACAAGTTTATACAAAGCAATACACATATATAGGTACATATCTATAGCACAAATAAATGGTTATATACAGAGGGGTATGCTGTATATTTCTGTTTGCATATGGTGCTTATGTGGGAAAGAGCCAATTTTTTTGTAGTTTTCTGAAGATAAGGTGGTTATCCGTGGATCTTATGTTGGGGGGTAAAGAGTTCCATAGTTTGGCTGCTTGAACAGAGAAGGATGTGCCACCCATGTTTTTTTCTTGTATATTGGGATTTTGAGGTGAGGTGTCACTGTAGAGCGGAGGTTCCTTTGTTGAATGTGTTTGGTGATTTTATTCCTGATGAAGAGCGGTCCTGTTCCATCCATCGCTTTGTAGGTGATACAAAGCATCTTGAACGTGGATCTTCTGGCAACTGGTAACCAAGGCAGGGGAGATGTGGTCTTGCGGTTTCATATATAAGAGTAATCTGGCAGCCGAGTTCTGAATCCGCTGTAGTCTTTTCATGGTCGTTAAAGGTGATCCGTGGTAGAGGCTATTGGCATAATCAAGTTTGGACAGAACAAGGGAGATGGTAGCTTGGACCTTGTGTGGAAATCCCAAATGGGGGGACGATTCATCTCATAGTTTTTATAGTAACAAAGCTTGATCTTTCTAGTTTGTCCACTTGGGCATTAATCGATAGCTTGGAGTCCATGGTCATTCCGAGGTTTCTTACTTCCTTCAATACTTTAGGCGGTGTTCCCAGATCATCAGGCCAGGCGGTGAGCGGGTCATAATGTTTTCAATCGCCATGCTTGAGTATTTCTGTTTTAGAAGCATTCAATTTGAGATGGCGCCACCATTTGTAATCGGTCTGTAGTTGTCAGGGTTCAGCGGGCCCAAGTTTGTTTTCTTCAGTAATGGGTGTATGTATGACTTTATGAGTTCTTCTGGAAATATTTCGGTAGTTAAGGAGTTGTTGATGATTCTTCTTACTGAAGTGGCAGCAGAGTTTATTAGAAGAATTGTCTATAAGGTTTGTGGTGGACACGGGACAGAAGGGCTGCCGGCAGGCCTGCTTGCTTTGACCAGGTCCATAAATTCATCAGGTGAAATGTGTTGGAAGGAACGGAGAGGCTGGGTTAGAGTATTCTTGGATTGTTGTTTTGTAAAAGGGTCAGTGCTGGTGCTTTATCTCTGTTTTAAGTATTAGTCTAACGTGTCTGCTTAGGCCGTGTAATGATTTGCCAGTTCGTCTGTGAAATCTTGAGTAATGGGATGATCTCCTTCTAGGCAATTTGGTTTACGAAAGCCATTGAGTATTTTATAGAATTCTTTATTTGCACATTTAGCAGTTTGAAGTCTGTCTGAATAGTATCTTTTCTTCACTTTTTTGATAGCTGACTTGCATAATCTGTTAATTTTCTATAGGAGAAGTTTGTCTTGATTGGTGTTTGTTTTAAGCCAGGCATGTTGCAGCTTTTAATTTGTTGTTTTATGTCTTTTATCTCTGTATTTTTCCAAGGTGCGTTTTTTCTTTTGTTCTATTGTGTGGTTTTTAGTGGTATCAGGATATCAAAAGCTTCCTGTAGCCACTCATATAGTTTTTGAAAATAATTTATTGTTTCTAGATCTGTACTGGATGTTAGTTGTGTTTCTAAGTGTTCCAAATTGAGTTTGTTCCACGGTCCATAGGTGGATGGACACAAGGTGGTTTTAGGTGCGTCGTATAGTGTTGTTTTAAGTTGGAAAGCAAGCAAATGGTGGTCTGACCATGTGACCGGAGTTATAGTGTGAAAGGTAACTAGTTTTGGTATAATCAAAAATGACATCTACAATGTGTCCAGTATTGTGTGTGGGTTCATGGACGATCTGATAAAGGTCCAGTGCGTCTAGGCCAGCGATTATTGTTTTCGGATGGGGCATTTTGGGTTTTTCAAAGTGTGTAGTGTTATCAGGTTTGAAACCGTGTCTAGAAGCGTGTCCTGGAATATCGCATTGCTAGGTGGAGGTCTGTAAAGGAGTAGGAAGTTACAGGAGGAAGACGGTGTAGGATTGCATCTGGTGAAAAGAGCCTCACAATTTTTTATGGAGACGTCAACTTTAGTGATATGTATTGTTCGCCTGAACACAACAGCTAGGCCGCCTCCTTTTTTGCCTATACGATTTTGAGTGATTGTTTGATAGCCTAGAGGAACAGCTTTATGCAGGACTGTGATGTTTGTTTTTAGAGAGCAGTTGCGATCGAGCATTTATTAGTAGACAGTTTAGAGAATGTGCTTTGGTGATAGTGTAACTTTGTTTTGTAGAAGAGTGAGCAGTATTTTGTTGGCTTGTAGCAGGTGTGTCCTTAGTGCTGGTATTAGCTGTATGGGGATAGCAATAGTGTAGCTTTTCTGTATCGTGTTCCTCGTCCAGCAGGCTAAGAAGGCATTTTGATGGTTCTGCGTGTGTAGGTGGTGGAGGCGGTGTTTGAGAGTGCGCTCTGTTGTTTTTGTGGTGTAACCTTGTTGTGCAGTAGACATGGAGAAGTGAAGTTGTGAGGTGTGGCACGTTGCTTATATTGTTTGCGTGTGTTTAGGGCAGAAGGTGTATGAGTTAGGGGTGGTGGTGCAGCATGTGGGTCATGTAGTAAGGTTTTAAATTGTCCAATGGATGAGAGGCGGTTAAAAGAGAGTTGCTGTGTTGCTGTATGGGTGTTAAGTGTGGTGGAAGAGAGAAAGCTTGGCATTGGAGTTTGTTTATTTGTGTAGTTTGAAAGGTGGGTGTATGTTTGTATTTTGTGATGGTAAGTATTATGAGGTGTTGCGCTTGAGAGATTTTGTTGTGCTGATGTGCGTGATATGTTTTGTTTTAGAGGAGTAGTGAAAAGAGGTGCTGACGCATTTGTTTTATAAGATGGATTTGTTTGTATAGTATTGTTTGTGAGTGGAAGTTGTAAGGTAAAGGGGGTGGTGATGTGTTTGTGAGTAGAGTGTATGCTGGGTGCAAGAAGGGATGAAGTAGAGTTAAGAGTGTTTGTCTTAGACTTGTTTGCTGCACGAGGTTAGATGTGTGGTGTAGTGGAATGTAAGTGTTGTGTGGTGGTGTTATTGTGGTAGAAAGAAGAGGAGCGTGTTCGTTGGAGAAATGATGGAAGGCTGAGTATAGGTTTGTTAGTGACAAAAAGGGGTCTGTTAGGAGTACTTAGAGCAGGGAGTGTGTGTCTGGATGGGATATAGTTAAGTGTGGTGTGGAATTGGGTTGTGTTAGTCATGAGTGGATTGGTTAGTGGTATAGGATAGAGTTGTGTACTGTTTGAAGATGATGGTGGAAATGTATGTTAGCTGGGATAGAAGGTTGTATATGTGTGGTTTTTGTGGTTTAGTAGTCGGTGCTGAGACATTGAATTGTGCATCGGGTTACTTTGTAGTAAATGAGTGGAGTACATGTGCTGTCATCATGTTACTTTGGTTGTGGATGGGGTAGGGTGGGTGCTGGTGTATATGAAATTGGGCAGCTTTTCTGGCCCTAGTGCCGACCAGTTTTGAACAGGCTCAAACAGGCACATGGCCTTGTCCTCTCTCCCCTTAGCCTCGATGCCCGGGCTGAGACACCCTAAACCCTGGCCTTATATAGCCCTAGTAATCAGTTGAACCCTTCAGCTAATGGGAACCCTAGCCCTAACCAATCACAGCTCTAGGCCTATGCCCTAGGACCAATAGGAGACCAAGCCCTTACAACCAATCACAGTCCTAGTCCAAGAACCCAATCAGGCACAAAACCCTAAGCCCTACATCCAATAGAAAGCCTAACCCCCAACCCTAGTCCCAGCAGCCAGCCAATCATACAGGAAACCCTAAGCCCTATATCCAATAAAAAACCTAGACCCAACCCTAGTCTCTGCCCTCAACGCAGCCCTAGTACCAGCAGCCAATCAGACATTAGACCCTAAACCCTACGTCCAATCGAAAGCCTAACCCCAGCCCTAGTCCCAATACTAGTCCCAGCAGCCAATCATACAGAAAACCCTGAACCCTACATCCAATTGAAAGCCAAGCTCCAGGAACCAATCCAAAACCCTAAACCTATCCACCAATCAGATCACTAGCCCTAAGCTCTACATCAATAGAATCACTGACCCAGGAACCAATCAGTGCCCTCAAATATCCAACCAATGAGAACACCAACCCAAATCCAACAGAAACACCAGATACAACCACCAATCACTGCACACATGTAGCATCCAATAGTAGACTATATAAGGTCCCTGCGACCTCAGGCAATGTTTGCTGGTCAGGGAGTTGGAAGCTGCTCTTCAATTCAGAATCTCCTAGGAGACAGACAGGCTCAATCCACACTTTGGAGTTTCTCAGCTAAGGGCCTAACATACTTTGCCCTCTAACAATACTGTTTGTACAAAACTTTACTCACTCTCCTAGCCAAAACAACGAGTGTACAATCCCTAAAAAGACAGCTTAAACAGCTAACAGCAGATTACTGCTGTCTCAGAGCACCCTCTGTTCACTCTCTGAGGTATACTATCTATGTTGCTAAGGGGGAAGGGGGGGGGGAATCTGATTTCACTCACTTGCTAACACAAAATGAGAACTGGGGGTGGATTGCTTAACAAACAGGTTTCAGCACAGAGCAAAGGAGAAATTAGGTGGGAAAAACAGGTAGTCATGGGCAATGTGAAAAAACAAAAGATTTTGGAATGCAAATGCCACAATTCAACAGGTAAAAGGAAACAGTCACGGGCAAGTAAAAACCACAAATTTCTAAACAAAACAGGTGATAAATGACGCAATCACGGGCAGGTAACAAACTTCATTTATAAACTGTAACAACCACAAGCAAAACAGGTGTAAAGATGGGTAGGGAAAATCGCTTTTTTAAATTTCAGGAAAGAGACAGCACTAGTCTGCCTTCTTACCATCTCCTGATCCTTGGCTCACAGCAATCTTGGGCACAGGGAAACTGCAGCTCTCAAAATGGAGGTGAATGTTTTGGGGTTCACCCAACAAACCCTTAAGGGGCTTGGGCAGGTGTGAGAGGAGGGCTCAGGGTTGCTTGGGAGCCTGGGAGCCAATCGGCAAGCACAGCCTGCTGCCCATGTTATCTGTAGACTGTTCTTTACACCTGAGCCGCCCGTTGCATTTCTCGGACGGAGGGATACAGAGCTGTGTGTTATTTTACTCTCTTATGGCTGGTAATCCCATTGAAACTATGTTTCTAAAACTAAAATGTGTTGATGGGAATGTCTTCAGTTAGCAGATCTGGGCATATTTAAGGCTTACACCACTTTATATAGGGATGGGAGACTTTAATAAAAATTAAAAGTAATCAAGACAATAAGCAAAACAGCACCCTAGCAAGAAAATAGTTCCAGCCCATTGAAATTATATCCTACTTACTAACTGCACCTAAGTTACAGCATAGAACAGCAGGTGGGAGCTAAGTGCAGGCAGAATACAAAAAAGCGCAAATAAGAAGAATTCAGCACCATCACTGGCGTCTCAGTCATGACAAGGCTGGCATTATTAATTCAGTTCCACTCTCCTCATGCCTTTAACATCAAAGTGCGAGCTCTCGGCTGCGATCTGCTGAGCACAGCACCTTTCTTCTACACTGAGTCATCATTCCAGTAGGGGTATAGAATGATAATGAGCGAGGCTCCAGTTAGGCGGAGCGGTGGCATCTTACAGGCCTTCGGATCTGCAATGCTTCTTTCTCTCTAGCACTGCCGCATGCGCACAGTCCCGGGGATATGCAGGAGGCTGTCGAGTCCTGAAATAATTTGTGAGAGTGTTTCCTCTCTGTCTGTTACTCTGGCTATGTTCAAACACATTATAAATACCCTTCTAACATATTTAATGTTTCAATTATTTTTCCTCAGCCGCTGGATTAGCAGTAACTTAAATGGTGTTCTCTTGGCTAAAAGACATTAACATTGACAAAGCCAATAGCTCTTGCATCGCCGAGACCGATTGGCTTTGCCAATGCTTTTTGTAACATGCTGCAGGTGCTGTTTTTAACACTTCATCAGCTTGCCTTCTTGCCCTCCCATCTCCCTCTCACCCCCTGCTACCACACACTATTAATCTCCGTCCTCCAACAAACAACTTGGCACCAGCGTGAGGAACTAATCTGTCAGTGACTCGTGAGTTGGTGGAGGTGCAGAGATGTATGTGTTCAGAGGCCAGGCACAACACTGATGTAATCAGCCAGGCGCTGACCTCCAAAAACAAAAGGGCCTCCCTGCAGCCTCATTTTAATTACCAGTAGCAGCGAGGGTTCCCAAATTTCTTTCTGCGTAAGACGCTATCCTGGCAAAGGCAAATTCTGTTGGGGGAGCCTGTAACAAAGCATGCTTTGCGAAGCTGTCAATAAAAGGAGTGTGGGGGTTGCAAACAGCCTAGCCCAACTCTCCTCAGTGCACCATTCATATTTAACATAATATCAGACATCGGTCTTAGATTAAACTCGGAATAAACTGTTTTAAGTCAAACAGCTGTGTTAATCATCATTAACCACTACAGATCCATTACTTCTGACAGTTTGTTCTTGGCGATGACGCTATCCACCACCCCACGTTGGTGAATCTTTCACTGCATTAATACTCTGCAGCCCAAGCAGGAACTTTATTAAATGTAAACCAAGGGTGATGCAACTAGACTGCGGCACACATGGAACGTGAGCAGAGGGAGAGAGCCAATCACAGAGAGCTGATGCATCCTGTGCCATGGAAATACAAAGAGGGCACACAGCATAAAACTGAACACTCCCACAAAGTACTACTTACTGCTAAGTAAACAAGTGTTAACACAGGCACTCTCAGCACAGCAGACTCATTGTGGGGGTGCTATAAATGCGTGACTAATGCATTTTAGTGTGGTGATGTGGACACTAGTACCAGAATGCGTTAGTCTAACCCCTGATGAGTGTTACTTGGCAAGGCTGGCACTAACCTTGGATACCGTTATGACTTTGGCCATGAAAGAAAGCCATAACCTGAACTTGACCTTTGGTGGACATCTTGGACATAAAAAGACTAAAAAGCCTCCCCCTTCCTTCACTATCTCCTCTGCCAGAAGTGTACGCTCAACTTGCAAAACCTATTGGCGGATGTGAATGCCATGGTGGATTGTTAGACAGCCAAAATAGTCAAATTGCTGACTAGGTACCTTTATACAACCACCTCCATCCTTTTTCTTGCTATTTCTATAGAATTAAGTGCTTAATTACAGTGGTCTTTCTAACATTTTAAACTATGTTTAAGATCACACTTTAGGAATGTTTCGAGCTCGAAAATAATACTGCTGCGTTCGTGCATGCAAAAATCGTGTGTTTTCTCAATTTGTCAAATTCTGTCTGAGGCCTTCATTTTGGTGCAGGAATACCGCCTGAGGAATATCAATGCCAAGTCCTAAAGAACCTCACCAGTAGGGTAATATCACCCCATTCTGAGTTAACAAGCTTGGGATGAGGAATAACCTGCAGTTTTAGAGTTTGCACACTCAATTAATTCAGATTTTCCCTGTTGCCAACCAGTTTCCTATTAATACATTTTGCCAAGTTTTTCCCTGGCGAAATTTGCACAGGGAAACTTTTCAGAGGCGCACTTATTCCACATGAGCTAGGAAAACCATGAGCACGCACATACACTTTCCCAATCATAGTATTCAAATATGTCTTGAAATGAGTGCCATCGGATGTTTCTGGTTTGAGAACACTGGAAATACAGTTATTAGTTTACATAGTACTACTTTGCCAATTTGCAGAACGTTTAGTCCAGCAAAGAGAAATGCTGCTTAATAAAGCAAATAATAAATAAGGAGTTTCTTAAAACCACAACCTTAACCTACACATGGTTATGTGAAGGGTGAAGCAATTATTTTATAATAATTCTGCTAATGCCAGGTCTTTTGGATTCACCCTAAATACCAACCTCACCGTCAAGAAAACCATCACCAATTACCAAGAGAGCCTGGTACCAACTCTCTCTATTAAAGCCAGTGAAACCTTTACCCCCGGAGAGCAACTTCAGAACTGATGTCATCCAATCATGGATTGACTCTATGTTGACCCTGTACAGCACTCCATCGCCTGTTGGCTAGGGTTGGACCATACAAATATCAACAACATACACACAAAAGCAGTGTTAGGAACCACCAATATTATTCACTTTCTTATTTTCAAAGCATCATTTTGATATATGGTTACTTTAAATGCTTCTTTCATGGTTTCCCATTTTAGTAATTTGTGTTTAGGTTCTTAGAATGAAGGAAGTTAAGGTCTGACAAATACTCAATCAATTAGTGGTCTAGCTTCTTGAACTCATAGCTGCCAAGTTTTCAGATTGCTCTTGTGTGACATTTTCATGTATTCAGTGTGCTTATGTGTGACATTTTAATGCCATGGGTGTGACACTCCGAGTGACACTTTGCCATGAGTAGAACAAAGCTGTTATGTCCATGTTGTGAGACAGATGTCTGAAATTAGCATCTTCTGTGCAATATAATGAAGTGCAAAAAGCTTTAACACAGCTGCAATGATGTACAGCTGCCACAAATCTATACCAATCATATAAGCCACGCACCACTATCTGTGTACTGCAAGTAGGATTGCCACCTGGATGTTTTTGTTACAGGCCTGGCTTTTATTTTTAAATCCAATCCAGTGAATATATAGGGGAAAGCAGTGAACTACAGTATTTTTCCTGTTTGCGACTTACACCTAAAATTATTCCCATGACTTGCAGTGACTTAGACTGTTTGTGAGCTTGCCTGAGCTCAGTCCTTTTATCCCCTCTTTTCTGACATAATCCAGTGGCATCACTCATTACACCCAGCAGAGCTGTTTGCTCTTGCATTGAAAAGGCAGGCTGAAGCTGTCTGAACTGTGACCAAGTGCCCAGTTCCTATAACACCTAGAGATCCAATCACAGCAGAGAGGGAGACAAGGTGGCTTGCCCCAACAAGATACACAAACTGTGCTGTCCTCATGGCAACTTCACCTCGCTTTGACATGCCTCTGACGGCTGTAGCTTGGGCCACCAGCAAGATGACAGCAGCAGATCAGAGCTAGTGCTGCGAGCGCCTGGAGCATTATGGAAAGTAACGATGCAGACAGTGCAAGAAGAGACAGCTAACACGCGACTAATGCATTTCAGTGCGGTGGTGCAGGATCAGGCACTGAAATGCTCAGGTGCGGCTCCTCCGCTAAAGCAGAGGAGCGTCACCCCATTGCTTTTCATCAGTGAAAAAAAGGAAAAATGTAATATAATACATTGTTATTATCATTTTATTCTTCCGTGTTGAATCCAGTTTTGGTGTGGGTGGGGCTTGGATGTTATCACAGACAGCAGGGGAAGGAGGAAATATGTGCATGTAAGTGCGCATGAAGGTTTGGCCAGTCTTCTTGGGCCAGCAAACAGTCATGCGCACTGTTAGAAATGGGATTTTTGGCAGGCTTGGGTGTGGGCCAAAGCCAGGCAAAAACCACCACTCTAGTCAGGATAAGGGCGTTACACGTCTAAAATAACCCCTGCTCACCCCCTTGGTAGCTTGGCACGAGCAGCCAGGCTTATCTTAGAGGCAGTGTGTAAAGCATTTGCACATAACCAACAGTAATACAGTGTACGCACTACAAAAGGACACCACACCAGTTTAGAAAAATATCCAATATTTTTATATAATTAAGACAAGACCAAAAAAACGATAAAAATCCACAATACTATGCTTAAAAGTTCACAGTTCCAAAAATACGCGAATTAAATAGAGTTCCTTGTGTGGATAGCTCCGTCCGGGCTACCACGTCGTCGTGAATAACAAATCCAATAGTTCTGGCTGGTCGCGGGCCAGCTACGGTGTCGGGAAGACCCGCAAAACAGTACCTGTGAGAAATGCAGGGCGTTGAGGCCTTTGAAGTCACTCGCGTTGCAGGTTGAGCTCCTCTCTGGTGGAATCAGGAGCGCTGGCGCCGGCAGGCGTCGGGTGCTGCGCTGCGAAGTGCAGCGGTGCGGCGTGCGGTCCCCCCAGGTCGCGGTGCGGGCAGCGGCTCGGTGGCGGCGTCAGATGGCATTGTCGGTGAGACCAGGGTCGCGGTGCGAGATGAAGGCGGTGCTCGCCACGGTGCTAGCAGGCCACAGTGCAAGCAGCGGCGTCGTCGTTGCTGAAGCGCTGTCGTCGGCTGACGAACTGGAGTCGATGGCGCCGGCGTCGGTAGGCCAAGGCTGCGGTGCAGGATGAGGGCGGTGCATAGTGTGACTTACGAGCGGTGCCCTCGAACCACGGTGCAAGCAGCGGCGTCGATTTCGGCGGGAAGTAGTGGCGTCAGGCAGGCCAAGGCGTCCTCGTGAAGCAAGGCGGTGCGGAGTGCGGTGCCCACAGGTCGCGGTGCGAGCAGCGGCTCGGTGGCGGCGTCAACAGGCGTTGTCAGTGAGACCAGGGTCGCGGTGCGGCGGTGCCCTCTGCGGTGCCAAAGCTTCGGCGTGAAGCGAGGCGGTGCAGAGTGCGGTGCCCACAGGTCGCGGTGCAAGCAGCGGCTCGGTGGCGGCATCAACTGGCGGCGTCGGTGAGACCAGGGTTGCGGTGCGGCGTTGCGGCGGTGCCCTCTGCGGTGCCAAAGCTTTGGCGTGAAGCGAGGCGGTGCGGAGTGCGGTGCCCACAGGTCGCGGTGCAAGCAGCGGCTCGGTGGCAGCGTCAACAGGCGTCGTCGGTGAGACCAGGGTTGCGGTGCGGCATTGCGGCGGTGCCCTCTGCAGTGCCTTCAGGACACGGAGTCGGCAGTGGCGTCGTAGACGTCGTCGAGTTGGTATTCTTCGGGTGGCAGCACAAAACACACAGTCCCCAGTGCTGCGGGTCGAAGAACTTGAAGTCTTTGCTGTTCCTGAGACTTCGTGAACAGGGGGCAAGCTCTACCTCAAGCCCTTGGAGAGACTCACAAAGTAGGTTGCAGAAAGTCCAGTCCAGGCCTTTCACTGCCCAAGACAGAAGCAGCCACTGCAGGTCAGCCAAGCAAAGCACCCAGCAAAGCAGTCGTTCCTTTTCGCAGCTTCTCCGGCTCTTCTTCTTGGCAGTCTTCTTGTTCCAGATGAGTTCTAAAGTTCAGGGGTCTGGGCCCCAGTATTTGTATCCAAAAATCCTTTGATCTTTCAGGCAGAGGGTGTCTGTGCCCGGCCAGAACCAGTTCTGCCTTCTCTGGTGTGATTTCCTGGCAGGAGGTGGAGACGGCATTGTCAGAGGCAGACCAGGCCCTTTGAGGTGCAAGGAAATCTCCTCCCCCTTCCCCCATCGCAGCCCAGGTCTATTCAGCCCTTTTCTGACCTACCTAGACTATCTGGAGCCCCTCTGGCCCCCCAGCCTTCTGTCATCCAAAACCCAGACAGGCAATCCACATTCCAGCAGAGGCACACGGGATGACTGAGCAAGAAAATACCTACTTTCTAAAAGTGGTATTTTCAAACACAGAATGTAAAAATCACCTTCACTAAAAGATGCATCTTTAGATTCTGAGTTCAGGCATACTAAATTCTATTTTCTTACCGAATTCCCTGGGCCAGTTATGTTTATAAGATGTTATAAACAAACCTCCCATTCTATCCTGTGGGGAACTGGTAGCCTTGCAATAGTGAAAAACGAAATTGGCTGTAATTCACTATCAGGACATGCCACACACACCAGGGCATCCCACCTTTCACATACACTGCACCCTGCCCACAGGAGTACCTTGGGCCTACCTGAGGGGTGTCTGACATGTAAGAAAAGGGAAGGTTAGGGACCGGCCAGTGTGTGCACTGGCCAAGTCGACATGGCAGTACAAACTGCGCGCAGACTTCTGCAATGGCAGGTCTGAGTTACCGTTTTCAGGGCTACTCACGGGGGTGGAACAACCAGTGCTGCAGGCCCCCGAGTAGCATTTGATTCACCAGCCCTGGCACACGCAGTGCACTTTACTAGGGGCTAACAGGTAAATCAAATATCCAATCATGGAAACACCCATCCATAACACAATTTACACAGAGAGCATATGCACTTTAGCACTGATTAGCAGTGGTAAAGTGCCCAGAGTCCTAAAACCAACACAAACAGGTCAGGGAAAAATAGGAGGAAAAAGCAAAAAGTTTGGGGATAACCCTGCAAAAGGGCCATTTCCAACACGCACTGAGCATGTTCTCCACCGGGCTGTAATGCACTGCCTGTGTGGAGATCATGCACAGACTCGCAGTCCCTGTCTGAGCGCCGTACACGGTGCTCAGACCAATCACGACGCTGCTGTCATGCTGGTGACAGCAGCATGTGATTGGCTCAGGGGAGCCTGTGCTTCCTGCTTCCGGGAGGAGAGACGACGGAGAGACGGTGGCATGCAGAGGTAAGTGTTTTTTTTTGTTTTTCACGACCCCTTGCCCCGCCACCTCCGTCACGTACCAACTGCCACTGGAAATGCGTTAGTCTAACCCTCGATGCGTGGCACTTGGCAGGCATGAGAACTGCCTGTGGGAGTGTCTACAAGTGATTAAGGAGTTGTATGAATTAAAGACCTACAAAAAAGAACTTGAGTGCAATCAACAACTCATTTCACACAGGATCCTTACAAAACCAACTAATATTAGTTGTGAATTACTGTTACCTGTATTCGACTATTTCCCCAGTCGGCAACTATAATGTTTCCATTGGTGTCAACGGCTACTCCTGTTGGAGCATTGAACTGCCCATTTCCTTCTCCATTGGAGCCAAACTTCAGCAGGAACTCTCCTTCTGGATTAAAGACCTACATTAACATAAAATAGTCATTGGTTACACCACAGTAGTTCAGAAAAGTATATCTTGTCCTGAGCAGTTCAGGTATGCCTTTGCAACAAAGATAACATTTTGAGACACAGGGTATGTCCTGATGGGTTTTCTAGTCTCAGTTGGAAATCGAAGACTTTATAGTTTCACTTTCTTCAATAGTAGGTACTTGACTTGCCTAGCTACTATATCAGGAGAGGTTGGGGCTCAAGCATAAGGTAGGGCAGTAAAACAGAACTGATAATGTGGAGAGCATCGCCTCTGTTTGCCTGTGAAATGGTGGAGCAGGCACCACAAAAGAGGGCCAGATATAACAGAATGGTCAGGTAATTGTGAGAAGGCTAGAGTGATTATTAAATTGTAAACTGTTCGATCAATCAATCTAACTTAGTTTAATATATAAAATTAATGTTCATAGGACTTTTAGACACAACTTAAATATTCACGAATTTAGTACATCATAGTAGTCAAAACAATATCACACTCTAAAGCAATTTCACATTCTACTCTAATACCATATTTCATTAAAAAAGATAGAATAAATAAAGACCTCGAGTATCTGAACTCAGGACAACTAAACAACCAATAGAACAGTTTATTTGGCCTTCTATTTATTCAATTACAGTTTCTTGGATATAAGAAAAGCTCATTACCTTGAATAAAATTCTTTAAGAGACTTCGCAAAAGCTGACTTATGAAAAGTACCCCCATTGCTTCTGGTTGTTGTGGAAGGCTTTCTTAAGCCCAATTTACCATGGCAACTTCAATTTGAGCTGTTATTGGTAACATAAGGGCCATTTTGCAGCAAACACCTTCAAATGTATTAAAATTCACAGTATGATATAAAATTAATGTTGCAATTCAATATAAAATCCAGAGGGTTATTTTTTTGTTGTCAATAGGCCTTCAGCAGAGGCTGTAAAGTATAGCCTCCATACTGTTGATTAAAGTGATAAAATCCATTCATAATCCAAATCTCACACTTTACTTGTGGCTCCCAATGATACTTCCACCAGAAGCTCTTGGTAAAGTAAACGCTTAAATACTTGTTCTACTTTGCAGTATCTAGTTTGGCAGGGCGAAGAATATGAGAACTTCTTCCTGCCAAAGGTTAATACCCGCAATTTCTGAGACGATTTTAATGCAGTACCTACTGAGTTCATCTAACTGTCTCTGGAGACTAATGGGTAATTAATCCCCAACTACTAGGTTATCCGCATCAAATAATAAATTGAGATGAATAGATTCTTGAATGCACCACAAACTTTAGTACATATGGAGTACTGCAGGGTGCTTTCTTGTTGCCATACCTTTTAAATATATACATGGCACTGCTGGCTAAATCTTTGGCAAACCGCATGTATATGTATGCTGAAGGCTCCCAGATAGTGTTAAGATGTCTCTCAACCCTGTCTAACAATTATGAGACTTTCCAGCAGGTTACTACCTTAATCTGGGAGTGGGTGGGCTTCAACCGCTTAAAGCTGAATGCAGAAAAGACAGAGACCCTAGTTGTCAATGGAAAATCCAATTTACTGCAGCCCAATTTTTTGCCTATGTCTTGAACCACCCCTGTAGTCAATAACTTAGGTGTTAACCTTGATGGTTCTTACACTCTAAAAGAAATCTCTATGGTTGTGTCTTCTTGCTTCAATAAACTGCACAATTTGCAGAAAATGTTCCCATTTTTAACTGATGCAGGAAAAAAGCTAGAAGTGACGGCCATTGTCATATCCGTATTAAACTATGCTAATGGGCTGTACCTTACTTGGCTCAACACTTGATCAGAAAGCTGCAAGTAGTGCAGAATGTGGCAGCATGACTCGTTTGGCCATGTCTAAACTTTACCTTCTTCTTTGATGCTCACTTCCACTGGCTGGCTATAACTGAGCGCACACAAATAAAGGTTCTGTGCCTCATTTTTAAAGTCCTTAATAGTTGGGCACCAAATGTTTTAGCAAAAAGGTTTGCAAAATATTGCACCAGTTGTAGTTTCTGATCATAAGTCAAAAATCTGTTGACAGTTCCTAGCCTAGGATTCAGAAATCCACGGGGTGTGAAGGGGGCAGATGTTTTTCCTTTTACATCCCTAATCTTTGGAATTCTTTGCCTGGTTATTTCTTTTAAGGGCACGGACAAGATTACATGTGTTTCAGAAAAACGTTAAAAACCTGGCTCTTTAAACAGGCTTATCAGGTGTAGTGCTCTCCCTGCTCTCCTTATCATAGCGCCATGAAAACCTTGGTGGCGCATGTGCTTTAAAATTAGCTATAACATAGCAATTTTCAGTGGAAAAGCTTTAATAGACTTTACAACAGATGGAAGGTCTGCCAAGAATAGTGCAAACTCAAATCAAACTCTCACTGCATTGATTTGGTCGATATTGGTACTGAATATTACCAAATGACAAGTTTTATTCTAACTATTATTGTATTTTCACATTGTATTATGTGATATTCGTATGTGATCTTTTTCTTTTTGAAAAACAATAAAAATAACTTTCAAAAAGGGAAAATTGGCCAGTTCCCAAATATGTGCCTTTTGTGAAATATGGTAGGGTCTGTAAACAGTCCGTTTACCTCCTCAGTGTGCCATATGTTCTTACTACAAGGATCGTTAAATAATAATTTCCATATAAAAATTGTTTTTCAGTTTTACTTTGCTCAGTCTTTTCAAAGCATCTTTAGTTACTCTACGAGGCCCTTAGCCCAGTGAGCAACAACCCAGTTACATTCACTGCGTGTTCATCTCTATCAGAGCACGCGTCTGCCCCAAACTAAGCAAGATCTTATTTTCTGCATCCAGGACTCGCAATGGTAGGGGAAGCCATTATTGAAGTCAATGCCCATCCTCATTTTGGAAGCATGATTTGTGCAGCCCAGTCATTCAGCTTATTCAACCATTATCACTTCTATGAGTCTAATATGGGAGTCAATGAACTTACACAAGACCCTGAAGACAGCTGGGACCACCAGGTCTGGTTCTGTGATATCTCCTTTGTAAGGCTCACAATGCACACACAATTCTACACATAGATGTGGGTTCACAGCCCAGTGGTATGATACCTCTTTGCAGAATACTTTATAGCTCCAGACTTTCTAGTTTGTGATTCTGCAAGGTGCCAGCAGAGTATTTTCTCGGTCTTTTTTCTAAGTCCAATTGGAATGAAGATTTTGTCAAGTTATTCTTCAGAAAAATCCTGGTGCAGTGGATGGAGGTCAGAGAGTCTCACCACAGGCTACTGATGTTCCACAAGAGCCAACTGCACCCTCTATAACTGCCCAGGGAATTCAGAACAGACTTTGAAAACATGTTCCTTCATCCTAGCAGACCTTGACAGATAAGCTGAGGCTAGGTTCTAGAAACAGCGGAGCACATTAAGGCACAGTGAATGCCGAACAGAACATTAGCCAGGAGTCCTTGAATACAGCTGCTCTTCTGTGTGCATTGATTGACTGGAGTAACAGCTTCACCAGGGAAAGCTAGATCTAAAATAGAACACTTTCTCTTACTGGACATCAGATGGTGAAAGCTACAGTTCAACTCGGGGACTTTCTCTTACTGGACATCAGATGGTGAAAGCTACAGTTCAACTCGGGGACTTTCTCTCACTGGACATCAAATGGTTAAAGCTACAGTTAAACTCGAGGACTTTCTCTCACTGGACATCAAATGGTTAAAGCTACAGTTAAACTCGAGGACTTTCTCTCACTGGACATCAAATGGTTAAAGCTACAGTTAAACTCGAGGACTTTCTCTCACTGGACGTCAAATGGTTAAAGCTACAGTTGAACTCGGGGGCGTGGTTTGGACGCCAGTGAAGATGGCGGCGTGAGCCCTTGTCTCCTCCCGTGGCGAGGCCAATAATTTATTTTTCACCTGCTTCCCGCGCTGACTCCCCGATATATTGGCGGCAAAGGGTGTCGGAACCACTGATGTAGACAAAGGTGTAATTTTGACAAGCTCCGATCACGATCAAAGCGAGAACGATCTAGAACGAGGTCGGCAACGGCAGCAACCCTGCTCGATGTCTGCCATCTTTGCCGAGTCTGCGCCCCTACCGCGATTCAGCTAAATCTGATACTGTCGGTGTGTCCCGACTGCTGGATTGTCCTCCGAGAGCCCGGTGATTGCCCACTGTTGAAGACTGCACCCGTTCAGTCTCCAGGAGATGAAGTAGACGCAGAGAAATCAAGTAAGATCGTGCGCGCCTGCACTCAACATGGCCGGCGTATAACATCAGCGCTAGATCGCTCCTTTCGTATCCCTGCCTATCGCTCCTCCACTGAAACCTGCAATGTGTGACTTGTGCTTGTGGAACCACGCTGAGGATCTTTAAGACCTTTATGATCCTGATGACATGCTCGTGTCTGTCACTGTCTGTCATTGTAATGCTTAATTAATACCCATCACCGGCGACTGCTAGCGACTATTGACGGCTATTAGTGATTCTTTGATGCCTAAATGGTGCACCTTATGTGATGAGCCTGCCGCCGAGTCTCAATGTGGCTCGTTAATTATCCCCGCTAGCAGCCGATCTGATGGTTCCTGCCGCTCTGACAAATCCTGCACCATGTGCGCTACACAAAATGGCGGCCAATTCAGCGCTACTATGAACTAAGCTCCAACCTGCGCTGCTTTTGTTCTACTACGGTGTGGCATACTAAATCAACAAAAATCAACACACAGCACTGCTCGTTTAGCTGCTCAATCTTATTCAGGTTCTGCCTTGTATGGAATCAAGAAAACAGATGTATGCCCCCTGATTGCATCCTGTTGCCTGTTGCCTGACTCTAAGATGGTGCCCGGCCAAATGAAATGAAATGAATAGATGACCCATCCAACCGAGATCCCGTGCTCTAGTGGATCAAACTACGAGGCACTGAGAGGCACTGTGGGGCGCTGTGGAACACTGTGGATCACTGCGCCACACTGTGTGTACTGTGCGATATGTGAGCGCTGTATACTCTGTGTGACTGAGCTGAAGCTGAGCTGTAAGGACACTGTAGCTGTACGGGGGATGCATTGAGGTTAAACTGCGAGACACTCTGGAGAGATTCGGTGATACACTCTGAGACACACTAATTGTGCTACAGTGCTCTGGAAAGCTGTGAGCTGCTGTGTCCTACTGCGCATTACTGTGGAAAGCTGAACACTCAACATTGATCTCTGACCATTCAAAATACAGTGTACAGTGTCTGTGTCTGTGAAGCACTGTGAAGATACTGCGAAGATACTGCGAGGGTACTGTGAAGGTGCTGTGAATTTGTGCAGGTGCTGTGGGTTCTGTAAGCAATGTGGATAAGGGAGAATCTGTAAATCATTGTACCTATTTACCCCAGTGTAAAACGCCTCACGACAACCTGGTGAACGTCTCGACTTACGTCAACGCATCCTGTTGCATCTCGACGCACCCTGTCACAGACCACTAAGGGCACCCAGAGCACTCTGATACTGCCAGCAATATTGCCATATAGCACCATTAATAATACCTCTCAGCGTCACCAAGATACGATACTCAAAATGTCTGAGAAGGAAGCAAAAAATCTAAAGAGACTCAAGGCTGATCACCCTGGTCCAGACTCGCCAACCAAAGGCAAACGTGATATTAACACGACAATGGATACCATTCTGAGCAAACTAGCGGAAGTCCATGACCTCGCAAAATCAACGAAAGAAGAAACCTCGGCGATCAGGCAAGACATAAGAGACATTAATAAAAGGCTATCAGAAACAGAAACTAGAATCAGCCGGCTAGAAGATACAGAAATTAAAGTCCAAAGCTCTCTGAAAAACCTGACTCTCTTGACGGATTCATTAACGAAGCGCCTATCTAGCTTGGAAGATAGGAACAGGAGAGGGAACCTAAGGATTTTTGGCATACCGGAGGGAGAGGAAGACCCCTCAGGGTCCTGCATTACCTTCCTGGAGAACTGGTTCGCACAAGCTACTAATCTAACTTTCACCAAGCCGTTGGAATTTGATAGAGCTCACCAAGTTCCCACCAGAAGTGCTCCGAACCAAAAATCGCCAAGGCCAATTGTTTGTAAACCTCTCCGGTACCAACACGTGGAACAAATCCTTGCCTTCATGCGGAAGAATAATCATATCCTCTGGAAATCAAGCAAAATCTTCATTTCCCAGGATTACAGTAAAGAGACTGTTGATACCAGGAAAGGCTTCTTGGCTCTCCGTCCAAGACTAAAGTTATTAAACTACCAATTTGCCTTTGCGGGCCCTGCAAAATTCCGAGTAGTGGTCCAGGGGGTCCCACATTTCTTCACAGATCCTTATCAGCTAAAGAGGTTTCTCGACGGACCAGATGAATCCTTTATGGAAACGGCGAGCCTGGGTCCCTCTACATCCGCAGACAATCGATAAATACTTATCCCCGTCGTATGCTTCAAACGCATATACACAAATTCTACATGATACATAATGTACACTGTATACTGCATGGGGTATAAGGTATAAGGTACAATGTATACTGCGCAATGTATAATGTTTAATGTCTTATGGATTTTGACAACCTCCGGTTTAGTACCCAGTTAATACCTAGTTAATACCTAGTTACAAATTGCGGTCTCTGCAGTCTCTGCAGTCTCTGCAGGAACACAACCCGTGTTTTACCTATGGGTTTTACCTATAGGCAGTTTACAAACATGACTCACGACTTATTACGACCTCTTTCAACTCATTATTGCTACATTTTATACAACATGTTGTGTCACATACCTCACATGCCTCGGAAATACCTCAGAAATGCCCATCTCATGCAGCATATCGTGACACATACCTCACGAAATGCCCTGTAACAGGACACATGACATCATATCTAGACCATTACGTCTACATCTGCCATCAAATCATACCATCATATATAGACATCATATCAGCCACCTAACATCACATTTAGACCACGCCATAACTGACAACCACTGACACTCACTGAAACTTACTGTGCATGAATGTGCTCAACAAGCTATACACAGCCCTCAGTCCTTTATAGTCCCCTGTCTCCCTGTTAACAATTCCAACTGTGACCAACACGTCCTTTCTAAAGTCCGCCACTTGGCGAACAACACAATATTCAGACGCGATCACGGTTACTTCACATGGCTCCCATGGGAGGAGAGCTCTCTTTCTCGTCACCATGTTCTTTCATATTCTTCAGGGGTGGGAGGGTGGGTTGGGGTTGAGGGAGGGTACGAGTAGGGGTAGGGGTTTGGTTTCTTTTTTCTTACTTTGCTGTTATTTGCTCTTTGTAGGTTTTACTTTGTGCATGTTCATTCAGGTGTCCTCCAGTACTCGACAAATATTGCTCTTTGCAGTGAGCTCCACGGAGAACTATGTTTAGCTTCAAATATAATCACAGGATATACATGGCCCTATAAATGTAATATAAGTCCCTACATGTGCTCCAGGAGGATTTTGCATTTCCGCCCTAAGGTAAACTCGCTCTGTGCTAACTTAATGTATTTGAATGTATTTGTGTACTATGCTTCTCGTACCAGATCAAATGTCTCACTACAACGTCTTACTGGGTACATGGCGCACCCATCGTGCTCAACCCATATACCCAATAATGTCTCTCATCCATACGGCATGATTGGCAATATGCTGTCAACAGCTTATCCCACACTATCGCTACCTCACAGTGTATTTTAAAAAAATGTAGACCCCTCCAAGAGACACATATCTTACACATATAATAATCATCTTGACCCAGTCGCTATGGCCAAGCGTTATAGACCTAAAAGCCTAGGTATAATGTTAATAACATAATCATGACTACGCGGACCACCTCAAGCCCACTAACACACCATAACATTAAGGTAATCTCATTGAACGTTAAGGGATTAAACCACCTGGTCAAACGGAAAAAGATAACTGACTACCTATACAGACAAAAAGGTGACATCTTCCTGCTCCAAGAAACAAAAATTGACTCCAAACAATTTAACTCACTTAGAAACAGATTTTTTAGTGAGGTTGTTGGTTCGGAAGCAGTAGGGAAGAAAAATGGCGTCCTGACCCGGTTAGCAAAAAAATCAAACATTGAACTAGTTTCCAGCACATCAGACTCTAAAGGTAGGTGGATCACAACAAAACTAAGGAAAGATAAGACAGAATTTTATGTTACCAATGTCTACGCCCCTAACAAAGATGAACTAGATTTCTGGGATGATTTAAATAGGCAGCTTGACACTATACCAGATAATGCGTTACATATACTGGCAGGAGATCTTAACTTACCTAAGGACCCGGCACTTGACAGGGATTCACGGTGTCCCTTCCGTCCTAACAACTCCCATAAGCCTTTGCACTCGCTTCAACTTGCTTGACACCTGGAGACTACAAAACCCTACTTGTAGAGATTATACCTTCTTCTCGCCCCCACACAACTCGTACTCACGCATCGATTACCTATTAATCTCCGGCAATGTTTCAGCTAGAATTGTAGATACTGCAATCGAACCGAGAGTGATATCAGACCACTCCTGTATAAGCCTCACTATCTGTGACACAAAACCTCTCAGGAAGCAACCGCTTTGGTGGCTCACTGACGAGGTTCTGGAACAAGCGTGCCATAGGGAAGCTATTGTGGAAGCAATACAAGACTTCCTCTTAGTGAACAAGGAAGGGCATACATCCGACCTCATACGTTGGGAGGCCCTGAAAAGCTCCATTAGGGGAGAAATTATCAAAATACGAACCGCTATGAATAGAGACTCCAACAAAAACCTGGAGAAACTGGAAAAGGACATCAATAGATTAGAACAGAAACATATCCTGTCAAGAGAGGCCTCAATTCTGAGTGATATAATTAAGAAGAAATATGAATATAACAAAATTATCAGTGATAGAGCAGGAATTTGGATACATAAACAAAAAAGCCTTAAACTGTGCGAGTCGAACAAGGCAGGAAAAAGCCTGGCCTCATATCTAAAATTTAAAATACAGAAGAATACAATCAATAATATAATCGACAACAAGGGCTTGGCTCACTCTGAACCAGACAAAATTGCTGAGATATTCAAATAGTTCTACAGCACCTTATATAGCAAGAACCGGGATCTAGACCCAACTAAAATACAGGACTACCTAAATGAGTGCGATTTGCCAACACTTTCGGACAAGGAAAGAGCAGAAATTAACACACCTATTAATAACTCAGAAATTGAGATTGCGATTAGATCTCTCAAATCTGGGAAGGCTCCAGGGCCTGATGGCTTCAATGCTCAATTTTATAAATGTTTCTCTTCATCACTAATCCCTCCGCTCCTAAAACTGTTTCATGCATTTAGCATATCAGGCCAAGTTACTGGTACACCGGCTGAAGCCATTATAGCAGTAATCCCAAAAGATGGGAAAGATCCAACACTCCCAAAAAATTAGACCAATATCACTAATAAATCTGGACTGCAAATTATACGCAACAACCCTTGCCAAACGTCTTCAAAAATCTCTCCCTCAACTTATCCACCCGTCTCAAGTAGGCTTTTTAAAAAACAGATTGTCTAGTGACAACACTCGTGTCTTGTCCCAGGTTCTAGAAAAGGCCAAACTCAACGACTCACCGACAGCCGCCATTACATTAGATGCCGAAAAGGCTTTTGACAAAGTAGATTGGAAATATCTGGAAGCAACACTGAATAAGTTTAATCTGGGCGGAAATTTTATATGAATGGTAATGGCACTATATTCGAACCCCACAGCCAGGGTCAGGGCAGGAGGTTGTCTTTCATCTTCCTTTATACTGGAGCAGGGAACAAGACAAGGATGTCCCCTCTCCCCTTCCTTGTTCCTCCTCGCTATCGAACCCTTCCTATTCCACCTCAGGAACAATTCACAAATATCAGGTGTGCAATTTGGTAACTACACAGTCAAGATAACTGCCTATGCTGACGATGTTCTGGTAATCTCTGAGAACGCAGACACTGCAATCCCTGCCCTCATATCATCGATAGATTCATTCTCTGCAGTATCTGGATACAAGCTAAACAAAGATAAAACTGAAGTAAAACTCTTAAACAACCTAGGTGGGAGGGAGATTATAGGCGACTCTGGCCTTATGTGGCAACCTAAATGCTTCAAATACCTAGGCCTACAATTCACGGATGATCTGATTACCTCACTTCAGATCAATGAACAAACACTACATAAAAAAATCTCCACATTACTTGAGGGTTGGTCGGCCAAATTCCTATCCTGGTGGGGACGAGCCGAGACTTTAAAAATGATGATTGCTCCTCTTGTCAATTACCTAGCCAGTATGCTACCAATGACCTTCTCCAATGAGTTTTTGAATAAAATTTACAAACTTTTCAACACGTTCCTTTGGCAAGGCAAAAAACCTAGAATATCAATGAAAAAGCTACAGCTACCAAAAGAAAAAGGGGGTCTGGGTCTACCTAACTTCAGGAACTATCAAACGGCTTACCTTTGTAAGCAAGGCTCAAACTGGCTAGTCCCACAAATTGACTACTCTCCGATATGGGTGGACATAGAAAGGGCAATTGTCAAGGGCATGCCTCTAACCGCTCTCCTCACCATGGACATATCCCATTTTCCCCACTCAAAATACATCCTGCTCAACACCAAGAGAGCCTTGCTGCGTCTGGATTCCCTCTATACAGTTAAAGTTAATAAATCCAAAATATCCTCCCTCTGGCATAATCCGAGCTTAAGGATTAATGAGGAAATGCTCCACTGGAAACACTGGTCAGAAAAGGGCATAAACTTAGTGGAAAATCTCTTTAATAATGACACTCCATTGCCTTTTTCCACCCTCCAGAGTAATTATGGGTTGGAACCAATAGACTTTTACAGTTTTCTCAAACTAAAATCTCTTCTCACGCGTCGCTCTATTAAACCGACCAACCCATCCCTAATCCCCAGACTAATACAACTTCTGAGGTCAGGACACGCCGTCTCTAAGATTTATAAACTTCTCTCTCCTAAACCGGGCAAATCTCACCTAAAGTACGAAATGAAGTGGGAAAAGGAACTAAATTCCTATAACATCCCATTCGAATGGGAAAAAATATATACTTCCCCTTTCACTAATAAAATCTCGCCAATTCTGTCACAAACCAAACTTATGTTAATTAATAGGACATACTGGACACCTGAAAGACTTTACAAACTCAAACTCAGTGAAAATCCGACTTGTTGGCACTGTAAGTCCCAGACTGGAGATCTGGCACACATGCTCTTCTACTGTCCCACTCTGGGAAGATACTGGGATAAGATTTATGACTGTATAAGCAAAACATTTCATGTAACCCCCCCAAGGGAGTTCTCTTACATTATTCTCGGAGCTTTAGACCCCAGAATTGAGGATCTGAATGATCGCCTTTTACTTGATCTCATGCTTACTCTAGCCTGCAAAGTCATTCTTTGCAAATGGAAGAACTCCAAAGAGGTCTCATTTAACACTTGGCAGGAATGGTTAACTTTCCTAAGAGGGGCAGACAACGTTGCGCTACATTCTTCTCCCTGGAGACCCCCGCATAGAAAATTGTGGAAATCTCTGGATGCCTCATCCTTCTCATATGACCCTCCATGACGCAAATAATTGTTGGTATGGGCTAAATTGATTTGTTCGGAACATAGTTATCCATATGTATTATACCGTGATGCTTTGATTATTATCTCCATGTTCTTCCAGACACACATCTCTCGGAGCTCACTGCCTCACAGATAGACACCTGTTTAACATGCACCTTACATTTTATTATTATTTACTTATCTGTTTGTTTGTTGTTGTTTGTTTACTTATTTTTATCCTACTTGTGCGGTTCCTCTCTTGGACTCTCTCTGGATTGCCATCATTATTACTACTGTTAGCGATACCCACAACTACTGGCAATGTATTATACCGCCAATGTATTTATTTTATTTCTGTTGTATTGGTTCTATTACAAAAACTTTATTAAAAACGACCTGAAATCTAAAGCTACAGCTGAACTCGAGGACTTTCTCTCACTGGACGTCAGATGGTGAAAGCTACAGTTCAACTCGGGGACTTTCTCTCACTGTACATCAGATAATGGTTTTCTTTGCTTGCTTTGCCATTGTTGGTGCACAATCTATCATGAAATTCATATGGGCGTGATGGCTCATGGACCCCATGGTCCGGCTCCCTCCAGTACTTGTTCTTGTCAGGCATTTTCTTCCTGGTTGATGCCTTTAAATGTGTCACTGTTCTTGAAAATGTTTTTTTAGCACGGGCAAGAGAATTCTGGAGGAGGAAACCAAATGGAGGCATCGATGATGACAAGGGGTGAATCGTGTTTTAAGATTTGTGAATTTAAAATGTTGTATGTTACTACACATGGCCGATACTTTTAAAGTGGGCGAAGGAGACATTCTAAAATGCTTCAGATATAACCCGGATGAAGGTATTTTCTTGCACACTGCGTTTGTAATTTTGTGGAACGATCGTTAAAGCACCATAATAACTTTAATGTTCATACATACATAGTAGTCTATTTTCTTATTACCACTTTTAGCACCTTGAGGGTCGGTGCCTGGATGTGGAAAGGAGAGTCTGCATCCACTAACAAGCATTAACAATGCCTATAGGTCTGGCTTTAAAGGAATGTTGCATGGTAAGGTGAAGCATTACACGTAAATAGCATGGGAATATTTATTTATTTCAAAGGAAGCAAATAACTGTAGAACAATACTGGTGTAGGTTAAAAGGTCAAATGACAGTTGGTCCCGCCATCAGCTCCTCTCCTGCTGGTTCCTTTGCGGCCGGAGCCGCTAACGCCTCGTAGCCAATCCAGCGCCAGGAGGCGCTTTAAAATCAGGAGCGGGCTCCCGCAGCGCGGGTCCCGCCATCAGCTCCTCTCCTGCTGGTTCCTTTGCGGCCGGAGCCGCTAACGCCTCGCAGCCAATCCAGCGCCAGGAGGCGCTTTAAAATCAGGAGCGGGCTCCCGCAGCGCGGGTCCCGCCATCAGCTCCTCTCCTGCTGGTTCCTTTGCGGCCGGAGCCGCTAACGCCTCGCAGCCAATCCAGCGCCAGGAGGCGCTTTAAAATCAAGAGCGGGCTCCCGCAGCGCGGGACGCGCGCGGACGTGCCCGGGCCAAGCCCGGGCCAAGGGCGGGCCCGTCCTTGCCCGTCAAAGACCGGAGGAGGCCGGGCTGGGCCACCCCCCTGATAAACACTTTTATCAAAAGCACAAGGAGCTCGGACTGGTTCCATTCGAGGTACTGTGACAATTCCTTCTGTTTTTTAAAGTTACGACCGGTCCAACTGTTGGAAACTAGGCCCATTACTCCTCTTCCAAGATACATTGCATGTAAACATGGGCAAGCGCAAAAACATTAGGCTGGCTTGGGAGATGCTCTGAGGAAAAAGACAAAAAAACTACGTCAGAAATCTTGCTTGGGGGTTGAGAGGGGGGGTGAGAGTGGGGAGAGTGGGGAGAGTGGAGAGAGTGTGATTGACCGAATAGAGTCTTTAATTTCTTATTGTGAGGGTCTCCTCACGTCACCTACATCTTCGAGAAAAACATCTGCCCACTCGCACAAAGGCCCCCAACCATCTTCCCCCCGCCACTGTAATTGTCAATAAGGGTTCTGGTAGTATCCCTAGTCTATTCAAAAGGGCAGCCAACAAGAAACGAATTACAAAAACCCCTGATGAAACTGAAGACCCTTCCTTTAGGGAAACTCCGAGTAGGACCCAGTCTGACTTACCCTTGAGCAATAGGTTTGCACCCTTAGCGGCCAACCCAGACATGCCTGATACTGACACAAATAAAGAGGGTATGGGCCCCAGCATCAAAGAACTGAGCGGGAGGCTCACCACCTTTAGTCAAAGGAGATGTGTGACCCAGGACGCTGTTTTAATGCCAACTATTGTGGACCCGCAGAGGGAAACTGAGAGCATACTTTTAAGTCTATCTAATGCAGACCTACAGAGGGAAATCTTGGCCCTCAAAGAAACAGTAGGGACGCTGACTACACTTATTTCAAAATTACTTCTTAGTTTAGAAGATTGCAATATACACAAGCCACTGTCACTAAATAATTCTGAGAGTGTATGTATGACGATTAAAGCAAACCATTCTATTGCTCATAACACACAAGCAATCGGCAAATTCCCAATTATAATTCCTACATCTAAAGTTACTAATCAAGCCGGCCATAGGGGGGCCACCATTGCAAATTACCCAGCCACGATATCTCTCGAGAAGGTCATATAGTACATTCCGGGGGCCAGAGCGCGCTTTATACATCTACGGAGAATGACCCATTTATTCGTCATGAAGGCCGTAGTGAGGTCCCTCTATTATCACAGTTACGCCCTATCCCCAAAGTTGCTCTTCAGTCTACTATTTTTATGACCAATGTACCAAAGCTTAATTGCAATAATAAACTTGAAAACGGCGAAGTTTTAAAAAACAAAGCCATTCATTGGATAAGGCAGGTAAGGGGATGCCGTTCTGTTATAAGGGCCGACATCTTGAGGGCCAGGAGATGTGTCCTGAACAACAGCCCAGTCGACGCAGTAGAACTGATCCTAACGAGCGAAAACCTAGCGCATGGCTTAGTTGCCCTAGAAGTAAGATCCTGCCCTCCACCTAGAACCAATATCCAATTGAAGTATAACATTCCTCCACTGTCAGCCAATCATAAGAACCCATCGATGCCCCAAAGGGACTTATCTGCCTCTATCTTATCACAAATCGATTGACTATTTACAGACCCTTGTCAGAAACAAGCGTGCAATTATAGTATTGATAATGTTCTCACTTTTTCATCTATGGATAAGGGCTTGGAAGGGGGTCTCTCGGAACATGAGGCAGAGATACTAAGGCCCCACTTTATATCATCTAGTGTAACCTATTTCCAACTAGGAGATAATGATCAGGATGGGGAAGAAAGCCTACAAAGCCATCAGACTTCTCTCATGGTCAATGAAGCCCCAGTAATTCTGCCCTCCAGTTTGATAAATCTGGAAGAGACACTGAAACTTAAAATAGCTTCTTGGAATGTTGCAGGAATAAGGGGGAAACTAGCTCTCCCCCATTGGCATGAGATAATCAACCATCACGACATTTGTATCATACAAGAAACTTGGAGCTTGACACCTGTTTATATTCTAGGGTTTGTCACGTTTCATAAGCCGGCAATCCCTTCCAAACATGGCCGTCCTTCTGGAGGGCTACTTATCCTGATCCAAATTGCATTAAATCTTGAGATAAAGGAGCATCAGACCAATAGCAACGACCTCCTTTGGGTCAGACTAAAAGGCCCCCAAAGAAAGTTCCTAGATATTGTAAATGTCTATGCAAGAAGCTCAAGATCAGGCAGGTCATCTACTATACAGGCATTAGATGAGCTACTGGATGCAAGACCGACTGACCTCCCATTAGTTGTGGCAGGAGATTTTAATGTAACATTTGAGCCTCTTGACCGGGAAGGTATCCTCGAGATTAAAGAGGAAGATAATAGGTGGTCAGTCCCTTCATTGGATTTGCCTCCAATAAAGAAATGGTCCCAAGCAGCACTCCAGTTAAACTCCCTTAGCCTCACACACAGGATACGGGCTGCTAATGGAAGGAACAAGTCTGATAAAGATGGGGGAATGACCTTTGTCGGGCCCAGAGGGTCGAGTCGGATCGATTATATTTTTGTGGACCTCTGCCTATGGCCACTTGTGATTGATATGTCTATAATTGAAACAAGCTAAAGTGACCATAATCTCTTGAGTCTCGCAATTGAGCAACCGTGGGTTGCGAATACTAGGGCAGCCCAAGATCACCTCTATACAAGGGAGGTGACTCCTTCTAACGATGGGCGTCGCCTAAAATGGTCTACAATATCTGTGGACGAACCTAAGCTCGCTAAATTAAAACAAGATCTTGAGAACCATCTGGAACTTTTGTCCTTTAGGGCTAGAGACAGTTCCATCAGAGCTAGCTGTAGTACCTTACACCCCAAGTTTTTTGAACAATTGGCCAAGAACTTTATCATTTACCAACATAATTCTAGGTCGAAAAAAGCAAAGACTAAAAACGTAACCTCCTGGTTCTCAAAAGAGTGCAGAACCCTAAAAAAACGGCTGACCCTTGCCTTACGGCACGGGGACATTCCGTCAATTCGGGAACTGAGGAAGCAGTACAAACTAGCCCAAACGAAGGCCAAGAGGGATTGGGATGAAAGGAGGTGGGTAGAATTAGGAGAGTCTCTCTCGAGCCCCGATGCCCGCATGTTTTGGTCAATTGCGGGCAAGGGCATTCACGAAAGGTCCCCGCCCCTAGCCAATAATATCCCCTCTCATCAGTGGCAGGAACACTTCGGTTCTCTCTACTCATTTCCCTTAGTACAAGCTATGGAAGCATTAGCTCCCGATCTAGTGCAACCTTCATATGACCTAATATTCACTAGAGAGGAAATACTGGCTTCACTGGATGCAATCGTTCCCGCCAAGGCTCCAGGCCCTGACGGCATCCCAGGAGATCTTTTAAGTCAGATAGGGAAAACTGGGCCACATACATATTAACCCTTGCTAATGACATCGCGGGAGGAGGGAGCATCCCTGGATCTTGGAAAGGAGCGGAAGTCATTCCTATTTTTAAGAAGGGCGATAGGTCAATGCCTGCAAACTACCGGCCGATCAGCCTGATCGACTGTGTTCAGAAAGTCGTCTGTCGCTCACTTCTAGCGAAAATGACGGACTGGATGGAGGAAAATGACATTCTATCCTCCCTCCAAGCGGGCTTCAGACGAAAAATGGGCACAGTCGATCAGGTTTTTCGACTTTATATGCTCTACTGGAAGGTGGTCTTGTTGGGTAAAGGGAGTCTGTATATTGCATTTATTGACTTAAAAACTGCATTCGACCTTGTTCCCAGGGAGAATTTATGGCGGGTGCTTAGGGAGATGGGCATGCCTGCAGGTATTCTTTCACTTCTAATTAGGCTTCACGATGAGAATTTTGCCAGGGTCAGGTGGGGTAGCCAGGGACAGGCCACCAATTCCATCATGGTGCAGCGGGGAGTCCGCCAAGGATGTGTTCTGGCCCCAACTCTTTTCTCATTGTATATTAATCATATAGCAGAGGCCTTATCTGCCATTCCAGCGGATGCACCGACCCTAGCAAAGCAAAAAAGACCTACCCTCCTATTCGCAGACGACACGCTTCACGTCTCAAAGACCCCAAAGGGCTTGCAGAACCTACTAGATCACTTCAAGCTCTTCTGCGATGGGAGGGGGCTTGAAATCAATACAGCAAAAACCAAGCTCATGCTCCTAAATCCCCATAAATCTTTTAAGGGTAATTTGTTTCTAAATGATGTCCCACTGGAGAGAGTCAGCTCCTTCGATTACCTGGGAGTAAAACTTTCTGAGGACATGGCCTGGAACCACCATCTTAATAAGGCCTTCCTCAAATTTTCCCAGGTAACCGGGGTCCTGCGTAAAGAACACCGTCTCTCCCACACTAAGCCTGTTGCTCCGGCATTAAAATTGTATAGTTGTAAGGCCGTGAGCAGTGCCCTTTACGGTGCTGAGCTTTGGGGGATGGTAAAAGCCAACAATCTGATATCCCTGGAGAATAGGTTCCTTAAAAACTTGGTTTCTCTCCCACAGAGTACCCCCACTCACCCACTATTGCTAGACATGGGCATCAAACCCATAAGTGACTTAGTGAAGCTCCGCCCCCTTTTGTTTTGGTATCGGCTGGTATCTACCCCGGAATTATCGGTGTATGCTGCCGCTTTCCAAGAGATTTGTGCCCTAGATTCCATGCATAAAATTGGTTGGACAAAGCACGTTAAAAGCCCCCTGTCACACATAGGTCTAGTGGGACATGATATCGGTTCTCCACCACCCCTCACTAAAAGTCAGATTAAAATCCTCTATTGGGAAGGGGTTGAGCACTCTGCCGTTTTAGCCGGCAATCGAGGGAGACTGACCGAGGAATTTAACGATATTAAGTGCAACCGCATCCTTGAAAGTTACATTGATATTATTAAAGTGCCGGCCGATAGAAAATTATATATTCAGTTCAGATTTGGCAGCCTGCCTATCAATTCATTTACAAATTCATGGCTGTCTAACAAAGCATTACCAAAGGGCTGTCCCTGCTGTCCCTCTCCACAAGAATCTATTGCTCACTTCCTTTTTGCATGCAAAGCATACACCAAACCCAGGAGTAGATGGCTCTCTCCTGTTTGTAGAGAACTTGGCACTCGAGATCACAGAGTGGCTCTGCGTATACTAAAATCAGATGCAAGACCTCTATTTGTGTGTGCTATTGCAAAATATTTGGGAATTGCATGGGCAATCAGAAGAAGGGCGTTGAATCCTTCCCGGCCTAACCCTATGATCAGCATTCGTGTCTAAATCCTTATTAAAATTATTGCTGCTATATTTGACAGTAAACTAGAAAGAGCAAGCACCATTGTTTAGCATTCTTTCAAGTTTTTTTTTCCTTTTGTAAAAAAAAAAAAAAAAATGTTAAAATATTTTTTAATGTTCTCTATTGTATAGATAGATAGACAGATGACTGATCCATCTCCTCGATATATCCATCAATGCCATTAAACCATGTTGGAAATGCTGTCTTAATATAACAACTAATGTAACATAGAGCACTTAAAACATCTCCACTAGAACTTGGCTCATGTAGGAAATGTATCTGCAAGTATGCCTATATTTTAGCATCGGGATGGTTTGTATCTATGAGGCTAATGAGATCTATACACCTCCCGTAGTTTAACTTCATGTCTATTTTTATCCTCGTGAGTTTTCATATTTAATGTTATCTTTTAAAATTGTATAATTTTATCATCGAAGTGCATCTTTTGATGTATATTGATATATATGTAATTCATCCTCTGAATCTGTGTCTTTTATGGTAATCTTTACCGAAATAAAGATTTGATGATGATGACAGTTGGACTGTCAAGCCAGACCTAAAAATCCATGTAGGTTAATGGCTGCCCTTCTCCCATCTGTGCTTCTGCCAGGGAAAACAACATGAATTATCTAGTTATCTTAACACAAACACAACCGCAAGTATAGATACAATAGGGGATGCTGCAAAATATCCCGTTGATAACGTTATAGAAAAAAATATTGATTCAGCCAAAAGGGGCCGCTGTTGCCTCACTAAAGCCCCCTCTCAACATATGGCCACTCAATTCACATACATTTATCTGCATACTAGTGAACAGGAAGGGCCTGATAGCTTACTGGGAATCTTCTTAAACTCCCGTTTTTCCTCGCCAGGCCAGGCTTCACCCAGGAGAGAGGCCAGCGCAGTTTGGATCAGACTGAGTAGAATGCAGTACAACCACGAGGAAGAACTAGACTCTGGGAAATTAAGATTTACCTGTAAATGGTCGGGGCATTATTTCTCGTTGCCCCATCAAGAACAGACTTTGGCTACATCCATTCGACGGCCACCCATGTTTAACCCGAACAGGGAGACAGGAATCGCTGTTGGTAGGTAAACTAGAATACTCTGCATTTTGACGACCACCCTAAACTTATAATCAGTCACAAGTGTATGTGGGTGGCCCACGTGGCCTCTGGGGCTTGGAAATGGCGAGCCGTACCCAGAGTCACTGATGAAGTGTTAGGAGCTTACTTAAAGTTTGCAGAGCGCGAGTGCTGCTGTCATTTGGCGTGGCTCCCATTCTGCCAATAACTGGGTCACTTCCACCTCCAGTAGGGGCAGTAGAACACAGTGGCGGCTAACTGTTAAGATATGTGGTGCGGCACGATGGTGCCAAACTTACCATAAATGCCGCACTTCTCCTCGGCATTGCATTTCTGTCCCCAGCGCCCACGAGCAGGAATGGAAGGACTTCCTTCCTGCGAAGTGGAACGTGAATCCAACCAAACCAGGAGATGCTCTCATCAGCGGGAGAGCAGCTCCAGGATTGGTGGGAGCAGGCTAACCCAGCTCTCATTTTGATGCTCGGGCCTATGCCAGCAATTCCCAGGCTTTGATAGATTGCTGGGTCTACAGTGCGCATGTCGGGCTGGCCATAGGTAGCTAGCCAGCCAACCTGACATGTGCGGATTCAGCCCTGCCCCCTGCCTCATGCTTGCGCTGTACACAGCACGAGCTGGTGGCAAAATAAAATGGCATTATTGTGCCAGATTATTTATGTTTTTTTTGCCTGCTGCGCTCGCAGCAGGTGGGGCGACGCTCCTCCGCTCTTGTGGAGGAGCCGCCACTGGTAGAACAGCTAGGTTTCTGACAGTAGGGCCTCAGCAGGCGCAGCTGTAAGAAACCTATGACCAGCGACTCTTTCTCAACAGAACCACTACATTAGTATGTTGGAGGTTCCGCTCTATTTATGGAGGCAGTACCAACATACATTCTTCCTGCCTGGCACTGCCACGAGAGGTATTTTAAATCCAATCATAAAAAAACGGTGAATTGGGACAAAGGCTCAAAACGTTAGCTGATTCCAGACACAACAGGTCTGCCAGGAGGGGGTCGTTGTGGTTTATTAATTTTAGATAAAACTGATCTTGTCTAAGACGCAAATGGCTGTTAGTGTTCCGTAATTACAGAAGACACTCCTCCTAGTATGCCGTAGAATCCAGAATCACAATGGCCCCAATCTTAGACAAAATCCAACTAAGAGATTACAGGAGGTCATTCATTAACTACTAGAGGAAGCAAAGGATTCTGAGTGGATTACTGCATTGTCAGAGAATCCTAAGATTCCCTATTTTAGGTTTTACCTAAAATGGAACTGCTCCAAAATGACTGACTATAAGAAACATTCAGCAGCTTAAAGTGAACAATTGGCAGTGAGGCAGTATCCCAAACATTTGAATCGACAAGCATTGAAGCGGGCAAGGAACAATAACAGGGATGCCCGTTTGAAGAACTATCTATGCCCTCCAAATGAACGTTTGATTTGTGTCAGCCCCTACTGCAGCCTCTTTACTTCCATATAAAAATCTTTTCAGAAGAATTGGAGAATATTGAACAGAGGGTCCATGGATCTAGATCCTCCCATGTTTGTGTTCAAGCATGGCCCTAACTTAAAGGATTATTCGGTTCATACTAACAGCTGAACAAGAAACCCAACATCCAGGAGACACTCTGGTCTCCACCTTGTGAGTCCTGCACTGTTTGTTAGTTCACTAAATAAACCACAGAGCTGGACCTTAGACTGAGAAACCCATGGAAACTGAAACACTTTAGCAATTGTATCTGGTGCAAATGCAACAATACAAAGCAAACCCAACACTACCTCGAGGCTGGCCACAGTGACTGTGATATTGTTTGGTGTGTGGTGGATAAACCCCAGTGGTTTTCTGCGGGCCCTGAGGGACAGGCTTTTTCTTACATGAGATGGAGCAACGATGGGTCTTTAGGCTGAAGACACGTATAGCAGACCTAAATGATGATATCCCGTGGAACATCTTGATATGAAGTCACTTCTGCTGCTTTTGGTTTTGCCAGTCATCTGTACACCTGGAATAACTTGTACCTCTATTATCAGTCTGAAATGTACTGTATTTTGGCCGTTTCCCCCATAATGGAGGGTGTTCAAAATAAAGGGGTTTCTTATCATAGCTGCTCTATTACACTTTTAACATTTTGCAAAATGTTCTCTTGAGGCAAACTACTTGTTTTATCTTTTACAGACATCTATTGTTTCGTAGAGGTAGATCCCAGGTGTTTTTCATTTAATTATCAAACTACGAGAGTTTTCTATCTCCATCACCTGGTCATGGAGTTGATTTCAAGTCTACATATTTATGAACTACATTTCCCAGCACCTCATGGTTATTCGTGTCTTGCACTCTAGTCTGGGACACTTTTATTAGGCACCTTATTACTGCTGTTTTGAGTCCTATTTTGATGTGTGTCCGAAGATATTTAGAAAATCGGGCGCTTGCTCACTTTCCTCGTCATTTTCTTGACATTCGGAAAGGTGTCCCGATTGATTTTTAAATTTGTGTAGTGTGCACGAATACTTGTTGAGTTTGCGCCTTTTATCTGTCCATGTGGTTTCACTGTGCTCCTTACATATTTTATTTATTCTTTTTTGGTCAATTGGCACACACATAAAACCTTGATTTGCTAATTTGGTGTTTTTGTTAACAACAATGGCGGATGAGCGTATTTTTGTTGATCATCACATCTGGGTGTCTAGCAATATAATTCTGCTGTATTGGGTTTGTGGTGGCACTGAGAGTATACTAACTTCAAGACAATATTCAAAAGCATATCTGGTGGCATTAATCTGAATGTTTCTTCTCTGTCACTAAAATATATGTTTTTGTGATTTAATGTTTTACAGATGTTGGCAACAAGGGTCAAGCCAAATTGAGTCTGGACCAGCATTTGTACTCTTGTTTTATTATACTCTTGTTGCGTCTTTAGCACACTTTAACCTGCAGAGGGATATGGTTAAGAATTTAGGTCCTGAAGAATGCCATACACCTCCTTGCATGGTCAGTAAGATTGGCAGAAACATGTTGACCCCATTGTCACGTACAGGGTGAAGTCATTACACCTTCCCCTTTTTTTATTGCGCTCCTCTGGGACACTCATTAAAGTCAGTATATTGTCCAACGAGAGCCATTTTTAACTTCACTTTCACTGCTCACTGTTACCCTCTGCACACCTTCACCTACACCAGAGAGCCCTTATTGGTTTAACCTCACCAAATACCATTCAAGAGCTAGTCTCCATATCTGGGAGTGATGCAGTTTGGGTATTTAAATACTTCCCTTTTGTCCTCTTTGTGTTGGTTAAAATGGTGATTCACTTTGCTGACTGTCAGGAATAGGCAGGGGATGGGGCTTTTGAGACGTGTTGTTGAACAATCATGCAACCATTCTTCTTTAAGACTGTAGCTGACGGCCTTTGGATGCTGGGGCGCCGTGACTTACTGAAACACATACGGTTAAGGCATGGGGCTTTCAGGTCATGACTGGCAGCAGCACCTTTTTAGACACCAGTTAGGCAAATGGATGCTACATGTTTGAAAGGAGAAACAAAGGTAATCTATGGATGGCAACGTATGTTGATGTGCATGTCAGATAAACACAGTGAATATCCAATTTAAAACAAGCATTAGAAATTCAATAGGTCTCACATTTGCTTAATTTAGAGTTATTGGCGTTGTAAATGGCGTTGTAAATGTCAATGTCTTTTATCACATACAAACATTTGAAATGAAAGACCATGACGAAAAGGCTAAGCAGTTGGCTGTGTTATTCTGCTGGCATGTGCAAGTCTACAAAATGACAAAAAAAAATCTTTTTGTTTACCGATCCAAGTTGGAGTAACACGTGTTTGGGTGGGGGGGGGGGATAACACAGTTGGCTGAATCACTGAGGGTGGGGAAGCAACATGAGACGTGGGAAGCAACACAGAAAACTTATATATGATTTCTTAATTTATGAATGCACGTATTCATTATGTACATGCTAACAACAATGGAATCTCTGTATGATTTACGCTTTGCCAAAGGAGTTTCCTTTGGGCTGTAAAAATCAAAAGATAATATCCTACAACAATGTATACATGAATTAGTTCATTCATGAATAGTTGTTTCCACAAATACTTCCTTCCTTCCTGTCAGGCAATATTATCCTCTCCTTAATGCATCACCACTGTAGATTATCACACACAGAGCTGACGCCTGTAAAACATAGAGAGGGGGCGAAGGGGCTCATTCTAGGACCTGTGATGCGCTGGAGGGACTGACATAGTTTGCAAACTCTAACCCCGGCGTCGTATGAAGGAATTCGAAGCACCTGTGATCCTCGCCCTCTCGAGCAGCCGCTGCTCTTATGATTTTAATAACTTGTTATAGCTCATGCCTGACAAGGCAGGAGGACAAGTTTGAAAGGTGTCTGCACTTCAAACGGAGTTTTTGAAGAAAAGAGATGTTGTTTCATAATGTATGTGTTTACTAATGTATGTGTTTACCAACGATGACAGCAGAAACAACACAACAATGAGAGGGGGGGATGGGGTGGGGCAGAGAGGGGAAAGTGAGATGGAGTATGTGCCAGAGGGGCGGAGAAAGGGAGGGGGTAGAGAGAGGCAGAGGGGTAAAGGGCGAGAGAGAGAGACTGAGAGATGAGGAGAGAGCGAGAAAAGAGACAGATGTGAGAGATGGAGAGAGAAAGGGGCAGACAATGTATATGGGGAGAAGAACGAGACATAAAGAAACAAGGAGAGAAGAAGACAGTGCGAGGTAGAAGGAGAGAGAGAAAAGAGAGCGAGAGACCTAAATGGAGAAGCAGACAGATAGAGCGAGAGGGAGGGACAGAAAGCAAGAAAAAGAGCGAGAGAGAGCTGCAAACAGCCAGACATGCCAGACATACATTCCTGAAGTAATCGGCACTTAACGTGGCTTCTGAGATGCTTGTGGGGTAAGGAGGAACGTGCCTCGGACTGAAAGTGCCTTCCACACTCCACATCCTCGCTGCACAAGACATCTCAATACATTTCACAGGCCACACCGCTTTCTCTGGCCCAAAATGGCGCTGATTCAAAATGATGTCAAAACATGTACTTACACATGGTATTCCCCCTTAAACATCTATTCACCAGGGTGGTGCACGTGCCTCGCCTCGCTGTTTGTGGCCCGGCGGCTGCTTCCAGCCAGATAGACAGGCTGTGACCCCACTGCCTTGGTGCATGGTCTGTGGGGTCCGTGTCAGCTGCTTTCACCTGAGAAGCGATACTTCGGGTGATGCTGTGTGGAGACGAGCAGAGGTGTGTAACACACAATCCACACCGCTGCACTTTAAGCAGGTCACAAGTCACCTGAACCAGCACTAGGTCCACTAACCGCTGGGGTCACTGACAGGAAACGGGGCTCAACACTACCTCGCTCTCTCTAAAAGAAGTGGTTCGAAGCACTCCCGCTGCTCTGAGTGTGTTCAGCCGCCGCGCCACTTGTGCACAGTGCACTTGTGGTATTCTGTTGTGGCGGAGACACCTCCCCCCACACACACACACACACACACACACACACACACACACACACACAACAGAACGATATTTACTACCGCAGTGTCTGATTGAATGTGTCATGTTCGTATTTTGTTTTGGTTTCACACACACATATCACGCAGCCTTTCCGGAAATAGTGTGATTCTGTGTGCGTGTGTGTGTGTGTGTGTATGTGTGTGTGTGTGTGTGTGTGTGTGTGTGTGTTACTGACTCCCAAGCTTGACTCTAGGGTTTAGATCGAAAACTATTTCCTTGCTAAGAGATTTTAAAAACAGACCCCTCTGCTCCTGCACCCTAAACCCCTCCAGACTCTCCTGGAGACACGTCCTGCGGGAGCAGACATATAAACACTCCTCATACCTGTGTCCAGCCTATTACAATCCAACAAATATACGATAAACAAAACCAGCGAGCAATAGACTGCCGGCGCTGCACAGGAGACATTCACCCGTCGCCAGGCTCCTAGTGGCGCTCTTAGGAAGTCCGAAGGGGAGGAAGCACAGGGAAATAGGAGGGGTGAGAGGAAGCCGATGAAAATACTGACAGACAAAAAGCTGTACTTGGAGTCGCGCGCTGTTTCGCCTTTTTGGGTTTCACTAATGGGTCGAATTGTTGTTGTATGCTTGTGACCGAGCGCATAACGACATAACGCAAACCACGATTCTGTTGTGTATACTTGTTAAAACAAGATAAAGGCAAGCAGGCAGCCACTCAAAACACGATCACAACACGATCACAACAAACATTGTGTTGGGTGTCCGGAAATTAATCACGTTAGATGCCAAACTCGTTTTAGTATTATGCAGGCGCTTGCAGATACAAGCGCTCGACATTGCGGTAAGGCAGCCATTTGTTTATATTTGCATCGCGCTTTCACTTTAAGTGAAAGCGCGATGCAAAAAAAAACACGCGGCTGAGTGAAACAGATGTGTTCACACTTACACGCCCCCTTGAGATAAGAAATTCCTTCACGACAGCCGTGAAGCTAACGACCCAGTCCGGATGGGCTGTCCAAAAGGGAGACAGGGCGGTAACCAAGAAGCATCCTTTTAAATGGGAAGCCAGCGTTTAGCATAAACGCTGACGCGACCCAATGAAAATGATGGGCGGGGCTTCAAGTCCCCTTCTGAAATCTCCTCTCCCACAATATGTCTCACAGAGC